>OY728156.1:2142923637-2144123637 GCA_963277665.1 Viscum album
TTTTCATTTATAAATTTTTCTATAAATGAATTGTTAATATTCTTTATAATGTTTGAAATACATTTTACAATTTTTATATATATTTGTCTTAGTGTACTCCATAATAATCAACATGTTTACTATGTTTAGACTAACTATCAGCAAAATGCTTTTTTATGTCTTCTCATTCACTTATTCCAACTTTTTGATAAGTTAACAAAAGTTTTTCGGTATATCTTATTTTATCTATGAAACTGAGAAGAAATAGTTTTAGAATAAGAAAGAAAAATTTTCTCATAGCAACCTTCAAACACATTATCCTATATTTTGTTTCACATAAATGTTCATTGCAATATACAAGACTTATTGTGTCCTCTAAATTATGTTTTTTTTATTTCTTATTTAAAGAAATATAAAGTTGAATAGGCACATATGATTCATCGAATCATAAATAAAAATATGAGAATAACATATCTTCATTTTCATATTATAATATTCTCACACTGTAATCATCTCTTTCTTTTTAATACAAGACCCAATTTATAAAAAATCTTATTGGTAGAATCAATCCAGTTAGTACAACAGGTACACTTCAACATTTATAATTGATATCAGATTGAAATTTAGTTCATATTTTCCTAACTAGTCCCTTTTATATTTCAATTTTTAATTAAAATATTTTCAACAAACATGATACATTATAACTTTTTATTATTATTTAGGCAACCTATATCTACCAAATAGATATTGTTGGAGTCTACGTCCCATAACGGACATGTGGTCTTATGTGGTCTTTATTATTCATTATAAAATAATATCAAGACCTTCCTTAAAGAGGCATCTTGGGTATTGGATTCAATTCTATATTATTTTACATGGTATCAGAGGGGGTTATCTAACCCCAACCCACCCTCCCTCTCTGTTTCTATTGTAGACACCATACAGTTTTTTCCTTAAGGGGGGCGGCGGAGGCTCCCATGGCCAGCAGACCCTCCTATTCTATCTTCACCCTCATGGCCCGCAAGCCCTTCTTTTCATCGTCCCTGACAGAGAGGCTCCTCTGTAATGCTCTGATGCCAGCCAGCCCACGTTGGTGTCACCCGTCCATCGACGGCCCGCCTCCCCAGTTGCTCCATGCGTAATAGCGCAACTCCAGCCGACGACCCCTCATGCAGCTCCCCGCTTCCCGTTGTCGGCGCCTCATGCGGAATCCCCGCCTCCTCACGCTGGTCAGCCTTCCAGATCTGGACCAGCAAGCAGAGGTCCTCCCGCCTACTAGCCTTCCGACCGACCTCTGTTTCACGCGTAGTCCCCAGATCTGCTTCCCCATCGTCCACTGTCACCCTCCGGTGTCGACACCTCCCTCTGTGACTCCCATGCGACGACTCCTGTGTGCCAGCCCCGACGGCTCCTTTGCGGTATCCTGCCCTCTGCAGCCCCGCCTCCCTGTGTGCGACGACCCTTTGAGGCCCCCTCCCTACGCGCGACGACCCACTGTTGCACCCTCTCTGCACGTGACGACCCTCTGCTGCCACCCTCTCTGCGCGGGACAACCCACTGCCCCCTCGTGCCCCTCGCGCCCGCACTCCAGCGCGGCTCCCTCAAGCCCCCTCATCGGGCTTCTGTTATCCCCTATCGACTCTCTTGCGAAGTAGAACCCCTCGCCCCATTGCTAAACCTCCACCTGGCAGTCATGTGTCAATCCGACACGGCTTTCCCAACGTCCAATCGATTGGCCCCGTCTGTCTTTCCCGACACCCCGACGATCGGCACCGCCTGTGCGGCTTTCCCAGCATCCCCTCGACTGGACCCACTTGTGCGGCTTTCCCAATGCCTCGTCGATCGGCCCCACCTGAGTGGTTCCTCTTCTACACCTCAACAACTTGTCGTGCCACCAATGTAATCTGGGTATTTCAACAACATCTTTCATCATCCATCATTTTCATCTCGAGGGGGAGCTGCGATAAAAAATGATTTCATTTTCATCTCACTAGTTTTGTAATTAAGTTGGGTATGTCCGACTTGAGGGGGAGTGTTTGCAGTATTTTGTGTTTGATTTGCTTTCTTTGATTTGTTTTCTTTAATTATGTGTTCAAACTAGGTAGACATAACTTGGGGGGGTGTTGGAGTCTGAGTCTCACATCGGACTTGTGGCATCTTGGGTAGTGGGTTCTCCTCGATATCATTTTACGGATATTAGTTATTTCATACGGATTTTTTTTAAATGAGTTTTTTTAAAAAATATTTTTGGAAAATAGTTTAGGTTAAAAAAAATTAAAAATATGCTACAAAGGCGGCATCAGCAATGTCGCCTTTGGGTTGATGCGCAAAGGCGGCATCGACGATGCCGTCTTTCGGGTTAAGTGTGTGTGTGTGTGTGTGTTTATATATATATAAACAAAACAAAACAAAAATAAAAATAAAAATTTCAGCAGAATTTATCCGCTAATTAAAATCCAGCAGTACTGTCATTACAGTAGTCAGGATTCTGATAGAAACTCTCACCTAATGCTCCATTTTATAAGAGAGTTTACCCTGGAAATCATTCTGCATTTCCGATGTGGGATTATGTTTCAAGTACGTGACTTTAAAAGACTATAAAATATAAACTATAAGACCAATATAAATGAAACTTAAAACATGGATTAAACCTATAAAAATAGTTGAAAACAAAAAAAAATCGTAAAAAATGGTGATAAAAAATGATTTATAAGCTTTCAAAACCACCTACTTGAAACTTAAAAATGTTTCAAGTACATGACTTTGAAAGCCTATAAAATATAAACTACAAGACCAATATAAATGAAACTTAATACATGGATTAAACATATAACAAATAGTTGAAAATAAAAAGAATTTCATAAAAAATGTTGATGGAAAATAATTTATAAGTTTTCAAAGACACCTACATGAAACTTAAAATTTTTTCAAGCACTTGACTTTGAAAGCTAATAAAATATAAACTATTAGACCGATATAAATGAAACTTAAAACATGGATTAAACATATAACAAACAGTTGAAAATAAAAAGAATTTCGTAAAAAATGTTCATGAAAAATAATTTATAAGCTTTCAAAACCACCTACTTGAAACATAAAAATGTTTCAAGTACGTGTCTTTGTAAGCATATAAAATACAAACTATAAGATCGATATAATAATTAACCAATTAATTAGTAATATAATTATTCAGTATATAATAGTTAATTAGTAAATTAGTAATATAATTATAAATTATATTTATTCATTATAATTAATAATTAGTAATTATTCAAAATTATTATAAAATAATTAATAGGTTAATTGGTAATATAATTATTAATTATATAATAGTTAATTAGTTAATTAGAAATATAATTATAAATTATATTTATTCATTATATTTATTCATTATAATTATTCATTATAATTACTAATAATAATTATTCATTATAATTACTAATAATAATTATTCATTATAATTACTAATTATAACTATTAATTATTAATTACTAATGAACTAATTAGTTACTATATAATTAATGATTAATTATACAAATATTAATTGTATAATAATTAGTTAGTTAATTATTAATTATTAATAATTGATTATATAATTATTAATTAGTTAATTAGTAATATAATTATTAATTATTTAATAATTAATTATTTACTTAGTAATATAATTCTTAATTATTTAATAATTAATTAGTTAATTAGTGATATAATTATTAATTATATAATTTGTAGTTAGTTGATTAGTAATTAATAATCATTAATTATATAGTAACTAATTAGTTGATTAGTAATATAATTATTAATTATATAATAGTTAATTAGTTAATTTTTTTGAGAAAGAGCCAATGCCTTTTTTATAATTAGTTAATTGGTAATATAATTATAAATTATAATTATTCATTATAATTTTTAATTAGTATTTATTAAAAATTATTATATAATAATTAATTAGTTAATTGGTAATGCAATTATTAATTATATAATAGTTAATTAGTTAATCATTAATATAATTACTCATTATAATTATCAATTAGTAATTATTAAAAATTATTATACAATAATTAATTAGTTAATTAGTAATATAATTATTCATTATAATTATTCATTATAATTATACATTATAATTATATATTATAATAATAATTATTAATTATTAATTACTAATATAATTATTAATTATATAACTATTAATTGTATAATAATTAGTTAGTTAATTAGTAATTATTAATGATTAATTATATAATAATTAATTAGTTAATTAGTAATATAATTAGTTAATTAATAATATAATTAGTAAATTATTAATATAATTATTAATTGTTTAATAATTAATTAGTTGCTTAGTAATATAATTATTAATTATATAATAGTTAATTAGTAATATAATTATTAATCATTAATTATATAATAACTAATTAGTTTATTAGTAATATAATTATTAAATATATAATAGTTAATTAGTTAAATTTTTGAGAAAGATAGAGTCGATGGCCTTTTTATAATTAGTTAATTAGTAATATAATTATAAATTATAATTATTCATTATAATTATTAATTAATATTTATTAAAAATTATTATATAATAATTAATTATTTAATTGGTAATATAATTATTAATTATATAATTGTTAATTATTTAATTAGTAATATAATTATTCATTATAATTATTAATTAGTAATTATAAAAAATTATTATATAATAATTAATTAGTTAATTAGTCATATAATTAATCATTATAATTATTCATTATAACTATTAATTATTCATTATTCATTAAAATTAGTAATTATAAATTAGTAATTTATAATTATTAATTAACTAATTAAATAATTTATTATATGTCTAATCCATGTTTTAACTTTAAATTATATTGATCTTATAGTTTGTATTTTATATGGTTTCAAAGGCACATACTTGAAACATTTTTATGTTTCAAGTAGGTGGTTTTGAAAGCTTATAAATTATTTTTCATGAACATTTTTTACAAAATTCTTTTTATTTTCAACTATTTGTTATATGTTTAATCTATGTTTTAAGTTTCATTTATATCGGTCTAATAGTTCATATTTTATTGGTTTTCAAACCCACGTGCTTGAAACATTTTTAAGTTTCAAGTAGGTATTTTTGAAAACTTATAAATTATTTTCCATCAACATTTTTTACGAAATTCTTTTTATTTTCAACTATTTGTTATATGTTTAATTCATGTATTAAGTTTCATTTATATTGGTCTTGTAGTTTATATTTTATTGGCTTTCAAATTCGCGTACTTGAAACATTTTTAAGTTTCAAATAAGTATTTTTAAAATCTTATAAATCATTTTTTATCATCATTTTTTACGAAATTCTTTTTGTTTTCAACTATTTTTTATATATTTAATTCATGTTTTAAGTTTCATTTATATTGATCTTATAGTTTATATTTTATAGTATTTCAAAGTCACGTACTTGAAATAAAATCTCACATTGGAAATGCAGAATGTTCTGCGCAGGAAAGGGATAATCAGAATCCCACATCGGAAATTCAGAATGATTTCCAGGGTGAGAGTTTTTGTCAGAATCCTGACTGGTGTAATGGAAATACTGTTGGATTTTAAATAGCGGATAAATTCTGCTGAAATTTTTATTTTTTGTTTTAGGGAGAAAGCGTCATCGAGGCCCAAAAGTTGCATCGCGGATGCTGCCTTTGTGGTGTATTTTTAAAAAAAGTTTTAACCTAATCTGTTTTTAAAAAGTATTTTTTTTTTAAATATTTAAAAAAAACTCTATTTCATACACACATAGTTATTCAATATAACTATTATAATTGTTTTATTCTAAAGATTACATTTAGTTTACTCACATTCCAATTTTTATGAATGGTGCTGAAGAAATTGAGTTGAACACAAAGTCAATAGTCACAAGAGAGTCGTCCTCGGTTTAATAGAGGAGAGGGAAAGATTTGGTTACCAGCGAATGGACGTGGCAGCCTCTCCCTTGAAGCTTTTGTTGCAATAGCCTGAGGAGAAATATTCCCCACTGTGTCTCTCTTGCTAGCAGCCAGCCAGATGGTTGGGATGCTGAGCTACTGAATGGTGGGTCTGCTAGTTGATGTGGGCTTCCATTGATTGTTGACAAGCGTGGAGGGTTGAGATAAAGTGGATGCAGGGGCTCTCGTGGGCTGGTAATTTTTGTGTAGTGGACTTGGGATGGAAAGAAGTGGAATACAAGGTGGGCTGGTGGAATTTTAGGTAGTGGCTGGTTGTGGATTTAAACAGGGCATGGTATTGGGTTTTGAGGGAGGTTGGGATCTAGGGGGCTTTGAGTGCTTAAGGGGATTGGGGGCTGTTTGGTGTGAAGATTGGTAAGGGAGGGACTTGGTATTGGTTCTAGTGGGCTGCAAATGGAAGGGATGGTAGGCTCTGGTTAGGGATTGAAGTTGAAACGTGGAAGGGATGGGCTTGTGTAGACAGGCGCAGGTTTGGTGGGAGGGGTTGGCTTAGGTGGAGTGCCTTCGCTTAGGCAATTCATCGAATAAGAGGTGTGTGGCGATGAAGCAGGGACAAACAACCCTCCAGCGGACCCATGGCAGCACCCGAGCTCCTCTATGCGAACCAGCTGACAGCTCCATCCAGCCTCCATCATGAACAAGCAACTGAGACAAATTGTGGCAGTGGCTCCCATGGCTGCTCTTCAAAATGCCCCATCAGAATTGCAGACTGCCCGGGCATCTTCTCCTGGTTTCAGGGTAAAAATCAGAAGCGGGGGTGAATTTTGCCTCAAACAGCGACGAAATGAAACTCCCAGGTGAAATACAGCGCACAATTTTCATGGAACCCTGGCCTCCAGATCATCGAAAGTGAAATGGATCACAAACCAACACCTGCATTCGCTGAAACCCTCGAGTGAACCCCGACCCTGGATCTTGATTCAAAAAAACCCCAAATTGCAGCGGCACGGACCCCTCGCACGCACCGACCTCGAACCACCGCTGAAACGGTGGTGCCGAAGGTTCCCCTTCTAACATAGATAGTGCAGTCTTGCTTCGATTGTAGCGAGCCAGCGGCGGCGAGCGCGATATCCATGGTTGCAGTTATATGTAGTATCATCTGATCCGCACCCTGAAACAGCAGCATGACCTAGCTCCTTCAAGTCAGCTGCCGGGTCCCTTTTGGTATTGGATCTCTTCAAGCGGGCTTGAACAATCCAGGCCCACACAAAACCTGCATTTTACAAGACATTATACATCATGGGTCACTCAAGGAATCCATCTCAAGCTCAGACATACATTACCATAGGCTGACTAAATTCCTTATTTCTCCATCAAACAATCAAGTCTCTATGACAATCATAAGGTATTGTCAAGGTTGTTATGGGGTGAATGTGGATAGTTCAACTTGAAAATCAAAAGCCCACAAAAAAAAAGGATTAAACCCTTTTAGCACAATGCATGACTATGTGTGTAACTCAACGATGAATCTCGCTACCCTTGGACATGGTGTTTCAATCTATACCCTTCCCCTTGAAATGGGGCTCACACACCAATGAAAATAATGAGAGGTGCTTCATTCTCTTTCATTTTTAACAATAACCTACTATATTTCATTAACATAAAATATTACAGTACAATATAATCATTAATAAATTGTGAGAAATGCATGACATATTGTTTTACTATGATATGTGTGATATTGCAATCACTACCCTATTTTGTTATTTCATACACTAGTATAAATCCAACCTTTAATTGTGTTGATAAAAGGGCTCTATCAACGCTATAGAGTGACTGATAATACGAGCAATATTAAAGTGTTGACTTTAACAACGCTCGTAAAAAACACTAATAAAGATTCCCTTTAACAGTTTTAAAAAATGCGTTGATAAAGACGACATTAATCAGCGTTTTTACCGCTGATAAAAGGGACTTTTAACAGCGCTAAAAAATGATGATAAAGGTCATGTTGATAAAGGTAGATAATTTTTTTTATTCGAACTGGCCCCACCTCTTATCATCGCTTCCCATCACCCTTTATCAACGCTTGTTACCCGCTCGGGTAATCTCCCTCCCCCCTTTATTAGCACTTTAGATAATTTCGTTGTCACGACCTGACCCTACCCGGGCTCGAGCCGCAACTACTCCAAGCCCGCCTCCATAGGCCAGGGGCTGGCGACAAGCGCCGAAAGCTAAAAAACTCGGGGAGACCTTTGCCTAAGTACCTGTACACACACACACAACCCACTCAACGTAGAAGTGCAGAGTAAAAAAGAAAAGTAAAGTAAAGTGCCACTGCTATAAACAGACCACAAAGGGTGCATCGACCTCTAAACAGTACAAAGTAAGAGCTGAAGGTAAACGGAAAAGAAAAGGGGCAAAACGCGCACCCAACCAGAAAAGTGTCACAACCCGGCAACAGGTAAACAAAAATAAACAGCTAGGAGAGTCCCACTCCTAGAACCCAACTACGACCACCGTACGCGGTCCAAACTCCCGAACTCCTAAGCTCCGCTGATGTCACAACCAACCTGTTCGTCGTCTGCAAGGGCACACCAAGTGCGGGCAAAGCCCAAGCAGAGGTGAGTATAAAAATACTCAGTAGGATGCCCTGAAGTCTCGAGGGAGCAACAAAGGAGGTATTGAAGAGGTGAGCAGTAGATCGAACAGGGAAAAGTAAAGGAGTACAACCAAGAGTGCAGTAAATAGTACAACTCAACCCACCAAGAGGAAGGAAGTAGACTCATCCAAACACAAGGAGCTAGAAACGGTGAGAAGATGAACTTCTCGTCGAGACTTCGCTACTTATAGCAGGAGAGTAGACTCGTCCAACCACGAGAAGCTAGACACGGAAAGCACGTGGCATACCCCGCATGTCTTCGCCTCTCTTGGAAGGAGAGTAACCAAAACCCATGAAGTGGGTACTGGAACAAGGTATATACTTATCCATATGCTCAATCTAGAAACCCGGACAAGATCGTAAGGGGATCTCCAACTCATAGCTCAGCCCAAGAAAGTGAGTAGCCAACAGTCCCAGAAGTAAACAACATCGATGCCCAATATCCGTACGCCTGCCCCGAACTGCAAGTCAAGGGGCTCAAATCACCGCACCTTGACACTATCCACTTTGGGCGATACTGACTCGCCCGCACAGTTTTAGGTCGTGTCACAAGAACGCGTCTCAGTGGGGAAAGTGCCCCTCATACTTGAGAGTTCTGGGGGAGCATCAAGACACACCTCGTCACTGTCACACAGTCGAGAGGTCTTCTCAAAGTCGACGGGTTCCCACTGCCCAACCCCGTGAAAAGGTAATCTGCTGGAGGGAGACCTGGAACCACTCTGGCCATCCATGCTAGATGATACCTCACTGACCATCCCTGCTGGATGGTACACCACTGGTCATCCCTGTTGGATGGTACCTCACTGGTAACCGGAACACGTAGTGGGAAACACGTCACGATAGATCGCGGAAGGAAGATATGATCTCGATACACAGCTAGAGAGTCTGTGCCCAAGGCTCACTGGGGGATCCTTACCCTACTGGAAACAACCTCCTGGGTATAGGATCGGGGCCCGCGTAATGTGTTGGTCACCCCTATACCCAAAGAACTCTACCAGGGTACACGAAGGGACGTGAAGATCTCCCCAGGCCTCTCAGGGCGATCATGCTCCAATCCGCGGAGTCACTGTCGAAGCGGACCGAGACAACTCACTCCAGAAAGTGGAAAAACACCCACACTGTATGAACGAACGTAGTCGTAAACGACGTCGCAGTCAAGTGAAAGGGACCCAACACTGAAAACCCCCTCAGCTGAAAGAACAGGGGAACCAAAACAACTCTGCCAGTCAAACCATCGAGAACAGAACCAGGGGACCCACTCAACCCTGCTGGTCGAAACCACCGAGAACAGGACCGGGGAAAACCCACTCAAACCTGCTGGTCGAAACCATCGAGAACAGAAGGACCCTCTACGTCGCGAGAGGTCAAGGTACATAAAGTAGAACACAACACGCACATGGGGCCCACATGACGTGTGGCCCCAGCTCATCTCCAAACCAAGCAAAAACGTTCTCAGGTACAAACTACAACATGTACCTCCAAGCATTCCCGTATACTTCCAGAGTATGCCACATTGCCATCCCAAGGGCTATCGTGCATAGGGAACCCAATGTCAACGCAAAAAGGCGTAAACATACTCCGCCAACCTACTTCCTTCGAGGCCCTAGAACGACCAACCACATCTCCTTAAACACTAACTTCACTCTCACAGGAGTGGACGCGATCACATGCCAAGGGTTCCCGACAAACACTGCAGGAAGAACCACCACCGATACACCTTTCATGCTTCCACATTTAAATGAGATCTTGAATGAGACTCCGGACGTCCAAACAAATCACACCGTTGTAATCCTCGCAGAAAAAAATGCGAAAAATACTATTTACTCACCTCCAATGGATATCCGATGTAAAAGTCTTCTGACACCGCTTTACGCCAGAATAGTGTCCCATGGTCCCGAGCCTCAGCCCCAAAAACAGTCGGGCACATTGCACCATTGTGATCCCCTCGGGAAAACACGTCAAATTCACTGCTCACTTGAGTGCAACGGATATCCGGAGAAAAAGATGCATTTTGTCGTACTGCACACGAGTGGTGCTTCATGGGACCCACATCCCGATCCCTAAGCACAACGAACGGATCGCATCGTTGCGATCCTCTCGAAAAAGTACACAAGATTGACTATCCACTTGTCCGAAACGGACACCCGGTGATAAAGTTAGAAATCACCGCCAACTCCCAAAACGGCCCTCATGGGCCCCGCACCAACGTGAAAAATTAAAGCGGGCGGATTGCGCCATCGCAATGCCCTCGGAAAAACACCCAAAATCTACTGCTCACACGCCCCGAACGGATGTCCGATGAAAAAGTTGTGAAACGCGACGCACAGCTTAAACGACGGGCTGTGGGGCCCACGCCTCAACTCCGAATTTAACGCCCGAAAACCCCTTTTCAATCTTCGTCTTGATTCTAGGGTCACAACGCCGCTGACAGCGCTCAAAACGGACTTCGGATGTGTCTGCGCCATTCAAAACAAAAACCCCAGGAAAAACGCCAATTTACTTAAAGGCGTGTCGCGCCTCCAAGGCCCCTCGTTTCAGGAATTAAAAACCCCTGAAACCATCTCAAAATTTTTGTCTCGATCCAAGAAATGTGTCTTCGCAGACGACACGCAAATCCGATTTAAGTTTTAAATTTTAGGGCTTTTAAACATTAAAATCAATGGGCCGAAATGGGGTGTTTACCCTATGAATGACATAAAGCATGTCGGCGCGGGATGTTGGGACCCCTCACCCGTTACTGGAACGTTAAACAAATAAATAAAATAATTAATTTATTCATTTAATGGTTAAACTCAAGTATATCTTAAAGGATTGCTCAAAATGGAAAACCGAGGGCACCGTTGAGTCCGGAGCATGTCGTTTACCCTAGGAGGGGTGTAACTTTAGCGGGCGCAGGTCTTCTGTGAAAAAATGCCACTAGGGGCGTTTTCTTAATTTAGGTGCCTCAAACGTTAAGTTTTATAACTTTTGGATGAGGCCTCAGATTAAAATTCTGAGACCTCTAACGAGTTCCAAACCTGAGATCTCCAGCTCGTACGTCTGCGCCTTTTCCACTCCCCTATATTGTTTTGTTTTTCATTTTATATATCTTTGTATTTATATATATATATATATAATTACATTATATATATATATATATATGTTTATATATATATATATATATATTTAAATACATATATATAATATGTTTTTGTGTGTGCGTGTATGTGGGTTTTTTTAATATGTTTTCTAAAATATTTTTTTAAATGTATAGGTTAAAATATTTTAAAAAATGTGTATTAAAGGTGGATGGTGCGTTGTCGCCTTTCTACTAAAAATAATAATAATTTAATTATATATGTTATTATATTTATAAATTTATAGATTTATATATTATGATATATATATATATATATATATTGTGTTTGTTTTATTTTTAAAATTATGTCAATAACATTTGAAAGTGAAGATGTTATGTTTTTAAGAAATAGCTTTCGTAGTGCTCAAATTTGAGACATTTTTAAGAACTAAGTATGAGTTCTGGTTGATCTTCAAGTTGATATAAATATCATTGGGTGAAAATGGGTCTTTAAGAGAGAAATGGTCATGGAAGAGAAAATGAGTCTTTAGCAGGGTTCAATATCTATGGTTAGTTTTAATGTACAATGTTCCAACTTCATCAATATTTTATTAAAAATTAAATTCTAGTATTGTTTTAATCCATTACAATGGTATTTATAATATGATTTTACATTCCTTTCATTTTCATTTATTTATTTTATTTATGAAACTCATTTTTTTCAACAACTTTTTAGATGTTTAGGCTATCTTTTAAATTTTATTTAGATTGTTTTTATACTGTATATTTTATAAGATTTTAAAGTTACCTACTTGAAATTTAATAATTATTTAAATGTTTCAAGTAGTCGACTTTGAAAGCTATAAAATATAAATTGTGCCTAAAATATTAATGAAAATTGAAACACTAGATAAACATGTAAAAAGGGTCGATAGTAATAACAATATCTTTATATGAATAGACATAAAACATATACATAAACAAGTACAATTAATGTCTATGTCTACGAGGAGGATATTTTGTCCCACATGGTAGTCTGTGAAAGGGACACCCGAATCAAGATCACCAAGCTCCGTGCTGGGGTAGAGTCTGATGACCTGGAGAGGGCTGATCCTCGGGCACTGGAATGTCGACCGTCGCATGCTCCAATTGTGTGTTAGTGTGTTCCTAATCCTTCTCCCACTAGGGTAGTATAAGGACCTACCATCATCGCAACGAGGAACCAAGCCTGCGATGGATATATACCCCAAGGTTGCAATGGATATGGACCCCAAGGCTGTGATAGATTTGGACCCCAAGTTGAAGAGAATTGCGGATATCTTGTCAAAAAAGACGGATCCCATGCCGCTTGAAGCACATCCTCAATCGACTGAGTCTGGACTACTAATGGGCCGACCTATAGAATATGTGAGGCCTCACCTACAGCACGACGTTGTCTATGTCATCATCGTCGTGGCTCCTTAGCACTAACAGATGTTGGAGGATGTTCTTCTGGGGCAGAAACCTCCTCTATCTAGACCAAACTCTTGAATATGCTCTCGGATAGCACACGATAAGATGACATCAACTCCGACACTTCAGCATGGACTGCTGTCCGGCTAAATACCCCCCTTTATCACTCATGCGAACAAGATGCTCTGAGTGAGTACCCTATAAAGATATTCAAAATTAATTAGAAATTTTTCAATAAAAAAACTAATGAAAATTTTCTGACTTACAATCTTATGAATATCTCTTCCATGTTGGGTAAGATACAATATAGACTTCAGTCTATAACATGGCTCATACTAGACCAGCTCTGAAAGAAAGAATCGCATCGTAAGTACACCCTGGATATGAAACTCTGTATGTCTGTGCTAGGAGTCGACATAGTCGACGTGTACTAGGTGCCAGTCCTCATCCTGCCTCTATGCCTGCTTCACTTCATGAAGCTTCTTTGTCTGTCTCGATGGTAACGGAATCGAATAAACACAGAAGAAATGGCGCATGACTCTATCAGGAAGCTGCCACTCAATAATATGGAAGTGAATGAGGAACACTACATCCATAGAATCATCAAGTCCAACAGTGCAGTATGGGGGCAACTGGTCCAGTATAGTCCAGTATGAAATCCATGTAATCTAAAAGGACATGTGACCTTTGTCAAAAAATCTCCTTACTAAAAACCAAAATTGATGTTATTATTAAATTTGTTAGATAGTGATAGGTTGTATGTACACACTTGGTTGAGTAATAGATAGTCCAACTTGGGACGATATGCACCCAAATGGTGTGTCAGAACCATGTAAAAATTATATCTTTGACACCACTTGTAAAATACAACATTGAAAGTGAAAAATAATGAGAAATTCAATTCAATAGCTCCTAGTATCACCAGATACCAATAGAGATGAGTGATCATACCAGCGTACATGCAGAGCATTTTTAGAACCTCCATAGCGAGTGGCGGACCAACAAGCTGGGGGAAGAATGAGGGGATGCGCTCCCATGCCCACATCTGAAGAAGAATGACACATCCCCTGAGATCTATTTAGTCACTATGGGATACCCTGCATAATGCTTTGTATGTGTATTCCAAGTAAGATGATACCCAATTGTACGTCTCGGCTTGATCAAAGTACTCCAGTAGAGCTAGTTACATCATTTTCACGTGCACACCTTAAGTGATCAGCAAACAGGGTCCCTCTAATGTGTCATAATATATATGCACATGCATAACACATCACAACATTATTGTCAACATCATCAGGTAAATGTGGAATCTTCTTCTCTATCCAGGTTATAGATATCGACCCACCATCTATAGCCCTACGGTTAGCCAAAATGTTGACACCTAATAATCTCTGAGCAAAGTCAGGATAAGATGCACGAGTGGGTCCAATAATAGCTTCCCCCTGGATAAGAAGACCGAGAAGCACTACTACATCCTAGAGGGTGATGATAATATCTCCCTTAGGAAGGTGGAATGTGTGTGTCTCTGGTCTCCACATTTCTATGAGGGCAGAAAGCAGGTGATGGTCGAAAAATGTGAAATCTGATATGACAATTCTGTAGAATCCAGCATAATGAAAGTATGGTCTAATGGCATGTAGAGGGTCCCTATGACGAAAATGGTGCACTTGATGCACCCTAATCGGTCTAACCTCACAACCATCTAACATGACCTGGGAAACATGCCTATGCTTCTTAGCGAATAGTATGGTATCATCTATTTGTATATAAACAAATGAAATGATTCATAAGTGTAAAAAGTAAAGATAATGTTATGGTCAACAGAATGTTATGACTTGTAGAATGTAAGACACTCCATGTTTATTCACATTGTTTTATGAAGTTATTTCTTACCAAAATAAAGGTCAGTATCTTCATGTTTTTCAAATCATATTACTAAAATGTTTTTAAGATATACTTTTACCTAGAAAAGGGTGTTTTATATATTTATATATATATACATTTTGTATTCATTATGTAAAAGTATATTAGAAAATGGTGTGCTTTGTAATTCATGTATAATTTTCCACATGATGGTATGTTTCATGATTATTTTCTCACATGTATGCTTTATGGTTTATCTATGGACAAATTGATTATGTGTTAATGTCACCTCAAATGCACTTGTCATATTTCTTTTAATGTGAGTTTAAAAGGATATTTTTTATTTTATAGTAAATGTATTTGGTGAAGTCAGACATTTATAAGAAATGAAGAATCTTATTCACATATGAACATGCTTCGATGCTGATTAGATATCAAACAAAAAAAAGGAATGTCTTCATTCTGAGAGAGGAGCTTCTTATAGTACACAACCAATAATAGTGGTTAGTACAACTGATTCCGTAACACTAAGTGAACTTTAAGAAAGAAATCATGGGAAATTAACCACGATGTAGGAGGAATGGTGACAATGACGACAGTGATGGTTGATCATATAATCTTTATCATACTGAAATTTTAAAACATCTTTTTATACCCTAATATATGATACTATTGTTTCAATATATTAAAGTTTATAAGAATATTAGTAACAGAATATTTTGGAAACTGAGGTAAAAAGAAGAGATAACACCATATAATTTAAAATATGAAAATATCACAATGGAGACAATACATCATTATGGTTGAGAGTGTGAACTTGACCCAACAATGTTAGGGCATATTTTCTGGTTATGAACTTCTTGATGATATATGGTGAATCTCAAACTTTTCCCTTGTTCTTAAGGACACTCCATCTCATTCTACATCCTACTGGCCTTCGGTCTCCCACAGGTATGCAACCGGTTGATGTAAGGTATCACTATTAGTTGGCCTTAAGGCATTGAGAATTAACGAAAATTTCCAATAGGAATCCATGGTGAAACATAATAGTTATCAATGGTGTTCATATAGTACACTGGATCAACATATGATTCCCATGATATGTTCACAGAGGCACATGCTGCAATGAAGTGTGAACATGGAAACCGTAAGGCCTAAAATTTTCCACATTGACATTTCCTTGCTTCCAGTAATACCACCATTTTTTCACCGATGCTTTTTTTGATGGGTTATGAAAACCCTTGAACTTCAAATCAAGAGTCTTCTCAGTGGAAATGTATGACATGATAACCAGAATCTTCTTCAATATTCTTTTCAATCTCTTGTTGAAAGTGTCTTCCGTACCTTATCCCCTGCTAAATTTTTTCCAATGCTATTTTTGGTCTATCAACAAAGTACTTCACGCAACAATATAGTGTCTTTTGAATAAGGGAAGTTATAGGTAAGTTGCGAAGTCCCTTAAAGATACCATTGATGCAATCCATAATATTTGTGGTCATGTGTCCATACCTCTCCCCCCTGTCATATGTCGATGTCCATTTTTCTTTTGGAATCCGCATCATATAATCATACACTTCTTGATTAGGCTTGTAGATATGTTTGAAACATTATTTAAATCATTGTTGATCTGGATCATATTCTACAAAGAAGTGATCATATTTCACATAAATTATTTTTATCTTTACATTTAAATAATAACAAATAACAAAGAAATTTCATTCTTATCCTATTGATTACCTTATTTATAGGTATGTTGTGGAATGTTTTACTCATATTTATAGCAATTTTTCTAATGAAGAACCGATTATGTGAATTTGGGGGTCTCTATGTATCGGGGTCTGCATTGATTGCCTCATTGATTGCCCAATGCCGATCAACTATCAAATAGACACCCAAATTCGGGTGAAATGGTTGCTGATACATGCCAAAAACAAACTCCATGATTCACAGTTTTCCTTCTACATAATGGAAAAGGTAAGCAGAAGAGGTGAACGGTTTCCATCTCGGGTTTCCGAAATCAACAATATGCCCTTGTATTTTGTTGGGACCACTTTGTGTATAAGGTTGTATTTGTTGTCAATAGTTGTCAATGAAGATCAAAATGAAGGAGATCAAGAAGTAATCCAATGAAATGGAGGAATAGAAATTCATATGATTGTTGTACTGATCATAAGATCAAAGAACATGTGTCAAAGGTGACACATTGTTTACAACAGTGAAGAATGGTGAGGCATAATCCATCTGCGGATGAAGAAGAAGACATGAAGGTTGATGAAGATCATGAAATTCTCCATGATTGCATGAGAACCATGCAAGAGACTTCTTGAAGAATAGAATCATATCATTTTCATGAAGACGAGAATGATTACAGAAGAATGGGGTTTTGATGAAGACCATGCAATTCTTCCTGATTTCATGAGAACCATGCCAGATCCTACTTGAATAATTGAATCATATGTTTTGCATGAAGTAGATAATGACAGTTGAAGAATAAGACAATGTGCAAGGGATTGGAATTATGATATGTCCATGCACTTCACATTGTATCAAAATATAATGATGTTAAAGCTAATCTTTGAAAGGATATTTGTGCTTGTGGACAAAGAAAACAATGTTATAAAAATTTGTTGATGAAGGGGATTTAATGATGGCATCTCGAGTTCAAGAGATGTGGTCAACGATCCATGTTTTATTCAAGAACATCGACAAAGGAATGGATGATCTGGAGGCGGTACAAAAAGAACAAACACAAGGTGGCACCGTTTTCCAGTGTTTGCCAAATTTTTGGGCGTGAAAATCGACAAATGGAGAAAAGTATTTTTGGCAAAGAGAACTACGTGCCGTGTACTTGAAGGAAATGAAACTTGAGTGCCATATGTTTTTCAAGATCAGAACAAGGAAAAATGGAAAAGGAAAGAGGGTCGCGCAATTATTGGGTTGGTCGCGCAAGTGACATGTGCGCCATGAAGAGACTTGCGCGCCGGTGCCTAGGAGGATTGGAAACTTGTGTGCCTATTGTTTTTCAAGATCATAACATCAAAATATGGCAAAGTAAATAAGGTCACGCAAGTATTGGTGTGGTCGCACAAGTGAGTAGCACGACAGAGACTTGGGCGGATGGACCTGTGCGCCGAAACCTGCACACCGAGGAAATACTTGTGCGCCGCTGCGCAGGGTATCCGAATGCCTATAAATAGAGGATCACCCCTCCTCATTCTGGACAGAGTTCAAGACTTAGAGACTATTCAATCTCTCGTCGCGTAGGTGGTTGAGCCGCGCAAGTGGTAGTTGGGTCGCGCACGTACAGGTTGCGCGCCGATTATTGGTTGCGAGCCCAAGGCAATTTGGAAGAGAAAGTAAGTGGGTCACGCAAGTTTGGAGCTGAATGAGGAAGTGTCGTGCAAGTGTGTGGGTGTCACCTGCGCGCTGAATTTGTACCACGCAAGTGACTTGCACGCCGATCTTGGGACTTGTGCACCGGGCTTGGAGAAGAGTGCCAGGTATTGCTGAAGCACGCCCGTCCTTTTGGAGCTGCCTGAAAGCTGGAAGATTTCCCGATAACATCGGTGCAAGGTGAGATTAAAGAGGAAATCTAAATGATACATGCATGATCTCATGCATTCATGGAGAACTGATTCTGACGATGCTAAGAAATCTGAGCTTCATTTATTGAGCAATCACGAGAGTGGTTGTGATTCAGGAAAACAGATACAAGAGGATCTAGTGCATTAGTCATTGCACTAAAGAAGAAGGTTTGAAATGAAAAGAGCATCAACTCTGAACCCTGATGCAAGCAAAGTCTCATGCTGAACAGGAGACGAAGAACTTAATGTCTATCTATTGAAGAGACCTTCACGTCTATAAACTGAGCGTGACTTCACCAACGACAGTGAGCCATGGGGAGTCAACGGGAGTGACCCGAGGGATGCAATGAGCTATCCCTGAACCTTTGTAAAGGCAGTGAGCCTGGGACAGAGTGACTGTTTCCAAACCATTGTAATCCACAACTAATAAAGATTAGTAGAATTTGGTATGACCGACAACCTGTTGGTATATTCTCCTTGGACGTAGCCCTTTGTGGTGAACCAAGTAAAAAGTGTTGTGTCTTCTCTGTGCATGTGAATGTTTGATTTCTAATCATATTCATCATATAGGTTCAACAAGTTCCTACCAACGTGGGAATAAGATCCATCACATTAAAAGAAAAATCTGTCACCCTGCTTCACCCCTCCCCTCTCAGGGTGTCCCGGGGTCCTACAAGTTGTATCAGAGGAAGGTTCACGTAGGTTGGATACTATACAGAAGTCTACATACAGCAAGACCATGACCAATAATAAAAAGAAAGAGAAGAAGCAGTTGAAGAAGTCCCTGATATCCAAAGAAGATGCAATATCTGGTTCTCCATGCCATTCCATTAATGAAGAAACATCAGGCTTGGAAATTATTGAGCAGGTGGCTCATGATTCTTCCAGAGGAAAGGATGACAACCCTATTTCAGGCTTTCAGGAAAAACTCAAAACATATCTGCATGATATTCCTGAAGAAAGGGTTGATATTATTTGTAGCCTATTCCAATCTATGTAGGTTGAGATCACTCGATTATAAAGTGAAGATGACAATATGGAAAAGGGATTAGAAAGAAAATTTCTGGAAAGTATGAAGCTCACCAAATAGGTTAAAGTCTTTGAAGAACAAGAGGGAGTCAATAAGACTCTAGAAGAAAAGATCCATGCACTTGAAGCTAATCTGAAGAAGTGCACTGAAGTCAAGAGTTTTTGTTTGGAAGAGACTTCCAATAAAATCAGGGAACTTGACTCTTTGTTACAAAACAAAGTTAAGATGCATGAAGATGAGGTTGAAAGATTGAAGAAGACTTGTGAAGAGAAGATGATCATTATTGAAGATTAGAAGATCATCCTCAATATTGAGAGTCAAAAATTGGAAGTCCAGTTGACCAATATTGAGAATAGACATATTGAGACTTCACAAAAGAATGAAACAAGTGATGCTAATACTCAATGTTCATTGGAGGAATCTAAAGCTGAAATACCTCCAACATGTGACAAGAATATTATAGAAACTCTTGATTATCCATATCAAGAATTAGTTGTTGTTGGTACTCAATGCTCACTGGAGGATTCTTTTGTCGAAAGACCTCCAACATGTGATAAGAAGATAATGACTTCACTCATTGATCTATCACAAGCAACTGAGAAAGTGAAGGTACCTTCCAAACCATCTTGTACTCATGTTTCTAAATACGTTCCTACATTCAGTGCAAGCTGGAAGAAAAATTCTAAACAAGTATGGATGAGGAAAGGTGAGAAAAAGAAACCTACCACCATGGATAGGGTGGATGGGAAGAAAAAGGAGGAAGTTGGTTCCTCAAATAGAGAACAAAAAATTAAGAAGAAGGCCCAAAAACCTCATACAGAAGATACAAAGAAGAAAAGATTTGTGGGTCAATGTTGGTGCTGTAACAGATTTGGGAATTATGCACTGGATTGTTGGTACAATACCTTTAATGGAAAATCACAAAGAAAGCATGTATCAAAGGGAAGAAATCCATAGAAAAAGAAGCAACATCTGCAGGTCCAGAAGCATCTGTTTACAACAAACAGATTTGGAATGATTGATAACATCTGTGATGTATGCAGCGGAAGTGGTCACAAGAATGGTGCATGCCTATGTCAATAGATACTAGATTTGATAAGAATAGAGGATCACACAAGCCAGATAAGAAGGAAAAATATTCCTTGGGAAGAAATCATAAGAATACTGTGAACACACGTTTCCCCAAGAATATCTCATGTAGGTAAGATGAGAAGACCCATGATTTTAGATCCATGAAATTGAAGGATCATTCATCCGATATAAAAACTAAGAGGGATGAAACTCAGATGAACCCATGTGAAAGATCCAAACCAGCCACAACAGTTCTAAATGACATATTGGTCATCTGGACAGATGATTTGAAAAGAATGAGGAAACATGAAGATAAAAAAGCCAAGGCTGGTGCTAAAGTAAAAGAAAAACTTTCACGTGATGGAGATAGAGTGCATGAGAATTTGCAAACTAAGAGAAACACACGTGTCAAAGAAGTTCTGAGTGAGAGATGTATGAGATCTGGTCACATCGCAAAAGGTTGTCTAACCTTAATACCAGAGCAAGAAGCAGTCCTTAAAAGGATTAAAAATGTATCATTAATGATGGCTATTAAGAAGAAAAATTCTCCACACAAAGCAGAAGAGAATGTGAAGAGAGCCATGCCACATCAACACATATCAGAACATATGTTCAAATGTGCAGTCATGAAGATTGGAGTGAACAAAGGAACTTGGTTGAGAAAAGAACCTCAACCATGCAGCTCATTTTGATGAAACAAGGAGGAACCACCTTATTCCCTTAATTATTTGTGTATTGTATTTGTGCTAATAATGCAGGGAATTGAAGGTGAAGCATGCTCTCAGGGGGAGAACCTGAGAAGAAGTGAATGTTGTCAACTCTTTATAGCTAATCTAAAGAAGTTTCCATACTTGGTAGATTCTTCAATTAATATTCGATGATTAAGATGATGAAGGATCACTCTTGATGAAGATGATGAGGAGTGTTTCCCTTGAGGGGGAGAAAAATGAAGAAGCTTCCAAAATCATTGTTTCAATCAGTATCAAATCTAGCTAGTATTAAATGCAAATTACTCTGTAAATTTCTTGAAGAACATGTCATTGGAAAAGGTATGTAATTTCTCAATCTCTCAACCTTGGTTACTCAGAAAAAAGATCATTCTACAAAGGGGGAGTAACTGAATTGATCAGTGACATAAGAAGAATGGAAGTGCCCCAAGGACACTTATCCTACCAATTGCTCTTGAATGTATTTGATCTATTTGCTGATGTGAGTGCAGGAGTTTCATGTTGATTATTCCCTATCACATTTGATTTCTTATTCCTAAAATAAAAGTGGTAAACCCTTGAAGACAAAATACATGAGTTCTCATCTCATGTGGTATCATGATCTATGAATAATGGACGACCTTGTTGTCTCAATCAAATCCTCTTGTTTTCTACATCGAGAATTTCTCAAGTATACTTAGAGTGAAATGATTAATGAAACATTTCTTAATTATAGATTGATACCCTTCCTACTATGAGCTTTGTATTTCTTTTCAATAAGGGGGAGATAAAGTGTCATGAAAGTTTGAAAGGAAAAGATGATTGAAGAAACGAATTCATTTCAGAAGATATGTAAGGTATTGACAACAAAATACAAAGGGGGAGATTGTTGGGAACACTTTGTGTATAAGGTTGTATTTGTTGTCAATAGTTGTCAATGAAGATCAAAATGAAGGAGATCAATAAGTACTCCAATGAAATGGAGAAATGTAAATTCATATGATTGTTGTACTGATCATAAGATCAAAGAACATGTATCAAAGGTGACACATTGTTTACAACAATGAAGAATGGTGAGGCATAATCCATCTGCGGATGAAGAAGAAGACATGACGGTTGATGAAGATCATGCAATTATCCATGATTGCATGAGAACCATGCAATAGACTTCTTGAAGAATAGAATCGTATCATTTGCATGAAGATGAGAATTATTACAGAAGAATGGGGTTTTTATGAAGACCATGCAATTCCTCCTAATTTCATGAGAACCATGCTAGAGCCTACTTGAATAATTTAATCATATGTTTTGCATGAAGTAGAGAATGACAGTTGAAGAAGAATACAATGTGCAAGGGATTGTAATTCTGATATGGCCATGAACTTCACATTGTATCAAAATATGATGATGTTAAAGCTAATCTATCAAAGGATATTTGTGCTTGTGGACAAAGAAAACAATGTCATAAAAATTTGTTGACGAAGGGGATTTCATGGTGTCATGTCGAGTTCAAGAGCTGTGGTCAATGATCCATGTTTGATTCAAGAACTTCGACAAAGGAATGGATGATCTGGATGAGGTACAAAAAGAACAGATACAAGGTGGAGTTGTTATCCAGTGTTTTCCAAATTTTTGGGCCTGAAAATCAAAAAATGGAGAAAAGTATTTTTGGAAAAGAGACATGCGCTCTGTGTACTTGAAGGAGAAGAAACTTGAGCACCATATGTTTTTCAAGATCAGAACATGGAAAAATGGAAAAGGAAAGAGGGTCGTGCAAGTATTGGGTTGGGCGCGCAAGTGACCTGCGCGCCGTGAAGATACTTGCGCTCCGGTGCCTAGGAGGATTGGAAACTTTCACGCCTATTGTTTTTCAAGATCAGAAGATAAAAATATGGAAAAGGAAAGAAGGTCGCACAAGTATTGGTGTGGTCATGCAAGTGAGTAGCGCAACATAGACTTGGGCCGATGGACCTGCACGCTGAAACCTGCGCGCCGAGGAAATACTTGCGCGCCGCCATGCAGGGTATCCGAATACCTATAAATAGAGGATCACCCCTCCTAATTCTGGATGGAGTTCAAGACTTAGAGACTGTTCGAGCTCTCATCACGCAGGTGGTTGAGCCGCACAAGTGGTAGTTGGGTCGCGCACGTACAGGCTGTGCGCCGATTGTTGGCTGTGAGCCCAAGGCAGTTTGGAAGAGAAAGGAAGTGGGTCGTGCAAGTTTGGAGCTGAAGGAGGAAGTGTCGCACAAGTGTGTGGGTGTCACCTGCACACCGAATTTGTACCGTGCAAGTGACTTGCGCGCCGGTCTTGGGACTTGCACGCCGGGCTTGGAGAAGAGCGCCAGGTATTGCTGAAGCATGCCCGTCCTTTTGGAGCTGCACGAAAGCTGGAAGATTTCCTGATAACTTCAGTGCAAGGTGAGATTAAAGAGGAAGTCTAAATGATACATGCATGATCTCATGCATACATGGAGAACTGATTCTGATGATGCCAAGAAATCTGAGCTTCATTTATTGAGCAATCACGAGAGTGGTTGTGATTCAGGCAAACAGAGACAAGAGGATCTAGTGCATTAGTCATTTCACTAAAAAAGAAGGTTTGAACTGAGAAGGGCATCAAATCTGAACCCTAATGCAAGCAAAGTCTCATTCTGAATAAGAGACAAAGAACTTCATGTATATCTATTGAAGAGACCATCACATCTATAAACTGAGTGGGACTTCACCAACAGTAGTGATCCAGAGGGAGTCAACGGGAGTGACCCGAGGGACGCATTGAGCTATCCCTGAACCTTTGTAAAGGCAGTGAGCCTGGGACAGAGTGACTGTTCCTAAACCATTGTAATCCACAACTAGTGAAGATTAGTGGAATTTGGTATGACCGACAACCTGCCGGCGTATTCTCCTTGGACGTAGCCCTTTGTGGTGAACCAAGTAAAAAGTGTTGTGTCTTCTCTATGCATGTGAATGTTTTCTTTATAATCATATTCATCATACAGTTTCAACAAGTTCCTACAAAAGTGGGAACAAGATCCATCACATTAAAAGAAAAAGCTGTCACCCTGATTTATCTCTCTCCTCTCAGGGTGTCCCGGGGTCCTACATATTTTTCGTATAGAAATGTTCCATCAATCCGAATGAACTGTTTTCTGAAACAAAATGCGGAGATACAAGGGAGGAATGCCCATAACAACTGATAAAATTAAACGTGAGATGGATCAAGTCAGTTTTCTTGAGACACATTTTTATTTGTATCAAGATGGAAAAAAACTTGGTTATGGTTCCTCAATATGGCTATAAATTGCAGAAACACCTGATACAAGTCATCCCAATCACCATAGACCTTCACAACTGCCTTATGTTTTTCCATCCATGCCTTATTATAGGAAATATTATAGTTGGATGTTTTTTGTATCCAATCTTGCACAAGGGCTATAGGAACATCTTGGAATATAATAATCATCTTAACAACAATTAATGATACAAATTCAGCATCCAATGAGGTATGATCTTGTTTCAGGCTTGGATAAATGCAAGTACGAGCTGCATCAATCCTCAAGATTCTCAAACCTCCAAATGGAATGTTTAGAATCACCCTCAAGAGGAATCTACAATCATCCCAATACTTATCACACCATATTATATATTTACTACGACTTGATTCCTAAACTATATATTTGCAGTTCCTCTTAATGTGAAATCTATTTAGTGTTCTTTTTAATTAATATTTCCTTGGAGAATTCCTTCCAACATATAAGGTTTTGTCCATCTCACTAAACCTATCTAGTATAACTCTGGGAAACTCAGTTGCGGGTGTGAGAACATTTCAGTCGAATTCAGTCACATGTATCATTACTTCTAACCAATATTCAAAGAGTGGTGGATGATTTATTTTGGGTCAAGGCTGGTGTAAAACTAATGCATTTCTAGAAACTTTCTCCCTAACTTCCGCTACTCCCTCCTAAATAGCACTATTTTCACTATCTATTCCATCATTATGAAACTCCTCATCAGAAGTCATATTAACATGTATATCTGTGAGATCATCTAGTATATCATCTTCTACATCATTTGGAATAGGTTCAATTTTATGGGGCGGACCATCTTCAACAACTGTTGTAAGTCTACGTCTTCATAAAACTAGAAATTGTTGTTATACAGTAGAAACATCAACATATAACTCCATCATGGTACCATCTGACCGCTAAGAAAATAAATTTATTTCTTGGACACACTGTGCATCAGAAACCAATGGACAAGTTAGATGGAATAATGTTTTTAGGAATTTCAAATGTCTATAGCTCATAGACTTGATCTCTTGATCAAGTCCCAAATTTAAGGAACCATGAATTCTGTCTTGAAGGTCACTTAGGGTTACACAATCAGCTATACTAACCAATGTTGTTGGTTGTGTACTATAAGAATCTCCTTGCTCAGTTTGAATAACCTCCCCATAACAGTACATACAGGAAAACATGAATCTCTATATCAAAAATGATTTTTTGATCAAGATTATGATAGGTTAACTAATATTGAAAAAGATGGTTGACCATATAATATTTAGTAGAATGAAATTTTAGGATGTCTTTTTATAACCTAAAATATGATAGTAATGTTTCGTTATATAAAATTTTATTAGAATATAAGTCACAGAATGTATTGAAAACTAAGGTAAAAAGAAGAGGAAACATTAAATTAGTTTATTTATCATTGATAAAATAACAACTATGATCATATAAAGTGAAATGGATAGGAACAAACACATTAAATAACACATGAATTCTTTATAACATACAAGAAATACCTTGAAAATTTTCAATAGAATGTGGTTTAGATGAGATGAGCCTCACTTTGGATGTGTGGTAAAATCTAGTTTATTTTCAATTGACATCTTAATAACATCTTCTAAAGATATATAATTACCTTTCTAACTTTCAAAAGATTTCAACCTTCTAATGATGTATCTTAGATGTCATTAGAAGGATGAATATTTTTGAATGTTTAAAAGTTAAGTACACATCCTTATAAGATGTTATTAATCTACCAATTAAAAATAAGCTAGATTTTATCTCATGTTTGAAGTGAGGCTCATCTCATCCAAATCACATTCTATTGAAAAATTTCAAGGTTTTTCTTGTATGTTATAAAGAATTCATGTGTTATTTAATGTGTTTGTTCTTCTCTATTTCACTTTATATGATCATAAGTATCATTATCTAATCATTATATGCATTCATTTTTTAATCCCATGTTATTAATTAATTAATCTACAATTAATCATTACTAATAATAACTATTATTTCTAAACTATATAATATTTTTGATAATAAAATTTTAAAACAATTTTCTTATATCCTAAACTACGATACAAATGTTTCTTTTTGTAATTTTTACTTAGTTAATCATTCTTTAATCACTAGTTAATTATGACTAAGTTATTCATTAGTTAAT
This sequence comes from Viscum album, assembly GCA_963277665.1. NCBI lineage: Eukaryota > Viridiplantae > Streptophyta > Magnoliopsida > Santalales > Viscaceae > Viscum > Viscum album. The sequence goes on from OY728156.1 coordinate 2,142,950,425, forward strand.
CATTCTTCAATCACTCTATAATCATTCCTTATTCAATCACTAATCATATGATATTCATTAGCTAATTATTATTAGCTAATCATTATATGTATTCAGTTTTAATCATAAGTTATTCATTAATTAATCTATACTTAATCATTACAAATAATAAGTATTATTTATAAACTATATATAACTAATTAAACTAATCAATAAATAACATCTTTTAAAACTAACTATAAATAATTCAATTACTAATAAAAACTTTCATTCTTTAATGTCTTTTTCCTTGTCCATTTCATTTTATATCATTATAATTATAATTTTATCATTGATAAATATATTAATTTGATTTTTCTTTTCTTAGGTATTTTAGTAGTTTATATAGAAAATATGAATAATCTAAATCATATCCCTCATGAGTGTCAAACCAGGAGTGCTACCAGGCCCGTTGTCATGCACTGGTTTTTGTTCAAGTCTAGCTCAAAGCGGTGTTTTCAAGTTTTACCCTCAGGTACATCTATGCCAGAGCCACATCCACTTGTTTTTTTCCAGATAGGGATTTTATTTCTTAGATAACCACATAATCTTTATGCTACCAAAATTTTAAAATATTTAATCCTAAGTTATTCTATAGTTAATCTATAATTAATCATTACTAATAACAACTATTATTTCAAACTATTTATAAATAAATAAACTACTTAATAAAAAAAATATTTAGAACTAACTTAACAACTTAAAAAATGACATATTTAAAACTAAAAATAATTAAATTAAATAAATAAATAACTTTAAATTAAATAAAAACACAATTTCGAGTATCAAATGGCATGGTATTGTTTTGATACCACTACTGGGTTTTGTAGGATTGTATAACACTTATTAATGATCATAAAAAACATTGATAAAGGGGGATACCTTTATCAATGCTAGTAAAAGAGTGTTGATCGAGGGGGGTCTTTATTGGCACATATCAAATTGAAGCTTGTGATGATCTCTACACCTTGGTGACCTAGTAAAAAAGTGTTGATATAGGGGTCTTTATACAATCCTACAAAACCCAGTAGTGGTATCAAAACAATACCATGCCATTTGATACTCGAAATTCTGTTTTTTAAATGGAGAATCTATGTTTCGTAATCTGTGAAAATCCATATCATAATGTAAAATATGACGTGACTAAGTGTAAACCATTAGATCACACTGTTTGGCTTTACAATATAGGATATTGTAATGTGCAATTCTATTTTCTTCTTAGTCATAGGCTAGGACTAGTTTTTATCATAAGTTGAGATATAATGAGTTCTCGTGGTTTTTTTCTGTACCATAAACTACAATATAGGTGATATCATATACTACAATTGAAACAAAGGTTGTGCAAAAACTAAGCATCAAATTGTAATTGTGGTATATGTGATATCACTGATTACGATTCTCCCATATATAAGGGTCACTTTGTGGATATTTAAGGGTTACACAAAGGGTTAGGAGATTATGCATAAGTGTTACATTGCTAGTAACATTTATGTATTCGTTTTCCCATGCAAAAGCATTGATTTGGTAACTTTTACAAATGCATTTCCCCAAGCGCAAGGGTGAGACAACTACAACCCAGTATACATAAGAGTATTTTCTTTTTCTATATAAGAAAAAACCATAATACATAAGGGTAAATATGTGTAAGGATTACACCACAAGAGCCTTGAATAATTACGAGTATTCCCTATTCCATAGAAGTGAAAAAACCATATTCTAACCACTTATCGTAAGTGATGATAGGGCCCTCAATCGTAAAATACAACCGATAGCACTTAAAGGTTTTAAGCTCTACAACACTATCAATCATATTTTATGATCCCTCCAATATTGATAGATACGATTTGAAAGAAAAATTATTTTTAATAAAAATTCAATTATGAATTGAGTTTTATAAATTATAAATTATTATAAAAATTATTTTGTAATATTTATTAATTTATAGAAGTGTTTATAAATTAATTAATTATAAAGTTTTTATTAGTAATTAATTAAATGTTTATGAAACATTTATTAATAAATATTACATAATATTAAATCTTAATATAAAAATACCTTTTAAATTATATGGGATTCATTATAATTTATAAATAAAGTGCTTATTTAGAAATTATAAGAGTAATTTATAAAGTTTTTATAAATTAAAAAATAATGCAAAATTATAAAAGTGTTTATATTTTAATTATGAACTGTTCATAATTAATTATTTAAATTCTTTAAATTAAGGCCATATTTGATAATTTATTTAAACCACATCAAAATGAGTTTTGATGATTTATTTGATCAATGCTTAAATAATGTTAATATATGAAATTTAGATAATATAACGAGTTTACAAAATAAAAATTGGATTAAAAAATGTTTATAATTCATTTGATATCATATATTTAAATAAATTCCATATAATGGGTAATATGAAGGGGTTCATATTAGATATAAATATTATTTTTTTATATTTATATAATTATATATTTTCCATAATGAATTTTAAATTATAAAGTGTTTATAATTATCTTTATTTATGATTTTTTTCATAAATAATGAACCACGTGTTTAAATACTTGAGAACATCATTTATTTAGTTTATTCCCTTGTTTATTATTAATGAATATAATTTTTATATTATGGATTTTTATGTGTATGATTTAGTTAAAAGTTGCTTATATTTCTTCTAAATTATCATACATGCATCTAAGGAGTTACACGCTATGTATGACAGTGGATTTAGTTTTCTTCTACCATGAATTTGGCTCAAATACAGTTGTGAACTTGAATTAATTAGTTAATTATGATTTATACATATTAGGTGTTAGATTTATGATGGAATTTATTATCCCTTTTTTAAAGTATCCCTAGGTAGAGGGACTTTGGGTCGAACTGCTCACTGGCCTGGAGGCTTATGGTTTGTCTAAAAAAGTGTGGGTTGACTATCTGTGGCTACATGTTTACTCATGTGGGGATTTTTTATTTCAAATAATTCCAAACCTTTAAATGAAAGGGTTTAATACAACTTATGTATAATATGGATTTGTATATGTATTAATGTAATTGGATTTTAATTTGGGTTAGAAACACAAGCTATGAATTGGGTAAAGAGTTATACATCAATATGGTTTGAACATATTGATTTGGTGTAGAGAATATGATTTGAAACAAATTAATTGGAAGCATGAATACATAAAGGTAATAACATGAGATAAGATAGTGAGAATAAAACCCCCTTACAAAATTCAAATGATTAGATTCTCTAAAACCACATTTCATTACAGGTTGTGAAATTTAGAAGGAATTTGAATTTTTGGCCTCAGAGTAGGGGATGATTTAAGAATTGGGATTAATATTTGAATTTCGAGAGTTAAAGAATCCCAAAGAGGCGATTTTGTATGTGGATCAAGGTATAAGAGAGGTCTCAAGTGATCTAGTGAATTTTCAGAGCATTGGGTTGAGGAAGGGTTTTAAAGGGGTTTTCCACTATCCCACGGTTACCACACTATTTGGAAAAACCATGTAGAGGCCTAGAGAGAACCATGTGAGTGACTTTGGGTGTGGGGTGTTGGTATATGACTTGCACACAGTTTCAAAGAACCGTGTGAGGAAATTATGTGAAGTTCTATAATTTCTTAGTGTGAGCCACACAGATTGAAGAACCATGGTGCCAAACCATAATATGGGGTATAACTTGGACAGTGAAAGATGTACAGTTGGTGCACAGTTCATCAAATCCAGCAGCTACACAAAATTTTAGAAAAATAGTAAAATCACCATTTTAGCCACTCGAGTTTTAATATTTTGATCCTCCTTCCATCCCTCTCATGTGTCCGAACCAAGGAGGCTCCCTCCCCTTCTTCCCTATGATTCCCCTTGATTAGGGGTTATTTCTTGGAAGATTTCATGATAGATTGAGGTGATTTCTTCCACTTTATACTTTCATCCCTCTCCTATTTCTACAACTATTGATTATTTATGATTTTGGATAGATATTTATTAATGAATTCCACCAGATCATAGTGGATATCATTTAGAATGATGGAGATTTTTCTCAATATGGATATAGGAAATCCTGATAGAATGAGTGAACATCATTCATCCTCCAAAATTCATCAAAAGTTTGTTTCCCCATGGATTTTCCTAGGGTTTTTGATTAAATTGGATAAAATTAGCGATTGAGTGGGTGTGAGTGGATATGTATTTTTCTCAGTATGGTTTCAAGAGTATGCAATGGACCTTTTGAGTGAAGATTGGCCATAGTTTCAGTGTGGCGAGATGGACCAATGATTTTTTAGGAAATTATTACTATTTGATTTAAATTAAATAATTACTTATAATTATTGTAATCAATTATTATGGATGTTTCAGATTAAGGTAGGATATCTTTTTATGATACGATCTTGGATAGGTTTGGCTGAAGATTAGTGGAGCCTAATGAGGATGATAACTCTGGGTATGAGGTAGGTGATCCCTATGATTTTTCCTATAGTATATGCCTTGTGTCATGTATAATGTGATATGAAGTATATCCACTAATGGTTATTGACCTTATATTTAAAATTAAATTGTTTTCTCTAAATCCTAATGACCATAATGGATGTTCCTAGGGCCATGATGGACCCTTGAACACTAGTAGATGCCCTGACAACTAATGGTCGAAGGATTGATCATAAATGTGTGCGATAAGATACATGGACCCTAGAGAGGCACTAATGATATGATAATTAACATACTGGGCCTTGAGATAGGTGAATTTTATCCTCCCTGAGAAGGGGAGGGTGATGGAATTGACATAGATGGCCAAGTGGTAGGCTGCATAGAACTTTAAGATACGTTATAGCCTTTAGGCGAGTTTATTAGAGAGTGGGGTGAGTGTTACTTCCCCATAGAAGTGTGAGTAACCAAGTGGATACATCCTAGGTAGGGTCTATGGAAATTCTAGGTACAGGTAGGGTAACCTATAAGACCTATAAGGGATATGTTATCGAGGTTATACCTCTAGTGTGAAGATAGAATGACATGGACTATGAGGCCGATGAGGCCATATACAATCATAAAAGTGTCGAGGGACACTATTCCATCTGATTGGTGGGAATGGGCCTAAAAATGAAAAAAAGATAAATGATCTCATATAGGGATTTCAGACTATGATGTGACCTAGAGGACCCTTGGTGGGTTCCCCGATATTATCTTGACCTTTGAGAAGGATAGTACAAAGACTTAGGTATTATCAATTTTTGGGTGTTACCTTAGAAACTAAAGATTGATGGGGTGATCATGTTATGGTTTTAATGATAGAGATGTGTTTTTTTCTTGAGATAGATTCCTAGGGGACATGTGATGGGTTTGTGAAGAAGGCTAACCTGTGTGGTGTGACATGAGGATCCATGGAGGATGGTCTCCAGGTATTATTTCATGTTTTTGTGTATGTGAGTGCAATATGTGAATGAGGATTCATACATCAGGACAAGATATGTTCCTCGGATAATTATGGTTTAGTACTAGTTCCATGGTGGGGTAATACCCCTGGGTTTATGTGATATAGTTTGAGGGTGGCCCGAGTTTCCTTTGGGTGTATGTTTCAAATATGGTTCTAGGATAAGTTGAGTTTTCACCGATTGTATATTTCTGATATAGTTCTAGGGTGATATGAGTTTCCCACAGGTGTATTAATCTTATATAGTTATAGGGTGATATGAGCTTCCCATAGGTGTATGTGATATGTGAAATGGGGGTTTAGGCATCGAGGATGGGATACAACCCCTAGGTAATTGTGGCATAGTACTTGTTCCAGGGTGGGGTATGACCCCCTTGGTTTATGTTACTGATGTTATTTTTGGGTGAGATAAGATTCTCCTAGGTGTATGTTATAAATATGGTTATGTGGATAGATTTGGCCCCCCTTGTGTGGTTATGTGATTTCTCAGAGACATCCAACACTACGAAAATCAATTATGGTTGATCTTGGGTGTCACCTTAGAACCCTAGGATAATTGGTGATTACTTTATTATACTTTTATGATTTATTTTTTTATGATGATAATATCACATGCACATACATTGTATTTACTAGTTATGTTAGAGACACCATTGTTGGTTTTCTACTGAGTTTTACTAACACACTACTCAGGAAATCACAACACTTCAGTACCAATGAATGACTCATGATTGAAGGTTTTGGTAGGGTAGAGGCCCAATGCTGTGTGATCAGGCCGGAGCAGCTTTATAGGGATTGGTGACTGCTATATGATGAGGTTCACAGTGATGGTTTCTGGTGCAGTGGAAGTGTGTGGAGGTGGGTGATATATTAAAATTTCTTTTAATAATCACTTCCCAAAACCAAGAGTGATGATCTTGCACCTCAAATTTATAATTAATTTATTTAAAATTTGAAGAAATAAACACCTAGGCTTAGGAACTTTCTTCGTTGGTGAATTCTAATCATCTAAAAAGACACTTCCTTTGTTGCACTATGAGGATCCAAGGATATAATCCCTCTAGTAGTGATCCACACATGCTCTTATGATCTCCGAGAAACACCACTCGATCTATGGGTACTAGCACGGTGAGTCGAATGTTTTCTGTTGTTCGTTCTTGATCGCTCGTTCTTTGGTCTTGAATAAATCTCTCATTCACTTCTCATTCTTGAGAGGGAGAGAGAAAGGGGAGTTGAGATAGAATTTTTTTTATGCAAAAATTCCCCATTCTCAATTTTTGGATGATCTACACAATAGACATAATTATCTATTTATAGAGTTAATATTTAAGTTAAAATATTATTTAATTGCATACCATCCATTAAATAACATTTATTACTTTTAATAAACCTCATTCAACACAATAATAATCATATAATTATTATTTTTTGGTGCGTTCCAACTTTACCAAAATAATATTATGTAATGGTATTATTAATTAATATTTATCATTGGTCTCAGTTTTTATTTTTTCAAACTCCTCTAGCATTTATTGAACAACCAAATAAATATTTTATTCATAAATAAATATTTTATTCACAATCTAGTGAATAAATATTTATTAAAATATTCAATGAATAAAATAAATATTTTATTAACAAGTCAGAGGATAAATATTTATTTAATTTATGCGATCAATATAACTTGAATAAGATTATTCCATAGAATTTAGAATAAAATTTATTCCATTAATTAAACTCAAATAGAATTTAATCAAGATCAATAGAAACACTTAGTGTGCGAACCTATAGGATTCTTTCTCATTAGAATTAGGAAGGCCTACCTAAAATCCAAGATTACTATCTAGAAATGGGTCAAGGAACCTGAGAGAAAGAACTTAATGTCACAACTTTGAAAACTACATATGAATGCTCACTGTGTAATATAAACCCTTTATCACAATATTTCATCAAGAAAGTTGTGTAACCATGTCACAAACCTATATGATCGATATGTCTTTATTTGACTATTTGAAATAAATAATTCGTTACACCATGGCCATGGAATTTAATTCTATGATTCTATTCCAATCAAAGAGACAAGATATCAGCTTCTATAAAGATGGAAGGGAGAGATCCTCCCTTGACTTATTCATTAATGACATGTCACTCATGACACACCCAACATATCTAACTTCTCCATGAAATGTTATCATCATGGTCTACAAAATACATCTAAGTATACGAGTTGTAACATGCATTAATAATAATATTAAAGTATAAGGACCATCATACACACTCATAGATAAGAATATCGGATAACACCAAAACATGATTAATTCCTACTGGAAGGTCTGTTCTCATAATCTCCCTTCTTGGATATTACCAAGTGAAAAATTTATGATAATAATCCTCATATTATTTTGAGTACTCACACCTAACAATCTATGTACTATGTGTCCCATCATAGTACGTTATCTAACCACATGACATTATTTGAGAATATCATCATAGCACATAAAAGGTTCTCATTATAGTGGGTAACTTCTATAACCTTATCAATGTGACATATACTCTAGGAAATTATTATATTAGAGTCATGAAGAAGAAAAAGAAATATATAGTAATAAGTTTTATTAATATTAAATACATCGAATATACATGAAATCAAATTACAAACCGTTGGTATTAGGAAACCAACTCCAACAAACTCCCACTTAGACTAGATCCAACTACCTAAGACCTTTAGTTTTCTAGACCACATATGATAGTCATTTTTCTGTGGAGTCAAGTATTTAGTCAAGGGGTCCACCACATTGTCTTATGTGGAAATAATTCTCACTACAACTTCACCTCTTTGAGAAAAATACCTCAATAGATGATAATTCTGAAGTATGTGCTTCAATATCTGATGTTACCTTAGTTCTTTTACAAGAGACACCACTATAGTATTATCAAAATAGAGTGTGATATGATCTTTACTGATAGATGCCACATCAAGCTCTTGGATGAATTTTCACATTCATATTGTTTATTTAGCTACCTCAAAAGCCACAATACACTAGTAATCTACTGTATAATCTACAACTATAGTATTCTTTGAGATATTCCATCTCATAGAACCTCCATTCAAAATGAAGATATATCCCATTTGTGACTACATGTCATCTTGATCTATTTGGAAACTATCATCTGTATATCTGACAGCCCACAGGGCATTGTTAAATTCCTATGGGGATACACAAAATCAATTATTTATTAAACTCATACAACCTAACTAAAAATGTATAATCTAGAAAGTTTGAGTGTCAAACCCATAGGGACAAATAGTATATTCTAAATTAATTAAATAAATTGAAATTAATTTTTTTTAGTTTGTTTAGAAAAAAGAGAAACAAAAATAGTAACGATTTGAGTTAAATTTCAATAAAGAGGCATGTCAGGTTCAATGATTTTTAGTTTCATACACTAGTGATTTAATTGATAATTAATTTATGTAGGTTTGGTGTCAAAATTGGGTCAGAAGGGATCCTTGGTCTGTGTACCCTGCACTAATTCTGTGATTGCACTGTTGGAATGGCCATCTAATAAATGCAATCGCAAAACCATGAAACCCAAAACCTTATTTAAACATAACTGACCTAGATTTCATAATTTTCATATGAAAACTAAGATGATTAATTTATGAAATAAAATAAACTCCTTAAAATCACAAGTAATGGTCATGCAATTGCAAAAATAAGGAGAATGGAATTGAATAAACATTGTTTCAGTAATCCAAAACAAGAATAAAATATATAAACAATCCCTAAAAGAACACCCCCTATAATCACATCACCCAAAACTAAAGAAACTACTCACACATTCTATGCATGATGAGAATAATCAAAATGGGTACCCAAAGAAGAATGATAGTAAAGAAAGGTGGTGAAGCAGATCTCTAAATCGTCACTCTGTGTGTGCGTCTCCTCCGTGCGTCGTTGCTTGGCCTCCTCTGATCCCAAACTCCTTTAAAAGTGAATCCAAGGGGATCTTTATATAGGAATAACCTTTAAAACCTCAGCCACATTCCATTTATTTTTCTTCTTTCCACCGTCTTTATGACGTGTAACTGGGTCACACAATGTGTAATCTATCAAGTTTCAAGCATCATGAATCTCGACGTAATCTTCTCTAAAAACATTTCTTGAAAAATGTCACATTGTGTGATCTAGTTACATGACGTGTAATAGTCTTTCATAGTGTATAATTAAGTCACGACTTGTCCCACATGGATAATTCCTTTTGAAATGGACACATTGTGTAATTTCATTACATGATGTGAAATCGGTATTTGTATAGTTTTCCATATTTCTCCATCTTTAAAAATAAGGTGTTACACCACTTCGCTTCACTCACGACGCGAAGTGTCTTTAAGCTCAAAAAATTTCTTCATTTTTTTCCTTTTTATTAAATCTATTTTCCTTCCATAAAAACATAAAACAACTCAAATCGTTCCAAAATTGGCAAGATTAATTAATTAAATACATAAATTAATATATTAAAACACCCTAAAATTTATGCATGAAATAAACTTATAAATATACTCTAATGATTAGTCCCCCATCTCCTCTATAAACTAGGAATATATCCTTAGTACGCCTCAGATACTTAAGGATAGTCTTGACTGTCATCCAATGGCAGTCACCTGGATCAAATTGACATCTTCCCACCACACTTAATGTATAGTAGACATCTAGCCTACTATATAGCACAACATAAATGACTAACCCAATCACTAATGTGTATGGAATACTTGTCATTATGTTTCTTTCATCATTTGTCTGAGGACACATTTTTGTAGAAAGATGAATGCCATGTGATGATAACAATAATCCACTCTTAGATTGTTCTATACTGAATATATTTAGTATCTTGTTGATGTATGTACTTTGAATTAGGATGAGCAACCTCTTGGATGTATCACGATGGATTATGATCCCAAGAATATATGTTGCCTCACCCAAGTCCTTTATAGAGAAGAATTTATTCAACCACGCCTTAACAAACTGTAAGATTGGTATTTCATTTCCAAAGAGTAATATGCATTCAACATATACAATTGATAAAATGAATGCACTCCCACTAAATTGTTTATAGACACATGACTTACATTCATTCTTTATGAAACTAAATTGTGTTATGGCCTCATCAAAATGAATGTTCCATGACTTGGATGCTTACTTTAATACATAAATGGATCTTTATAACTTCCATACCTTATTAGAATCTATTGGAGTCACAAACCCTTCAGGCTATTTCATATAGACATCTTATTAAAGGTTCCCCTTAATGAAGGCTATTTTGAAATCCATTTTCCAAATCTCATAATCATGGAAAGCCGCAATGGAAAGCAGAATTACGATGGATTTCAACATTATAACTGGTGAAAAGGTTTTTTTGTAGTCAATGATTTGATTCTGTTTAAACCCTTTTTCTACCATTCACACCTTATAGGTATTGAATTTTTATTCCATATACACTTTCTTCCTTAATACACATTTTCAATCAATAGGATTTACATCTGCTGGAGGGTCTACCAAAATATAGATTTGGTTTTGGTTCATGGAATCCATTTCAGAATTCATGTCTTCTTTCCACTTAGAAACATATATGATACTTACTACTTCCTTGTAGGTTAGAGGATCATTATTATAAACTAATAAAGATTCACCATCCTCAGTGACTAGAAAACCATATCATTATGGTTCTCCAACCTCTTTAGTTATCTTATGCAATAATTGTGTCTCTGGAACAATTTCTTATTCCAAGGGGATTTTTGGACTTTATTCCTATGCCAAATATTGTGTATCTTGGTCCTGGACTTCATTGAAGTCTATTTTTCTCCCACCATCTATTTTAGATAAAATATTATCCTCAAGAAATGTGACATGTCTTTCAACCAAAACCTTTTTGTCTAAAGTATTGTATAGGCAATATCCCTTTGTTTAATTGGGAAATTCTATAAAGATACACTTTTTTCCTTAGGGTGAAAGCTTCTTACCTGAAGAGGCCTTAACAAAAGCTTCATAACCCCACACATGTATGTAAGACAACATGAGTTTTATTTCATTCCATAATTGGTATAGTATATCATCTGTTGCTTTAATTGGAACTCAGTTTAGTATATATGCTAATGTTTGTAACATGTATTCCCAAAAGGATAATAGAAGACTCGCATGACTCGTAATTGATCTCACCATGTTCAATAAGGTGTGGTTTCTCCTTTTACTGACACCATTACACTAAAGCATATAATGAGGAGTTATTTAAGATAAAATCCCAAAATCCCATAAACAATCAATGATTTCTTGATTAATATACTCTCCACCATGATCTGAGTGAAGTTTCTTAATCTTCTTACTGAGATGGTTCTCAACTTCATTATTTTATTCCTTGAATTTATCAAAATAATTTTACTTATACCTCATTATGTAGACATATGAATATCTATTAAAATCCTCAGTAAAAGTTATGAAGTATGAGTACCGACCCCTTATTTCAACAAAAAATGGTCCACACACATCAGTATGAACTAATTCAAGAAGCTCTTTATCCCTTTCACCTTTCCCACTAAATAGGGCATTGACCATTTATCCTTGTAAACATGCATGGCATACACTTAGTGGTTTTAGTTTATAAGAATATAAATTTACATCTTGATGTAATTTAGTCAACCATTTTTTATTTACATTACCTAGCCAGCGATGCCATAGTTGGGTGTGGTATAAGACACATGAAACAACTTTTTTATCGATTTACATTATTTGGTTTGTGTAATCCAACACATAAAGACCATTATTTAAATGTTCCCTACCATAAAAATGATATATTTATAAAATAAGCAACATTTATTTCTAAATTTGAAAATAAATCCATATATATCAAGTATAGATATAGAAATAATGATTTTGGTAACTGAAGACACATAATAAAAACCCTTTAAAACAAAGATAATTATGGTCAGAAACATGAGGTGGTAGTCCCTAATAGCTACAACAACAAGTTTATCTCTATTGGATGATTGAAGATCTACCTATCCTCGGTCTTGTTTCATGTATTTGAATACATATGTGATCAACAAAAGCTATATCTAATACCCAATTTGTAGAAACAGATAAATTAAACTTGATAAAAAACACACCAGAAGATTCCCCTTGCTTCTTTTACTGGGTTTATTTTTTCTTTCAGTGGACCTTATTTACACATGATAAATAAATATCATCTTATTTTCTTACTTTCCCATTGATATTCCTCTTCTTGGAAGGGTGTGAATAATCTTTAGGTTTAAATCTCTTTTCTTTCCATTTATATTTTTTCACCATAAGGATAAAATGTTTTTCACACTTTATGTCCTTATCTACTAGGCGAAGAAGAGTGAGAATATCTGACAGAGACTTCTCAGTGTTGTTTATATTAAAATTCACAACAAAGCTAGATAATCTTTGAGGTAGTGATACTGGAATGAGATCAGTGCCCAGTTATTCAGGAAGTTTAAACCCTATAACCTCTAAGATCTGAATGCATCCAATGATATTGACTACATGGGGACCATTTGGGGAACCCTCTCTAAGATTTATATGAAATAGAACCTTGAAAATATCAAACCATTTTGGTAAATAACACGGAGGTGCTCAATCATTCTATACACATTCATGTTTTCGTGAGACTTCATTAGTTCACTAGACATTGATAAAAGCATCAAATATTGAACATAGACCACATCACTCAAATGTTTTTCATAGGCAAGGAAATATTCATCACTCACCTCTTTAATAAAGAGATTATACATTGATGATTATAGCATGTAAGATTTCTATTCATAGTGTAACACAACCCAAAGGCATCAAAACCACTCCTCAAAGTTACTACCATTTAGAAGGTTATCTTTCTCTAATATTGATCATAGGTATAGTGTGGATGATGAACTTGTCATTTTATTCTTCAATTAAAAATATAATATTGTTAGTACTTTTCTTGATTACAAAATAAGTGAGATATAATAAATAAAATGTTTATTTATTTATATATTAAATCTCCCACTATTTTATCAAGTATCAATATCCCACACCATTGAAATTGGAATGTGTAGTTTTTTTAACATTCTAGTGGAAAGGATCCCCATTACTTTTCTTAATTATCCAAACTTTGGCCATGAAAACCATAATAAAGTAATTAGGTAGGCAATCTTACCAATTTTGGACTTACAACTCCTTGATCCATTGAGTGTATTTCCCTATCCTAAAATCTTGACTTGAATTTCCTCAACACTTGCCTCCAAATCTGTATTTAATAGACTTTTTCCATGAATCTCAATACAATTTCGGTTAAGTCAACCCAAAAATCTCATGAGAACTGCCCGATAAAAGTAAATGTCTAGACTTTAGCCATGTACTACACATAGTTCTATGGTTTTATTCCCAATCAAGCAATGGAAGGATTAGTCTGAATTAATATTTAATTGAGGAATTTTAATTTATTATTCATAAAATTTATCTTGTTTTATACTTTACATGTATTTTTAATATTAAGTGTATTTTACTTAATTAATTAACCATGTTGGATAAAAAATTTACACATAATTCATTTTTTTAATTTTCTTCTTTGAACATTAATTAATTTATTTATGTGATCGCAAACTTTCATACATAAAATAAATAATTACATAGATAGAAATAAATAATTAATTAAATAACCCATTCACGAGCCTTATCTATCAGTTGATTTAATGAGCGGATATTAAATCAACCTTTGACCTAGGGGAAATGACTCTTATTGCTGGTCTTGGCATGAGTTACAACATTCCAACTGTCCACCTATGTATCACCTGTTTTGGAATCATTATGGTTCCATCTTGAACCACCTCAATGTGACTTGGGATGCTCTATTAAGTAAAAATATTTATTACTCACACACATGTGAGGGGAACCAAAGTATTGGTTAAAGGGGATTATATAAATATCTTTAGACATGAACGTCCTACATAATAATGGAGTGAGGGATGACTCGTAGGCCATCATTTAATTTAATATTAAATAATTGAAAACACATGCAATTAAATTAAAACATACAACACATACATAGGTCTTGGTCAATATTATTAATGGTCATACATGCAATGAATACACAAAAGTAAATGAATATCATTTATTTATTTATTCGTTATTTTATTATTTAAGATAAAAAATATTGAATTAATTAATTAATAAATTAATTGACTAATTCCCTTTTATCTTAATGATCATAAGATCTTATTTGGAGATACCCATAATTAATGAAATTCATAAAAAAATAAACGGAAAAACCAATAATGACATATTAATTATAATAAATCAATTGATCATTTAAAATTATTTAAAACTATTATTAAATTTTCAAATACATAATGGTGTTCCAATCAATAAAATAAGTTTTTAATGATTTAATTTTTAAATTTAATTTTTTCCATTAATGGGAGGCTATATAGCATGTACATGTAGGTACACGCCATGTACCCCAGTTTCTGTATATCCAATTCACACACCTGGTGCTTTACTATGTTAACTCAATAGGACTACACATCATGTACATGCCATATACACACCCTATATCCACTTTCAGTGTGCCAGGTTGGCTCAGTCAACATGCGGTGTGTAATAAAAGCACTAAATGTAATTAATTACTTAGCGCATCAAGATACAGTGAACATGGGTATACGATGTGTGCTCCGACTACACTTTGTGTAACCCAGTTTTACCAACCAATGATTTGGCACTTCATGATGAAATATCTGGTCATTATTCATTTTTTCTTAAACCTTTAAGAAAATTAAACACTGAACGAACATGATTAATATATCGATAATATGTTAATTCAAATTATATTAAAGAATGAATAACATGAAATGAAAATATAACCACAATTGTGCATATATCAACAATAAAATAATTAATTACAAATTTAAATTGTGACCACAATGATACTACTTGATGGTTTTGGGCACAATAGAATCATGAAAAGGGGGCGATATATTAAAATTTATTTTAATAATATTTTCCCAAAACCAATAGTAAGGATCTTTCATGTCATATTTATAATTAATTTATTTAATATTTGAAGAAATAAATACCTAGTCTTAGGAAATTTCTTCGTTGGTGAATGTTGATCATCTTAAAAGACCCTTTTGGATTACCTTCATTGTGCTGTGAGTATCCAAGGATAGAATCTATCTATCGGTGATCCACACTTGCTCTTATGATCTCCAAAAAACACCACTCGATCTCTGGGTTCTAATATAATGAGTTGAATGTATTTTTTTGTTCGTTCTTGATCAATCATTCTTTACTGTTGAGTAAATCTACATTTCCCTTCTTTTTCTTGAGAGGGAGAGAGATTTAGGAGTTGAGAGAGAATTTTTGGTACGCTAAAATTTCCTATTCTTAATTTTTGTATGCTCTGCACAATAGGCATAACCGTATATTTAAAGATTTTGGATTTAAGTTAGAATATTATTTAATTTCATACAAGCCATTAAATAACATTTATTACTTTTAATAAACCCCATGCCACATAATAATAATTATATTATTATTATTTTGTGGTGCATGCTAACTTTCACAATAAAAAATATTATGTAACAGTCTTGTTAATTAATATTTGTCACCAAACTCAGTCTTGGTCCATTAGAACTCCTCTAGAATTTATTGAACAAATAGATTAATATTTTATTCATAAATAAATATTGTATTCACAATCTAGAAATTAAATATTTAATAAAATATTTAATAAATAAAATAAATATTTTATTCACAAGGTGGCGAATAAATATATATTTAATTTATGTGATCAATATAACTTGAATAAAATTATTCCTCAAACTTGATAATAATATTTATTCCATTAATTAAAATCAAACATAATTTAGTTGATATCGATAGAAACACATAGTGTATGACCCTATGGGATTCTTTCTCATTGTAATTAGGAGGGTTTGACTAAATTCCAATATTACTATCTAATAATGGTCCAAGGAACCCAAGATAAAGAACTTAATGTCACAAAATTGAAAACCACATATGAAAACTCACTATTTAATATAATCCCTTTATCACAATATCTCATCAATAAGGTTTCACAACCATGTCCCAACCTATATGATCGATATGTCTTTCTTTTAATATCTGAAATAAAAACATCGTTACACTATGGCCATGGAATTTAATATGATAGTTTTATTCCAATCAAAAGGATGAGATATCATCTTCTATAAATATGGAAGAGACAAATCCTTCCTTGACTTATTCATTAATGACATGTCACTCGTGACACACCCAACATATCCAAATTCACCATGAAATGTTATCATCATTGTCTATAAAATACATCTAAGTACGCAAGTTATAAAATGCATTAATAAAAATGTTAAAGTCTAAGGACCATGAAACACACTCGTAGATAGGAATATTTGATGACACAAAACATATAGAATTCCTACTGTAAGGTCTGCTCTCATAATCTCTCATCTTAGATATTACCAAGTGCGAAGTTCATGAGAAGAAGCCCCATATTCTTACGAGTACTCTCACCTTAAAGTCTATGTACTATGTGTCCCATAATTATACATTATCCAACCACACAATATTATTTGATAATATAATCACAACACATCAAGGTTCTCATTATAGAGGGGAACTGATATGACTTTATTAATGAGATGTATACTCTATGACATTATTAAATTAGATTCATGTAGAAAAACAAACAATATGTAATAAGAAGTTTTATTAATATTCCATATATCGAATATACATGCAATCAAAGTAAAAAAATTTGGTCCTAGGACACCAACTCCAACACAAGGAAGGTAATAAAGCCTCCTTGTTTTTTTATTCTTTTAATTATTTTGTATATGTGATTGGACTAGTGGGAGATCAGTTGGGATGTTTGATTGTAAGTAGTATTTCAGTTTTTATGCATGAATATGTTTATTTGTTTCTATGTACTTTGATTTATATTATAAATTTTTCATGATATTTCTGTTGTTTTTTACTCTAATATGAGGGTATAGTCTCCCCATGGTAACACATTATACCATCTCTATAAGTCAGCAGACTCTAGAGTATGAGGAGGCACACATTCATTCATTTTATACCCTGAACCAGACACTGGTGAGTAGTTTAGGGATAGTGTGGTGTTATAAAGTGGTATCACGGTGTCTTTTTTATTTGTCTTATTATTTTGATATATGGTAAACATGGAATAGGTACATGTCAGAACTTGTGATAATTATCAGACTGGTGCATCACACACATATTTTTTATTGGGAATTCCAGGTTACCATGGATATGGGATTTCCATTCTTGTTTTTTTCAGTTATAGTTATGATATTTATTCAAGTATGATGTGTGTATTTAAGATGGATATTTAGGGTTTTTGATCTTATCCCATTGGAAAGAGGTCCATGTACATGCATCATTCTTGGCATTTAGGGTTCACTTAACATTCACACGCTTATGTGTGATTGATATCACTGATGAAAAATGATTCATTTTTTTAAATTATCAGCAATGACTTTTATGATGTTCTCTTGTATAACTTGTTAGTGGAAATATACTTAGCTGAACCATGATGTATTTTCTCTAATGATAGTTAATGTTGATTTTATATAGGAATTTTCTCTAATGATGACTATATAATCCCTCCATATAATAGATGTATAGAGACCCTTAGTGGGTCGGTACACACATTTGATGCCCTGATACTAGTTATGAAAATAAAATGGTTTGGTTACATAATGTATCAACAAAAACCTATATGGTTTTTTCCCATATATCTTATTGGTGGATTTCTACTTAACTGGCCCATATGGATATGGTTTTATAAGATATGAATCATCATAGGAGGATTCCATTATATGCACATAGATGTAAACTATTCCCTAAGGGGTAGTCTTGTATACAGATTTCTAAAAATGATGGATGCCTAAGGAAGGGTGGTGATTCAGACTATATTCCCTGGTATGTATATATGAAAACCCTAGATTGGGTGTGATGAAATGTGAGATTCCTTGTGATATTTGACACAAAAGAAAATATTTTTCCCTATGAGTTGTGGATTATGTTAGACATGGTTTATGGGATATGTGGAAGATCCTAGTGCAATTAAAAGGTGGCTCAAGATATTGGTGAGTCGAGTTATATAATTAGGTAGTAGGGTGTTTTCATTACATTTGATATTGATGCATGAGAGGTTCTACCAGATATGCAGTGCACGTATGAAGATTACTTATGTGTTGTGAATCATGATCCTTGATGGATGGATATATAATGTAAAGAGTGTGGGTAGATGTATCAGATTTAGAAAGATTCATTAGTGGAAGGTGAACATGTGGTATTCCTTGACATGGGTGAGATACTGGGCTTGTTTGAGAGAGAGGACTGAGGTTCTTCTGGCTAGATATGATTGAAATTCACTCAAGTATGGTCAATTTATTAGGAATTTGAGCCTTGGTTTTATGAGATGTGACTCATGGGAGTGTGATTTGGGTTTTGGTATGAGGTAATACAAGAGCATACACTCATTGGGTTTGGATGTGATCAAGTTGGATAGTGGGTAAAAACCTATGATAAGGATATTTAGATAATCACTCTACCTCAAGAGAATAGAGTGAGGGTTCACATGAATTTTCAGGGAAATCCTTGATGTATGAGGGTGAGAACATGATGGGTTGGCACAATTCTATTTTGTTTGCAGATTAGTGAGTGGTCGTGTGTGGGTAAAGGATCGGTGGTTTTAATGGAATTCTTGAGAGAATGGTTTCATGGGATGTTGGATGATAAAGGGAGGTTTTTATCTACAATGTATGTTGACATCATGGATGGATGGTATCCGGGTTTGACAGGATGAGTGAGTAATGATTGGGAAGAGTGACACACATGTGATGTTGGGACCCAGTTGGGCTGACACTTGAGGACCAGTATGAGGGAAGAAATATAGTGGGGAACACACCATTGGCTGTTGGAGGGTGTGAACCTCATTATGGATGGAAATTTAGTAGATGTAAAGGATGACATTCCTTATGAGTTGGGAATATGTGGTGATGGTGTTTCATGTTGGTAATTGGGTATGAGTAGGATGACTATGTCTAGTCATTACATGTGGAAATGGATAGATCATGGGCCACATAGATCTCCATTTTGGTTTAGTAGAGTGAAAATGAGGATAATTATTAGGTGGGGAACATTGAGTCGGCTGTGAAAGTGCGACCCTTATGTTGTTAGGGCTGTGGATACATGAGACCAGTCAGTGGATGATCGATATGACATCAACATGATGATGTATGAGAAAGATCTAGCTTTATCTAGTTCCTTGGTGAATAAAATATTAGATATTTCAGATGAGGTATCAGAAAAATACTATGTATTGACATTGGTATTGACATGGAATTGGTGTGATCTAAGGGTGATTTGGATTTAAGGTGTAACAATAATCATAGTGAGAGTATAATGACTAGTTTGGTTGGTTGAGGTCCCAACTATGGGATTACATTGAGTGATAGGCTTGTAATTTTGTATGGGTGCTTATACAATCTCATGATGTCTCCTATCATTTAGGCATCATGATATGTTGATGTGATAACATGTTAGTGAGTGAGACTGATCATTTTTTAAGAGAGATCGACTAGAGGAGGACTGAATAATGCTTTTGTGTGAGATTGGGTGCAGTGGCATGGAAGCTTCATCAGGTGTGCCAATGTAATGATGGAAGTTAGTTATTAGAAGAAAATTTCTAGGGAAGGGATCATTATGGATTAGAATCAACCTCTATGGGTATATTTGTAAAGTGGGGAGTGCCATGAGCTTGATTACTAATTGGTTGATGAAACTAGGGTGTCTCAAGATATATGGGTGTGGTTGAGTACCATATCAGTATTGGAGATGGTGATGGGTGAGTAGCTCAAATTTTGATGAATAACATGACTCATGTTTGTAGTTTCATAACAAATGATCATTTGGAATTCTAGGATAGAACATAGTGAGTTGATCATGAATTGAAGAACTGAGTAGGTTAGAACTGATGGATAAAATACCATGGAGACTTCTTTGGTATGATAAGTGTTATAGTGGGGAGATTGTAAAACCTCATGTCATTAGGGTTTGTGAAATTCTGAAGGAAATTGAATTTATTGTATAAGAGTAGGGGATGTTTCTGGAATTGGGATTCAGATTGGAATTTAAAGAGTTATAGCATCCCAAGGATTTTATTTTAGATATAAATCAAGGTCCAAGAGAGGTATTAGGTTCTCAAGTGAATTTTGGGATCTTTAGATTGAGGTTAGGGTTTTTTAAATGGGTTTTTCCCTATTTCACGATTACAACACAATTTGAGAAAACCATACATAGGCACAAAAAGAACTGTGTAAGTGAACTTGGGTGTGAGGTGTTGGAACACAACTTATGCATGATTATAAATAACTATGTGGGGAAATAGTGTAAGGGGAGTGTATCTTGGACAATGTGAGTTGTATGATTTTCACATGGTTTGTCCAACCATGTGACCGAACTGTGTGACTATCCAAAATTTTAAATGAATAGTGAAATGACCAGTCCCCCCTTAGACTTTAATATTATGACCCCTTATTTCCTCCCCACTCATGAGGCCAAACCAGGAAATCTCCCTCACATTATTCCCTTAAATTTCACTTCATTATGGGTGATTCCTTAGATGATTCTATAGTGGATTAAGGTGAGATATTCCTCTTTCTCCCTCCATTTTCCTCCTCCTATAATGATTCTTAATTTGTTATGATTTTGACTTGGGTTTTAGCGATTATTTACAATATACCATGGGGGAAATCAACTGAATTGATGAGGGTTTTCTTTATGTGGATATATGATGTCCCAAGATGATCATTACATATTTTTTCTCACTATTTCATTGGAGGTACATATCCCTATAAATTTTCCTAGGGTTTTTTTTATTAAATTTGATAAAATTAGTGATTGGATAGCTATCATTGGATAGGGATTATACTTGGTATTGTGTTGGGTTTATTCTATAGACTTTTGTGGTGAGGATTAGTTGAAGTTTTGGTGTGGATAGATGGCCTAATGAGTTTTTAAGAAATTATGACTATTTGGTTTAAATTAAATAAATAATTATAAATTGTTTTAATTAATTATTCTAGAAACTTTGGATTGAAATAGGAGTCTGAGCGATGATAAGAGCTTGGATAGGCTTGGGCGAGGATGAGTAGAGATTGTAGAGGATGATAACTCTGTTTATAAGGTAGGTGGTCCCTATGAATTTCCCTATATTATATGACTTATGTTAGGTATCATGTGATATTTAGTCTCACCACTAAGGTTTATTGACCTAATATTTAAAATGAAATTGTTTCATATAAATATTGATAAACAAAATAGAAGTTTCAAGGACCACGATGGACCCTTGAACACTAATTAACACCTCAATCTCTAATGAGTTAGGGCTTGATAATAAAAATGTGTGATTAGATACGTAAAACCAATAGGGGTTATAATGAGAAGAGATTGAATATAACATGACTTGATATAGGCTATTTTATTCCTCCCTATATAGGGAAGGGTGATAAACATGGCATAGTGATCCTTGGGGTAGGTTTCATTGAAGCTCAAGATACAGTATAGCCTTTAGAAGAGTTTATTAGAGAGTGGTGCGAGTGTTCCTACACCATATAAGTATGAGTATCCATGTAGGTACATCATGGGTATAAATTATGGAAAGTATATGTGTGAGTGGTCTGACCTAGTAGACCTGGAAGGGAGATGGGATTGAGGCCATCCCTCTAGCATGACAACAATATGGAATGGCCTATGAGGTATATGAGGCCATGATATGATCATGGAGAGTGATGGGAAAGGGAATAAGATATGATAATGTGATAGAGAATACCATGTAGGGTGTCCATACTATTTTGTGACCTAGAGGACCCTTGGTGTGTGACTCATTATTATGATTACCCTAGATATGGGTAGTGCATAGAGGTATGTATTGTCAATTTTAGGTGTATCCGTAGAACCTAAAGATTAAAGGGGTTATCTTGGTATGGATTTAGTGTCAAAGATGAGTTTTATTCTTGATAGGATAGTTCGAGAGACATGTTATGGGTTCAAGAAGATGGAAAACTCATGTGGTGTGCCAAAATGCTCAGTAGAGGATGTTACAAAGGTTTTTTGATATATTTATGTGTGTGTGTGTGATATGTTAATAAAGATTTAGAAACTAGGGTGATATAGGTTCCCAAAGTAATTATGGGGTGATACCTATTCTCAGATTGGGTGTAACCCCTTGGTGTAAGTGATATAGTTTTGGGGTGATCTTAGTTTCTATGGGGTGTATGTTTTTAATCTGCTTCTAAGGTGAGGTTATTTTACCCCAAGTTTACATTTTGGATATGGTACCTAGGTGAGTTGAGTTTCCCATGGGTGTATGATTCTTATATGGTTTTTGGGTGATCTAAGTTTCCCATGGGTTTATGTGATAAGTGAAAATAGGTTCAACCATCAGAGGATGGATACATACCCCGGGTAATGGAGGCCTGATATTTATTCCAAGGTGGGGTGAGACCCCCTTGGTGCATGTTATTGATATGATTTTTGGGTAGTGTTGAGTTTCCCCTTGGTTTATATTATAAATATGGTTTTGGGACTATATGTATCCCCTCATGGGTGGTTATGTGATTTCTCAAATACATATTACACTAGCTGAAGTAGGTATGCTCAATCCTAGGTGTCACTTTAAAACCCAAGGGTTGATGGTCATTACTTTATTTTGATTCTATGATATATTTATTATGTTGATCATATCACATCTTTCTACACAATATTTACTAGTTATGTTAGGGAAACCATTTGTGGTGGTCTACTGAGTTTTAATCACACTCTACTCAGGAAACCATGACACTTAAGTACCCAATAAAACCTCATTTTTGCAGGTTCACATAGGGAATAATACTAGTTTTTCATGATTGGGCTGTAGTAGCTTGATGGGGATTGGTTATTGGGATGTGATGATGCTCGAGGATGGTGAAAACCTCATTTTTTTTAAATTTTTATACTTGATCAGCCCAGTTGGTGGTTAGTTGGGATGTATGACTGTATGCTACATTTCATTTATTATGGAATGAGTATATTTATTTTTATGCATACTCTAATTTCTATTATGGATATTTTATGACATTTTCACTATTTATTTTACTCATATATGAGGGTATAGTATCCCCACTATAATACAGTAGACCCTCATGACTAGTTGGAAGAATCTGGAATATAGGGAGGAATTCTTGAGGTTATATGACACCCTGACCCAAACACTGTTGAGTTTTCTAGGGATGAAATGGTATTATATATTCCTTACAAACTGGAACTTTTTAATACCTTGGTCATTAAACCATATAGGTTCATATTAAAGATGTGTACCCCTAGATTATCTTTTTTATGGAAATCAAGTAATGGGTGGACCTAATAGAACTATGTTCCCATATGTTTTATTTAGGTTACACTTAGCTAGGAAACCCTATGAGATAGAGCCCTAGAGGAATAGAGTTGAGATTATGTTCATATGACATATTTACTAAAGAGGTTTTCCACTCATCTATCTATGAACCATATTTGATATGATTGATATGAATTCTTACCAAAATATCTAAATGGTGAGAAGAACACTAAATTGGAATCATTTATTAGTGAAATATAGATCTTGGACCACTAACTGATATGATGTGTTCATAATGGTAGATCATTTTAATGAGAGCACATTTAATAAAGGTCCGTATTAAATGAAGGTAAAACATGATAATCATATGATGAACGATTTTGTTGTATATAGATATCATCATTGTCATCAAAATTAACTTTTAAATTAATCCTTAAAAAATAATAAGCTTAATGTAAGAAAATCCTAAGATTAGAGACATAATAACAGTTATTAAGAGAAATTATAGGTGTTATAACTAACCATCCCAAGTAAATAAAATATTGAAGTTTCTTAACAAGTAAATATAAATTCTTGTGAGAATCATAGAATGGTTCACTTATGGGTTTAAAGGCATTACATACAAAATAACCTAAAGTATTTTAGTATCTACTCATATACTCAATATGATTGGGCATCTTAATGACTTAGAGATACTAGAGGTTTCTAACAAGGCTTGTTCTAATTAAAAAATTAATTTTTTATCATCATTGGAAATTTTCTAATAATATAAATGTATTCATGAAATAGTTACCTTTTTTTATCAAATTTTTTATAAAAAATAAACTAGGGCATGTAATATCTAGGTTCTAATGTTTTATAGATAGTATAAGTGTGTAAAAGTTCAAACTAGAAGAATAAAAGTTACCTGGAGATTCAAAAAATGTTTCTTCAAGAATCCAGTTAAGGTCATTGAATCCTAGAGTTATCAGGATGAAGAATTAATGATTCCATAGGATGCAATTATCAAGATACCTAAAGGGGTTTGTGAAAATTCATATAATATCCATGTTGGGTGTTATTATTATAAAAATTAATTCTTCAGTTTTTAGGGGTATGTGATACCAAATGTATAATTTACAAATTTCATGAGTATTCAAAAGTTCAAAATCAAGGAATGATCTTGTAGTTTTCATTAAAATGATAAAATAAAGAGTTAATACATCAAAGGTTTGAATCTAAAGAAATGTATTAATATTAGATATATCTATGTATAGTATGTGTATCTTCATCTCATTTCCCATATATGATAAGAGAAGTTATTTATTAACAAAGAGTTACTATGAATAATATGAGTTCTTACACATGGTTTATGATTAATCAGATTCAATAACATATATTAAATAAGAAAATAAGGATAAAAAATGTTCTATATAGGATAAAGGTGTTTATCCCATTTTTTGTTAAAATATGAGGAATTGAGTTTCCACCACTATCATGTATCATATTTTAAAGAATAATATTTTTTTAAATTAAAATTCTCTAAACAAATAGGATACGATATATGATATGAATATAATAGCTTTTCTGTTAAATAATCCCACCAAAGGAAATGAGAGTTATTTCCTAAACACAAATGAGTTTATATATCTTAGAAAGATATTATGAAGAAAATATAGTTTCCTAGAGGCTAGTGGGAGTATTTTTTGGACTTAGGGAAGTTAAATGGAAAAAATAAAATATTATTCTAGTCTAAATACAATGTGAATGTCACTTAAATATCCTAAAGTAATTTATGATGTGTTGGTAATTGATAATGTAATTAGTTACATTAGTTACGAACAAATTTAAAGGGAAAATTTTGATGGAAAGGGTTCCAAGGATGATTATGTTAAAATTATAAAGAGTTGTAAGTATAAAATAAAAGTTTTTAACATCATATCATTTAATGTTTTGGAGTTAAAGAGTTCGAATATGTTCAATCCGTTGAACATTAGGAATATAATTTCTAATTCTAACTATTATTAAAACTAGATTACTTCATAGATGTTACTCAGCAAAGATTTTAGTGGGAGGGTTTTATTAGGTGGTCACATAGGGATGCAGAATGAATTACATAGAGATGTAATGAGTTCGATAAAACCCTTGAATGTGAAGAAAAAATAAAAATGATCTAGAGTTCTATCATATATAACATGTTTTAAAAACACTTATCTATGGTTTTGATATGTATTATTAAATGTGTTTAAGAATATAAGATGTATCATGTTATACTAAAAGGAAATATTTAAATATCATTCTCTCATGTTGGATGTATATATGAATTTATTGATATACATTTCAGGAAGTGAAATGATAATTCACCTCTCAAAGTATGACTTTGAGGTATCCCTAACCGATGTTTATCATGAAGTATTGATAGAGCATAGATTTTCTATATTTTTATATTGTAATTAATTTATAATATCATCACTATTTTAATATTTTAATGGAAATTATAACATATTTAGTTTATAAGAATAATTTTGAATGTATTGTGAAAATGGATTAAAATATGTTTTTAGTGATTTTATAATTACTATTTTATAATTAATTAAATGAAAAACATCAATTAAAGTGTTTTCATGTTTATAAGGGCTTTAGAAGTTAGATAATATGATCTAGATATATAAAATATCTAAAGCACAAGTTCTGGAAGCAACTGATATATGATGAATTTTTTATTCCTCTAGAAGATGAATGTTGTGGAAGAAGAATAATAAATGTTTAAATAATCTAAAAATAAAGTTCAAAAGAAAATATGATTAACTTTTTAATGATTTTTTAAGAATTTGAAGAAAGGTTAATCACTTATGTATTAATATATAAGAGTCTTCTTGTGACCACATGATATGTAAGTGTCAATGACTTTGCTTTAAAGATGTAGTTGTTAATATGTAATAGTCATTGATGTATCCCAAGTGATACATAAATATCAGTTCCTTTTCCATGAGAGTGATACAACTGACACATAAAGGTTGTTTGGCTAGTATTTAATGGTAACAAAGTGGATACAATGATAGATAAGAGTCATGCCTTTGACATTAGGGAGAATTTTAGCTAGGATAAAGTAATATGTAAAGGTTTGTGCATTTTATGTAGAAGAGGAATGAAAATAATGTAAGGGTGAATTAGAGAAATTACTTAATACATAAATGTTTTTAAGAATCAAAAATCATACATAAGGGTCTGTAGTTAGTGAAATTCTAGAAAAGCTGATATGTAAGTCTTATACTATTCCATGAAGAAGAAATACCTTACGGTAGGTAAACCAGGCTGTACAAACACTTGTGTGATATTAAATAGTCACTAGATTAGATTCATCTCACATTGGATGAGATTAAAATAAAGGCTTTGAAAGATATTTATGCCGAAATTGACATTGTATTCGATTAACTACCTCGCCCCACTACCCATGTCAGAATCATTAGTCAGGTGTCACATGTGATTAAACCACATAATTCAACTCTTTGCATCAAAATTCCCATCCACTCATGTATGTTTCATTCTCCCATCCCAGAACTTGCATAAGGTGAGAGAATAATTGATGTAACATGTTATATTGAATCCATATTCCAGTCACTGTGAGTTTCTTTATGATATGCATCATAATATTCTTGGAAAAAAGTATATTTTCATATATTTTATTTTACAGTGTGCATTGAATTCAAAAGTGAAGATGGAATGTATGAATATTATGGGAATATTGTAAAGGAAAATTAATTCTTTCTAATTACTAGAGGATTCACCTTGAAGCGCGCCACATACAAGGAATCTATTCCCATGCATAATGAATCCTAATAGAGCCCACTATTCTCAAGATGATTCCAATTTAAATTATTTTCTCTCCAATGTATTTAGTATCTATTATTTGGTAAGGAATATATATTTTAGTTTGGTCCTTGTATGATTTTAGTTTAGGGATTTACTATTATTTTCTATATATTTTTTTCTATAATTAATTTTACATATTTTTAATTAAAGTGTTCTTTATTTATCTCACCCTTTTATCATTTTATTTCCCATCTTTCATTGTGATATCTAACCTTAATTACTAAGAAGAACTAACCCATGGGATCTCACAAGTGAGGAATATAGTAATGAAACTGAGTCCTTTTATATTCTTGATTACTTTATTTTTTCTACTTTTAGATCTTCTAAGGACAATCAGTAGTGGGGAAAAGTGACAGTTTGTCCTTATTCTGGTTTATTTAGGATTTAATTTTTCTTTTTAACTACTCTCTATCCATTCACTTGGTTATCAAGGTAAATAATGCATCCTTAATGGATGAGTGATTAATGGGTGTGATTTCATGCTTAGAAGGTGGGTTAGGGGTTCTCTTAATTTAGGAACCCTTTAAATTTTTAATCAATGACGTGGTGGATGTGAAATATTCTTGGTGATTTTTAGGTACACTATATATTCACAACCAGGATAATAGAGGATGACCACACATATGATAGAGTGTGATCATTAAGTTGTAAGGAGACTAAAAAATTGGTAATTAAGGTTCACTTAGTGTCATTCTCAGGGGAGCATCTCCCCTCCAATGTATTTTTTATGGTATTTTTAGAATAACCACTTTAATGGGGTTAAATGAAAACCTTTATAGCCAATAATAGGGAATAAAATTCTACCCAAAACCAATTACAAGTTTCAAACCAAATTCAACCTAAAAAACAAAAAACAAATAGCAACCATGTGCATACGCGTTGACACATCAAGCCTGAAACCATTGTTGTAGCATGAAATTGTTGATGTAATTATCTCAAATAATCTACCTATGGATGCCGACCATCCTCCCAAATTACATCCCAAATAAAACCCACTATAAATATATTTAATGATACCATTATCATTATAATCACCACAAAAAACCAAAATCATTGTCTTCATTGACCAACACCAATCACTATTCCAAAAAAAATCTTAAAAATACAAACCAAACAACCCAAAACCATCAAACAACAGAACCAAATCAGTATATTAAAGAAAATTAAGGACCAAAGTATCAATGAATCATGAATAGGAACTCAGTGACACTAAAAAAATCTATAATCACCACAAAAACCACCATCAAACTCACACAGGATTACAGACACCTCCCTGTCGAAGAACTAAGCCACTTGAGACCAATCGATTTGGTCTTAACCCAAATAATTACTTCTATCACACTATACCGACCCAAAATATGGTTTTCACCATGAAAAACAAGATTTATTCCAGTGAAAACTATTGGGAAAAAATCAATCAAGGTAATATTGAAACATTTTTGGGTTGATTGTGTTTGTTGACAAAGAGGGCTTCTTTGGTGAGTTGTCATGTTCAAGATGCATTATTGAAAATTAATGTTGATAAAGAACCATGTCAAAGGAATGGATGATCTGGATGTGGTAAAAAAAGATAAAATACAAGGTGTCACCATTTTCCAGTGTTTGCCAAATTTTTGGGCCTCAAAATCAGAAAATGGAGAAAGGTGTTTTTGGAAAAGGAAGTTGTGCACAAGATTGAAGGTGTTTTGTAAAATTGCGCACAAGGCATGTTTCAGGATCAGAATATTGAAATATGGAAAAGGAATGAAGCATGTGAAAGATTTGTAAATGTGCGTGAAATATGGGGTTGCACAAAAGAAACTTGCATGCCCAATGTGACATCAAATTGGGTTTTGCGCGCACAGAGGGGATCTTGTGTGATGCGTCAAATCTTCCACGTAGGGGCTCAAGATGCCTATAAATAAGAGATGACTCCCCTCATTCAAAATAGATCAATTCTTAGAGGAAATATGATCTCTGAATAACATAATAATGTTAAGAAAAGGGATTTGTACAAAATAATTTGAGTTTCATGCAAGCTAAGAAAGTTGCGCGTAAGATTAGAGTAGCATGCAAGGGGTGTTTCATGAAAAAAGTGGAATATTGCACGTAAGGAATTAAATTTATGTGAAAGACACAATAATGGATATGTGAAAGTTTTTTAGTTTCCTAGTACATCTATGATAAAGATTTATTCATCAGTGGATGAAAGTGGGAAATCAATAGAGCATCTACATACAGTGGAGGATGAATTCATTAGATATAATGAGGGGACCTAAAAGTCTATAAACTATGAGTGGATCTTCTGAATAAGTAGTGATCAAACTTCATTTGAGAGAGTAGTGAGATTTAAAATTTCCATTGGTTGTAAACTAGGAGGTATAGTGAGTCCACTCCAAACTTTGTAAACAACAGTACGCTTTTAGTGGATTTGGTACATCAACACATTGCCATTGTATAACTCCTTGGACGTAGCCCAATGAGGGTGAACCAAGTAAAAATTACCATGTCTCGTGCATGATTTAATTTTTGTTCATTATTTTCTATAGGAAAGAGAGATAAGAGAGTTTTATTTAACAACAAAACAAGATCAAAAGGGGCATTCGTTTTAATCTGTCATACCCCGATTCACCCCCTTTTAGGGTATTTGACCTAGTGGACCTAACAATTTTCATCAGAGGGAAAGGTTAATATCAGTTTTTCTCTCTCAATAGGGGTCATCAATCACAAAAGAATTTTGATCATCTATGGGAATAATTTTTAGTTTTGGAAGAATCAGATGCAACACTACTTCCGATCTTTAGGATTGGATGTGTTTATAGTAGTGATGCATGGTATTTTAGTCAATATCAATAGTGGTACTTTATAAAAAGCTAAAATAAGGGAATTGGATGCTAACGGAAAAAGAATCAATGCTTTAGGGGGATCCCTATCCAATGCAATATATACAATGGTGGTGTCATGTAAAACATCACATGACATGTGGGAAAAGTTATTGAATATATATGAAGGTGATTCAAAGGTCAGAGAGGCAAAGATTTAGGATCTATGAAATAAGTATGATGATATGATAATGAAATAAAATGTGTCTATTAATTCATTCTTTGATAGGGTAAATGTTGTATTGGAAGACATGCGAGGTCTTGGAGAAGTCATTGAAGATATAAGGATTATGAAGCATATCTTGAGGAAACTTCCACCTTGGTTCAATCCGAAACTTTCAATATTGGAAGATAAAGATCCAAAAGAGCTGGCACTGGATAGATTTCATAGTACCCTTATAGCATATGAAATGAGAAATGATGATAAAGATGTTTTGGAAATGGGTAAATCTAAAGAGGTGGCGTTCAAGGCCATGAAGAATATCACTATTTAATATTCTCAGGAAGAAGAAAAGATAAATGGTGTGATGTCATTCCTTTTTTAAAATCAACAAATAGGAAAAGTAAAGTTCAAGGGGTAACTTCAACTTGCTTTCTTTAGATGTGGAAAGGTTGGTTATTTTGAAGAAAGGTGTCTCGAGAAGCTTTAAGAAGATGATGAGGATGAAGTTGAAATCCATATGATGAAGTCTTCAACCTATGTGAAAAGAAAGTAAAATTTTAAGAGAAATTTATTTAGTAAAAAGAATCTTATTTCACAAGAATGTGACAATTTAGATGAATCGGAGGTTGAAAAGTTTGAAGAGATAGAGAACTGCAATGATCATGGAGAAAATGCTATGGTGGAGGTTATCAGTAGTGATCCAAAAAAAGAATAAACCAATATTTATGAGGAATAAATTGAAGGGAGAATCAATATGGAGGCCGAACTAGAAGCATCTCTTGAGGAAATAGATATTTGGAGAGCCAAAATGAAGAAATCAAATAAAGTGGTTCATGGTGCCAAACTCTACATGCAGTAAAAATATGAAGAGAAGTCTGAGTTAATGGAAGAAATTGAGAATCTCATGTCTTTATTTCTAGTGGACTTAGAAATAGTTAGTGAGCACAAACTCAAGGTTGAAGAACATATAAGGGAGATTGATGGTTTGAATAACATAGTGAAAGATCAAATCAAACACATTGGAGAACATGAAGAATAATTCATCGGTTTGTGAAGAAAATTTAAGGATTAAGAAAAAATATTGACTCCCAATGTGACATCAAGAAATAATATCATTAAAAATATGGAAAAGTTGGAATTAGAGCATAGAGGTCCAGCAGAATGAATAAAAAAATCAAATATAAGTGATAAGGCTAGTATGGGGCTTGATCAACAACAGAAAGCAATCATGGTTGAAGTCAGAATGTAAGCACCCACTCTGAGATTGAAATTTGATTTGGGTATAAAGCATAATAAAAAGATTTAGAGAACCAAAGGGATCACTATCATTGTAGAATTAACATAAAGGAATACACCTTACATCAGGTGTTATTGCTGTGGAAAGATGGGACATTCACAAAATTTGTGTTCCATAGCTAGGATATATCTAAGGGAACAAGAACAATAGTGGTAGATAAATAGATCTCAATACTCTAGAATATTGTTTTAGGGACATTGTTTTTGGTGCGGAGGATTTAGGCACATGTCTAGATATTTTACATCAACCATTTAGAGGAATGTGCCAAAACAAAATCAAAGAATCAATAGGTGAGTTGAAAACACAAAATAGTTTTTTAGATTTGTAGGTTGAATTCGGTCCATCATATTATGAAGAATATAAAGGATATAAATATATATTGAGTATGAATTTAAAAAAATGGATCAATAAGAAGAGATATAATAAGGTAGTGGTTGATGCAGTTACCCTTAAAGAATCAAATCGTTCTGGTGTATGGATTCTTGACAGTGGTTGCACATCCCATATGATAGGTAATAAAGATATTGTTATAGGTATAAAGTATTAAAAAGAATGAGTTTTCAAATTTGGAAATGATGAAGGCCTGAAGAAAATTGGTTCAGGGAAGGCCAAGATTGGGGGAAAATAAATGAGACGTGCTGATGTCTTAGTAGTAGAAGGTCTTAGTCATAAATTTCTTAACATCAGTCAACTATGTGACTTAGGGAATTCTATAAGATTTACTAAGAATATGTGTATCATCAAAATAAGATATGTTGAAGTTTTTCTACAAGGAAAAAGGACAAATGGAAATATATTCTTTGTAAGTGGGGAAGAATATATGTTCCTTTTATCCAAAGAGGAATAAAACAAGTTGTGGCATAAATGGCTTGGTAATTTATTCCAACCATCCCTAGAAGATTTGGTAAAGTTTGATGTATCTAGAAACCTCCATAATCTATCAAATGATCTTAATCATATGTGAAATTCATGTCAATAAGAAAATATCATCAGAAAGACATATAAGGAAAAGGAACAGAAGTCAACAAGAGTGCTTGAAATGGTGCATGATGATGTTTTTGGACCTATCTCACCAAGATCCATTGATGGAAGAGATATTACATTATTTTCATTGAATATTATATCATAATGGAATGGGTATTTTTTATTTCCCACAAGTTCGATGTGTTTAGTTACATAAGACTGTATCAGAGGGAATGTGAAAGAATACTTGGATAGAAAATTCTGAAGTTTCATACTGATAATGGCATGGAATTCACAAATAGTAAAGTGGAAGACTATCTTGAGAAACACGTGATAATTAATAAAGTTTATTATGTGAGAAATCCTCAACAGAATGGAGTAGTTGATAGGAGAAATCAGATCATCAATAACATGAAAAGAACAATGCTTATTGAAAAAGAACTACCAGAGAAATTTTGGAAGGAATCAATCTTGACATCGGTCTATATATAAAATAGGGATCTATTGTGTCCGAAGTAAGGAAAGACTCTGTATGAGATGTGGTATTGAAAAAATAAAACATTAAAATACTTCCTAATATTTGGAAGTAATTACTTTATTATCAAAAATTAAAAACATAAGAAATTTGTGTCACATAGAGATTAAGGGATATTCCTTGACTACTCAGGAAAAAGAAAAGAATATAGATTCTTAAATAAGAGGTTGGGAAAATTAAGTGAGATCAATGATGTCACTATAGTGGAAAATGAATAGAATATTCCAAAACACATTAAATAGTTTCCTAATAAAAGTGATGAGTAGGAAAGAAACACAGGGGTAGAAGAAGTGGTATATTTTGATTCAGAAGAAGACACTGATTATGAGTAGGAGGAAGTTGATTTGGTGTCTACGAAGAAGCCAAAGAGTCGATCCAAAATTGATAGATAATATATCATTGGTGATTAGACAATTACTATTCAAACAATAATAATGAACTCATTATTTTATGAATCTTTCCTATCTTAGGTAAAGCCTAAATGTTTTGTTGATGCAGCTGGAGATGAAAACTGGGTTCAGGCAATGAATGATGAGCTAGACCAGATTGAGAAGAATCAGATATTGGAGATTGTTTCAAGGCCGACAGATAATAATGTCATCAGGATTAAATGAGTCTTTCTTAATAAGATGAATGAAGATAGAAAAGTGATTCGAAACAAAGAACAACTAGTGTCCAAAGGTTACTCCTAGATACAGGGTATCGATGTCGATGAAACATTTTCACCTATTGCAAGGATAGAGACAATCAGATTATTCTTGGCCATTGTAGTTCAATGGAAGTTCAAAGTTTTCCAGGAGGATGTCAAGTTCTCATTTTTGAATGGGTTTCTAGAATAATAAGTGTATATTGAGCATCTAGATGGTTTTCTCATTCATGAAGATGAGAACATAGTTTTTTAGCTGAAGAAGGTGTTATATGGTTTGAATCAGGCACCAAGAGCGTGGTATTCAAGGCTTGACCAGTTTTTGAAGAAGCTTGGTTTTCAGTGTGGTGGAGTTGATTACAATTTATATGTGAATAATGACAGTAATCAAAGGATGATGGTGCTGGTATATGTAGATGACATAATCTTCAGTGGATCAGATAAAGCGTAGTGCAGACAATTTTTTGAATTCATGAAAAATGAGTTCAAAATGTCAATGATTGGTGAGATGACATTTTTCCTTGGTTTATAGGTGACACAAGGTAGGAATGACACATTAATTTCTCAATCTAAATATTCCAAGGAGGTTTTGAGAAGGTTTGGAATGGACAATTCCAAGGATATGAAGACTCTGGTGGATACCCATATGAAACTGTCATGAGATGATGATGGCAAGGCGGTTAATATCATAGAGTAAATGAAAATAATTGGAAGCCTATTTTAATTGATAGCGAAAATGCCTGATATTTCCTTTGCCATGTTCCAAGCAGCGTGGTATCAATGTAATCCCAAATAAAGCTACATGATGGTAGTGAAAACAATACTTCAATATATTGAGGGCACAATGGACTTCAATTTGATATACAATGAAAAATATCAGGAGTTATTGGGATATACATATGAAGATTGGTCTGATTCAGCAAATGACAGAAATTCAATGTCAGTTGGTGCATTCTATCTTGGTGGATTGTGTATTTCTTGGATAAGCAAGAAAAAAGATTGTTGTTTTGTTGAGAACCGCAGAAGATAAGTATATTACGGCTACTCAAGAATGCATGCAACTGTTGTGGATGAAACAACAACTTGGTGACATGGGGGTTTAAGTGAAGTCTCTAATTAAAATTGTTTATGATAATTCAAGTGCTATAAATCCTATAAAAAATCTAGTCCATCACTAAAGGACAAATCACACTGAAATCAAATATCATTTTATCAAGGAGAAGGTGGAGCAAGGTCTTGTGAAGTTGGAGTATGTGCCTATAGAACTATAAGTTGCAGACATCCTGACAAAGGCCTTACCTAAAGAATAATTTCAAAGGCATTGACTGAATATAGGAGTTTAGTTGACTCCATTCACTTGAAAAAGTGTGGATGTAGCCCCCCTCTCCTCGAGGTAAGCTATGTTTTCCCCTAATATACTAATCTGTGTTCTTTACCTTATTACAACCCACAAATGAGTGACCTTTAGGTTTGTTGACAAAGGGGGAGAAAGTGTGTCTCTTTAAAGGGGGAGAAATTGTGGTTAAAGAAGGGAGAAAATTTCTTATCTCAAGATACAGGGAGAAGCTAATAAGTGGATTAGCGAGATAGGGGGAGCATCAATATAGAGAGAAACTGACAGGTGGATCAGTGAGATAGAAGGATCATCAAGATAAAGAGAAGTTTTAAATATGATGATTTTATAAGTAATTGATCAAAGGATATATATCAAGATAGGGGGAGTTCATGATTAAAGTAGTTTTTTTTCAAGAATTGATTTCAAGTATGAAGTGATTATTTGATAAAATTATCATATTACTCTTGTTTCTCATGTCGAGCATTGCTCATGTGGGTTTAGAGTATGTGTTGAGTAAATATTTGATCACTATCTGAATCGAATGATGAGAATGGTGGTAGAATATGTATGTATTAAAAAAGGTATGATATAAAAGAATTTTCAACAAATCCAAAGGGGGATATTGTTGGGAAAAAATCCCTCAAAGTAACATTGAAACATTTTTGGTTTGATTTTATTTATTGACAAAGAGGGGTTCCATGGTGAGTTTTTATGTTCAAGAGGCATTTTTGACAATAAATGTTGTAAAAGAAGCATGAAAAAGTAATGTATCATCTAGGGGTGGTATAAAAATAACAGATACAAGGTGGCACCATTTTCCAGTGTTTGCTAAATTTTTGGGCCTCAAAATCGGAAAATGGAGAAAGGTATTTTTGGAAAAGGAAGTTGCGCACAAGATTGAAGGTTTATTTGAAACTTGTACATAGGGAATGTTTTAAGATATGAACATTGAAATATGGAAAAGTCATGAAGAGCATGAAATATTTAGAAATGTGCACGAAATATGGGGTTGCACGAAAGAAACTTGAGTGACCAATATGATATCGAATTGGATTTTGCGCGCACAGAGGGTATATTTCACGATACTTTTAATCTTACGCATAGGGGCCATTGATTCCTATAAATAAGATGTGACCCACCCTCATTCAAAATAGCTGACGACTTAGAGGAAATCTGATCTCTGAATCATGTAATAATTTTAAACAAAGGGAGTTGCAAAAAATAATTTGAGTTACATGCAAGCTAATAAAGCTACACGTAATATTTGAGTTGTGTGTAAGATTGAAGTTGTGCACATGGGGTATTTCATGACAAAAGTGGAATATTTCATGCAAGGCATTAAAGTTGTGTGAAATATGTGGCAAGGGTTGCATGAAATATTTGCAGTTTCCCAGTACATCTGTGGTAAAGAGTTATTCATTAGTGGATGAAAGTGGGACATTAAAAGAGCATCTATATACAGTGGAGGATGCATTCATTAGAAATAATAAAGGGACCTACAAGTCTATAAACCGTGATTGAATATTCTTAAGAAGTAGAGAGCACACTTCAGTTGAGAGAGTAGTGAGCTTTTAAATTATGATTGTTTGTAAACTAGGAGGGACAGTGAGTCCACTTCAAACATTGTAAAAAAAAGTGCACTTTTAGTGGATTTGGTACATTGGAACATTATCATTGTATGCTCCTAATATGTATCCCAGTGACGGTGAACCAATTAAAATTTGTTGTGTCTTGTGCATGATTTAATTTATGTTCATAATTTACTACAGGAAAGAGAGAGAAGATAGTTTTGTTTAAAAAATAAAACAATATCAAAAGGGGAAATTGTTTTAATCTGTCATACCCTGATTCACCCACCCTATCAAGGTATTTAACCTAGTGGACCTAACAAAAAATATTAATTTAACCTTCCAAATAGATACCCTAAAAGTAGATTGTAGATACCAAAATTAATCACAACATAGGGAATGATGGATAAAGGTTAGACACCACCACAAGGCTAGGAGAGCTGAGGAAGAAGAAAAAGTCATAATCATAGAGGAAAAACCCAACCTAAAGAACAAAATAAGAATAAAAAACCCCAAAAAGAGGGGAGTAATACTCCAATGCAAGATAATAGGAGAAAAACATAGAATGAGACCTCCTCTAGCCCTACCACCAACATTATCCCAAGCTACCCTAAAACCTCATCATGCTATACCAATAATGG
Source organism: Viscum album (assembly GCA_963277665.1). Lineage (NCBI taxonomy): Eukaryota > Viridiplantae > Streptophyta > Magnoliopsida > Santalales > Viscaceae > Viscum > Viscum album. Next base: position 2,142,988,201 of record OY728156.1, read on the forward strand.
GGTTAAGCATGATGGTTTGGACAATAAGGGAAGAGGAGGAGTGTTATTGAGAGAAATATATTGAACCATAAATAAATGTGGAGAAAGAAGACACTAGACGCCACCACCATCACTGAATCAAACAACCTAAATCATCAATATGATAAAATAAGGATAGGGTCCAACATAGTGAGATAGGAAGAAAGAGGGATGGTGAGAGGCATAAAATGCTCAAAACAATGGATACCATCAGGAAGTAAAGGGGAATAAACCACTAAGACATGGAAGAGACACCAAGATCAAGATAAGTGAGGAGATCCATCACCACTAATAGATCTATATAAAAGACTTAGGAGGAAGGGTAAGAAGAGGGAGTGTTGATATCACTAGGTGAATGAGGGTCTATTCAGATAATCTACTTTCTTTATAACTTCCTTTTTTTTCATCTTCATTCATGTTTATTTTCTTCCTACACTTATTTTCCAAAATCCCATCTTTACATTTGTTTTATAAATATTAAAATAACATAAATACTATAAAGTTATTGGAATAGTGAGTGATCCAAAAGAGGCTCCTTGAGAGATAACTATGGTCAGCCACTGTGCTATTCTAGGAGAAATATAAATCATATTTATTTACCACCCTATGATAGGTGATTCAAAATCTAGCACAGTTACTAGGTATAAATTTTAATTACTCACTATTCATTTCACACTTTTTAATTACTCTTTTTTTTCATTAAGAAAATAGTGTTTATTTCCATGATGAATTAAAATTTTGATTATTATTTTATATGGACTACTTAATCTTAGGTTCATGAGGAAGAGGCTTATGATGACAGAGAAAACCAGTTACAAGAGCTTTGGAAATTCATGTAGGAGGTGATAAATCAAATGAAACTGATAAATGAATATATCCTTACATCTAACAAATAGAAACTCTAGGAATAAGAATAAGAATAAGTGGAAGAAATTTCCCCATTGACCTTTCATGGCGAGGAATATAAGGGAACTAATAAGGAACAAATTGAATATAGTTTTTCAAACATTTATTATAAATTCCTAGATGAGGTTCAAAAAGAGTTCAAGTATGTTGATAAACATGTGAGAGATCAACAAGATTTTGAATAATTCAAGAATGATTTTATAAGAAGTGAAATGTGAAGTGACTATCCCATCTTAAATAATGAAAAATCCACACATTTTAACCTCTCTCTAACCTTATAAGAAGACACCTCCATGGTGAAGGAATTTGAAGAGATATAAGAGAAGATTGAATACCCACATCAAACTCTAAAAATACACCTCTAAAAGGAATTAGGAAAAGAATATGAACTTGAATATGATTCAATAAAAGGAGTTGATCTTTTCTTAAACTCATTTTTATCTAATTTTATTGGAAACAAATTGAGCATTAAATCCCATTGTTTATATTTTTTATATTTGAATAAACAATGTATTTCCCAAGAGTGTTATGAAGAAGAAGAAGAAGAACCTATATAAAAACATGTGGGGCTCCCCAAACCCATTGAAAAATTATTGGTGGGATATAATGAAAAGTTCCCAGTGTATTCTATTGAGAATTAAAAATTTTAAGCTAATAAAATTTTTAGGGGAAATTTAGATTTGAGATCATCTTGGTTTTATTTTATTAAATTGAAAATTATCACTAATTCCACCTCTAATATGTTTAATACAACATCATTAGAGCAGCTAATGGAAGAGGTAGTCACAGAATTAGTGTCCTAAATTATTTTTATCTCACCACGAAATGCTTGATTTTGAAAAGTTATTCTCAATATCAAGCTCACACATAGATCACTATAGGATTTCTAATTTACTTATTTCTTCACCCCACTACCATTGAAAATGGTGTTTCAATATCTAATATTCCCCTTGAAATGGGGACCACACAAAAATGAATACAATGATAGGTATTTAATTCTCCTCTATTTTTACTTTATTTTTCTTTTATTTTTAGATACATATTTTTTTTCTTGGAGATAAGAGGAAATTTAAAGGTATAATGAAATAAGTGATCCCCTTTCGCAACACATTAGTGATAACTTGGAAGACCCCATATTTTTATTACATGAGTATGTTCAATAGCTTATCTTACATGAAACACCAAACTAAAACAAAAATTTTCTATATTTTATTAAAATAAAATATTACAATATAATATAAACATTAATAAATTATGATAAATCAATATGAAACATAATTATATGACTATGAAATTCAAATATCTTTTTTGTAGTTTTCTTTGAAGATCATATAACTAGTTATAACAATAAAAATAAGACAAAATATGATGGATATATTCCTTAAATCCTTTAACTCATATGATGAGCTTTTGGTTATATCATATTTTATGATTGGTTTAAGTCAAATGGTATGATATGCATGGAATATTTTTTACTATGATATGTGTGATATTACAATCACTGAACTAGTTTGTTATTTCATACAAAGGTAATGGAATGCTTAGTAGGTAAAAATTCAAATAACTCCCACTAGTTATCATTAATTTTTTTGATAAGATAAAATTCATAGGGGTTGCATTCATATGATGACTACATAACTAGTCAAGGAATTATTCATCCATTTTGTAATGCATGAGTAAATGTGTGTATTTATTCAGATAATCTTGAAGGATATATAAAGGATATTACTTCTATATGATGGGGTATGCATTCTCATGCATTATTAGTCAAAAATAACTTGATATCATAACTCTTTTCCTCTTTAACCTTGTCCACCAAGAGGAGATAACATGCCATGAGAGATAAGAGGATCCAACTTGAGTGTCGAGCAATTAAAAACACCCTATGAATAACTCTAGAGGATGGATTTAATTCGGTTGTCTCTCATGTGATATTCATCAAACACACAAAGATGAAGATCAAAACATCAGTACTACAATTCAAGGTAGATATACAATAGTTTCTTCATTTTACAATTTACATGATTTCATTTATCAAGCATGGTACTCCTAAATTTGGGTTTACTATTCACTTATACTACCTATTATAAGTTTTATACGGTCCTATAAAACCTAAAAAATGATATCAAATAAGTACCATTCCATTTGATACTTGAAATATTGTTTTTTAAATAGAGAACCAAAGTGTCATAATCTTCCAAAATCCATATCATAATGTACAATATGATATGGCTGAGTGTCAACCATTGGATTTCTATTCCTAGATTTACTATATAGGATATCGTAATGAACAATTATATTTTATGCATAGTCATAGTCTAGGACTAGTTTGTATCATAAGGCGTGATACAATGATATCTATTGTTTTTTTCCTGTATAGTTATTTGAGCTATGGTTTCTATGTGTGTCTGAAAACCTGAAAATTTATCTATAATTTTGTTCCTGATCATAGTGAAGCATTTTAAATCTACGTATACATATGGTTTTTTTCTCGAAACATGTTAATCATTGTGTCTTGTGATCTTCTATACGTTATTTGGTTTTTTTCCATTTTACTCTTTCGTGTATCGATTGTCATTTGTTTCTCCCAATGTTTCAACAATAAAGGATCACTCACTGATATCTCTATTTTGTATCTATATATTCAAGTGTTTTTATATGTGTTTTATTTTAATATTAATTGATTGAATATGAGACTCATTCATGATATCAATGTTTCATGTATTTCAATGGCATACATGTATTTTTAAGAATATAGAATAAATCAAAACATTTTTTGGAAGATAAAGGAACTTTGTGCCACGATGCGAAGTGGCCTGACAAGAAACCAAAAAATGAAGAGGAAGAAAAGTTTGAAAATGAGTCAAATAAATAAAGTTTTTTCATTGGAATAATACTTTACATGATGTAGTATTTCTAAGAGATGTTATGAAGGCTCAAAATTGACGATACATGATAAAACAAAGCTTCTCGGGTTGGAAAACAAGAATTCACATCATGAATAGTGTTCAAGAGATGAATATATTTCAAGGTGTGAACCGAGTAAAGAGAGGGTAGTGAAGAAATAATTAAAAGAAGAGATAATATAAATTTCATAGAGTAAACATGTTTCCTGATGTAAAACATTTGGGACATACCCAAATACAACCAACAATTACGTATCTTACGACGGGACCCTATGGGTTTGACCCAGAATATACATTTCATGCCAGTTTTGACCTGGAGAAACCCTAAAAAGACTTCTAGGGTTATAAATAAGGGGTTTTATATAAATAAAATTTATTCATTCTAGGTTTAGATATTTGACCACCGAGAGGCTTCCACTAAGGTTCCGACCTAGAGATCATTCTTTATAGTTAGGTTTTTTTGGTATCCTTTATTCTACTTTGATGTAACATTATATTCTCATTAGTTTAATTCCATTTACTTTGATTATATTTATTTTTGGATATTTCTCACATATTAACTCCCCTATGGTTTTGGGTTTATTCACCATTATAGATCACAGAATGATGGTTAGATAAATCTGCATGGGTGAGTGGAATTAGTCGAATTAGGTGCATACCAAATTGTTTTATTTTTTTCTTCACTTGAACAATGATTCTATTAAATGGATATTTTTTTGTGACTCATTACTTTCATATTTGTTATTAAATCATGGACCAAGTTCATTTGGTAGCATACAGAACCCAACATGAAAAAGGTAATTAATTTAGGACCACTAAATTGGATTATTCTTCTACTCTTTCAATCTAATCATAATGATTCATGGTATTTTAATTCATCTAACCATGAATAATTAGGGTTCTTGGGTAGATTGATATAGATTGACCATTTCATCTATCGATGAAATTGATTTATTTTTCATCTAATGAGTATTATTATTTTTCATGTGCAGTCAGAATTTCTTTTTATCACAATCTCCCATGGAAACTAATTTCTATCCCTTATATCATTCCTATCATTTTGTATAAATTTTAATTATTTAATTTTTCTCATTTAATTAGTTTAAATAAAATCAATAAAAATCAGAATGAACTAACCTTTCATCAATATTTTTCATCCCTACATTCCCCACTCTCTATGGGTTCAAATTGTACTGCCGCTATGTTACACCTTTGTAGCTCGTGTAGTTTGGGAAAATATAAATTTATAATCTGACCAAAGCCTGTGAGTAATCAATGAAGATGTGTGGGATGATCACTCAACCAATATCAAATCTATCATAATAACATAGTAAAGATATAATATATATTAAAGGGTCCCTGCATCCACTTATCCACTAGTTTGTCTCCCTCACTCCCCAAAAAAAAACATCATGTGATTTCACCCCTTCCATATTTTTTAAATCACACAATATTATATATATATATGTATATATAATGTCACAATTGATGTAGGAAAAAAATAATCCCAGCCTTCCCTAACCCATTCATGGTCCAATGTTCTCATTGGCACTAGTAATAACCATGCCATTATGTAATAAAATATGTGGGACAAATAGTATCCCTACCTTCTCTAAGCCATGTAGGGTCCAATTTTATTGTTGGAACCAGTATGTAATAGTTATAACCACTTCATCTATACAATATTTTATAGTAGGGTATCATGAACATGAAGTACATCAACCTTGTGTCATCCTCTTACCATGCAGGACCCTCACCATATAACATCATATCATGGTATATTACATACTATAACTCTAAGTCATCACAACCCATATGAAAGTACCTACTTCGAGCCATGATAGATCACATTTCTAAAGTGAGAGAAAAGAAGATGGATTAGTCAGTCATATATTCCCTCACCAACCTGAATATTGGGGAAAACTCCCAAAATAGAAAATATTTGAGAATTATTAAGAATCCAACCCAAATGGATTGTATAATAAATAATAAAGAAAATATATTATATTATATGGATATACACACAACCAATCCCACCTAATTTTTTCACACCACAACATTCATGCATATTTTTCACAACATCTTTCCATATCACCATTGTCTCAATCAAACAACTGTTTTTGAAACTACTACACAAACCATCCCAACCTATTCACATGAAAAAACTATATAAAAATTCACAATATTTCATTTAATAAAATATTTATCCATAGAAAGATTTAGAATTTTATCACCCACATTATAATCATTATTTCATTCATTTAAAAATTTATTTTTAAACCATTTTGTAATCTACTACTTGATCTAAGACATTCATTGATTCATATTTCACATTTATCTCAAATATTACCACTTGTTAATCACAATCATTCTATCCCATTTCCCATTACCTATTTCATTTATTCCAACTATATTCCATGCCATTTTGAATCTACAATGCAACCCCACAACAGCCACAAAAACATTGTATCAACGACCAATACACATTTACAAACCAACAACCACATCATCCATTTCACATATTTCCACATTAATCACATGATACCAACAACCACTTCATTATTTCATTTAAATTATAATTCCTTGGCCAAATATCTCTACAAAAGATTCTTTATTTCCATGTAACAAATTTATTACCAACTTTATGAGACTTAATCAATTACAAAGGTGAACAAATATTAGTATCAATCCAATTTTATCAAGGAACACAACTCATTAAACCAAATACTCACAAAAATAAGAAATAAAACACATAAATCTAGTAAAAAATCACACCAAGAAACCATTATTCAATAATTTTTTCATAAAGATTAATTGTGGACATCATAAACATAATTAACATTATTATAGATTCCCAATAAGTCATTTTATTTATATATTTACATAATTATAATTTTATGAAAGGTGATTTCAAAACAGAAATCACATCAAAGGTACATAAGTTACAATTATAACCAAACTCTCAAATGTAGTAGTAATAAATTATCAACTACATAAGAAATATCATGAAAACATATAAAAACATGTGAATCACACTTTCCGATCAAATTTATTTAATCCAAATCCTTGTATTTATTATCTTAATCCTTAGCGTCAACCCAAATAAATAAAAATCATGTTACTTTCACATTATACATAAAATAAAGGAGAGTTCTTGAATCACCAACCAAAATATGAAGCTTAAAGGGAACATTGCACAAGAATAATATAATGAAGTATTATCCCACTTACACACTCGAAATATACCACCGTAGGACCTTGGATCAAGAAAATAGATCCCAAAAATCAAGAGGTTTAACACTCAAGAGATATGATTTGAAGAGACTAAGAAAGTACCTGGTTTGTCTAGGTTTCATAGGAAAAGAGTAAAAGTTATATAAAGAAAACCAAACCCTTTATTTAGAGAGAAAATCAAATGGGACTTCACCATTTAATGGTGATTTCAATAATGGTCTTGCTATATTTTGTTGAAGTCTTATCCAAGATCCCAACATTTAAATCAATAAATCCCACCTCTTCTTAGTTGTCATTTCTCCCATTTAAAATAGTCTTGGACACCACCATGGTGTGTTAATACCCAACATGTATGTGATGATTCCCAACCATGGATCCACTTAAAAGGTCTACCATAGCATAAAATAATTCCCCTCACTATTTCTAGTATACCACAGCTCTGACAATGACATAGAGAAAATTTCCTCACCATTTTTAACTTACCTTCACAACTTGACCACATCTCAACACAACACCACCACACCCACCAACACAGGCATTTCATCCTTGTTTCCCAAAAGAAAATTCTATAAGCACCACACCAACAAAATGGATGTCACCATGACATGGTGATCTTTCATGACTCAATAGAAGTCTTGAAAATATAAAATTCCAAATACTCATGCTCAGTTAGTGGGCTTGTGGGAGTAGTTTGGTAACATCATTATCCTGCATCAGACACAATTTCAAATCCAAGTAGGGGATGTTTTTTTATGTTTCAATAGAAAAACTATAGTAGTACTATATAAGGTACTTTAGTGGGTACTTTAGTAACAATATTATTTACTCAATTAGGGTTTTTGGTCCATGCATTAGGCCTTAGGTCCATTGGGGCCTATGGGCCTGTATAGGAATACATGATACTAGACCTCCATGTCACCCTCGACCTTTGAGACTACACTAGAGAAGCTTATGAGTAGTGGAAAGTAGGAAGAAGTCAACAACAGTCACTGGCATAGTTGAATTGAAGCGAGTAAGTTCTTCTTGAAGGGGAAAAATCCCTAATGATTTACATTCAAGTAAAACCAAACAAGGACTCTACATGGGTAAGCAATGTTAAAATGTAGATATAACATTAAGAGTAGAAGGATTCACACAAATGATTCAGAGGAATATAAGAAGGCAATAATGTAGTGCGGGTCTTTTATCTTCTATGTAAGGCCTTCAATCTCTTTTGGAATTCTGGTTATGTATCATTTAAGTAATGTGTGCCTCTAGGCCTTCATTACATGTAAGGGTTTCCTCTCAAAAAACTTAAAAAAGAGGGAATATGATAAATAAATAAAAATTAAATGCCTTCGATCCAGTGGCCAAAAACTCATGTAAGGGATTCAATCTACACAAGGGGGATGATATGTAAGATTATTCAATTCATATTTAAAATTAACTACATACTCCTCTAATTCTACACCCTTCACCACAAGAGTTTCTCCCCTCGCTAAGTTATATAGGGAAATAATTTACAAACCATTCCCTTTAAAATGAGTGTTTCAATCCTTGGGTTCACCAAGAATCAAAAAAAACCAACTACCATATCCATAACTACAAAATTATCTCCACCATAGCCAAACCATGTTCATTTTGGACCCCATAGATCCAAAACTCAACTCCACCTTTGGAACACCTTCAACTCACACTGACACCTCCAAATCCAAGGAAAAAAACAAATAAAATGCATTTGAAAAAATGATCCCTTACATAAATGATATTCATATAAGTCTCAGTCTCTAATAAAGTTTCATTTATATCTTATAGATGAAGTTAAAGACTCCAATATTGGATAAAATTCAATGCGTTATTATAGGTAGGTATTTCAATCCAAGATAAAAATAACATTGAAGGTACACATGCTATAAATAAAAAAATCCCACATATTCTTATAACCATTCACGACCATGGAACATTATAGATAATTCTAGGTACCCTATAATATATTCCCCAAGAGTGTATCAATAGTTATCATACCCCCCCCATACATTGAAAAAAATAATCTCAGGTCATTAATCAAATGTTCAAAAATTAGAGTGTGTCATAAGTATATCAAATAAAATCATATCCAAGGACGATGTTACCAGTATGGTACCTCATATAGTACAAAATCCCTCACCATAATCATTTTTTTTGATATATAATAAACTTTCATCCTAATCTCATACTATAACATTTCCCTCTAGGTACCTGAATCATCTACCAAGTCACCCTTACTATGGTGGCTAATTCTATGAACCATGTAACCACCATGCATTAATTGAAAAAATAATACATGGTTATCACTATATGGTGATCATAAAGTCTATGTTTCTAATTTCTATAACTATTTAAAGACTTAAACAATCCTAGTAAATAATGCACTCCAGTAATATTGTTGAATATGTCTCATATACATGTAAACTAGATATTTCTTCAACACCCTTTCACCGTATGATCAGATGTACCCTACTTATTCATAATAATCCAAAGGGTTATGGGAGGAAGATATAAATACATACCCTAGCCACACCATCTTTTATTTCACTGAAGTATATTATCAAACCTCATCTTTTGTACTTCTCCTAGAACCTCAAAAAGGTGTCTACTAACCCAATCCCCCAATATCCAAAAGTTTACTTTGAGCAATGAGAGTCTTGTTCACCACTATTGATATAGTTAATAAGTTGAACAACATGAAATGATATCATATTAGATTCCTCAAGACAATATCTAAATGTAAATCCTTCATGGCATCATATCTACCTAAAGTTAAAGTAAAATTCATTACCACTATAAATTGGGTATAATAATTAATCACAGACAACTCTCTTTGTTAGAGCTCCATAAAATCATGCGATATGTTTATCTTCAATGTATATGATAAGAACTAAATAAAAATATATTATAATTCAACCAAGTGTAGTCCATCATGTCTCTTGTCCTACACAAAGATATTCCACTAATTTATAGCAAGACCTTATGACATGAAGACTACTATATTCACTCTCCTCTCCTTAAAAGTCTTGATTAGATAAATTCTTTTAGACCCCCTTGATCCAATCCTCTATATACTATGACCCACTGTCACCTTTTCTAATGTATGGTCTCCATATCTAAAACTTCCTATTAATATCTAACATAAAAAAATCACTTGTAGAGATATATTTCCTAAATAAATTTTGATAGTAATCACTTTAAAAAATAGTTTTATTAAATTACCTAACACTAATACTATTATAACAATGAGAGGGTTGAGTCCATGTGAAATGGGGATGTGATTGAAGGATTTATATATATTTTACTTCTTATTATAAAAATGAAAATAAATCAAAAAAAAAAATGAAAAAGGAAACATAAGGAAGAGAATAAAAAAGGGAATTAGCAAGTGGGGCTTGACTAGTTTGGTTTCCAAAAAAAATGATTCAACATTCCCCTAAAATGTACAACTATGATTACTAACTGAAAAAGTTATAATGATATGTTTCCTAGATTTCATTCAATACACCCCATCAAGTATAAATGTAGTAAAATAATTTTTATGATTTAATAGGTTGAAACCCGTATGCTGAAAATTAGATTTATCTTTCTATATCGAATTTAGATAAATCAATTTAATCACTTAAGTGAAAAAAATAAGGAACAACTAGAAACCACAGGATATAAAGAACCATTCAGATATACTTTTTCTTGATTCATTATCAATTAAAACCTCAGTATTAAAGATTTAAACTTAGATATATTTAATAATTTCATGTGTCCATGCAAAAAAATCAACTTGATAAGAGAATTTTTCAGAAGCAATAATAAAAAATCTAGGGAAAAAGGGTAATAAATGAAGTAAAAAATAATACACGTAATCACCGATTAATAACCCTTGAAAAAATTATCCAACCATAATTATTGACTAAAAAATTAATTAAAAAAACATTAGAGATGAGAATGTTTTTATAAAATAAATAGAAAATATAAGAATAAAAATAAAATGACAAAGAGGAAAAATTAACATTTTTTTCAACACAAGACTATGTTCAAATAGAAATTAAATATAAGAAGAATTTTAAAACAAGAAAATAGAAAAAGAAGACAAGAAGAATAAGAGATATAAGAAGAAAGTCAACATAAATACCCAGTGAAACCATCCTTTCAGAGGGATTTTATTTAATAAAATAAAGTAGTAGTATCATGAGAGTTCCCCTAGAAGAAGGGGATATATCTAATATATCTATTAAACTTGGGTATTCCTCCATACATGTGGTGATTCCTCATTTCATTTTTTCCCACCCAAAATTTTCATCCATTCTATTACCTCTAGAGATATCTCATCCACCCTCTTCATCCTTTACTAATTTACCTCCTTTCCCACTCGACTTCCCACATTCACCTCTCACTCTATCGATCCTGTTTCTCTCCAATGTAAATTATCCTCCACCACCCGCCTCCACTACCCCTAAACTCTAGATTTCTATTCAGGGCTACTTGTTTTCCAACCTCCACCTCCCTATTTAAAGCTCCCCATCTACCCACCTTTTCTTCCCCACTATTTCCCTTGTTTCTCATCCTCCTTGTCTCTACCTCAGTAGAATCTCTGAATAATGAATCTTAAGGATCCGAGACTCCCCATCTGACTGCCTCCGCCTCCCCATCGCCCACCATTATCACTAATAGAATACATATATTTGAATAAATAACATTATTCCATTCAATATACTTCTTTATTCTCACTCTCCTTTACATCCATTCAATTTGGGCTTCAAATACCCTTGATATTTGGCATTTTGAGACCTAATTTCAAGTTGCAACTTCCTTTTTGTGAATTTCAGTGGATTAATTTTCTCTATCAAACCCCCCTTAGATTTTCATTATTTTAAGACCTCTTTTAATGTTACATATTACACCATGAAAACTACAATGAATCATATTTCTCATCCTCCTTTTTATTTCAATTGTCTGGTAAGCTTTCTTGAGTTCATAATTTTAAAATCCACAACTAATTTCTATCATATAGGGTTTGTTTGTTTATATTTCTTGTCTCATTTCTTCTCTAATTTTCCTTTGTTGAGGTATTTTTATTTTTTATTTGGATAGGATGATGTTATTATTATATGTGTTGTTGATTTTTTATTTCATTTTTAAATTGTTCAGCAAGATTGATTTGACTGTAATAGAGGTTAAAAAATTACAGAACCCACATTTTGAGTGGAAAGTGATGCATTTTTAATTTCAATCTTTGGTCATTCTTTATTTATAATTATCTACTCATTCCCCTTTCTCACATTTCTATAATATTATCTATTTTCATGTTTGGTTTTTTAATATTTTCTCTGCAGGGGATGAATCTCCAGTTTATTTTATAGTTGTTTTATTTCCAACATCAATGGCATTGAAAAGGCTGAAACTGAGATATCATTTTATTTGAAAGATTAAAATTAATATGTATACTTTTTTCATCAATAAAAAAATTGGTATTTTTATCATAAAATTAATTTTATTTATGATCTTTGTTCAACAATCATTGAAAATAGTATTGTAAACGGTTTAAAGATGTGACTTAATAGAGGGTTGGGTGGGGGGATTTGTAAAAAAGTCATGGGGAGTTTGATCATTTTTAAAATTTCAATTTATATTTATTGTAATTTTTTAAATTTAAATCATTAAAATTATCAACATTCTATTAGATTCATGTATGGTTTCTATTTTTCAAATTCCTATTAAATTTATTTAATTTATGAAGTCTTTAATTTTTAGGTTTAATCTATCAAATTAATAATTTACATACATTATTTTTTATTTAGTTTAAAACTTCTCCATTATTTTGTTTTATATTTTAATTTTTATATACAAGACTATTGTGTTTCCAATATTAATTTTAACTTTCTTATTTTATTGAACACAATGGGGAATAGCTCTATACATTCAAGAAAATTTAAATATTCATGAGTTATCAACTCTTTATTAACTGGAAAGAGATGCTAGAAAAGAGTCATAGTGGAAACATGTAAACAAGGATATATTCTTCCCTCCAAGATTTTTAGTTCTTATTTTATCTCTTATCAATACAGTTTCTCAATTGAAACTCCCTATCCTCATTATTATTTTACTAAAAATTATTGGAATGTTATATTTCATGAATGTTAATAACTGATTGTGAAATTCCTCTCATGTTGAATCGGTCAATAATTATATTTAGATTCTAAATTTTATGTTTTGATTCATTTATTTAATCATTTTTTATTACCATAAATATTCAATTGTGTTTTTTATGATTTATTTCTTGTGACTAACGAGAGTATAAATTATTTTAATTTTTATTGTTTTAATGAAGTAACACTGATAATATATAGGAGAAACACATCAAGATGTGCCCAGAACTCTGAGATGTGTGCCTATTTTCCCTACTTCTTATGGTTAGGTTTCTCATTTATTTAGACATATATTGCTTAGTTTTTACCATCTCATATAAAATTGATAATGTGGTTTTTGTTTACTAGGGATCCCAATACAGAACTAGTGAATAATACATATTCCAGATTAAAATACACAATGCATAATGGTTATATATTGCAGAAACCAATAATAAAATACATAAAAATGCATATATTTTTCATTTGTATACTATTAATTTTATATATTTTTTCATTTTTATACTATTAATTTTATTTGTATACATAATGGTTATATATTGTAGAAACCAATAACAAACCAACACCTAAATTCAGTTAAACCCTCCAGTGAACCCTGACCTAGGATCGTTTTTCAAACAAAGCCCCAAATTACAATAATACAAACCCCTTGCATGCACCGACCTCAAACTTTTGATGAAACAGTGGTGCTGAAGGTTCCACTTATAACATATATAGTGTATTCTTACTTCTATTTTAGCAATAAAGTGGTTACAAGAATGATATCCAAGGTTTTAGTGGTCCATATTATCATCTAATCTACACCATAAAACAACTACATGACCTAACTCCTTCAAGTCACCTATCAGGTCCCTTTTGGTATTGTATCTCTTCAATTAGGCTTGAAAAATATAGACATTTAACTAACCTATTTTCCATTTCTCACCAAATTATTCAATCCAAATAATCTGATCAAAAGGAATATCACTTACCTTTCCAAAGTAGTTTTCTACCACCACTCAAAGTTTAATTTTACAAAGTTGTTCTCAGTCTCAAGATTACACATACATCACCATAGTATTTCTAAATTCCTTATTTCTCCACCAAGGAATCGAGTCTCTATAAAAATCATAAGTTATTTTCAAGGTTTTATGTGGGTGAATGTGCCTGGTTCAACTTGAAAATTAAAAGACAAAAAAAAGATTAAACTCTTTTATAACAATGCATGAATAAACGTGTAAATCAATAATAAACCTCGCTACCCTTGAACATGGTGTTTCAATATATACTCTTCCCTTTGAAATGGGGGTCACAAAAAAATGAATAAAACGAGAATTGCTTCATTCTCCTCCATTTTTTACTTTAGTTTTTTCTTTTATTTTTCCACACTTCTTTTTTTCTTGGAGATAAGAGGAAATTTGAAAGTACAATGAAATAAGGGATCCCCTTTCCCAAATTATCATAGAGAACTTATAACACCCCAAATTTTTATTCCATAAATATGTTGAATAGCTTTTCTTACATGAAACACCTAACTAAAACAATAACCTGATATATTTCATTAAGATAAAATATTACAATAGAAGTTAAACATTAATAAATTATGAGAAATCAATATGAAACATAATTATATGACTATAAAATTAAAATCACCATCCTTACAGTTTTTCTTGAAGATCATATCACCAATTATAATAATGGAATGAAGAAAAAATTTGAAGAAGATCTTTCATAAAGCCTTTAACTCATATGATGAGTTTTTGGTTAATCATATCGTATTTTATGATTGGTGCAAGTCATGTGGTACGACATACATGACATATTGTTTAATATGATATGTGTGATATTGAAATCACTATCCTATTTTGTTATTTCATACACTAGTAAAAATATAGTCTTTAATAGTGATGGTAAAAGGGCTTTATCAATGCTATTGAAGGGATAATAATGCGAGTGATGTTAAAGGGTTGAATTTAACAACGCTCATAAGGGTAGGACTTAGTATTGTTTCTAGTGGGATGAAAATGGAAGGGATGGTTGGATCTGGTTAAGGGTATTAAAGGTTAGATTAAAGTTTAATTGTGGAAGTGATGAGATTGTGTAGATAGGTATAGGTATGGTGGAAGGGGATGGCTTAGGTGGAGTACCTTCACATAGGTAATTAATCAAATAAGAGGTGTGTTGAAATGAAATATGGACAAACAACCATCCAGTGAACTCCAGCCTTAGATCTTCATTCATACAAAACCCCAAATTGGAGTGGCACAGACCCCTTACACACATTGACCTAAACTTCCAGTGAAATGGTGGTGACGATGGCCCCCCTTATAACATAGATAGTGCAATATTACTTAGATTGTATCAAGATAGCAACAACAAGCATGATATCCATGGTTGTAGTGGTCTATAGTATCATATGATTTGCACCTTGAAATAACAGCATGACCAAGATCCTTCAAGTCACCTGCCGAGTATCTTTTGGTATTGGATCTCTTCAAGCAGAATTTAACAATCATGGACCACACAAAATACGAAGATATACCATAAAAACTTCAACTCATATGATGAGTTTTTGGTTATATCCTATTTTATGATCGGTTCAAGTCATATGGTATGGCATGTATGAAATATTTTTTACTATGATACGTGTGATATTGCAATCAACACCCTAGTTTGTTATTTCATATGAAGGCAGTGGAATGTTTAATAGTTAAACATTAAAATAACTCCCACTAGTTATCATTAATTCATTCGATAAGATAAAATGCATAGGGTCTGCAATAATATAATGAATGCATAACTGATTGAGGCATTATTAATCTATTTTTTAATGAATGAGTAAATGTGTGTAGTTATCCAAAGAATATTGAAGACTATATAAAGGATCCTACTGACATATGATGAGGTATGCATTCTCATACATTCTCACTTGAAACTCCATCGACCTCATAACTATTTTCCTCTTCAACCTTATCCATCATGAGGAAATAACATTCCATGGGTGATAAGAGGATCATGATTGAGTGTTGAGAAATTCAGCACAGCCTATGAATACCTCTAGAGGAGGGATGTCATTTGGCTATCTCTCATGTGATCTTTACCAAGCACACAAAGATGAAGATCACAATAACAATTATACAATGAAATTTATATATAAAATAGTTTCTTTATTTTATAATTTTCATGATTTCATTTATCAAGTATGGTGTTCCTGAATTTGGGTTTCCAATTTGCTTATACTTATGAGTATTAGTGTTATACAATCCTATGAAAACCAACTGTGGTATCAAAGACGTTACATGCCATTTGATACTCAAAATAGTTTTTTTAAATGGAGAACCCATGTGTCTTAATCTTCCACAAGCCATATCATAATGTACAATATGACATAGCTGAGTGTCAACCATTGGATTGATCTGCCTAGATTTATGATATAGGATATCGTAACGCACGATTCTATTTTTCTCTTAGTCATATGATAGGAAAATTTTGAATCATAAGTGAGATACAACGAGTTATCATGGTTTTGTTATATACTATAAACTACAATATAAATTATATCATTATCTACAATTGAAATAATGGTTGTGAAAAAACAAAGCATCAAATTACAACTGTGATATAGGTGATATCACTGATTATGATTCACCCATACGTAGGGTCAATTTGTGGATATGTAAGGCTTATACCATGGGTTAGGAGATGATGCATAAAGTTTATATTATTGGTAAAATTTATGCATGCCTTTTACCATGAATAATAATTAATTTGGTTACATATGCCTTTTCCCAAGTGCAAGGGTGACACAACTACAACCCAGTATATGTAAGAGTCTTTTATTTTTCAATAGAAGAGAAAACCATAATACATAAGGGTCCGGATGTGTAAGTATTTCACCAAAAGATCCTTGAATACTTACAAGTATTCCCTATTCCACAGAAGTGAAAAACCATATTCCAACCACTTATCACAAGAGATGATAGGGCCATAAGTCATAAAATACAACTAATAGTGCTTAAAGGGTTTATGCTCTGCATCACTATCAATCATATTTTATAATCCCACCTATATTGATAGATACGATTTGAAATAATAATCATTTTTCATAAAACTTCGATTATGAACTGAGTTTTATAAATTATAAATTATTATAAAAGTTATTTTGTGATATTTATTAATTTATAGAAGTGTTTATAAATTAATTAATTATAAAGTGTTTATTAGTAATTAACTAAATGTTTATAAAACATTTATTAAAAAATATTCCATAATATTTAATCTTAATATTAAAATAACTTTTAAATTATATGGGATGCCTTATAATTTAGAAATAAACTATTTATTTGGAAATTATAAGAGTAATTTATAAAGTGTTTATAAATTTAAAAATATGGAAAAATTATAAAAGTATTTATATTTTAATCATGTAATGTTCATAAATAATTATTTAAATTCTCCAAATTAATCTTTTTTTGATAAATTATTTAAAGCACATAAAATTTTAGTTTTTATGATTGATTTGATCAAAGGTTAAATAATGTTAATATAAGACATTTAGATTATATAACAAGTTTACATAATAAAAATTGGATTATAAAATGTTTATAATTCATTTGATATCATATATTTAAATAAATTTCATATAATAGGTAATATGAAGTGGTTCATATTAGATATAAATATAATTTTTTTATATTTATGTAACTATGGATTTTCCATAATGAATTGTAAATTATAAAGTGTTTGTAATTATCATTATTTATGAATTGTTCATAAGTAATGAATCACATGTTTAAATACATGAATACTTTATTAATTTAGTTTGTTACCTTGTTTATTATTTATGAATATAATTATTATATTATTAATTTTCTAGTGTTTTTTTAGTTAAAAGTTTTTTATATTTATTTTTAAATTATCATACATTCATCTAAGGAGTTACATGCCATGTATGATAGTGGATTAATTTTATTCTTCCATGAATTTGGATTTTATAGAGTTATGAACTTGAATTAATTAGTTAATTATGATTTGTAAATATTATGTGTTAGAGTTATTATGGAATTTAGTATTCATTGAGTAAAGTATCCCTAGGTATAGGGACTTTAGGTTGGACTGCTCACTATCCTGGAGGCTTATGGTTTGTCTAGAAAAGTAAGGGTTGACCATCCATAGCTCCAGGATTATTCATGTACATATTTTTTATTTCATATTAAATGGTTTCATAAAAATTAAGCATGATATGCATTTGGATATGTAAGAATATAATTGGATTTTAATTTTGGTTAGTAACACAAGCTATGAATTGTGTAAAGAGTTACACATCCATATGGGCTGAACATATTTATTTGGTGAAGGGAATATGATTAAAAACTAATTAACTAGAAGCAAGAATACATAAAGATAATAACATTAGATAATATAGTGATAATTAACCCCCTTACAAAATACTAATGGTTAGATTCTATAAAACCTTGTTTCATTTCATGTTGTGAAATTCTGAAGGAATTTGATTTTTTGGCCTCAGAGTAGGGAATTAGTGGATAATTGGGATTCATCTTTGAATTTTGAGAGTTGGATAATCCCAAAGAGGTGTTTTTGTATGTGGATCAAGTTCCAAGAGAGGTATATAGTTCTCTAGTGAAGGTTCAAGGGTTTGGGTTGAGGTTCAAGGTTTTTAAAGGGGGTTTCCCCTATCCCATGGTTACCACACTATTTGGAAGAACCATGTGAAGGCCTAGAGAGAACCATGTGAGTGAATTTGGGTGTGTGGTGTTGGCACACAGATTGTACATAGTTGTGAAGAATCATGTGAAGAAATTATGTGAAGTGGTAAAATTTCTTAGTACAAGCCACACGGTTTAGAAAACTATCACTCCAAACCATCTGAGGGGGTGTAACATGGACAATGAAAGCTACACGGTTGGTGTACAATTTATCAAATCCTACATCTACACAAAATTTTAGAAAAATAGTTAAATCACTATTTTCCCACTCATTTTTTAATGTTTTGACCCCATTTCTACCCTCTCATGTGATTGAACTAGGGAGTCTCCCTTCCACATATTCCTTTGATTCCCCTAGACTAAAGGGTTCTTTCTTGGAATATTTCACAATA
Organism: Viscum album; assembly: GCA_963277665.1. Lineage (NCBI taxonomy): Eukaryota > Viridiplantae > Streptophyta > Magnoliopsida > Santalales > Viscaceae > Viscum > Viscum album. The sequence continues at coordinate 2,143,007,511 of OY728156.1, forward strand.
GATTGAGGTGAGTTCTCCCACTTTCTAACTCCATATATATCCTAATTTTAATTGATATTTATTATTTATAATTTTATCTATGAATTTATTGATTAATTCCACTAGATCATAGTGGAAATCTTCTAGAATGATGGGGATTTTCTTGGTGTGGATATAAAAAATAATAGGAGTATGAATGCATTTTTTTCATCCTCCAAATTTCATTAGTAGTACATTTCCTTATGGATTTTCTAAGGGGTTTTTATTAAATTGGATTAAATTAGTGATTGATTGGGTGTGTGTGGATAGATATTTTTCTCATGATGGTGTTAGGAGTACGCCATAGACCTTCTGAGTACATATTGGCCATGATTTTGGTGTGGTGAGATGACCCAGTGAGTTTTTAATAAATTATTATTATTTTATTTAAATTAAATAATTAATTATAATTATTATAATTAATTATATATGGTGTTTTGGATTGAGATAGGAGCTCATGTGATGATACGATCTTGGAAAAGCTTGACCAAAGATGAGTGGATCCCAATGAGGATGATAAATATTTATATGAGGTAGGTGGTCCCCACTCATTTTCCTATAGTATATGCCTTGTTTCATGTAGCATGTGATATGTAGTCTCTCCAATAAGGGTGATTAACCATATATTTAAAATGATTTTTTTTCTATAAATCCTAATTAATATAATGAAAGTACCAAGGTCCATGATGGACCCTTGAACACTAGTTAATGCCTTGGACACCAATGGTCAAAGGATTGATCATAAATGTGTACAGTAAGATTAATGAAACCTATATATGAACCAATGAGATGATAATGAACATTGTGGGAATTAAAAGAGATGAATTTGATCCTTCCTAAGAAGGGGAGGGTAATGGACTTGACATAGTTATCCTTGGGGTAGGATTCATAAAACCTTAAGATATGTTATAACCTTTTGGAGAGTTGATTAGAGAGTGGGGTGAGTATTACTATCCCATAAAGGTGTGAGTAACAAAGTGGGTAAATCCTAGGTAGGAATTATGGAAATTTTGGGAGTAATATGGATAACATAGAATACTTGAAAGGGATATGGGATTGAGGCCATACCTTTAGTGTGATGATAGCATGTAATGGCCTATGAGGATGATGGGTCCATGATATGATCATGACAGTGTCAAGGGAAAAGATTCCCTCTGATTGGAGGGAATGGGATTGAGGGATGAGAATAAGATAGATGATCCCATGTAGGATGTTAAAACTATGGCATGACCTATAGGACCCTTAGTGGGTGCCCCAATAGTATCTTGACCCTTGAAAGGGGTAGTAAAAAGATTTAGGTATTAAAACGTTTGGGTGTTACCTTAGAAAATAAATATTGACAAGGTGATCCTAGTATGATTGTAGAGGAATAGATGTGATGTACGCTTGAGAGGCTATATTAGGGGACATGTGATGGGTTTTTGGAAGGCGACCAACCTGTGTGGTGTGTCATGAGGCTCTAGGGAGGATGTTCCCAACGTATTTTTTCCTGTGTCTCTGTGTGCATGATACGTGAATGTGGTTTTATACATTGATAATGGATATATTCCTCAGGTAATGGTGGGTTGGTACCCATTATAGGATGGGGTAAGACCCCCTGGGTGTATGTGATATAGTTTTTGGGTGAATTGAGTTTCCCCTAGGTGCATGATTATAATATTATTCTAAGATAAGCTGAGTTTTCACCAAGTTTATTTTTTTGATAAAGTTTTAGGGTGAGATGAGTTTCCCCTAGGTGTATGATTCTTATATGGTGCTAGGTTGATATTAGTTTCCCTGGGTGTGTGTGATATGTGCAATGGGGATTCAGGCATTGAGGATGGGATATAACCCCTAGGTAATGGAGGCCTCATACTTATTCCAGGGTGGGATGTGAGCTCCTTGGTTTATTTTATTGATATGATTTTAGAGTGAGATGTATTTATCCTAGGTTTATGTTATAAATATGGTTCTAGGGATAGATGTAGTCACCCTTGGGTGGTTATGTGATTTCTTAGATACATCTAACACTATAAAAAGCAGGTATGGTCGATCTCAGGTATCACCTTAGAACCCGAGGATCATTAGTGATTACTTTATTATGCTTTCGTGATTTATTTATTATTCTAAAAATATCATGTGTACATAAATTTAATTTACTAGTTATATTAGATACACCATTGGTGGTGGCCTACTGAGTTTTACTCACACCCTACATGGGAAGCCACAACATTTCGGTACCTAATAATGCCTCATGTTTGTATGCTCAGGTACAACAGAGGCCCAATGCTGCATGATTAGGTTGGAGCAGCTCAATGAGGACTGGTTACTAGGATACGATGAGGCTCAAGGATGGTAATAGTGAATCCTTATTTTTTTATTCTTTGACATATTTTTTATATGTTATCGGACCTGTGGGTGATCAATTGGGATGTATGACTATAAGTTGTATTTCATTTGTTATGCATGGATATGGTTTTTGTTTCTATGTACTTTGATTTATATTATAAACGTTTTTTGATATTTCCACTAGTTTTTACTCTGATATGAGGGTATATTCTCCCCATGATAACACCTTAGACCCCTGCTACAATTCAATTGCGTCTAGTGTATGGGTAGGTGCACATACAATTATTTTATACCCCAATCCAAACACTAGTGAGTGGTCGAGGGATAGTAGGGTGTTACAATATTGCATCATAGTGTCTTTATTTGTTTATATGGTAAATAGGGAATAGAGACATGTCATAACTTGTGATAAACCTCATACTGGTGCATCATGAACATCTTTTTTTGGTGCGAATTCTAGGTTACCAAATATTTGGGATTTTCATTCTTTGTTTTCAATGTTATTATTTTGATATTTATTCAAGTATGATGTGTGTATTTGAGATGTATATTTATGGTTTTTGGATCATACCCCATTGGTAAGAGGACCATGTATATAAATCATTCTTGTCATGTAGGTCTCACTTAACATTCATGTGTTTCTGTGTGATTGATATCACTAATGATAAAGGATTCATTTGTTTAAACTATAAAACGAAAATTTTATGATGTTTTTTATATATCTTGTTAGTGGAAATATAATTAGATGAAGCATGATGTATTTTCTTTGATGATAGGTCATTTTGATCTTACAGAGGGATCTTCTTTGATGACGACTATATAATCCCTCTGTGTAAGGGATGTATATAGACCTTTAGTGGGATAGTATAGGAATTTGATGCCTAGATACTGGTTCTAGAAAGAATTTTTTTTGTTATATAAAGTATAAAAAAATATATATAGTGTTTTCCCATATATCTTCTTGGCATATTTGTACTTAACCCGATCATATGGTTATGGTTTTACACAATATGAATCACCATAGGAGGATGCCATTATATGCACATGGATGTAACCTAGTACCTGAGGGGTAGTCTTGTATGGAGATTCCTAACAAGGATGGATGCTCAAGGAAGGGTAGTGATTCAGCCTATGATTCCTGGTATGCATATATGATAACCTTAGAGTGGGTGTGATGAAACATGAGATGCCTTGTGATATTTGAGATAGGAGAAAAGTTATTTCCCTATGAGTTGTAGATTACGTGAGATAGGGTTTACGGGTTATGCGGAAAAGCCTAGTGGAATTGAGAGGTGACTCAATATATTGGTGAGTTGAGTTCTATAATTGGGTAGTAGGGTGTTTTTATTACATTTTAGGTTGATGTATGGGATGCGATATCATATATGCGGTGAATGCATGGAGATTCCTTATGTGTTATAGATCTTTATACTAAATGGATGGATCTAGGATGGGTAGAGTGTGGGTAAATGAGTGAGATTTTGAATGATGCATGAGTGGAGGGTGATCATGTGGTACACCTTATAATGGGTGAGGCGTTGTTATTTTTGGAGAGAGAGTACTGAGGTGATTCTAGCTAGATATGATTGACATGAACTAGAGAATAATCAGTTGATTAGAAATATGATCTGTGGTTTGATGAGACGTGACTCATGGGAGCATGAGTTGTGTTGTGTGATTTGGTGATATAGGATCATACACCCATTGTGGTTGGATGTGATCGAGTAGGATAGTGGGTAAAAACCTTTGACAAGGTTATTTAGAGGACCATTCTACATCAAGAGATGAGAGTGAGGGATCACATGAATTTCCTAGTAAATCATTGATACATGAGGGTGATCAAGTGATGGGTAGGCACTATTATATTTGGTTTTAATATCAATGAGTGGCCATGTGTGGGCCGAGGATTAGTGGTTTTAATGGAATTCTTGCGGGAATGGTTTCCTAGGGGTTTGGATGAGAATGGGAGGTGTTTTATCTATAGTGGATGATGACATCATGGATGGATGGTATCATGGGTTGAAAGGATATGAGAGAAATGATTGAGAAGAGTGAAACACATGTGATGTTGGGACTTGGTTGGATTGACACTCAAGGAGCTGTATAAGGGAAGAAATATGTTTGGGAGAACACCATTGGTTTTTGGAGGGTTCGAACCTCATTATGGTTGTAAATTTAGTATATTTTAATGATGACATTGCTTGTAAGATGGGAACATGTGGTGATGGTGTTTCATGTTGGAACTTGGGTATGAGCAGGACAACCATGTCCAGTCATTAAATGTGGTAATTGATAGATCATGGGCCATATAGATTAGCATTTTGGTTTATAAGAGTAACAATGAGGAACCTCCTTAGGCGGTGAGCATCAAATCGGTAGTGGAAGTGTGACCCTCGTGTTGTTAGTGCTGTGGATATGTGATACCGGTTAGTGGATGGTTGAGATTAAACCAACATGATGATGTATGGGAAAGACCTAGTTCTATTTGGTTCTATGGTGAATACCATATTTGATACTTCAAAATCAGTATTAAAGAGATCATGTACATTTGAATTGGGATTGAAATGAAATTAGTGTGATATGAGGATGAGTCATATTGAAGGTGCGACTATTCTTATGGTGATATTATAATGGTTGGTTTGGTTGTATGAGGGTCCAACTATGGGATTGCATTGATTGTTAGGTTTGGACTTTGATGTGGGGGTTTAGAAAATCTCATGATCCCTCCAATAATTTAATCATCATGATCTACTAAAGTGATAGAATCCAGTGAGTGAGAATAATAATTTTTGAGATAGGTCGACCAAAGGAGGACCGATTAATGATTTTGTGAGAGATTGGGTGTGGTGGCATGGAAACTGCATTAGGCATCAATGGATTTCTAGAAGTGAGTTCTTAGTAGGCAATTACTAGGGTAAGGAGCACTATGTCTTGGAATTGACCTCTATGAGTATATTCATATACTGGGGAGCACCATGAGCTCAAGGATTAATTGGTTGATGACACTTATTTGTCTTAAGATAGATGGGTGTGGTGAGCACTGTCTTAGTATTGGTGATAGAAATGGGAGGGTAGTTCAAATTTTGATGAATAACTTGCCTCATGTTTGGAGTTTCACAATAATAGTTCATTTTACATTCCAAGATATAACATTGTGAGTGGATAATGAATTGAAGACTTTAAAAAGTCAGGAATGATAGATAAAATACCATATGGTTTCCAAAAGAATGTGATGAACATTTGTTTCTAATCTAATTACAAGCCATAGGGTTTCTAAGGTTTTATTTATAGATTCAACATGATTAAGTGAACCCATACTCTCAACCCCTTACCCTAAGTGGTTTATCCATGCATGATAGAATTTAATGAAAGAAATAAATTAATTACATGATTGTAATAATGATTAAATGATTCATAATAAAGAGATCCACCCTTGAACTTGTATGAAAGTAATTAAAAAACTAACATGAATGAGGAAATAATGAATAACATTGAAATAGATGAAATATTGATAAGTATAATGAATAAAAGAAATATAATATAATTAAAATTAGAAAGCATCTAATGATTACATCAAATAAATAAAATAAAAATATAAACATAAACCTATCTATGAAGAACGGTGAGTCAGAAACCTGTGGCAGCCTCCCGGTAGTCGATCATCTCCATGCCTGGAATGGAATGAATATATATTTTCCAAAACCCTTATTTATAAGCCTCTAGTTCATTAATGGGATTCCATAGTTCAATGTAAGGTTCAAATGGTTGTTCAGGTCATTAAGAAAAAAATATCATCAAAGATACACTAAAAATTAGTGTTTTTCTACTCTTTACGAAACTTACACGTCATGTAAGGATGACAAGACATGTAATATTTGGGTCTTGAAAGCTTTTACAACATTCTGCACATTGTGAAAAGGTCTCTAGGTTATCATGACATGTGTCATGGTGTGACACTATGTTTCACAGTGTGACACAAGCAATCTATATTCCAAGATTCTTTTTTTCTTACCATGACTTGTAAATGGTTCACAACTTGTATATTTACATGTCATGTATAAAATACATGTAATGTATCTTAAACTTCTAGAGCTGGTATATCTTTTTTGTCCTAATTATTTAGTTTTATTCCTTCATAAACTCTCCTTTTCTCTTTGTCTTCAATCATAAACCTCAAATTCTTTGTCATTTTCCATTATCGTGCAACACTACTTTGCGACCTAGCATAAAGTGACCTTTTGTTCCTTAATTTCCACATTTTCCTTAGTATTTATAAAAATTCCATTCCTACATAACAATTCACAATACATCAATATTTTCTATGAAACTAAACTTTATTAAATTATTATTCAATGAATTCACATATAAAAACCCATCAATATATAGATATAAAACATAGTAATTAGTGACCCAATATTATGTTTACCTTGGAGAGAGGTAGTGTGGGGAGGTATGTATTTTTAATTTAGGTGTCACCATAGAACCCAAAGGTCAATGGGGTGAGCCTGGTACAGATTTAGTGAAAAATACGAGTTGTGAACTTGAGAGGCTAGCCTAGGTGACATTTTATGGGTTTATGAAGATGTAAAACTCATGTAGTGTACCATAATGATATGGGGAGGATGTACCTAAGGTGATGAAACATTCTTGTCGTGGGGTGTGACAAAAAATATTTCATTTGTTAAAATATGGTAAATTGGTTAACCTAGGATGTCTCTATAGAGGAGTACACAACAATCACATTTGTCACTTAAATTTTAGAAATTAGTGGAGTTTTTTTTAAAATTGTTTGAGTTTCAAAAAAAAAATAAATATGGAAATTTAAATGATGTTTGAACACAAGTTAATGAAGAGAGTGATGGGGTTAGGGTAGGGTCAAATTTTTCAATTTCATCATAGCCATAAATATCATTCCCCTATCTTCCTATTGAGTGAAAAGTGAAAGACTCCTTGATTCAGTTATCAATAACCTTTAGTTGAAGGAAGCAATGGAAAGCACTCCTATTTGCATGAAAATTCATAAACCATTCCAACATAACTAAGGAGAAAACTGGTTAGGAATTGTTTCTCCTTATAAATCTGGAAAATGTTCACTTATTCCACACACGTTCTAACGATCTCTAGACACTCACCACCTAACACAATCTGCTCGACCAAGACAAACTGCACTAGGTGAAGGGAGTTTAAATTTCTTTAACCAAAGTTATAAATAATGAATGAAACCAAAACCCAAAATATAATGACATTAAGATAATTTTACACCACCAAAAATATAAATCATTCAATATAAAAAGAGAGTTTCAAATTAAAGCACAAGACTCTTACATTACAAAAGTGAAACCCCCCCTTCCTCGATCACTCAATGGTTTTTGCAATCAATATGAAGGGTAAGATAGTTGAAAGGGAAAAAAGAGAGAATAAAGAAACTAAGAAAAAAGAAAAGCGAAAATAAAAATCACTTGAATATTCCAATCCTCTAGCATAGACCCTCCTTTACCTCTTTTAATAACTTTTAATGGAAGTGAACACTCATATATATAGGGTTTTGGGGTGAAAAAGTTTCCCTCCAGATTCAATCCTCTAAAAATTTGAGTTTAGTTCGGATAATAAATGGTATAATATCTAGTAGGTTTCTTCATAAAAGTTTTTTCCCTATCTCCTTTTCATGTTCCCAAAAAATATCAACTTATTTGAAGAAGTATCATGAAAGTTATTCTCAAATTACAAAAGACTACTTTTTTTTGAATGACCATACTTCTAAACTCCCTCCAATTTTGAACATTAAATGGATGACTTAATGAGAAAATTTCTTCATGAAATTTAATTTAGACATGAGTTGTGGAGTCCTATTTTTTCTCCATATAGAATCAATTTATTTGGTTGTCTCTAGTCAATATATGCCTTCATTACTGAGGTGGGGTCTATTCTGTCAGTTGGAAAACTTTTTCCACTTGATTTTTTTGGGAATGTGTGATTCGAATTGGATTTGGGTCCAGAATAAAAAGTTAAATACAACAATCAAGGAAATCCTAAAAAAAGGAATCACTTAATTTTCATCTAAATTGTAAAAGATATGCCAAAAAAATAGAAGAAACATAAAACTTCTAAATTTATAGAATTAACCAATTCTCACATTTAAGTCCAAAATTCACCAAAAATACTAAAATGATGATAATTAGATAACCTTGATTAATTGGAAGGGATTAAATCACTAAAACAAATATAAAAAATAATGAAAATATTATCTATATCAGTTCCCCCACACATATAAATTAGACTCTTGGACAAGTAATCATCAAAATTGAATCAATGAAAATTCAAAACACATGCTCATGAGATCTAACAATTCCATAAAAAAAGATATCATGACTCATCAAAAACCATTATTCTAGGTTCTCAAAAAATACCATTCAATATATTTCTTCTTCATTTATCCTCTAATACACACAAGACACCTACCTCACATGAATTTTCTCCCATATAACAAATTTCAATTTTTAATAAGGCTTTTCTCATCCAAACCCATGCAATAGTCACCATAGGCTTGATAAATTTATACTTCTCCACCCAATTTGAGTCAATGAAATGTGTTTACCATGAGTAATTTTGAATTTTTTTCTATGGATTTTGGTTGGTAGGATTAAATGTTAAAAAATACAAGGTTTAATGAGTAGGGATTGGATCCTTTTAAAGTAAAATTAAAATATTCTAATTTTCACTCAAGTATGGTCGCCTCCTCACTTCCCTTAGTAGAAAATCAGCTTCATCATCATGAAAACTCAAGGAATGTTCACACCATTCATCATTTCAGAAAAAAAATTCAATCTTCTTAAACATTATTTTTCTTGAAAACTCTAGATGGGCACAACTTTATTTCTCCATTAGAATATCTAGAAATCCACAACTTCTCTTATCACGAAAGCTTCAAAAAAGGAAAAAATTTCAAAAAAATTATTTTTTTGGTAGAAAATACATCTCTTAAGATTTTGATTTTCCACCCAAATTATCACCAAATGAGGTAGTACAACACAAGATAACTTCCCCCCACATATAAGTTCAATTAGATCCTAAAATTTCACTTCAAGAGTAGGTTGGATAGGGAAAATTGACTTGTAATGTGGCTAACCTAACTTGAAATTTATGTATTCTAAGGGCTAAAAAGATTAAATTTAAAAGGAAGGCCATAATGAAAAGGATTCTCTTGAAAAGGGTTGTTAAACCAAATAAATTACTCAATCATTTACAATATAAGTACACCAAACCCAAATGTTTTGAAAAGAATAAATAAAATTCTGGTTAAAGAAATCACAATTTGGTTCTCTCAAGAAGTGAGGTAAATGAAAATAATATGACAAAAATGGTTAAGAATCCTCACAAGAAATTGGATTCAATGATAAATACAGCGAGATGTGGCATGGGATTAAAAAATTAGAGTAATTTTAATGAAATTTATAGATAATTGGGCTTGAAACAAATTCATTTTCAGCATTCATTTAAGCATTATTTCATGGAATAAATTGGTTCACTAATTAACATGGGTTTAAAAATGGTAATGATAATAATTTATTCTCAAAATTTTAAAAAACACACAAAAAATTAAAAATAAACACACAAAAATTTGAAATACACACAATTTTTTTAAATAAAAAACAACAAATGAAAATCCTTAACTACAAAGGTTTCCTCCCCCACACTTAAATGATATAGTATCCTTAATGAATTTAAATGGATTAAATATATAATAAGATTTGAAAATGAATCATATCAAGAAAGATAGTATAAATTAGAGGTATTTGATCAATAAAAGGTTGGAGGATTGTGATTTCCTCCACAAGATCTAATAGAATGGTCTCATAAAATTTCTTTAGCCCATTTCCATTAAAAATTAATGACTTCTACTCTCCATCCTTAACAATATTAAAATAACCTAAAGTATATACATTAGTAACTATTAATGGAACTTCCCATCTTGAATGAAGTTTACCTTGAATCATATTGAGTCTTGAGTTGAATAAAAACACTTTATCTCTAGGATATAAGTCTTTTGGTTGGATTGTATTGTCATAAGACACTCTTGTTATCTCTTTTTAAATCCTAGAATTTTAAAAAGCTTCCCTTATAATTTCCTCTAGCTCATAAAACTAAAATATTCTCTCTTTCATTGTGCTTTCAAGATCCAAATTCATCTTCCTCATAGCCCAATATACCTTATGCTCCAATTCCACTAGTAGATGAATTTTTTTTTCCATAAATCTGCCTATATAGACTCCTTCCAATCAGGGTTGTGTCGGATATTCTATAATCCCATAATATATATTTTAACCTTTGGATCCAATCCTTCCTGTTTGATTTAACCATATTTTCCAAAATTCCTTTTATTTTCCTATCAGACACTTAAACTTGACTATTAGTCTATTGGTGATATAGAGTTGATGTTTCATGATGCACCAAATAATTATTTAGTAAAAAATATATAATACTATTTAAAAAGTGATCCCCTTGATCACTGATTATGGATATAGGAACTCCAAACCTACTGGATATGTTATCCCTAAAAACATAACAAACAACTTTAGCATCATTGGTATTGGTGGCCTTTACTTCCACCCATTTGGAAAGATAATAAACTATAAGAAAGATATAATAATTTATAAATTACATTGGGAATGGTCCCATAAAATCTATCCCCAAACATCAAAAATATAAAAAAAGTTAAGTGGTTGTTATGAAATTTCTTGTCTCTTTGAAATGTTTCCAGAAAACTAACATTTTTACACCTTTTAAGAAATTCATGAGAATATCTAAGAAGGGTGGGCCAATAAATTCTAGATTCCAAAAACTTCCATAATATCCTTTGAGGTCCAAAGTTGCTTCCACAATCTAAAGTGTGAAAAAACTAAAATACATAACCAATTTCACTCTCAGGAAAACATATTTTTATAACTTGGTAATTACAAATCTTCTAATGAAATGGATCATCCCAAATGTAATATATAGATCTGGATTTCAATTAGTGAATTTAGTGAAAATTGAAATGATATGGGACCTAATATGTTACTAGATAATTGATCATGTCAGCATACCAAATCATTTCTGTTTCAACCAAGTACAAATGATCTCCTAAAAGGTGATAATTCAATAGTTATTTTTTTTTGGAATTTCAGCTTCAGTAATGTTGGGAAGTATGATTAAATGATTAGATACATGGTTCTTAGATCCCTTCTTTTAATTGATTTATATGTTTAAATCCTTCATCATTAACATATATCTTACTAGCTTTAGTTTATCTTCAACCTTCTTCATTAAGCTTCTAAGAGATTCTTATTCATAAAACATAGTGACTTTAGTTCCAAGTAGATATGATAAAAATCTTTGTAAAGCAAAGACAACTGATAAAAATATTTTTTTATGGTTGTGTAATTTAATTGGGATGCATAAAAGTTTATAGAGGCATAGAAAATGACTTTTGGCCTACCCTCAATTTGATGAGAAAGGACTGCACCAACTTCTTGATTGGAAGCATCACAAAGTAGCTCAAATGGTTCTTACCAATTTGGTGGACGCATCACTAGTGGTGTAATCAATATACTCTTTAACTCATGAAAGGATTCCATAGATGCACCATTGAATTCAAAATCAGAATATTTAAAAATAAATCTAGAGAGAGGTAGAACAATCTTATTGAAATCTTTGATAAACCTCCCGTAGAATCCTGCCTTTCCTAAAAATGATCTAACATGTTTCACACAAGTTGGGTAAGGTAATGAATTTATCACATCAATTTTTGATTTATCCAATTCAATGACTTTTTTTGAAATGACATGACCAAAGAAAATTAATCTCTCAACCATGAAATGAAACTTTTAAATTTTAAAACAAGATTCTTTTCAATATAGGTTTTAATTTGTTTTCCATATTTTTAAAACAATGGTCAAAAGAATTTCCAAAAACTGTGAAATAATCTAAGAACAACTCCAAGATATATTCAATGTGATTATAAAAAAATACTTACCATTTACCTATGAAATTTATCTATAGAATTACATAATCTAAATGGCATCCTTTCATATGAAAATTTATCGAAAGGATAAGTAAAGGTTGTCTTCTCTTGATCCTTGGGAGAAATGGGTATCTAAAAATAACCTGAAAATCCAACCAAAAAAACAATGAATTATCCCTACCAATATCTATAAAATATGGTCAATGAAGGGGATGGGGAAATGATATATATGAGTGACCTGATTCAAATTCCTAAAATCAATGCACAATCTCCAACTATTCTGAAATCTCATAGGTATTAATTCATTTTTTTCATTCCTCATTGTGGTTAACCAATTTTCTTTGGAACTACATGAATTGGAATTACCCATTTTTAATATGGTATGAGATAGATGATCCCATATTCTAAGATCTTCTCAATATCCTTCTTCATAACCTCCATAAAGGTGGGATTCATCCTCTTTTGGGGCTTTTAGACAATTTTGGAATCTCCCTAAAAAAGAATTATATGTTAGCATATCTTTGGGTTTATTCCTGGGATATCACCTAAGATCCACCCTATTTCTTGGATATTCTATCTCATAATCTCAATAATTTTTTATTAGTTTTTATATATATTACTAGTAATTATCATTGGTAATTTCTCTCCCTCCCTAAGGTATACATATTTTAAATCAATGGGGAGTGGTTTTAATTCTAAATTAGGTAGCTGCTCAAGGGATGAAACTAAAATAAAATTACCCACTTCCAATGGTTGTACCTCCTACAAAAAAGTAACCATATAATCTTCCTCATCATCTAATATATCATCAAAGAAATCATATTTTACATATTCTTCTAATATGAAATCAAAATCTCTAACATTTTGGGAATCCATATGTTCTACGATATTTTTAATAGAGAAATTATCTCCCATGGCTAATATTTCATGGAATATACATTATTATTAAATTGAATCAACAAAAACTTCATGGGAGAGTTTAAAGAGTGAGTTACCATTTGATGGGTGCCTCATGGATTAAAAAATATTGAAGTAGACAATGCTATATTCAAACTCCATGGTGTATATCCCTTCATAGTCATTGATGATGGTTTTGGTCGTCTTCAAGAAAGGTCTCACGAAAATGATGGGTGTGTGATGGGCTCCTATATTATTATATATTCAGCACATATAAGTCATCTAGGAATAATAGATCTTTGAATTTTACCAGGACACCCTCTATAAATCCTGCTGGGAAAAGTGTGGATCTGTTTGCAAGATGGACCACCACTCTTGTGGGATTCAAGTCTCCCATATGCAAAGAATTGTATATTGAGTGAGGAAATACATTAATTGAAGCATATAGATAACACAAAAATTAGAGAAATTTAAAGAACCAATGGTACATGGGATAGAAAACGTCCCTATATCTTGACATTTGGTTAAAAACTATGGTGTGATAAGGGTTGAGATACTTATTCCCAACTTGATCCTCTCATTACATTTAAGTATTCTATTCTTGGTGAAAATATCTTTTAAAAATTTATCATGCATTGTAATTTTTTTGAGTGATTCAATAATGGGGATATTAATTTACACTTTTTGGTGGTGAGAGTTCCTTTCCACTTCTTGGTGTTATCATTATGACATTCTATTTTGGTTTTGGGATTGTCTGGGAAGGAATTTTTCATAAGTTTTTGGACATGATTTCAGCGAAACTTTACACTATGTTTTCCAGCTTATCAACCTTATCTACTAGGCTACTATAATTGGATTGTAGCTATTCCATATAAGGTTGTGTGATGGGGGATGGTTTATCATAGGGTCTTGGGAAATTGGGTGGTTGGTGGTGTGAAGGATGGTTATAAGATTTCTTTTGTTGAAATGGTGGTGGGTTTTGAAATTGTTGCTGGAATGGGGGTTGGTTTTGGAACTGGTTTTGGTATGGGGGTCTATCTTGATTATAATGATTTTAAAACCCATATTTAACTTTTTTAGGCTCTCTCAATCCTTTATTTTGTTGGAAATTCCTCATATAAAAGGTTTCCACACAATTTTCCATTACTTGTATTTCAGAACATTGGTTAGTGGAATGATCTGGTGACAAGCATAAACCACATACCTTAGTCAGTTCTTGTTGGTAACTCACTTTCTTCTAGTCCATATATCTCACCATATTTTTTATCTCATAAATATTAGTTTCCCATAAAGGTTATGGATAAGAAGTTCTTACCTCATGAATTCCAATTGTACAGGTACCTCTTGTACCAAACTGTTGTGAGTTCTAAGAGATCTTCTTAATCAATCCCTTAACTTGTTCTAGAAAATTGTCAATCAATAAAACTCTAGAAGATACATCCATAAGGTTTATCTCATTGTACAGTAATCCTTGATAAAAAAAGACAATAAAGTGATGATTCTTAATTGCTTGATGTGAGTAGTTGGAATAGAATTTTTTAAATCATTCCTAGTACTCATAAAGGGTTTTTCCAAATGACTATCTGATGGAATAGATTTCCTTTATAATGGTTGTGCTTTAGGATGTGGGGAAAAATATTTTCATTAAGAATCTCACCAATTCATTCCAATCATCAACATCTCCTAGTCATAGACCAAAAAACAATTATTTGGAATCTCATTCTAATGAAAATTGGAATGCCTTCCACTTTACCTTCTCCTCAACAACTCCATGGGGTCTGAAAGTAGTTCAGACACATGTGAACTCTTTAATATTCTTGTTTGGATCTTCACCTACCAATCCAAGAAACTTTTGAAGCAATGAGATCATGTTAGGTTTCATCTAAAAATAATTTTGTAACTTTGGAATGGAAATTTTATTGTTTTGATTAAGGAATTTTGGTGCACATAGGTCTCTAAGGGGCTGCTTCTGGTTTCCCGCCCTGATGAAAGGCTCAGAGTGAACACTTGAAGTTTTACTTGAGTCTGCAAGAGAAATTTCCTCAAATAAATATTGAAAATTAAGGTTTTTAAGACTATTCAACATGGTTATTGTAACAACCCGAGATTTTATAAGATATATTCTTTTTAATTTCTTTCATATCTTCTATTGTACGATACACCAAGATTATCTTGCGGTATACACAACACTGTATTATCTTGCAGTATACGCAACATTATTCTTGGATCGTGTTACACACAATTTCAAGTTTGTTCGATAGTTGTTATTCCACGCAACATTGAGTGTGTATGTCTATATATATATATATATATTCAATGTATAAATGAAATATGGTTGTAGTTTGTTATACGGAACAACAAAGGAGTCTTTCACTACACGCAACCCTGATTTGGCTTGCATTACATGCAATCGTGACCTTCCTCGATAGCGTGTGTTGTACGCAATACCGGGTTTCACTAAATAATGATATATGGTTATAATATTATCATGAACTAGCCATTATGAATAGTATTAACTACATTTTAAATTTTATAACATTATTATTTATCTTACACATATTCTAGAACATGGTATGAGAACAAAATAATTTTTTCGGGTAAAATAAGTATTTTTAAAAAAATGTTGTTTTGCCGCCTTTTGATGGCGCACCCACTTTAAATCTAGTTTTTGACATGTTTATTAGTTAAATTTTACAGAATAAATTTATAATTTTGAATCAGGATATAAAAATTTACATTGGATAAAGTTTTGACATTTTTCTGATAACTTTCATATTTTAATGAATAGTAAAAACACGCTATATTTTAATTAAAAAAAACTTTTTTCATCGTAATTATTTAAATGGTTAAATTATAATATTGAATGGTTTTAAAGTATAAATATAATATATTTTTACCATTTAATATAATTTATGTCATTATCATTGATTTTACATTGAATTCGTAGGTTAAATCAATTCAATCTTTTACATTGTTTTAAACAAAAACCCGTTTTCATTCGACAACGGGATTAATTTTAATTTAATTTCTGCAACTTCTGTGTATTGAATTTGAAAAACTGGATTCCATATTTGGAATCAGTGGGTAAAAATTATGTTAATAGGCTACTTTTTATTTTTGGGAATTATGAATAGTAACAATGGTAAAATTTATTTACCATAGTTAAAGGTAAATCGGGTAATTAAGGGTAAATATAATATTATAAAATTACCCTAAAAAATGAAAAAAATTTATTGGATGGCTAAAAGTAGACCCATATCACCTAAGGGTCGGATTAGATTCATTTTATGGACTTTTGACCATGATAATAATTTAATTATTATTAAAACCAAAGAAAGTGACAACATGTCACTCTCTTAAATCTTATAAGTATAATAATTTTAATTTAATGATAAACTTCATAAAACTTCGGACATGAATAGTCTCCAGAAATATAATAAAATTATCTACATCATGATAATTTATTTATAATTTTTAGGGATTAAATAATTGTTATTAATGGTAATACATTAATGATGCAGAAATCATTTATTAAGTGAGAAATCAGTAATATGGTTTTTATTGAAATAATAATACCCATTAAAAGGCCCAAAAACATGACAAAATATTATTTTTAGTGTATATATACACCATAAGAATCCAATTACCTAATATATAACCGTTTGGAGTCTTATAAAAGTGATTATGACACTTATATTATAGTATTTTAAATGATGTCAAAGTTGTCACCTTCATAATTTAATAAATATAACATTTTAAAAGTTGGGTGTTTTAGAATATAAATCTGACTAAAAGTGTTCTTATGAAAGATATAATATTTATATTCATCCTAGTATTTTATTTTTAATTTTTATGCAAAAAATAAGTATATTTAATAATTATACAGAAATGTTGTAGAAATTATTTTATTAAGAGAAGTATCAAATAAATGGTTTTACAAATAATAAAATAAATATTATATGACCTATTTAATGTTCTCCACTAATTTTATAGATTAATATGACATGTTAGGAAACTATTAAATATTTTAGTACGAATATATCCTCTGTGTGGATTTTATTTAAATTCAAATAAATGAATATTGTCAAAATTGACACTATTGTTATTTTATAAAAATAACATATTATTAAATTGTTTAAATATCAAAAAAATATTTAAAAATTATAAATTGAAATTTATATAGTCTAAAATTTCATAAAGTATCAAATTATGGAAAATTAACATCACATAAGTGATTATTTATAACCATTTAAAATTTAGAATTTTATTATCACAAATAAAATTAAATAGATTAAATAAGGATAAATCAAAATGATAAGGTTTAAAATAAGATCAAAACATGTCTAAATTTTATTGGTTGATGATATTACAACCCTATCGCATCTAATTTTCTAATTGAGTCATTTTTGGAGGTTTTTATGTGGGTTTTGAATTTATATTAAACTAATATTTTTGAGGATTCCAATGGTGCCCCTCTCCGCCCTTATAAAAGGGAACCTCCTCCCTCTCATCTTTACACAACTTTGAGCCTTAAATCTCGGCCAACCCCTGCCCATTTACCTTCTCAACTTCCCTATAAATATTCTAGAGGTCCTGGTCTTCTTCAAAGACCAATTTTTGTGCCCTAAGAGGAGGTTTCAAAGAGGCGTGTCGAAGAAGAGGTAATATCCGTTACTGATTCTTTCAAATTTACTTCTTCTTCTAATTCCTCTTATTTAGTTGTATTATTATGAAGTAATAACATTAGTATCACTCATATACTGGTATGTTATTATAAATATGAAAAAACCCTATTTCAACTTCTATCCATCCTACATAAAACGAAATCACCACGCGTGCGTACGTACAGAATACCGTCTCCACACTGTGGTGTAATCTATTTTCGACCACCACCTTACTAGGATGGGTATAATGGTGTAAATAAATAACTATATATTATTATTGTAAAGTGATATTGATTCTGAAATATTATACATACACTTCAATACAATTCCACGATCATGGGAATGATATCATCGCTCGTGCGTACGTACGGACTACCGTCTCCACGACGCGATGAGATTCATTCTCAATGATTAACCATTCATGAATGATTATAAAGTATATATAATAAGTAATAATGAAATATATGACATAATAATGATACTATATTTATGTATATATATATGTATGTCATCTACTTAATTCCATTCAATTCAATAAGGAAACGAAAACATCATTCATGCGTACGTACGGCCTACCGTCTCCATGAACGGTGTATTTCATTCCATTTATCGATCTATCATATATATATATATATATTTATATAATGAATATATATTACATATAAATCATGTTTTACATTCTTTAATTAATTAAATCATGTTATAAGTATTAATATCAAGAACAACAAGTCCAAACATGTACGATAAATAAAACGATTTTACCCAAAACACTACTTTAACATGAAACTTACAAAAGAATGGGTAATATAAAGTCATAAGTGAACCATATATGATATCATAACAATGAATATTATTCTGTAATAAGTCAATGACATTATTTAAATCATTATATAGGAGGTTCGGATACGTACGAAGCATATCGGACCTACGGTAAGGGATAATGTTGCAATCTCAATTGTTTTCTATCCGAGATTGCTTATACGTAAGTATTTACTGGGGTTATTGTTATCATACATGTACATGTTTTCTAAAAGTGTTTTTATGTATGTTTAATGTCATTTTTATCCATATTGACTTTTACTACATGGTATGTAAGTAATCTTTCTTTTGTTTTTGTTACGAGGTACTTTTTGACTTTTCCGACAAAAGTACGAGGAGAATGTTTTTTTAACTTATACGACATGAAAGGATTTTTACGGTTTTATAAAGCCTTATTTTCATGAAGCTTACTCCAAAATATTTCATGACTATTTTAAACAAAAATTTTTTCTTTTAAAATTGCATGAAGTTTTGTAAAAAGAAATTGATTTTTAAGAAGAAAGGATATTTTCCTCAAGAATTCATTTCAAGTGTTTTATCAAAACCATTTTCCATCTAAGATGAAATTATTTCATATGTGTATATTTCAAGTATAATATCTCTATGATTTACATGGTTTCACTTTTCTATGATGAAATGATATCCATTTTTTTTGTATGGATTATGTTATGATGGGATGATGTTTATGAAACCCATTTTATTCTTTGGGTTATGATGAATGATTTATGTTTATGTTGTGGCACAAGTAACAATGATTTCATTATGAGATGGGTGGGACCTATATCTCCCTCTAATTAATTGGGTAAAGATTTATATCTCATGAGATAGACATGGTTGGAATGGTAAGTTAATCCGGTTCAGTAATACAGGACTGGAACGAGGAGTGAACTCGATTCAGAAAGGGACTTTGTCCACTAAGATGGTCTTGGTAGCAATTCCTTGGCTACTATGGAAATCATATCACGTGCTTAATGGTTTCCACAATCACATGTTATATTCCCATGCTATTTTATCACGATTAATGTTTTTTATGATCTATGACTTATGTACTTCCATGTTTTATGTCATTTCTCAATATTTTTATTTTTAAACATTATGTTCATGTTTTTAAGTTCAAATGTATATGATTTGTTTTATTTTATCCATGCTTACCCTTACTGAGAATTTGAGCTCACCCTTTATATGTTTTCTTTTTCCTAGGATATAAAGATAGGTTTTAGGTAAGAAAACAAAAGGGGAAGATCTTTATGGGAGATGTTGAAGATCTTTCACCACGATTAAAAGATTAAGTTCCAAGTTTCCAAAGACACTAAACTATTATGGTCCTTGTGTGTCTGTTTTTGTTATGTATTAAGTATTCCGAAAAAGTAATGTAATGTCCATGTACGTCAAGATTTGGGTCTCTACAATTATTTCAATTTATAGATCTAGGATAAATGTTCAGTGTTTGAGGTTCTAGTCATGCAATTTTGAAGAGAAAATAAGCAAATGAGGAGAAATAACAAAAGAAAGAAAGAAATTATTAGCAACACCTCCCCAAAAATGGGACCATGTTTTGACACATGCCTGTCATGAGGTGTGAAAAAAAATATTTCATAAGTTAAAATGTTGTAAAGCAGTTGACCTAGGATTTATCCATATATGAGTACACAACAAACACATTTTTAACATAATATTGAGAAAGAAGTGGATTTTTTTGGAATTGTTTGAGTTTCAAGAAAAAAGACAATAAAAATGATGTTTGAAGACAAGTTGATAAAGAGAGTGATGAGGCCAGGGTAGGATCACCTTTTTCAATGTCATCATAGTCATAAACATCACTCCCCCACTCTTCCTATTTGATGACAAGTGAAATAATTCTTGATCGAGTTATCAATCACCCTTGGCTGAAGAAAGTAATGGAAACCACTTCTATGTGCATGAAAATTCATAAAAAATTCCCAAATAAATAAGTAAGGTCCTAGTTAGGAATTTTTATCCTTATAAATATAGAAAAATTTCACTTATTCCACACATGTTATAATGATCGCTAGACACTCACCACATAATACAATCTGCTCGATCAAGACAAATTGTACTAGGTAGAGGGAGTTTAATGTTCTTCAACCAAATATATAAATACTGGATGAAAAAACCCAAAATAAAATTTCATTAATATAATTGGACACCACTAAAAATAGAAATAATTTAATATAAAAATAGATTTTCAAATTAAATCACAAGACTCTGACATTACAAAAGTAAAACTCCCCCTTCCCAGACCACTCAAAGGTTTTGTCCCTCCATGTCAAGGGTAAGAGAGTTGAAAGGGGAAGAAGAGAGCATAATGAAACTAAGAAAAAAGAAAATATAAAATAATAAGAACTTAAATATTCCAATCCTCCATCATAGCCCCTCCTTCATCCCCTTCAACAACTTTGAATTTAAGTGAACACTTATATTTATAGGGTTGAGGGGTGGAATGTTTTCCCACCATATTAACTACTCCAAAAATTTTGGTTTAGTTTTCAAAATAAATAGAATCATAATTGGTAGGTTACTTCATAAAATATGTTCCCTTATCTTTTTTGAATGTGAAAAATAAATATAATATTATTTGTACAAGTGGAAAGAAAGTTATGCACTAATTACTAAAGACTACTTTTTTTGAACGAGAAGACTTCTCAACACCCTCCATTTTTCTGCATTAAATGGATACCTTAATGAGAGAATTTATTAATTAAATTTAATTTATAAATGAGATGGGGAGTCTTATTTATACTACATCTGTAATAACTTCATTTGAAAGTCTCTAGGACGAGATATGCCTTCATTACTATAGCGGGGTCCATTTTGTAGGCCAATTTTTTTCTATTTGATTGATTTTTCTGGGCCTGTGTGATTTGAATTGGATCTAGGTATATAATAAAAAGTTAAATCCAATGATCAAGGAAATCCTAAAAAAAGTAATCACTCAATTTGGATCAAAATTGTAAAAGATATTCCCAAAAAATATAAGAAACAAAAAATGATAAATTTAAAGAATTAACCAATTTTCACATTTAAGACCAAAATTCACCAAAAATACTAAAATGATGAAAATAAGCTCTCATTGATTAATATTTAGGGATTAAATCATTGAAACAAATATAAATAATAATAAAAATATTATCTCTATAAGGTATTTTTTGATATATTTATGTGCGTGTGTGTGATATGTGAATGGGGGTTCAAGCACTGGGGTGAGATATGTTCCTAGAGTAATGATGGAGTGGTACTTATTCCAGGATTGGGTGAAACCCCTTTGGTGTAAGTGATATAGTTTTATGGTGATCTTAGTTTCCCTAGGGTTTTTTCTGATATAGTTCCAAGGTGAGGCGAGTTTCCCATGATTGTATGTTTTGGATATAGTACCTAAGTTAGATGAGTTTCCCATGGGTGTATGATTTTTTCTATGGTTCCAAGGTGATCTAATTTTCCCCCAGGTGTATTTGATATGTGAAAATAGGGTTTATACAATATAGGAAGGATAAAATCCCTAAGTAATGGAGGCTTCATATCGGTTTCAAGGTGGGGTGAGACCCCATTGGTGCATGTTACCGATATGATTTATGGGTGAGTTGAGTTTACCCTAGGTTTATGTTATAAATATGGTTCTGTTACTCAATATGGCCCTTCCTAGATGGTTATGTGATTTCTTAGATACATATGACACTAGATGAAGTATGACAACCCTGCTTTTATTACAAACTTAAACATGATTTATTACATAAACTATTCACTTGATACAACATGGAAGATCGAGAGGTCTAGAGTCTTTAGGGCTTAGGATCATTACATAACAACTTAAAACATGAAATACAACATCTTTATTAAAAACTTCCTTTACATGACCACTACATTTCCTCGTACTTAGCATTGCATGAGATAACCTGAGGACATGCATAAGAAAAGGGGTGAGCTATAAAGCCCAGTAAGGGAATAAACATGGAATACATGAGGAGTACAATACATGTTAGAAAATAGGCATATAAATAGAGCACAAGAGAAACATGAACATAAATGCATGATAAATCATGATAATCATAACATGGAATTGTGGAAACAACACTTAACATGGAATTATCATGAGCCAAGGCTCATTGCACATGGAGCATGAGTAAATACTCATTGAACATGAAGCACGAGTAAACCCTCATTGCACTTGAATTAGCATGAGTGAACACTCATTGCACATGACATATCATGATACTATACTTTACCCAATGCATTGGAGCTCTATAAGGGCACACCCTTCTTAAACATTTCATTTCATGCATAAGTGTGCCACATGGATCATAAAATATGGATTCATTAAACACAATCATTTATTAAATGATAAAGTAATGTGGAATTCATAGATGAAAATTTATAATCAATAAGTAAATGTTCATAAAGGTGAATACCCTTGATGGAGAAATGGGCATGGTATTCACTACACAAAGGCATTGGCTTAGAAAATCGGGGCAATTTCGGCAGCGTAACGACGTGACATAAGAATTCATAAAAATGATTGATGAGAGAGAAAGGGGTGTATCATAATATTTACATGAAATGGACAGTAAGGGGGTAATATAGATACATGTCCAAAAAATTGTAATGGAATTTAGATTCATGATACAAAAGTATTGCTTGAATGTAAATGAAGAGAGAGAAGTTCCTTTCGGAATTTCGGCATAGTAACAGGTGTACATGGGAGGCATTTAATGAGAGAGAAAGTGTTATCCCATCATTAAAACAATAAGAGGGCAGTATGGGGGAGGTGAGAAACCATACCCCAACATTTATAATTGATATTAAAAGGGAATAACAATATTAAGAAAATTGGACAAAAAAAGTGAAAGGAAGAAAAACCCTTACTTGGAAGTGTGCTTCCAAGGCTTGAGAGGGGCTTGAGAGAGGCTTGTTGGGAGCTTGGGGCACCGTGGGAGGATTCTAGAGAGAGTAGGGAAGAGGTTAGACGAACTCCAAAGGCTTTGAGTGAGGAGGAAGTGGGATCTTGGGTGGGTTTATATAGGAAAGGTGAGTGAATTCTTTATTATTTAGGTTCGGGATCCCTTACATTAAACTAATCCAAAACACAAATCAGCTCATGGTTTTTGCCCATGGTTTTTGGAAAAGGGAAGAAGAAAACAATATTTTATAAGGCCAAAGTCCGAACTTCTTAAAATAAT
Organism: Viscum album; assembly: GCA_963277665.1. Classification (NCBI taxonomy): domain Eukaryota; kingdom Viridiplantae; phylum Streptophyta; class Magnoliopsida; order Santalales; family Viscaceae; genus Viscum; species Viscum album. The sequence continues at coordinate 2,143,031,429 of OY728156.1, forward strand.
GGGGTTGCTTATGTGGAGGTGAGTCACACTCCCATGGAAAAATAATTTAAAAAGACAAGATGTTTAATAAGTCTTGAGGGGTCCATTAATGCTTTGAAAAGTAAGTCAAAAAAACCCAAAATCACATTATTTTAATGGTAAAATATATATTTACCGAACATAAAGCTTATAGTATTTTATTACATCACTATTGGGTCATTATGATGTCATAAAATACATTATGTATTTAAACAATATTTAATTTTTACCCAAAAATTTGACTATCTCAGAAAATTATGAAAAATTCACCATTGGATAATCCCAAAATCCTGATTCTAGAAATATCATTTATTTTATTTAAATAATTTTCTAAATATGTTAATTTTTACTTTTAAAATAAAAACCGACATTTATAAAAAATTCATGGGTTTTGACAGAAATGGATTTCAAACCTTAAAAAAAATTATAATTGCATTCATAAAATTATATGAACATTTATATATAATAAAATTAATTTAATAATAATAATAATATTAAAATATTATTTAATTAAAAAATACCTTAATTTAATAAAATAGATTTCTTAATTAAATAATAACTAAAAACACTATCTGTACTTTAAAAACTATTTACAATGTATCAATAATGACAAGAAAGTATATTCATTATTATATACAAAAATAATGTACATGAACATAGTTCTAGCGATTTGTTACATAACCCCTTAAAATAACCGCATAAGACCTAAGGGTAAGGTGTGTGATGGTGGCAGACTCTTAGGGTGGCTCAGATAACATTGCTCGAGTGGTAATCTCTATCAACTTCCACTTTTCCCGTAGATGGTCTCGTTCGAGCTATACATGATGAAGATCAGATTGGGCTTGGTCAAGAGCGAAGCCCAAAGATTCCACCTTTTTCCAAGCTCCAACAAATTAGCTTCGTATGGAGCAATTCTACTGGATGAGGCCATCGCTTCCTTTGTCTGAGTAAATTGGATTTGTTAAAGCCCTATATTTATACTAATCTTGTGATCACTGTTCATCAGCTATAAAAGCAACGGTCACAATTCTTAACATAAAACCAAAGAAGTTGAAATTTTATATAAACATTTTACATAAAGAGACATTTAATTAAATCAAGAGGGATTTCCATTAATGAAACTTTGGGTCGTTACAATATTCCCCCCTTAAGAAATTTCACCCTCGAAATTTCCTTTTCCCACACTAAAACAGATGTGGGTAACTCAGCTTCATCATTTTCTCCGATTCCCAAGTCGCTTCTTCAAACTTTTTGTTTCGTCACAACACCTTGATGAGGGGCATTGTCTTATTTCGTAGAACTTTTTCTCTACAATCTAATATCTTCACTGGTTCCTACTCATAAGAAATATCATCCTCCAACTGTACCACCTCAGAAGAGAGTACATGTGAAGGGTCCAATATGTACTTCCTTAAGAGGGATACATGAAAGACATCATGTACATTGGCCATGGTAGGTGGAAGTGCTAATCGATAGGCCACTGCCCTGAAACGATCAATAATATCGAAGGGGCTGATGTACCTTGGACTTAACTTACCTTTCTTTACAAACCTCATAAACTTCTTCCATGGAGATATGTGTAGAAAAACCATGTCTCCAACTTTAAACTCAAGGTCTCGTCGACAATTATCTACATAACTCTTCTGTCGACTCTGGGCTGCCTTGATATGCTGCTGAATGATTTTCACCTTCTCCACCATTTCCTCGACCATTTCCTGTCCAAGAAGCTTATGTTCACCGACCTCATCCCAACACGCCAGTGTTCAGAACCTTTTCCCATAAAGGGCTTCATATGGTTCCATTTGGATGCTCGAGTGGAAACTATTATTATAAGAGAACTCAACCAGAGGAAGATGTTGATCACATCCTCCTTTAAAGTCCATTGAGCATGCTCTCAACATGTCCTCAAGTGTTTGGACAGTCCGCTCATATTGGCCATTAGTTTGAGGATGATAGGCCGTACTGAAGTTCAGTTCAGTATCCAGAGAATGTTGAAGACTCTTCCAAAACTTAGAGGTGAATCTTGGATCTCGGTCAAACACAATAGATAGTGGTACTCCATGCAGCCTTACCACTTCCCTGATATATATCCGTGCTAGTTGATCAAATGAGAAATCTTCCCAAATAGCAATGAAGTGCGCAGTCTTTGTAAGACGATCCACCACAACCCAGATTGCATTTTTGCATTCGGATGTCCTCAGAAGTCCAGTGACAAAGTCCATGGTGATGTTCTCCCATTTCCATTCTGGTATGGGCAATAGTTGCATCATCCCCTTAGACTTCTACCTCTCTTCCTTCACTTGCTATCACACCAGGCACTTTGATGTATATACAGAGATCTCCTTCTTCATATTATCCCACGAAAAATTTTCTCAGAGATCTCGATACATCTTTGTACTCCCTGGGTGAATAGAGAAATTTGAACTATGTGCATCATCCAAAAGTTCCTTCTTCAACTCCGGACTTGATGGAACACATAGTATTTTCCCAAATCGCACAATTCCTTCTTCATTAACATTAAACTTCGAGGATTTCCCTTTTTCGATAGCTTCCACTTTTTCCTGAATTCCCATATCATCCTTTTGAGCATCCTTTAACCTTTCCAAAAGAGATGGTTGAGCAATCATTTGTGAAAGGATTGATGATATTCCCTTCTTTATGATTCCCATTCCTATATTCATCAAGTCTAAGAAGATTTGATCCTTCTCAATTATCATCATTTATAGAATCATTGGGTCCTTTCTACTTAGGGCATCTGCCACCTTGTTCGCTTTCCCAGGGTGGTAATGTATTGAACAATCATAATCCTTGATGATCTCTATCCATCTTCTTTGGCATATATTAATCTCTTTCTATATGAATATATATTTAAGACTCTCGTGGTTAGTATATATCTCACATTTCTCCCCATAGAGATAATGCCTTCAGATTTTCAAGGCAAAGATCACCACCACCAACTCCAGATCATGCGTTGGATAGTTTCTCTCATGAATTTTCAACTGGCTTGAGGCATAGGATATCACTTTATCATTCTGCATCAGCACACAGCCTAAGACCTTCTTCAAAGCATCACTGAATATCACAAAAGGTTCCCCACTTGTGGGTAATGTGAGCACGGGCACAGTGATAAGCCTCCTTTTCAAATCCTTGAAGCTTTCCTCGTATTCATCACTCCAAGAAAACTTTACTCCCTTTCGAGTTAGCTTGGTAAGAGGGTTGGAAAATCATGAGAAATTTCTCACAAATTATCGATAATATCCAGCTAACCCCAAGAAGCTATGGATATCTATTACCGATGTTGGCCTCAGCCATCCCTCAATTACATCTGTTTTGGAGGGATCCACAGATATCCCATTGCTTGTGATGATATGGCCTAAGAATGAGACCTCCTTCAACTAGAACTCACACTTGCTATACTTTGCATAGATATTCTCCTTGCGCAAAGTCTCTAGTGCAATTCTTAAATTCTCCTCATGATCCTCCTTGGTTTTGGAGTATATTAGAATATCATCTATAAAGACTACCACAAATTTGTCAAGGTAATCTCTAAAGTCTATTCATCAAGTCCATAAAGATTTTTGGAGAATTAGTGAGTCCGAAAGGCATTACTATGAATACATAGTGCCCGTATCTTGTACAAAAAGTAGTCTTGGGTACATCTTCCTTCTTCACCCTTACTTGATAATATCTTGACTGAAAATCTACCTTGGAGATGTATTTTGATCTACACAACTGATCGAACAAGTCATCGATCCATGGAAGATGATACTTTTTCTTTATCATGATTTTGTTAAGTTCACAATAATCGATGCAAAGATGCATTGACCCATCCTTCTTCTTGACGAAGAGGACTGGTGCACCCCGTGGTGAAGCACTTGGGAGTATAAAACCTTTATCCAGATTCTCCTGTAGTTGTTTCTTCAGCTCTTCAAGCTTCAAGATAGCCATTCTATATGGAGTCTTGCATATTGGTAGCACCCCTAGTATAAGTTCAATTGATAATTCAACGTCTCTTTTAGGAGTAAGACTAGGCAGTTCCTCGGGAAACACTTCAGCAAATTCCCTCAAAATATGCATCTCTTCAAGGATGAGTTATTCCTTGGACTCAATAATCTGAGCAAGATACGTGTGCTCATAGGGCAGTAATATCCATGCTTAAGATGATAGAGCTAAAGGAGATTCATCTTCCTACTTACACTTGTAAAGAATTGGGGGTCGATTCTCCATATGAAGTGTGATTTCCCTCTCTTGACAATTTATGTTGGCTCTATATAAGGAATTCCAATCCATGCCAAGAATTGAATCAAATTCCACTAGAGGGAGTATGACAAGGTTCGCCGGGAAATTTAATCAGCAGATTATGACAGGGGATGAGTTATATTCATGGGATGCAATGATTTCCCCTTTTTCCGTACTCACCGACATCTTCACTTCCATGATTTGTGGTGGTGATGGGATTGTTCTACTAAACTTTTGAGATATAAAAGAATGCATAGAACCTGAATCAAAAATTATGTTTTCTATTCTTGAATGAATAACTAACGTACCTGTCACCACTTCATTTTCGGGGTTCACTTCAGAAGAAGTGATGGAAAAAGCTCTTCCTTGCTACCTTGGAGGTTGTTGGTTGCCTCAAAAAACCCTTAGATTAGGGCACTGATTTGAAAAATGCCCCGGTTCTTTACAATTGTAGAAATGAACAACTCGTTGAGGTTTTAATGGAGCATTCCTCTCCTCTGTCGTAGCCGTGGGTCTTTCTTTCTGATAGTTAACATCTAGGTTCCCTTCTCTTCCACACCTAAATCATTTCCTCGTCCCCTTGAGGCAATTTCCAAGGTGCTACTTTCCACACTTTTGGAAAGTGGGGTGCTGGATCTTCTTAGAACAGTTGGATTTATCCATCAGACCGCCAGCATTGAAGTCCACCTTACGCTTCTTGTCCCCATGATACCCCTGTGATTACCCAATCTCCATTTTAACCTTGAGGGCACATCAGATAATTTCCTCATAGCTGTCGAAGTCACGGATCACTAATGCTTTCCATAGGCTAGGCTTCAGCCCACCAATGAAGCGGTCAACCTTGCATTTGGAGGTAACAACAAAGCTGGAAGAATATCTTGAAATCCTTGTGAAGTTTTCCTCATATGCTGAAATAGATTATTCGTCTTTTTTCTTGAGGGAAAGGAAGTCCCTTTCCATCTTAAGTCGGAGGGTGCACGGAAAATATTTATCGAAAAACATCTTTCAGAAATCCTTCCATTCCAACGTCTCGATCTCCTCCTCAGACTTCGTATTTTTTATCAACGTCCACCATTGATCAGATTCACCCTCCATACGATAAGCCTCTAGGAGAACCTTCTCTTGTTCAGAACATTGAAGGATGGAGAAGATCTTTTCAATCGAGTTGATCCATTGTTCAGTGATCGTGGGATCAGATGATCCACTAAAAGTAGGAGGCCTTTGTCTCATGAAGCTCTCGATAGCAACTTGTTCCTTCTTAGGGGGGGGGGGGGTTGGACGTTCCTCTTGACCCGTGTTTCTATTCAAAGCTAGAGTTAGTTGAGAGAGAAGCATGACAATGTTCATGATTCCCGCTCCCATTGGATTGGGCATCTCATTAGTACAGTCATCACACTGATCTTCACATCGGTTGTTAGCCCGAGTCCTCCTATTATCGGATATTGGCTGGAATAAAAGGAAAGTTAGGGGGTAACACATAAAGGGTAATCCAAAGAAAAAATTTTACGACTTATAAATAAACTTTTATTTCCTTGACTTATGAGTCTATAGGCTTCAATCTAGGCTTTTCATGATCTACTTTCTAACATATATTCTTAGGGGAATTTTTTTAATTCCCTTAATAAGGGTTCATACTAAGCTTGTGAATTTATCAAAACATATCCCCTATGAGTGTCGTAACCAAGAGTGAATAAAGACCCGTTTTCATGCACCAGTTCCCATTTGAGTCTAGCTCAAAGTGGTGTTTTCAGGTTTTACCCCTAGGATACATCTGTGCCAGAGCCGCCTCTACCTGCTCGTATCCAGACAGGGATGTATTTACTTGATAAACCACTCACTCAGTACTTACCAAAACTTAGGGATGTTTTTATTATACTTAGTCTTGTATCTAAGGCCTTAATAAGGTTTTCTAATCCTAATCCCAAAAATAACTAAACCTATCCTCTGATACCAACTATGACAACCCTACTTTTATTACAAACTTAAACATGATTTATTACATAAACTATTCACTTGATACAACATGGAAGATCAAGAGGTCTAGTGTATTTGGGGCTTAGGATCATTACATAACAACTTAAAACATGAAATACAATATCTTTATTAAAAACGTCCTTTACATGACCACTACATTCCCTCGTACTTAGCATTGCATGGGATAACCTGAGGACATGCATAAGAAAAGGGGTGAGCTAAAAAGACCAGTAAGGAAATAAACATGGAATACATGAGGAGTACAATACATGTTAGACAATAGTCATATCAATAGAGAACAAGAGAAACATGAACATAAAGGCATGATAAATCATGATAATTATAACATGGAAATGTGGCAACAACACTTAACATGGAATTAGCATGAGCCAAGGCTCATTGCACATGGAGCATGAGTAAATCCTCATTACACATGAAGCACGAGTAAACCCTCATTGCACTTTAATTATCACGAGTCAACACTCATTGAACACAACTTATCATGATACTATACTTTACCCAATGCATTGGAGCGCTATAAGGGCGCACCCTTCTTAAGCATTTCATTTCATGCATAAGTGTGCCACATGGATCATAAAACATGGATTCATTAAACATAATCATTTATTCCATGAAAAAGGAACGTGTAATTAATAAATGAAACTTTATAATCAATAAGTAAATGTGCATAAAGGTGAATACCCTTGATGGAGAAATGGTCATGGCATTCACTACACAAAGGCACTGGCTCAGAAAATCGGTGCAATTTCGGCAGCGTAACAACGTGACATAAGAATTCATAAAAATGGTTGATGAGAGAGAAAGGGGTGTCTCATAATATTTACATTAAATGGACAGTAATGGGGTCATATAGATACATGTCCAAACAATTGTAATGGAATTTAGATTCATGATACAAAATTATTGCTTGAATATAAATGAAGAGAGAGAAGTTCCTTTCGGAATTTCGGCATAGTAATGAGTGTACATGAGAGGCATTTAATGAGAGAGAAAGGGGTCTCCCATCATTCAAACAATAATAGGGTAGTATGAGGGAGGTTCAAAACCATACCCCATCATATATAATTGAAATTAAAAGGGCATAACAATATTAAAAAAATTGGACAAAAAAAGTGATAGGAAGAAAAACCCTTACTTGGAAGTGTGCTTCCAAGGCTTGAGAGTGGCTTGAGAGAGGCTTCTTGGGAGCTTGGGGCACCTTGGGAGGATTATAGAGAGATTAGGGCATAGGTCGGACGAACTCCAAAGGCTTTGAGTGAGTAGGAAGTGGGATCTTGGGTGGGTTTATATAGGAAAGGTGAGTGAATTCTTTATTATTTAGGTTTGGGACCCCTTACATTAAACTAATCCAAACCACAAATCAGATAATGGTTTTTGCCCATGGTTTTTGGAAAAGGGAATAGGAAAACAATATTTTATAAGTCCAAAGTCTTAACTTCTTAAAATAATGGGGTTTCTTATGTGGAGGTGAGCCACACTCCCATGGAAAAATAATTTAAAAAGATAAGATGTTTAATAAGTCTTGAGGGGTCCATTAATGGTTTGAAAAGTAAGTCAAAAAAACCCAAAATAACATTATTTTAATGGTAAAACATATATTGGCCGAACATAAAGCTTATAGTATTTTATTACATCACTATTGGGTCATTATGATGTCATAAAACACATTATGTATTTAAACGGTATTTAATTTTTACCCAAAAATTTGACTATCTCAGAAAATTATGAAAAATTCACTATTGGATAATTTTGACGTCCTGATTCCAGAAATATCATTTATTTTATTTAAATAATTTTCTAAATATGTTAATTTTTACTTTTAAAATAAAAACCGACATTTATAAAAAATTCACGGGTTTTGACAGAAATGGTTTTCAAACCTTAATAAAAATTATAATTGTATTCATAAAATTATATGATCATTTATATATAATAAAATTAATTTAATAATAATAATATTATTAAAATATTATTTAATTAAAAAATCCCTTAATTTATTAAAATAGATTTCTTAATTAAATAATAACTAAAAACACTACTTGTACTTTAAAAACTATTTACAATGTATCAATAATCAAAAGAAAGTATATTCATTATTATATAAAAAAAATAATGTATATGAACATAGTACTAGCGATTTGTTACATAACCCCTTAAAACAGCCGCATAAGACCTAAGGGTAAGGTGTGCGATGGTGACAAACTCTTGGGGTGGCTCAGATAATATTGATCGAGTGGTAATCTCTATCAACTTTGAAGAAAACATTGTGTATTTTTTGACTTGCATCACTCGTGAAAGAGAGAAAAATTACACATACACTGGGGGGGGCTGTGAGGGCGATGGCGATGGCGCCCAGCTAACCCTATAGTGATGCTGCCCGACGAGGCCCCTCCTCCCATGGGGGGGGGGAGGGGTCCCAGCCTTCTGCTTTTTTTAATGGAGCTACGCATTCGGGAGATCCTGATACCTTTCATTCCTCGACGGATGTGGGATTTTTCGTTTCTGAAATTCAGGTGGCTCCAAAAGTCCCTGGCTGCGTTTCAGGTCAGCCGATAGTTCTGGTTTCAGTTAGGGAATTCACTGATGCATCGGCGTTGCTTTCCTCGACTTTGATTGTGCGTTTTTTGCGGTGGTGACCTCTGGTGGAACACTTTTCCAAGGCTGTCAATGAGGATTGGGGTTTGGAACATCGTGCGTAGGTAGGTATTATAGGTCCGTGTCAATTTCTTATTATGTTTTTTGATGAAGACGATTTGGGAAGGGCTTGGTCGAGAAAGAAGAAATCTTTCTCCGGCCTCCCTTTCCATTTGCTCCGCTAGTCTTTTGATGTCCACATGAACTGCGATTACCCCTTTACGGTGATTTGGATCTAGTTTCCTGGCCTTCCTCTCCTGTTCTAGAACCTTGGGTTGCTGAGATCAATTGGAAATTCTATCGGTCGATTTGTGTTCAGTGATCGAAGAACAACATCCTTGTCGCATCCCATGTCGGCAAAAATTTGTGTTGAAATGGATCTCTCTAGAATCCCACCGGAGATAGTATGGATTGTTGTTGAGGATGAGTACAGGTATACACAACCGATTGTTTATGAATCCTGGACTGACTTTTGTTCCTATTGCCGCAGACAGGGTCATGTTGAGCATGGTTGTAGAAGAAGATCTGGGAGTGGTCGACCCTCTGTGACCACAAATGTGTCCACTGTTGTACCTTTGAGGGGTGGTGTGATCACCACTAATGCTGGACATGGTAGTTCCCATGCCACACTTGCAGGCCGGCCTCATGCTGATTTGGAACCTTCTAAGTCAAGTGAGGTCAATGTATCAATGGGACCGGGGGTGTCTCAGGGGGAGGTAGGATTGGATAAGGCCAAAGAGAAGGCTCCTTTATCTGAGGATGCTGCAGCTTTTCCTTCGGATATTTCTGAGATGTGCAGAAGAGAAACTGGACACTCCAAGGTGTTGAACCTTGATACTGCTTTCCAGTTTATGGGCAGGGGTCTCAAGACAACACACAACCCCGACGAGTCGGTGAGCCCAGTTCAGAACCCGACAATCATTTCGTTGAAGAGTGTGGATAACGGAGAAGGATGGGTGGCCAGCTGCTTCATGGAGGCTGGTGCGGGGGACAAGCGGTTGGATGAAGGTCTGTTTAATGCTGGCAGTGAAGAACAGGCTTCTCAGGAGGGGATAGGGGAGGACGAATCTGGTGTTATTCAAGAGGAGGTCTTGGAAATTCCTTTCCTAACCAGTGTTGGGGAAATAGGGGGATCAGACTCGGGCATTCAGGAAGGGGAGCAGTTTCTCCAACTCGAACTCCGGTCAATCTGAGCAACAGATTTGCTAGTATTGCTGTGGTATAGTACCAAGAGGAGCCCCATGAAGAACCCTTGGAGGTCAGTAAAGTCTACTCTGAAGGAGAACAAGGTCTGAAGAGAAATAGGAGTGACAGGAGGAGGAGGGGTAAGAAGGACTGCTCCTCCCTGCCACCTCCTATGAGGACTCGGTCAGCAAAAAGGGCAGTGGCTATGGAGATGGACAGCGGGGTTGGATGTCAATTAATTTTATCTGGTAATTCTGACCCATCCTTGGACTTGATATTGTCCTCGGACGAGGAGGTGAAAGAGCAGGTTCTATTTCTCAATACTTCGGAGGAGGATGCATCCAGGATTATGGGTCGAACCCTTGACGTGAATCTCAATGAGGAGCAATATAAATGGGTTGACAAACAAGATATGATTCTGGTTGGCGGATTCAACAAGGGGGTGATCAAACTAGAGGAGTATATCCAGGTATGGAACAAGATGACTTCTGCACTTGAAGATCTGTTAAGGGAGGAACCACACTATCAGGTATCCTTCTTATCGTGGAAGCTTTTTAGGGATATGGGATCTTCCAGAATCAAATTTTTTGTCAATTATTTTGCAATCTCTGTTGACTTGTGTGGAAAAGTCTGAGGGCCAGATTGGATCTGATGGGCTGGAGCACACCTCTGTCCACTTTGCAGGCCATTTGGTACTTGGTTGAATTTGAGGGAGGTCTTTGCCTTCGGGAGGGACCATGCTTGCATGGGATCGCCGAGTGGTCCTGCATTGGGGTTGACAGTGTTATCTTTTCTTGGTCGGGTCTGTTTCTGGTTTTCTGCTTGGGTGTTTTTTGTTGTATGCTGAACCTTTCGGTTTCTCACTTTTCCCACAAAAGTGTTTATCTTAATAAAAAAATAAGTTTCAGTAAGTAATCTCTATCAACTTCCACTTTCCTCGTAGACGGTCTCGTTCGAGCTTGACATGATGAATCTCATCTTGGGCTGGTCAAGAGCGAAGCCCAAAGATGCCACCTCTTTTTCGAGCTCCGACAAATGGGCTTCGTATGGAGCAATTCTACTGGATGAGGCCATCGCTTCCTTTGTATGAGTAAATTGGATTTGTTAAAGCCCTATATTTATACTAATCATGTGATCACTGTTCAATGACTATAAAAGCAACGGTCACAATTCTTAACATAAAACTAAAGAAGTTGACATTTTATATAAACATTTTACATAAATATACATTTAATTAGATCAAGAGGGATTTCCATTAATGAAACATTGGGTCATTACGTGAAGTAGGTATGGTCGATCCAGGGTGACACCTTAAAATCTGAGGGTTGACGGTGATTAGAATATTGTGATTATATGATTTATTCATTATGTTGATCATATCACATGTGTATACAAAATATTTATTGGTTATATTAGGGAAACCATTAGTGCTGTACTACTGAGTTTTACTCACACCCTTCTTGGGAAACCATGGCACTTCAGTACCTAAGAAAACCTCATGTTTACAGTTTCTTATATGAAATAGGCCTAGTGTTTCATGATCATGCTAGAACAGTTTTATGGGGATTAGTGATTGAGATTTGATGAGGCTCGAGGATGGTAGTAGAACCTCCCTGTTTTTTTTCTTCTTATTTTTTATATGTGATTGGATCCTTGGTTGGTCAGTTGGGATTTATGATTGTATTCTACATTTCATTTGTTATGGAATGGGTATGTTTATTAGTTTCTGTATACTCTAATTTATATTATATATGTTTTATGACTTTTTATTTCTATTTTAATTTGATATGAGGGTATTTTATCCCCACTATATCACCTTATACCCTAACATCTAGTTGCAATAATATTCCATACAAGGAGGAATTATTGATGTTATATGATACCTTGACCCAGACACTGATGAGTAGTCTAGGGATGACATGGCATTATAGATTCATTCTAAAGTGGAATTTTTTAATAACTTGATCATTTAACTAGATAGGTTCATGCTAATTCTGGGTGCCCCTAGATTATCTTGTGTAAGGAAAGAAATTAATAGGTGGACCTAATAGAATTATGTTCCTATTCTCGATGTTTTATTTGGGTAACACATAGCTGGGAAACCCTATGAGATAGGACCCCATATGAATAGAATTTAGATTATGTTTATATGATGTATTTGGTAAATGGGGTTTTGTATTCAACTATCCCAGAATCATATCTGATATGATTGGAATGATTTTCTACCTAAATAGCTAAGTAGTGAAAGGAACAATAAATTGGACTCATTTTTAGTAAAAATATAGATCTTAGACCACTAACAAATATAGTGAGTTCAAAATGGTTCATCATTTAAATGAGATCACATTTAATAAAGGTGCTTATTAAATGAGTGTAAAACATGATAATAATATGATGAAATATTCTATTGTAGATCGATATCGTCATCATCATCAAAACTAATTTTGAAATCAATTCTTGAAAAAGGATAATCTTAATATAAGAAAATCCAAAGACTAGATACATAAGAAAAGTTATTAAGTAAGATAAATTCCAGGTGTTAGAACTAACCATCCTAAGTAAATAAAATATTAAAGTTGTTTAATAGGTGAATATAGATTCTTTTGAGAAGCATATAATGGTTTACTTATGGTTTTAAAGGAACTATATTCTAAATAATCTAAACGATTTTATTATCTACTCATATAGTAAATATGATTCGATATGTTAATGACTTGGTGAGACTGGAGGTTTCTTATAAGGCTTGTTCTATTAAAAAAATTCATTATATTATAATCATTTTAAATGTTTTAAAATATGAATTTATTTAGAAAATTATTACCTTTTTTTTCTCAAATATTTGATAAAAAAATGAACTAGGGCATGTGATGTCAAATTTCTGAAGTTGTATAGATAGTAGAAGTGTGTAAAAGTTCAAACTAGAAGAATAAAAGTTACCTAGAGATTCCAAAAACATTTCTTTAAGAATATAGTTATGGTCATTAAAAATGAGAGTTATCGAGAAGAAGGACTAATGATTCCATAGGTTATAATTATCATGATACCTAAATGGGTTTGTGAAACTCCATGGAATTTTCATTCGGGTGTCAGTGTCATAGAAATTAATTATTAAGTTTAAAGGGGTATGTGGTACCAAATTTATACTTTAAAAATGTTGTGAGTATAAAGAATTTCAAAATCAAGGGTTGATTTTTTAATTTTTATTCAAATGATAAAACAAAGAGTTAATACATAAAATGTTTTAATGCAAAGGAGTGTATCAAGCTCAGATGAATCTAAGTAAAGGACATGTATCTTCATCTCATTTCTCATATATGATAAGAGAATTTTTTTAATAAAAAATAGTTTCTATATGAAATATGAGTTGTTACACATGACTTATGATTCATAAGATTCTATAATATATTTTTAATAAGAAAATAAGGATAAAAAATGTTCTATCCTGGATAAAGGTGCTTATCTCAATGTTTGTTAAAATATGAGGATTTGAGTTTCCACCACTATCTTGTGTCATATTTTAAGGAATAAAATTATTTTCAATAAAAATTATCTAAACAAATAGGATACCATATATTATATAAATAAAATAGTTTAATTTTTAAATAATCCTAAAAAAGGAAATGATAATGATTTCCCAAACACAAAGGAGTTTGTGCATCTTATCAAGATACTCTGAAGAGAATGTAGTGTCTTAGAGGCTAGTGGGATTATGTTTGTACTTAAATAAGTTCAAAGGCAACAAATAAAATATTATAAAAATTTAAACACAAATTGAATGTTAATTAAATATCCTAAAGTAATTTATGATATGTTGGTAATTGATAATATAATTAGTTACATTAGTTACCAATATATTTCAAGGAAAATGTTTGATGGAAAGGGTTCCAAGGATGATTATGTTAAACTTAAAAATATTTCTATATAGAAAATAGAACTTATTATTATTTAATGTTGCGGAGTTAAGGAGTTCAAATATATTCAAGGAGTTGAACATTAGGAATATGATTCCTAATTCTCACCATTATTCAAACTAGCTTACTTCATATATGTTATTCTACAAAGAGTATAGTGGGAAGGTTTTATCAAGTGGTCACATAGTGTTTTGAAATGAATTATATATAGATGAAATGATTTTGAAAAAACCCTTGAAAGTGAAGAAAACATAAGGTTGATTGAGAAGTATATAATATATAATATGTTATATAGAAACTTATATATGGTTTTGATAATTATTCTTAAAGTATTTTAAGAATATAATATGAATCATGTAATACTAAAAGAAAATATTTACTTTATCATTCTATAATGTTGGATGTATATATGAATATATTTATACATATTTTTTGAAGTGAAAGGATAATTCACCTCTCAAAGTATGATTTTGAGTTATCCCTAACCAATTTTTTTCATGGAGTGTTGAGAGAGAATATATTTTTGATATTTTTATATTGTAATTCATTGATAATATTCTCACCATTTTCATATTTTAAGGTAAATTATAACATATTTAGTTTATAAGAATAATTTTGACTTTATTGTGAAAATGGATTAAAATATGTTTTTAGTGATTTGTTTTTATTATTTTATTAATAAATTAAATTTAAAAACATTAATTCAAGTTTTTTTATGTTTAATAATGGTTTTATAAGTCAAATATCATGTTCTAGATATAGAAAATATCCAAAGCACAAGTTATGGAAGCAACTAACACATGATGATTTTTTTATTCCTACAAAAGATGAATGTTGTGGAAGAAGAATCATAAATGTTTAAATAATATAAAATATGAAGTTTTAAAGAAAATAGGACAAATTTTTTGAATATGTTTTGAATAATTTGAAAAATGGTTAAACCCTTATGTGTTAATACATAAGAGTCATTCTCATGACCGCATGATATGTAAGAGTCAATCAATTTGTCATAGAGAAGAATTTTTTAATACATACGAGTAATTAATATGTCCCAAGTGATACATAAAGGTGATTAAATTTTCTATGAGAGTGATACACCTAATAATTAAAGTTCCCCAAGATAGTATATAAAGGAATCATAGTAGATATAGTGACATGTAAGAGTCATGACTTTGGAACCATGGAGAATTTTGGAAAGGATAAAGTAATATGTATAGGTTTGTGACTTTTCCATAGAATTGGAATAGACCATATGTAAGGGTAACATGGAATAAATTACATGATAAATAATGGGTTTTAAGTAGAATAAAGAATATATAAGGGTTAGTACTTAGTGAAATTATAGACAAGATGATACGAAAGTCTAATACTATACCATGAAGAACAAAGGCTTTGCATCAGGTGAACTACATTGGACAACCACTTGTTTGATATTAAATAGTCACTAAATTAGATTCAACTCAGATTTTATGACATTAAAAAAATTCTTTAAAATATGTTTAGGATGAAATTGACATTATATGTGATTAACTACCTCTCCCCACTGCCCTTGTGAGAATCATTATCCATATGTTGCGTTTGATTAAACCAAAAAATTCAAATGTTACGTTAGAATTACCATACAAAATTTTATTTTTCATTCACATATCCCAAAAATCACATAATTTTAGATTAAAATTAAAGAAACATTTTATATTGAATATATATTTCAGTCACTGTGAGTTTTTTAGTGGTATTCACACCGATATTCTTGGCCAAAAAGGATATTTTCATATCTTTTATTTTATTGTGTGCATTGTATTAAAAATAGAATATAGAAAGTATGAATATTAAGGGAAGATTTTTAAAATAATTAAAGCTTTATACCAACTATATAATTTACCTTGAAGTTCCTTACATGCAAGGAAGCTATCCCCATGCATGATGAATCCTGATGGAGCCTATTATTCTCAAGATGATTCCAATTTAAATTATTTTCCATAAAATGTATTCAGAATCTATTTTTTTGTGAGTATTATCTATTTTAGTTTGGTTCTTGTATGATTATATTTTAGAGATTTAATACTATTTTCTATAATTTATTTTTTTCTATAAAAATTTTATATAATTTTATTTAATGTATTCTCTATCTCTCTCTCTTATCATTTTCTTCCCCATCTTTCACTGTGATCTCTAACCTTCATGATGACGAATCACTGAACAAAGGGATCTCCCAAGGGAAGAATATACTAATTAAACCAATTCCTATCAAATTTAATATTACTTTATTTTATCTACTTTGATTTCTTTTAAGGATAATTTGTAGTGGGGAAAAGTGATAGTGTGTCTTTAATGTGGTTGATTTAGGATTTACTTCTTCTTTTTCACTATTCTCCATTCCTTCACTTGATTATAAAGTAATATAATGTAGACTTAATGGATAAGTGATTAATGGGTGCGATTTCATGCCTAGAATGTGGGTTAGGGGTGATCTTGATTGTGGAACCCATTAAATTAATAATCAATGAGGAGGTGGATGTGCAATGTTCTTAGTGATTATCAGGTACACTATATATTCACAACTAGGGTAGAAGAGGATGACCACACATATGATGGATTGTGATCATTAAGTTGTAAGGAGACTAATAAAGAGGTAATTAAGGTTCAAATAGTGTGATTCTCTTGGGAGAACTCCCCTCTAATATGTTTTTTTGATATTTTCAGAATAACCACTTTTATGGGGTTAAACGAGAACCTTCATAAATGATGACATGGAATAAAATTCCACCCAAAAACAAATTAAATGTTTCAAACAAAATTAAAACAAAAAATAAAAATTTAAACTTCAATAATGTTCATATGGTTTGACACATCAAGAACAAAACCATTTATGTATCCTGGCACTGATGATGTTATAATCTCAACCAATATGAATGTGGATGCTGACCATCCTCCCAAACACCATCACCAATAAAACCCATTAGAAACATATTTAATGAGACTATAATCATTGAAATCTCCACTAAAAACCTAAACCATTATCTTCATCAACCAATACCAAGCACCATTCTATAACATACTTATAAATTCAAATCGAACAACTCACAAACATCAAACATCTCCATAAACCAATACCAAGAACCATTCTATAACATACTTACAAATTCAAATTGAACAACTCACAAACATCAGACAATGGAACTAAACCAAACTATTAGAGAAAATAAAGGACCAAACCACCAATGAATCTTGAATAGGAACATAGTGAAATTACTTGATATCTGCAATCACCACAAAAAAATGTCAAACTCACATAGGATTACAACCACCTCACTGTCAAAGATCTAGGACACCTGAGACCAGTCGATTCCATCCCAACCTAAATAACTACTTCCATCACACTATACATTCCCAAAAGATGGTTTCCATCATGAAAATCAAGACATCTTACAGTGAATAACTTTAATTGAACATTACAATTAACTACCCTTAGAGTATATTGTAGATAAAAAAATGAATAACAAAATAGGTTTAGAGAGAGAAAGGATAGACACCACCGCAAGGTTAGGAGAACCAGGGAAGGAAAAAAGTTATAATCATAGAGGAAAACCCCAACCCAAAAAATAGTAAAAAATAACCAAACCCCAAGAAGAGTGTAGGAAGATAACAATTAAATATTAAAAGATAAGAACATATAATTTTTCCTCCTATAACACTACCACCATCACAATCACAAGCTACCCTAAAAACTCATTATTCCAAAACAATAATGGGGTTGAGTATGATGGTTTTTCCAAAAAGGGTAGAGGAGGAGAATTAGTGATATTCCATATTGAACCACTAATAAAGGGCGGAGAGAAGTCACCAGATTCCACCACCATAAATGATTCAAATAACCTTAAATATCAATATACTAGATTAGGGATAGGTTCTAATGTAGTGATATATAAAGAAAGAGGGGTGGTGAGAGGTAGCCAATGCCTGAGACAATGGATAACATCAGGAAGGAATGTGTAAGAAACCACTAAGATAGATTAGATACACCAAGACCATGTGAGGTGAGGTGATCTATCACCTATAAATAGATTCATAGAAAAGTATTAGGAGGAAGGATAAGAATATGGAGTGTTGAGAGCAATAAGTGAATGTGGACCCATTGAGATAATCTACTTTCTATACATCTTCATTTTGTTTTTATCCTCATGCATGTTTATCCTTTTCCTTTATTCATTTTCTAAAACCCAATCCTTCCCTTTTTTTAAATATAACAAAAAAATAATATAAAGTGATTGGAATAGTGAGTGATCCAAAATAGGCTCATTGAGAGACAGCTCTGGCCTGCCAATGTGCTAAACTATGAGAAATATAAATTATATTTTTTACCACCATATGGAAGGTGATTCAAAATTTTTCACTGCTACCTATAATCCAAGTTAATTATTCACTATTCATTTAACATTTTATAATTAACCTTTTTTCATTAAAAAAAAACAAATAGTGTTTTTTTCATGATGAACTTAAATTCAGATTATTATTTTCTATGGACTACTTACTCTCAAGTACATGAAGAGTATGTTTATAATTAAAGAGAAACCCAGTTTCAAGAGCCTTGTAAATACATACATGAGGTGAGAAACCAAGTGAAATTGATAACTAAATATCTTCTTTCATCCAAAAAATATTATCTATTGGAACAAGAACAAGAATAAGTGGAAGAAATTTTCCCATTAACATTTCATGGTGAATAATCCATGGGAAATGAGGAGGAAAAGTTGAATATACATTGTCAATTTTTTTATAAATTCCTATAAGAGGTTCTCAAAGAGTTCCTATATGTTGATACACACATGGGAGATCAAAAATATTTGGAAGAATTAATTAATTATTTTATAAGTAGTGAAATGTGAAGTGACTCTCCCATATTAAACAATAAAAAATAAAAACCTTTACACCTCTCTCTAACTTTAGGAGAATAATGAAACAAGGTGGTGGAATTTGAAGAGACATGAGATTATATTGACTACCTAAATCCAACTCCAACAACATACCTCTAGGAGGCATTGGGAAAAGAAGGAAAACTTGAATATGATACTATACAAGGAGATGATCTTTTCTTGAACTCATTTTTATCTAATTTTATTGTAAATGAATTAACCATTAACTTCTATTTTTTAGAATTTTTATATTTGACTAAACTATGGATTTCATAGGAGAGAGATGAAGAAGAAGAAGATGAACCTATAGAGGAACACATGGGGCTCCCAAAACCTATTGAAAAATTATTGGTGGGATTTAATGAAAAGTTACAAGTGGATTTTCTTGAGGATACAAAATTTTAATCTGATTAGATATTGAGGAGAAATTTATATTAAAACTCTTCTTGATTTTATTTTATTAAATTTGAAAATTTCACCAATTCATCATCTGATATATTTAATTCAACATCATTATAGTAGACAATGGAAGTGGTAGTCATAGAATTATTATCCTAAAGGAGTTTTCTCCCACCACTAAATGTTTTATTTTAATTTTTTTTCAATATCAGGATCAAACATAATTTTCTATAGGCTTTCTAATTTCCTTGTTTCATCACCAAAGAATCAAATACCTATGACAATAATAAGGTATTTTCAAGGTTATTCTATGGGTGAAGGTTGGTGTTTCAACTTGAAAATAATAAAAAAAGATTAAAATATTTAAGAATAATACATGACTATATGTGCAACTCAATGGTGAACCTCACTACCATGGAACATATTTTTTCAAGCTCCACTCTTCCATTTGAAATGGAGATAACACAATAATGAATACAATGAGAGGTGATTTCTTCTCCTCCATTTTTACTTTATTTCTTTCATTTATTTTTATGAACTTATTATTTTTCTTGGATAGAGGAGGAAATTTGAAAGTACATTTAGAAAAGTGAACCCCTTTCCCAAAATTTCATGGTAAACTTATAACACGCTACATTTTTATTCCCTGAATATATTGAATAGTTTTTCTTATATAAAACATCGAAATAAAACAAAAAAATGATACATTTTTATAATATAATATATTAAAATACAAGATAGAGATTAATAAATTATGATAAATCAATATGAAACATAATTATGAAAATTAAAAGGGGAATAAAACCACAAATTAATAAAATGACTATGAAATTTAAATATTCGTACTTTTAGTTTTCCTTGAAGATAACTATTACAACTATAAAAATTCAATAAATAAAAAATATAAAGGATATATACCCTAAATCCATTAAATTATATGATGATTTTTTTCCATATCAAATTTAAATATTGGTACAAGTCATATGGTACAACATGTATGACATATTGTATACTATGATATATGTGATATCATAATCACTACCTTGGTTTGATATTTCATAAGAAGGTAGTGGAATGTTTAATAGTTAAACATTTTAATAAATCCCACTAGTTATAAATATGTAAGTCATTCATAAGATGAAGGGGTTTCTTCATATGATGAATGCATAACTAGTCAAGGTATTACTCATGTGTTTTATCATATATGAGTAAATGTTTAAAGTTATCTAATAATACTAAAGGATATATGAATAATTATACTTCCATATGATAGGGTATTCTTTCTCATGAATTCTTGGTTAGAACTCCCTCAATACTATAGTTATCTTTCTATTCACTCTTACCCATCACAAGTGTAGCATCCTGCCCTAAGTGCCACTAAACTGTGCCCCAAAATGGTTGCAAAAAGACCTCAAGCATGCCTCCCCAAATTCCATAGGTTGCTGACTAGCAGTGAGGGCCTAGGGTGTGTCCATGGGGAGACTATTTTCCTTATAGATCAGAGTATTCAAAATGTTTAATAATGGATAGTAAATATCATAAGCATAACTAGAAATAGATAGTAGTAGAAGATAACATAAATAAACCATGAAAGATGAATAAATAACTAGTGGAAGTGAATATGAATAATCGATACAAAAAATGGTGATGATCATGATACTATAAAAACATGAGTATGGGTAGATGGAGATGAAAACATGCACTATAAGCTGGTAAAAAGTACAAAAAGGAAAAAATACTACTATAATAATCTCAATCATAGGATCTGTCCTTTTGCCCATGCTCCATCCTGAAGCTGTAAATCAATCAAGCATCAGAAGCCACACACTTCCCTTTATCCGTACCATCAATCATAAAATATACTTAGGTACCAAATGGTGCCTGAGTAGGGTGTGAGATATAATCTCAATAGGCCGACACCCATGATAACTAGGCTGATCCATTTCATGCAATAAATAGACAATAGTGTTCCATAATAAATAAATGCAGTGAAATAAACATTTAAATAATTAACACCTTGGCCAGAGTTCCTAAATGGACACCCAATTAGAACCATCCGCTTCAACCTAAGCCAAATGTTTGAAGGAGGTACCTATGCAAGTCATAATATGTATACAAGGTCCAATACAAAAGAACCAACTAAAGTAGAAGTAGACCCCAAGCTTGTGATTTATCTTGGAGGCCACATTTCCATGTCATCACATACGTATGATCATAATATAAAAGGAATAAATCGCATGTTCACAAGTAATAAATCAATCCATAAAATCCATTGGTGGAGTCTCAAGACCGTCCAAGGAGATCCATACAAAATCTCAAGGGTTACTACGAGTATCTCCAATAGAACCAATACCTCTGATTCCATCCAAGGCAACCCATACAATGTCCCTTGTATCACTCAAGATATAGTGACTCTAAGTCTAGTCCAAGTATCTCACATAGGGGACCATATATCACCCAAGGCATGGAATAACTATATTTCTCATGAGTCTGTCCTCGGTTTCTTCCCTAGGGAACCGACCACACTCATGACATTGAATAAAATCCACCCGACGAGCCCATATATGGAAAGATAATGCATCGCTCCTAGTACGTCAAGTAGTAACCAACTGAGCAGAGTGATTCCATCATGATAATCCTTAAATCAGGACCCATGTTCTCTATTAACCCGTAGCAAGTGAACCATACCAAACCAAGGCACATCACAAGGAATAACATATATATATATATATACACACATGTCATCAAAGGCATGGATAAAATCATTCTAGAAAGCTAACCCAATGATAAAATTCAAACCAATAAACATGGAATAAGGCATTAAGCACAATTGTAAGATCAAGTCTCCAAGGCACAATCACTAGGAAAAATAAAATAAGTATGATCAATGGAACACAAGAATAATCCAAAGGAATTGACATAACATATAAGTAATGAAAACACATATGGAATGAGGAAAGGGTGTTCAACCAATTTACATATCACTTGAAATATAAGGCTCATGGAATTATTTTTGAAACACCAAGCATAATCATTTAAATATAAGGTACAAGGCATGTAGCTCAAGGGACAAACATTTATTAAAATTCAAATCAAATAATTAAATTATTTAACTAAAGAGAAACTCAAACATGTTTATTAACCATTTAAGGCATGGGAAAATGGACATTAAAGGTAGGTACACCCAAAGGGGTGACCAATGACTAAGAAAACAACCCACATATGGGTTTCTCCATAAGTAGAGGTCATACATTACATGGAAACCATTTTAAATAATTTATTAAGCACATTTGAGGTGTCATCGGAAGGTTCTAACACATGTTACAATGATGTGTTATTTAAAAAGTGACGAAACAAGTGGAAAGGGCCTAGACCACCTTCCTCAATGTAGTTGTGCTCCACTAATCCATTATCAAGCCTTGATTCATCCTAAAATAAAATAAATTAAAGGATTTGTCAAATGCCCTGAAAATAGGGAAAAATCCATTGCACAAAAATAGCGTAACAGATGGAAAAGGAACCTTTAAATAGAATATTTTGGAAGGAATAGATTACCTATATGGATCCAATGCTTCTAACGGTGAGAAAAACAAACACTTAAAGAGGGAGATAGGTCAAAACCCCATAGAAGAGGGAGGAGAAAGCCATACACAAAGGGGAGGAGGAAAATCCTACTATAAAGGTAAGGGAGTAAGAAATAAAGGATTAAAAAATTCATTAAGGAAAAAAATGTTTATTTCAGCCACAAAATACACTTTGCCCAATTTGGCCAGACTATGCACCAACTGTGTGCCATTCACTACTATAAGGGGGAACCTTGCCCAGTTAGGCGCACAATATGACTAATTGTGAGAAACTGTGCAAAAACCACTATCCAAATTCTGCAGATGGGTTAGATGACCATGCTACTTGGGTTGAATGGTTTCATACAATCCATGTGGATCTTGAGGCTCCACTGCCTATAGTAACACGGTTTAGGGAAACCGTGCGGGCTGGGATACACCGTTTTCTCTAACCATACAGCCCAGTCTATCCTTTAAATTTTCAGGGCTCTAGGATTTGAATGAGACCTAGACACACCCAAACCCTCCTTAACTCCTTTATTTAACTTTATTATGTCCATTTTAAGGAAATTTAACAAAATATTAATGGTCCATACCTTTAAGAAAAATTTGGGACATTACAAAAAGGAACTAGCATGCCATGGGTTATAAGAGGATCACACTTGAGTGTTGAGAAATTCTACATAGCATATGAATACCTCTAAAGGATATATTCTATTCAGTTTTCTCTCATGTGATCTTTACCAAGTACACAATGACCAAGATTGTAGGATCAACACTACAGTGTAAGGTACACATACAACGATTTCATCATTTTATAATTTGCATGATTTCATTTATAAAGAATGATGTTCAAAGATTTGGGATTATTTTTTGATTATAATGATAAGTATAAGTGTTATAATATTCTATGAAGCCCAAAAATTGGTATTAGAGTAGTACCATTCTGTTTGATACTCAAAATAATTTTTACAAAATAGAGGACCTATATGTCATAATCTATAATAGGAAATATCATAATGTACAACATGATGTGGTAGAGTGTCAACCATTGGATCAATCTGCTTGGTTTTATGATAATGGATATCATAATGCATGATTATATTTTTTCTTAGTTGTAGGATATGAATAGTTTGTATCATAACGTATTGTACAAAAAGATCCCATGTCTTTGTTCTATATCATAAGCTAAAATATAGGTGATATCATAGGTTACGATTGAAACCAAGGTTATGTAAAAAACCATAGAATTATAATTGTGATATGGGTGATATCACCAATTACCATTCATCCATACATAAGGGTCACTCTATAAATATGTAAGGGTTACACCAAGGTTTAAGAGTTTATGCATAAGGGTTACACAATTAGTAACCTTTATATATTCCATTTCCCATGTATGAGAGTCGATCTAGTGACCTTTACATATGTATTTTCCCATGTGAAATGGTTACACTGTTTCACCATTTATACATAAGATTCTTGGATTTTTCCATAAAAGATAAAACCCTGATATGTAAGGTTACATTTGCATAAGGATTTCACTAATAGAGCCTCGAATACGTAAGGGTCTTCCATTTTCCACAAAAGTGAAAAAATTTACACCAACCACTTATCATAAGTGACGATAGGGTTGTCAGTCATAAAATATGACTAATACTACTTAAAAGATTTAAGCTCTATAGCACTATCAATCATATATTATGATTCCTCATATATCATTAAATACAATTTGGAAGATTTTTTTTATTAAAAATTTAATTCTGAATTGATTTTATAATTTATAAATTGTTTATAAATTATCATAAAAGTAATTTTTCAATTTTATTAATTTATAAAAGTTTTAGTCAATTAATTAATTATAAAGTATTTATAATTAATTAATTCAGTTTTTTTGAAACATTTATTAATAAATATTTCATAATATTAAATGTTAATATTAAAATACTTTCTAAATTATATGTAATGCCTTACAGTTTAGAAATACAGTTTTTATTAAGAAATTATAATGGTAGTTTATAAAGTGTTTATAAATTAGAAAGGAAGGAAAAAAATATAAAAGTGATTATTTTTTAACTATGAGATGTTAATAATTAATAATTTACATTATTAAAATTATGGCCTTATTTAAAAAATTATTTAAAACACATCAAAAAGAGTTTTAATGATTAATTTGACCAAGAATTAAGTACCATTAACATGTGAAATTTAGATTATATAAAGATTTTACATAATAAAAATTGGATTATAAAATGTTTATAATTCATTTAATATCATATATTTAAATAAATTATATATAATTGATAATATGAAGGAGTTCATATTATATATAAATATAATTTGTTTAAATATAAGTAATCATGGATTTTTTCTAATGAATTGTAAATTATAAATAATTTATAATTATTTTTATTTATAAATTTTTCATAAATAATGAATCACATGTTTATATACTTGAATAGTTCATTTATTTAGTTTATTCCCTTGTTTATTATTTATGAATATAATTTATATATTATCAATTTTCATGTATATTATTTTGTTTAAATTTTTTTTAAAGCGCTTTTAGATTATCATACATGCATCCAAGGAGTTACTGATAAGTATGACAATGGATTTAGTTTTCTTCTACAATGAATTTGTCTTGTATGAAGTTATGAACTTAAATTAAGTAGTTAATTAATGTTTATACATATTAGGTGTTAGAATTATGAAGGTATTTACTCTCACTTGATTAAAGTATCCCTAGGCAGTAGGACTTTGGTTCAGATTTCTCACTGAACTAAAGGCATATGCCTTATCTTGAAAAGTTAGGGTTGACTCTCTATAGCTCCAGGATTACTCATGTGAGGATTTTTAATTTTATATAATTTTAAACCTTTAAATGAATGATTTTTATGTAATTTATGAATGAGATGCATTTATATTTGTATGAATATAATTGGAATTTAATTTGGGTTAGAAACAATGGCTATGAATTATGAAAATAGTTACACAATAATATGGTTTGAACATATTGATTTAGTAGAGGGAATATGTTTCCAAACTAAATAACTATAAGCATGCATATATAAAGGTAATAACATAAGATAACAAAGTGAAAATTAAATACCCTTATAAAATACTATGTTCCTAATCCTGTAAAACCTTACGTCGTTATGGGTTGTGAAATTAAGAAGGAATTTGAATTTTTGTCCTCGATCAAAAGACGTTTGGAGAATCATGATTCAGATTTTGATTCCAAGAGTTAGATAATACCGAGGTTATATTTTTTATATGGATCAAGGTATGAGAGTAGTCTCAAGTGATTTAGTGAATGTTTGGAGCTTTGGGTTGAGGTAAAAGGTTTTAAAGGGGTTTTAACCTATCCAACAATTACCACATTGTTTGGAAAAACTATACAAAATCCCAGAGAGAACTGTGATTTTAAATTCAGGTATGGGGGTGTCGGTAGAAGACTTGCAAAATGTTGTAGAGAATCATGTGGGAAAATAATGTGTAGTGCTGTGATTTATCAGTGTGAGTTTCAAGATTTGGGAAACCATACAGGTAATCCGTACAAGGGGTATAGCTTAAAAAATGTGAGCTGTACATTTGGCACACAGTTTGTACAAACTTACGACAAGCCAAAATTTAAAAAAATACTAAAATTACCATTTCCCCATTTTTTCATTAATATTTTGACCCCCCTTTAAACCCCTCTCATGTGACCAAAGCAAAGAGTCTTCCCCCTTCCCCCCTTCAATTTCCCCTGGTTAGAGGAGGGTTCTTGGAATATTCTATGATAGAATGAGGTGTGTTATTCCAATTTCTCCTTTAATACTCATCCTACTATAGTTTTTATTGATTTTTTATGATTTCAACTAGGTATTTATCAATTAATTTTACTATAGAATAGTGGAAATCATCTATAACGATGAGGATTTTTCTCGAAATAGATAAAGGAAATATCAAGAGGATGATCACACATTATTCCTCACTATTTCATTGTAAGTATGTTGCCCTATAAATTTTCCTAAGGTTATTGGTTAAATTAGATAAAATTGTAAATTTAATAGGTTCCAATGAATAAGTATTTTTCTTGTGATAGTTTCAAGAGTACACTATGGAATGTATTAGTGTAGTTTAGTAATGATTTTGGTGTGGTGTGATGGCCCGATGAATTTTTATAAAATTACTCCTATTTGGTTTAAATTAAAATATTAATTATAAATTATTTTCCAACCAAACATTTTTATTCATTTTATTAAAAATAAACCATCACAACAACGCAACGCAATAGGGAAGAATATACAAGAATAAGATCAAGGTGGTCTAAAGTATTGAAGACCGAGGGAATCCACGCGAACAAGGTTGACACCCTCTGGAAGAAAGGAACCAAGACTAGAAAAAACATGAAATTAATACCCCTTGGGGTTCCTTAGAATCTAGAAATTATACCACAAAATTACCTTCATTCCATGTATTAAAAACAACCATGCTATTACTCAAATCCCCTTTTCCCTTCAAATTATGTATAAAATAGTCCATGTGATAGATCTGATACCACACAAAGCATTATACACTACAAGAGAATTAGTTTCAACACCATAAGGTGAAAATTATTTTGACCACATATTAATAATCCCATGGGCATATCAAAATCCTTCACTTAGATAACATCTCCTCTTCTAAATGAAGCACAAAATCAAGGAACACTGAGCCCCTTGAGTCATGAATCACCCCACCTCATTACATCATGTCCATGTTTTATGATCCGTTACTATTCATTTTGAGGCCCATGTGACGAGGAATATAGAAATCCCATCTTCCATGAATGAAAATATGGGAATTTTTGGATATTAAGGTTCCAACAAGTAGAGGCCTAATGGAGGGGGTGTCCTGACATGTGTGGAATAAATGAATCACATCAGAAATCACACACCTGGGTTTGAATATGAGTCCTACTTAAGAGCCTGGGATACCCTTATGACAAGAATCATTCCATTCCTTCCAAACCTCCCAAAAACTATCCAACATTATGACCATTCTTATAGATCTCTCCAGACCATAGCTACCCATCCCCTAGAACCACTATTCGAGAAAATTTGTGCACAAGTCCACATAGGTTCCTCTGTCTTAAGCCTTAAAACTCATGCCATACCATGTTTTCCTAGTCACTTTAAAAGAAAAGGTGTTCAATGCTTTTAGTATGTGGCACCATAGAAAAGAGGAATTTAGAGGATAAATTTACTCCCAACCATTGTATGATATCTTCTATTGGGAGAACCTTATTCCAGATTCTTCAAATCAGAAAATTGAAATTCGTAGGAATCTCTATTAAATATAGAACTTCACCCCATACATCATGGTCCTGATTTATTAAGGGAACTTTTATGTAGTATTTGGATGAGAAGATTCCTATTGAGAAACCCATAAAAACACACTTTTATGGATCTGAATTAATCACAATGTTATCATATATAGTACACTGTTACTCATTTAGGATGACATGGATAAAGTTTGGAAAAAAACTAGATTTTTGAAAGGTAATGTTAGAGACTAGAAAAAATGGGAATCCAAGACTGATCCTTGCCCAATTATGATTCCAAATAATAATATCCCCTCTTCCCAAAATTCACTAAGGATGTTGTTGGAGGGTTGACAAATAAGGATGTATCATATTCCCTAGAGCATAAAGCCTACCTATCCTCCTTTCCATGTCACTCCCATAACTGTCCAACATTAAATTTTCCCAAAATTTTTCCCCTCGAATACCTCCCAAGCTATCTTGGAATGAAGACCATTCATTATGGTTGAGACACTCCTAACATTGATTCCCCCTTCGGGCGAAGGCCTGACCATCCTGATCCATGCCACCCAATGGTGCTTCCCTTCAGATTGTGCTCCCATAATAAGGAGGCCATGATATTCTCTAGCCTAGATATAACCCCTTTTAGAACCTTTATAAAGGATAGGACTTTCATGGGTATAGAGGAGATAAAACTATTTTTCAGTGTTATTTTTCCTCCAAATGACAAAAACTTATTCTTCCAATTCACAATTCTTCCTATGATTTTATCAACCATCTTGTCAAAATGATGGATGCAGATCTTTCTATGTGAGATCAGGGCACCCATGTGCTCCATAAGGAAAACTAATATTTTCATACCCAAACTTATTTACAAGGAATCATCCCTTATAACCAGGAACTTGTTTGAAATGAAGATGCTACTTTTATCCCTATTGATCACATGTCCAATCCATTTACAGTAGTCTACAAGGACCCCATTGATCCCTGTGATGGACCTATTACTACCATTAAAAAAGATCACGGTGTCATCAGCAAACATAATATGAGAATTTCCAAAGTCATTGTACCTATAATGATAGGGTATAATTCTACTCAGACTAATGATTTTATTGATATTCCAACTAAGGGAGTCTTGGGTCAAGATAAATAATGTGGGGGGAAATGGGATCACCTTGTCTAATACCCCTGACTACTTCGAAGAATCTATATTTTTTTTCATGAAAGGAATAGCTATTCAGGAATAACTAAAGCACTGGAATAGAAGATCAGTCACCCATGTAGAGAAACCCATGATGGAAAGCACATTGATAATAAAATTCCACTCCAAACTATCATAGGATTTGTTCATGTCAAGATTTATTACAATATTAGAACCAAAAGATCTCTGGTTAATATCACCGATCGTCTCTTGAGCCAGCCCAATCACCCCCTATATGGACCTTCATTTGATAAAGCCATGTTTCACTTAGGAGATCTAGCTCAGAAGGTATATTGACAGTTGTTTTTTTGAGAATGGAGGCTAGTACTTTGTAAGGGAATTTGCACATACAATTGAGCCTATACCGCTAGAGTGAGTGGGGATACTTGACTTTGGGACATGCACCAACTTTTTGGTACAATCCAGACTGGGAAGATTTCTGCCCTTAAAGAAATCATGAACTACCTCTATCATAACTCTGTTGAGCAGGTCCCAACAACCACAGTAAAAATATATAGGAAAACCTTCAGGAACTAGCACATTATCTTGGTTAAGGTACCAAACTACATCCTAAACCTCCCCCTCATCAAGGGAAGTCTCCAACATCTCATTCATTGCTACTGTGACAACCAGGAGAATTACCTCCAAGAAGCCTGCACTATCCCGCGGGTAACCTTCAGGCATATGAGTGTTGGGTCCATCTAGAAGTTCCTTAAAAAAGTTATTCTCCATCTTCCCCTCCACATATATTTCATTTGAGAATGATCCATCTTTCATATGAATGTTGGGTATTTTGATGTGCTGTTTATATTTAATGCATGCATGGAAGAAGCATGTGTTGTGGTCCCCTTCATGAAACCATTTAAACCTTGATTATCTGTGGGACACCCTCTCTTGTTGAATTAGAATATCTAAAAAGGAGTTTTTTTACTGGTAAGATCATGAAACAAGTTTTCATTCTAGTTTCTTTTTAGGATAGCTTCTAAACGTTCAATATTCTTGCTAATTACCAACAAGTTTTGAGAGAATGATGGTTTGGTTTTAGCCCAAGATTAGATATTTCCCTTGAGGTGTCAGATTTTGTTATGATTCATCAAAGAACTACCCTAAACAAATTTGAACCATGTCTTCTTGACCACTTTCTAGAAACCAAAATCCTCTAACCACATGTGAAAGAACCCAAAGGAATCAATTCCATCAGTCCTGAGGAACACAACAATTATGAGGGGGGGGGGAATGATCTTACAAGGTACATGTGAGATGAGTGACCTTTTTATGTCATCATATTATGCCTTCTAACCCATGTGATATGATTTATTTCTATGTTTATTCCCTTAATTTTTTTAGATCATCCCTTTTTTCATGTATTCCCAAGGTTATCCTATATAGATGTATGAGATAAAATGAATTTAGGATATCTTTATAGAGATTAAATAAAAGATGGTTTTATTTTGGTTTTATAATTTCTAATTAAGTATCTAATCTTCCAAAGACACTAGAATTTATTATCCTTGGATTGTAATTGCAGGTTAATTATTCTTAAAATTATGCAATAATATATGTAAAATTATAGGGTCTCTATATAAAAAATATTTTTATTAGCATTTTATCCATTATCATTCAAGATGAAATCGATAATAAGCATGTTTTGATAATTCTTGACAATCAAAGGGTGATTTCTTAATTATGAATTACATATTGATTTAACATATTTAGAAAAAAAAATAATTATTTTCAAATTTTATATCATATTATAATAGTAACCATGTTATCATAATTATTCATTATATAAATTCATAGTATCATTCAATTATGTGGTTAAACTCACCCAAACATGAACTTACCTTGATTTAATGAATGATTATGAGGTTATTTTATTATAACATCATTTCAACATAAGAATAATGTTGTTATTTTCTCTTTATTAGTGTGATATATCATAATTAGATGTAAGTAGAATAATAAATAATGGATATGAAGATATTACAATGTTTGAGGAAAAGTTTATCATCATAGTTTTCTTGTTTTAAACAATTAAAATAATGATAATCATTTGTTGATAATATCATGAATGGTTTCCCTAATTTGACATACCAAAAACTTAGTTATATAATAAACATAATATTTATTCTTCATTACCACCCTTATATCTATCCTTGTAAGGAAATTATGGAAAACGAAATACGTTACATCATGGAGGCGGTAGTCCGCACAATGCACGAATGATAGTTTTGTTTTGTTTAATTAATGGGGTATATTAATAAATAATGATAATAACCATAATAAAGTAATGTTATAGTATATAAATTATAATAATATAATTATAATAGTGTTACTATAATTTTTTTAGAGAATATAATTAATAAAAAAACTAAGTAGTTGATCGGGCGTCTGGACAGTCTGTTAATCACAGAAAATCGGAAATCTCCTTCAGCGTAGGGGTGCCTCCTACCAAGAGAGATGATCTTTGTGCATATGTAGGAATCCATTTGGTCAATAAGCACCAGAAGTATCTCAGACTCCCTATGGTGATTGGCCGGTCCAAAAAAGAAATCTTTGCAGCTCTGGTGGACAGGATGGAGAAAAAATTCAAGGCTGGACCCCAAAAATCATCTCCAAATCTAGAAAAGGAACCCTCATTAAAGTTGTCATTCAGTCTATCCCCAACTACTTTATGTTGATGTTTAATCTCCTGGCAGCCATCGTCAACCTGATCCATTCACATACTACCAAATTCTGGTGGGGGAAAAAGGATGGAAGAAATCAACCCCACTGGTTGGCCCGAGAGAAACTCTGCAAACCCAAGTTGGAGGGATGTATGGGATTCCAGAATCTTCTTCTATTCAATGACACACTAATGTCCAAGCAAGGATGGAACCTTCTTAACAGTCCATTGTCTTTATGTTCGTGGGTACTCAGTGCCAAGTACTTTCCCCACATGGACTTTCGTAGTTTCTTTCTTGGCCCCAGCCATAGCTTCCTCTGGAGAAGTATTTGGGGGGCCCGAAATCTCTTGGAAAATGGGTGGGATGTAGGATTGGAAATGGCTCATATTTCAACATATGTACTAATCCATGGATTTTCGATAAGGATGGTTTGAGGGCCATATCCCCCGCCCAACCAGGTCTTGAAGACGCCACTATCAACTGCCTCTTTTTAGACCAGGGCCCGAGATGGTATGTGGAAAAGATCCAGGAATGGTTTAATGAAAGAGACCAAAGAATTATTATGAGCATCCCCTGGGTCCCTAATGCAGGCCCCAACCATCTTTTTTGGATCAATGATTCTTCAGGTGAGTACACGGTGAGATCCGGGTACAGACTGGCTCTCTTCATTCACTCTCGCGACCGTGATGAGGGACCATGGAAAGCGCTTTGGAAGCTCATCGTCCCCAAAAAAATACGCCAATTTTGGTGGCAGGTGTGCATGGGAACCCTCCCTTCCATGAGACTCCTTATTTACTGACATATGGCCAGTGATGAATCCTACCCTTTCTGCCCGAAAATTCCTGAAACTCCTTGGCACGCCATCATTCACTGCCCGGGAGCCAAGGAAATTTGGAATAAATGGGGTCTGACTTCGAATGCTTCACTGGACATTGCCACTGACCTCCCCGATCTTCTGATGCACTGGTGTTCCTCTATTTCATCACTTAATGCAAGCTCTCGTTTCACCTTGGCCTAGATCATTTGGGTTCAGAATAACGACTCAGTTTTCCACCAAGTTCATCATCCTCACGAGTTATGGATTAAATGATCCACTTCATGGATTGAGGTCTGGAAGGAATGCAAAGGACACTTTATGCCAGGAGTTACCCCCTCCTGTTCCCTTCATTGGACCCCCAATGGAAGGGAGTCTTAAGCTTAACGTGGACGCTTCTCTCCTCAAGGATGGGCCTGTTGCTCTCGGCCTCCTGGCTCGAAATCATCTGGGGCAGATCATTGCAGCAAAATATGAACCACATCATGCCTTCTGGGAACCTACAGTTGCTGATGACTATGCCATACTTGCAGGGATGATGATCACTGTGGAATGTGAATGGGATGATATCATCATCGAGTCTAACTGCCATTCTGTTATCAATGCTATTAACCATAATGACGCCGGACTCCAGGCCTTTGGCTTCATCGTCAGGAGAATCCGCTCGCTGTGCCAAGGTTTCTCTTGCTGCACCTTCTACTTTACCAAAAGGGAAGGAAACAATGTGGCCCATCAGTTGGAAGCCTCAGGCCCCTTCGATGTCAACCAACTATGGCTGGACAATTTCCCTTCTTGGCTCTGCTTATGTACGACTACTGATATTCCTCATTAATATTATCTTTCCTTCTTTTCAAAAAAAGTAGTTGATAATACTCACGTCAGGGACTTGATTTTTCCTTGGAAGTCTCATTGAATTTTAAGGGATTTGGATTAATATGAGTGACCAAGGGATTATGTTAGTCATAAAAGTTCCTATGTAGTGTATAATTGATTTTTTTAAAGAAGTGATTTGAATAATTGGTGAGTATTAAAGTGTTTAAGGTGTTACCCTTTTATAAGTGAAGGAAAGGGTAGTTTTGGGAGTAACCCTTACATCTTCAATAATGTGTGGTTACTATTCAAGTGTAAAAGGACAAAAAATGAGAAAAAGAGGAGTGGAAAAATATTTTGGCTCTAAAAAAACCTCAACCAGTTTTTTTGAGAAATCTTTGATTATTTTAGGGATTTTTGATTTATGCTTTTTTTCTTTTACCCTAATTTAATTTTACCTTGGTACTTAATATTAAATATCAGTAATTGGATTTAATGAAAAATAATAAGATTTAAATTTTTACCTAATTTGATACTTTTCATTTAAAATTTTAAAATAATTTTTTCAAATAAAATTTCTAAAGGTGTAAAATGATAATTTTAAAATTAGTACCGTTAATCGTATAAAAACAGTTTTTATATAAATAACATTTTTAAGCTATAAATTTATATATAAGGTAAAATTATATTGGATATTTACTTTAATGAAATAAATTGATTTATTATAAAACAAATAAAGGATATGAGGATTCCTAGGAAATAGAAAACTGAATCTACCTTAAGAAAATACTTGATTCAACGAATAGACCAGAAATATTTTTTATATTAAGGTAACACTTTAATTAGTTATAAAAATGATTTACCTAGGTTTTTTAAATTCAAATAATATTTTAAAACAAATAATGTTTTTTAT
Source organism: Viscum album (assembly GCA_963277665.1). Lineage (NCBI taxonomy): Eukaryota > Viridiplantae > Streptophyta > Magnoliopsida > Santalales > Viscaceae > Viscum > Viscum album. Next base: position 2,143,065,980 of record OY728156.1, read on the forward strand.
AAAATTTATATTCTATTACTTAGAAGGTTTTATATGCTTCTAGGCCATTCTTATACATCGGTAAAGTCATGAAAATTATAAGTTTTGTGAAAAACTTATTTTTCAACTAAAATAGATCTTCTTAGAAAAAGTTTAAAAATGTATACTATGTAAATTTTGATAAAAGGAATTCATAAATGAATTTAATTTTTATTAATTTCAAATTAAAAAATTAGTAAATTTAGTTTAAAAAAATCGTATTATATAATAGAAAAAATATTTTAATTGGAGAATGAAATTTTCAAATATTAAACATTATTATTATTATTTCATATAATTTACCAAATAAATTGGTTCTAAAAAATTATTAATATTAAAAATATTTTTTAATTAATCATATGTTTATTGAAATAGAAATTCATGTCCCATAAAAGGCACTTTTTAGAAAATACTTTTCTAAAAAGTAAATGGTCTCATTAATCATTTTAGGTAAAAAAAATTAAGTTTCATTTAGATTAGAAGTAGAAATTATTTTATATATACATATAATTCGTAATTATATTAATCTTGTTAATTTTTTCTAATTAAATGAATAGTTTTTAATAGTTATACTTATAGATTTATATTTTATCTAAATATATTGCAATTTTGTATAAGTTCAATATTGTGTGAAGAGAAAGCAATCAAAAAAATTGACTTATTTAAAGGTAATCATATATTATAATTTCTACATGTTACATTATATTCTATTAAATAAATCGAATCATCTCAATTTGACTCATAATATAAGCGTATTTTTTAGTGGAAACTCATAATTATCCAAACACTGCTAGATGATCATGTGTTTATTTAGGATGTGGAATAAGATTTATTTATATAAAAAATTATAATAAGAACATTATAAAGAGAGATAACCCATACATAATTTCACATATAATTTTACTAAGATCTATAAAACCTATAGAATAACTTCCCACAAACCCTAGAAATTATTTATATGATAATCCTACCACTAGGGGTTTTTATTTATAACTCAATATCCAGTAGTTGGGGAAAAATTACATGGAATAGGACTCTAGAAAATATAGAGTGAAAATACATGATCCAATTCATTAATAGTAGTTTCATAGGATTTTACATGTTTACATGGATTTTTTTGACCATCTCTCTTATTGCACCTTGGATTGGGACATTGAGTCATAGAATTCTCAACACTCTTTTAATTAAAGTAATATATTTTTATAGATTATCTCTTTCCCTTACACTTTTGAATTTGATAACCTTCATCACTTGATCACCCATGATATTACATCTTCATTTCTTTGGTGTGTTTAGTATTTATATTATGTCCAAATTTTTAATCATATTTAATGATAGCTAGTTTGGAATAATCATAAGATTTCTCACTGTAGATCCAATTCCATTGGGTTGTTTATTGAGGTAATCTTCACATTGTCCCTCACTCCCATGGTTACTTATAGTTTCATTAATTACTATAACCAAAAGGGTTGACATTAGTGGTGAAACATTATTAATATGGGGGAATTATCATAATCAATATCATAAAAGGGATTATGCCTTAAAACCTTTTACCATTATCACCACATTAGCCTATAATTGCTTTAGTTCAACATACACAAATATTAGTTTAACCTATATCATTTTTGGTTTAACCTTTGTTACTTTGAGTTGGTTTATCTCATAATTATTAAACTATTCCCAAAATAGAGATCCTAAATTATCATGAAATTTCTTAAAATATACTAAACCCAAAAATCATTGAAATCTATACTCTCAAAATCCAACTTATCCTTCCTCAAAAAACATTAATCATTCCTAAAATCATATACCCTAGTATTTATATACCCTAATCATATAATATTAATAAAATATCATTAAAAAAAACCTATTTTAATCTCAAAGACATTAAACCACAATGATATTATATATTACTACAAAAATTAACTCTATCTTTAAACCTCAAATGATATTAAAAACTATTCGTAAGGTCACACACTAGTTACTATATATCATAATCCCTAAAATGTGATGAACCTATCAAAAAATATCATGAATTAGTTATAAATACCAAGGTCACCAATTAATATATAACATATTTCTTACAAATTAAACCACTCTTTATTATCTCAACATCATATGTATATTAAACTAAAGAGTTATCCATACCTCAATCGTGTATTCCTCAACAGTTATAATAAAAAATATAACCTTGCTATAGGATTAATTTTCAAGGTTATTAATACAATTTAATATATCTCACCATACCTTTATAGTAAAACTACTAAAGAATAATCCTGATATGTTTCACATAATCCTCATAAATTTTTTAATATATTAAAATATCATTAATAAATATCACCCACTAATGAAAGAATCTAATAGATTAAAGATTTAATTTTTATTAAAGTATAAAACTTAATATAATAGGTTAGACTAGGAAAATAAAATTTTCCAACATAATAAGAATATACTAAAATTATTAACTATTTATGTATGGTCCCTTAATCGGTTATAAGTCATAGTGGTTTCCAGGCACATACCTTTCCCAACTTTATTTTCATTATCCAGTTTCAACCAAATACTAAAACCAAAATGGTTTTGATAATATCCAAAATATGTATATAGAAACATAAATATTAATAGTTATTCCCTTATGATGCCTTTTTTTTAACATATGATACTTTCAAATCAACTTATGATAGTATTTGTTCAATTATTGGTTATCCATGGTCATATTTCTATTAGGTTATCTCACTAAAGTAGTTAATGGTTTGAAAATAGAATGTGATTAACCAAATAATATCCCCCAGGAGTGTCTCACCATGTTTGTAGTCTTAGACCCACTCATCATTCATTAGTGTGATGATTGAGTCAATTCTCAACCAATTATTTTTGGGGTAATCAACCCTAGGTTTATCTATACCACAACTGCATCCACTTGCTACTATCAATACATGAATGTATTTATAGGAAAAACCACACTATCTCTATTTTACCAAAAAATAGGATGTTATACAATTCTTATACTTATACCAAGGGTTTAACTAGGGTTCTTCTATTATAACCCCCAAATAAAAATGTGCATTATTATCTTAACATTAAATCATATTGATATCCCAAAAGGTTATCTATACCTTTGAAATTAGTATTAACCTTAAATTTTCAACCATTAAATTATACTTAACGAGAACCATAATATCTAAGGTTATATAAAACCTTAATTTGATAAAAACTATGACACCTCAAACTCGTACTCTTAGACCTAGTTCCATAAACACATAATTTACATATTTTATTTGATACCAGCTATAAAATCTTGGATATAACCATCCATAATTAAAAACTAAAAAATGATTATTGAATTTTTCACATCCAAAGAATCTATTTAGGTTTATATGTTTGTAGAATTATTAAAGAACATAAAATAATAAATCCAATGTTCTTTGTAACCAAATTAAATGTTTCCCATTATATACAAAGCTACCCAATTCATGAAAATTCTAAAATGTATCAAATAATTGTTTTTCACATGTGTTATACTTATAAACATGTCACATGTACTAATTCAATCCAAAACATGGAAAAATGGAAACATAATAAGGGTTCATATCAAAAACTCATTAAAGGAAACATATAATTGAAGCAATTATGGCACAAACATGTAAAAATATTATAGAAGGAAAATGTAAACAACATCAAGATATAATCAACTCGAAACTGGGGGCATTCTATATAATTGAAAATAAATAAAACATGGATATCAATGATACCAATATCATATTGATGGAATGCATAATTTCATACATCAGAAACATTCTATCAAGGCCTTGTGCCGAGACACTTTACTTATCATTGAGACCATAGTTAATACATCTTGTTGAATTGTTCTGGAATACACATAATACCCAAACTTGTTTTTTCTCATGAGAACCATCGATTAAATGAGGGGATATATAATTTTGGGTCCCACCCATCACTTTTTTAAGTACAATGATTTCATCATAAAAGTATTCAAGACCTTTTATACCATTCCCTAGAAAACTTTTAGTTGAATAAAAACATGGCTATCTATATAATGTAGAATTAAGAAATATAAATAATTTTCCCCATGCTAATAAAATGGATAACATGATCGTAAAATATTCAAATAAATAAGGTGGATGGTCAAAAAATACATAGTCAACTTTCCAATAATCATCTATATTAGAAATCAAATACTTTTCCCAACGTTAATAAAATGGATAACTTGATCATAACACCTCTAGAGAAATAAAAAGTCTAGTCAAAAAATACATAGCCAACTTAATAATAATAATATGTATTATAATTACAATAATTTTTCCTATGTTAATAAATGGGATAACATGATCATAACCCACTCGGAGGAAGAAGGTGGATAATTAAATAATACATAGTCAACTTACCAATAATCATATGTATTGGAATGCCAATACCCTTGAAAATAAAATAACATAATTTTTACACAAACATCATTCAATATGAGTTACATAAAATGTGATGTTAACACTATATAGATAAATGGGTGTATTTATAAGACAATATTAGAATAACGTGATCATAAGACATATAGAGAAAGAAAGTGGATGGTTTCAACATATCCTAAGAAGTGAGAAATATTTTTCAAAGTATTTATGTGGTAGGAATGTATATCATAAGAAAAAAAGAGATAATACCATATAATACAATAAAAGGTAAGAATGTACCTAACTTATATTAAATAATTTCAAAGGATGATCATAACTCAATTAATAAAAATTAAGTTACCAAAAACCCTCACTATTGGGGAAATATATGAATCAATAAACACTTCAATAAGGGAACATGATTTTAGAAGTATATCCTATCAAATATAAGGATCATGATAAAAATATATCCATGTTTTGTGAATACACAATTCAAATTAAACATAGTGAAAAAAATGTGTTATGTATAAAAGAATCAAAATGGAGACCAAGAAAACCCTTACATCTTAGAAACATTGGAATCAATACCCCTTGAAAGAGAGGTATTTCAATTGAACTTTAAATACCATCATTAAATTATAATTAATGATATGATAACTTAAATATGAAATATATACACCACAGAAATGAAATTAGGTGAATAAATACAATATTTGTCATAATGAAGGGAAATTGAGATGAAAACCCTAACCCCTTTTCCTAAATTTCATGAAGTCACTTTAACATCTTATTTAAAAAACATAACTATATTAATCAATTAATATATAACCTTACTCATATCCATTTACATTCATAATTTTCATAAATATTCATTCTCTATATGAATTCTTTTGATTTTCCACATTAGTTGTATGTAGTTTTGATCATTTATAATATTTGTATAATAATGGTGTTTTTATTCATTATTATTACAATGTTCATCATTAAAAAATAATTTATTTTACTTATATATATTTTTTATAATTATTTAAGATGTTCCAAACTCCTTTAATGAGTGTTTTAGTTTTTTGTTAAAATGAAATAGATAATAATCATATTTCAGTTATACTTGACAATCAGATGGTGTTTTCTTAAGTAGTGAATTAAATATTAATATAACATATAAAAATAATAATAATTATTTTCCACTGTTATATCATACTATAATATTAATTATGTTCCCATATTCATTTATAATATAAATTCAAATTATTATTTGATTACGTGGATAAACCATCCCAAACATGAACATACCCTGATTTAATGAATCATTGTGAGGTGATTTTGTTGTAATATAATTATAAAATTAGAATAATTATATTATTTAGTGTTTATTAGTGTTATATTTAATAATTTTAGGGAATTATATGAAGAAATAATGGATGTGAAGATATTATATAATTTGACTAAAAGGTTATCCTCTTAGTACACATATTTTAAATGATTAAATTAATGACGATCATTTGTTGACCATATCATTAATAGGTTCTCTAATTTGTCATAAAAAAACCTTAATGATATCATTAAAATAATATTTATCCTTTAATACCATATTTATATCCATACTTGTAAGGTAGTTATGGAAAACAAAACATGTTATGACGTGGAGGTGGCAGTTCATACAACACACAAACGACATTTTTGTTTTTCTTAATGGATGGGTTATATGAATAAATAATGATAATACCCATAATGTTATAACATTAAAGTATATAAATGATTATAATATAATTATACTAGTGTTTTTATAATAAATTTTAAAGAATATAATTAATAATTAAACCAAGTAGTTGATGACACCTAAGTTAGAGACTTGAATTTTACTTGGAAGTCTACATGAGTTTTAAGAGATTAGGATAATGATGAGTTACCAGGGGATTATGTTAGTGGGATAGGGTTATATTGAGAGTAAAATTTCATAATTTCAAGAATTAATTATAAATATATGCAATTTTTAATGTTGTGAAGGTGTTACCCTTTTATAAGCGAAGTGATAGGTAATTTTGGGAGCAACACTTACATTTTCAATAATGCAATGTTACTATTCAAGTGTCAAAGGCCACAAAATGGAAATAATGGGAGAGGAAAATGTGTTTGGGTCGAAACTCACCTCAAACCCTCCTTTTTTATACAACTTTGATTATTTTAGGGATTTTTATTTTAACTTTTGTTTCTTTTACCCTAATTTAGTTTTACCTTGGTAATTAATTTATGACCATTACAATTGATTTTAATGGAAATGATTAAGATTTAAAATTTTACCTAATTTTATAATTATAATTTTAAATTTTAAATTAAATTCTTCAATTAAAATTTTTATTGGTGTGGAAAGTTAAATTTAAAATAAATACTCATAAGCACGTAAAAATAGTTTTTAGAGAAATAAAAATTTTAAGTTTTAAATTTATATATAAGGTAAAATTATCTTGGATAGTGATTTTAATGACATAAATTGATTTATTAGAAATTAATAAAGGATATTAGGCTTCCAAGGCAATAAAAAACAGAATCTCCTTCAAGAAATTCTTGATTCAAAGAAAAGAATGAAAACAATTTTTTTTATTAAAGTAACACTTTAATTAGTTATAAAATCATTTATCATAGGTTTTATAAGTTTGAATATTTTAAAATGAATAATTTTATTAATAAAATTAATATTATATTACTTAAATGGTATTAAAATTTATAGGTTATTCCTATATAATGGAAAATTCACAAATATTACAAGTTTCATGAAAATAATATATTTCAACTCAAAAATGATTTTTTCATAAAAAAGTACAGTAATTCACATTAAGTAAATTTTGATATGAGGAATTAAAAAATTAAGTTAATTTTTATTAGTTTCAAAGTCCAAAATTTATAACTTCAGTTTTTGAATAAAATCATAATATATAATTGAAAACCTCTTTTAATTGGAAAATGACATTTTTAAATATTAACAGTTATTGTTATTATTTCGTATTATTTACCAACTAAATTGGTGTTAACAATTATTAATATCAAACATAATTTTTCATTAATCATATTATTCTTAACATATAAATGCATATCATATTAAAATATTTTTTAGAAAAATAATTTTTTAAACATTAAATGATCTTATTAGTCATTTTATGTAAACTAATTGAATTTAATTCATATTAAAAGTAGAATTTATTATATATATATATAATTCATAAAGTTTTTACTCATATTAATTGATTCTAATTCAATGGATAGTTTTTAACATTCTTACTTAGATATTTATATTTTATCTAAATATATCATAGTTTTCATTTAAGTTTGGTGTTGCATGCAGAGTAAACTATCAAAAAAATTGAACTATTTAAAGGAAAACATATATTATAATTTCAAGGAGCTAAAATGAATCATTAAACACATAAATCATGCATCACTTGAATCATCATCTTCACATTTGGTGTGCCTATATCCAAAACACTCAACACTATGACTTGTGTTGATCACCAAGACATGGTCTTTGTAACTTCATTCACAAAACCTTTCAACTAACTTGAACCATGAGTTATAAGATGTTTTACTCCTTCTTATAGAAACCTGATGTCTGAATAAAATACGTCACTATGAATATCCACATGCTATAGTTTTCTTCCCTATGTTAGATAGGAAGACCCATCCTTCACCAAACCATTTAAAATGTCATGGTCTCTCCCATGTTGGAAGTTTGGAATTGTAGATCTTCAATATGGAACAATGACATCATCATGGTTTCTTCACTACACTAAGGAACAATTTTTTTTGGCTATTTTCCTCCAAAAAATCAAACACCATGGGCACGGTTTTTGATTTTGGACATTTGTTTCTTTCAACTCCCCCTCTCGATCACGACATCCTTTGAAAACCACCAAACACATTTTGGGCACTTGATTTCTCATAGGGATACCTCACACAAACCATATCTTTTATCATGAGAATGCTAAAACCTATTTTTTCATTCTTACACTTCAAGTATTCAACCTATACTAGATGATCAACCATGACCTTCTACAAAACTATTTTTTCCTTTTCCATTTTCATAGGAACTATTCCATTTCACTATAGTCATCACTAGGATGTGGTGTAAGATGCTTGGTTGTTTCTCACTCAACATAACCTTTAAAACACTATTAGATAACTTGTAAAATTCTCAAAGGTGAAATGGAACTCTTCCATGGGTATCACTATGATACAGTCCCTTTATATTTTATTATTTTTATCAATTAATTATCAACACACCCTCAACCGTGGGAATGTCCACACCTAACCTCTTATCTATCATTATCATGACCACAAACCTAGGCATGGCCTTGCCCATCCTAGTCTTACTTCTTATCAACACACACTCTACCATGGATATAACCTTCCTATATTTATTTTAGACTACTTCCACTTGAACAATAAACTATTTTTCAATAATTACAACATCAATATCAATTAATCTTGATGTAAACAAATCACCTTACCCATCACTACTAAGAACCAATCTCCTAGGAACCACTTCATCACTTTGGTTATCTTCATCATGTTTTGTTGACAATGTTATTATCAACAAATGAAGCATACTTTATTGAGACATGAACTCACATATTTACTATTTTTCATTATATTTTCTAAAAATAAAATAAAATTCTTTGGTATTTCTAATAGAAATATTTAAGGCATGGTTTACTGGGGTGTTGGATGAGAATTGGAGGTGTTTTATTTGCAGAAAATGGTTACATCATTGGTGGATAGTGTTGGGGGTTGACCAAATGGGTGAGAATAGTTCGAGAATAGTGATACATGTGTGATAATGGGACTCAATTTTGTTAGTGATCAAGGAACTATGTGAGGGAATCCATATATCAGGGAGTTCACCATTGTCTATTGGAGGGTGTAACCCTCGTTATGGATGAAAATTCAATGGTTGTCAAGGATGAAATAACCAATGAGTTGGGAATGGGTGGTGATGGCATTTCATATTAGAAATTGATTATGATTATGATGAAAACATATATTCATTATGTGTGGTAATGGATGAAGTTTGGGACCAAAATATAAGTATTTTGGTTTAATAGAGCGACAGTGAGGAAACTCCTTAGTTTGGAAGCATTGAATTATCCTTGAGAGTGCGACCCTCATATTGATAGGGATATAGATATATGAGAATTAATAGTGGATGATCAAGAAAATATAGGTTAACTGGTTTGTGGGAAAGATTCAATTTTATCTTTTCCTTTGTGAATGATTGATTTGAGATTCAAATGTGGTTTCAAATAGAGTCTGTGCATTATCATTAGTATCGAGATGGAATTGAAGTGATCATAGGGTGATTTGGATTGAAGGTGCATCAGAGATTGTGGTGAGAGTATGATATATGTATTGGTTGGTTAAGGATACAACATGGAATTGCACTATGTGTTAGGTTTGAAATTTAATGTGGCTATTTAGTCGATATTTTTATTCCTTTGAGAATTTAGGAATTGTGATCAGGTGATGTGATAGCGTGTTCGTGAGTGACATTGAGAATTATTTGGAGAGGTTAACTGGAGGAGGAACAATGAATGATTTTGTGTGATATTGGGTGTGGGTGCATGGAATCCACATAGGGTGTGTAAATGTATTGCTAGAAGTGTGTTCTTTGTAGGTGATTTATAGGTTGGGGGGAACTATGGATTGGAATCAGCATCTATGGGTAGAGTCTTATTATGGGGAACACTATGAGATGGGGGATTAATTGGTCAATGAAACTCAAGTGTCTTAGTATATATGGGTGTGGTTGATCACCATATTAGTATTAATGTTGGAGATGAGTGGATAAATTGAAATTTTCTGAATGGTTCACCACATGTTTGGAGCTACGCTGTAAAAAATCATTCTATATTCTAGGATAAAACATAGATAATTGATTGTGAATTGACAACTTGAGTAGGTTAGGATTTATGAATGAAATAAAACCAAGATTTATTAGGAATGATAAGTGTTATAGTGGTTATATTATAAAACCCCATGTTGTTATAGGTTTTTAAACTTTTAAGGAATTTCAATTTTTCATCTTGGAGTCGGGGATTTTTGGAGAATTGAGATTTAGATCATAACATTGATAGTTATAACATCTCATGGAGGAGATTATTTATATGTATTATGGATCAATAGGAATATTAGGTGAATGTAGTGAGATTTAGGATGATGTTAAAGGTTTTTAAAGTGGGGTTTCACCTATCAAATTTTACCACATGCTTTAGGAAACCATGTAGAGGTCTAGAGATAACATTTCAAGTGAAATTGGGTGTGGTGTGTTGGCACATAGCTTGCACATGGTTAAAATGAACCCTGTAGGGAAACTGTGAATGGGGGGATGTAGCTTGGATGGTTTGATCTACATGGTTGAAAAATAGTCTATCCTACCATATAGCCAAATCGTACGAATACCTAATTTTTATAAAAAATGATGAAATGACTATTTCACCCTTGTGATTTAATATTTTCACACCTTATTTCATTCCCTCACACTTGACCAAACATGGGAGTCTCCCTCCTTATTCATTCCTTCAATTAAACTTGGTTAGGGGTGAGTTCTTGGATGATTCCAAAGTTGATTAAGGTGATTTATTCCTCTTTCTCCCTCTATACTTCTCCTACCACAATGGTATATAATTTTTTAGGATTTTAACTAAGGATTTAGCGATGATTTCCATTATAAAATGGTGGAAATATTCTGAAATGATTGGTATTTTGATCAATTTTTATAGAGGAAATCCCGATAGGATGATTGCACATTTTTTCTCACTATTTAATTAGTGGTAAGTCACCCTATGATATTGGGAGATGATACAAGCTTGAATAGGATTGGTTGAGGATGAATGAAGCTTAATAACGATGATAACTCCATGTATGGGGTAGGTGTTACTTATTCATTTCCCAATAGTATATGCTTTGTGTTATGTAGCATGTGATATTTGGTCTTTCCAATGAGGGTGATTGAACTTACATTTAAAATGAAATTGTATTCTTTGAATCTTGATGAACATAATAGAAGTGTAAAGGGGCATAATGGACCCTTGTACAGTAGTTTATACCTCATTTGATGATGGTTGATGGCTTTATTATAAATGTGTGTGATAAGATACATAGACAGTAGAGGGATAATAATGAGAAGAGAATGAACACTACAAGACTTGAGATGAGTGCCTTTGGTCCTCCTAGGATAGTGAAGGTTGATAGACATGACATATTTGGCATAGGGGTAGGCTGTATAGGACCTTAAGAAACATTATATCCTTTAGGTGAGTTGATTAGAGAGTGGTGAGTATTCCACCCCCACATAGGTATGAGTATCTAAGTACGTATATTTGTGTAAGAATTATGGAAAGGTAGGGTATGAGTGGGTTAACCAAGTAGACCTAGTAGGGAGATGGAATTTGGGGAATCTCTAAAATGTGATAATAATATGGTATGGCCTGTGAGGTTGATGAAGCCATGATGTGATCATGGTGGTGCTGAGGGACTCTTTAATCCCTTTGAGTGAAGGTCATGGACTTGAGATATAAGAATGGGATATAGTATCCTATATATGGTGTCTTGAATATGGTGTGACCTAGAGTACACTTAGTGGGTGACTCGATATTATATTTACCCCATAGAGGGGTAGTGTAGGGAGATATAAATTTCCTATTTTAGGGGTCACCTTAGAACCCAAATATTAACTACGTGAGCCAGGTTTGGCTATTGTGATAGAGATGAGTTGTGTGCTTGAGAGGACAACCAAGGGGGAATGTGATAAGTTTAGGTAGATGGAAAACTCTTGTGGTGTTCTGGGAGGCTCTAGAGAGGATGTGTCCTAGGTACTTTGTGATGTATTTATATATATGAGTGTGTGTGTGTGTTGATGTTTACATTTCATGCATAAATTTTATAATATTAAAATAATGTTTTTTATAATTTAATTTTTTTTATCAAATATTTATTTGTTTTATTGATTTTATTATAGGATACATGTAAAAAATATTCAAAAGATAAAATAAGAAAATGAAGATTAAATTCATGAAAAAAATAATACTATGGTACATGGGATATGTATAGGCTCAATTCCAAGGATCTTAATTGAATAATAAAGAAAATATGAAGCTAAAAAAATTGGAATATGATAATTCACAATGTGATTCACTTATTCATGATGTGGAAATCCTTGGAAATGCATTAAGTAAGGAGGAGTGGATGAAAAATACATTCTGGGAGAAAATCTCAATACATAACAGCATGAAACATAATATCACGGTGTAAAAATTTCCCAACAAACCAAATAATATTTGAAAATGTGTCAATGTTGGTCAAAGACCACATATTATTCACCCATAACCCCTATAGTTGACCCATATAGATTCAATGTACTATTTAATGAAATTTATGAGATTGGGGTAGCCTATATTCCAATAAAATATGGGATAAGAAATAAGTTTAAAATATTATATTAGAGAGAAGAGCTTTGGGGTGAGGTGTTGTGCATAGTAGAGTCCTCTACTGGGCCTTCCCCCCCTTTTTATAGATTTTATTTTATTTATTTTTCTTCAACCTCTCATGGGTAGAATGATGAGTGATTTTATTTATGTTTTGTAATTTCAATGAATGGGTATTTATGTAATAATTATTTTATTTTGAATAAATAATTTATTTTTGTATTTTTTCATTCAAAAAATTACTAATGTCTCTTTCTCTCTCATTCTTTAATGCATGACCATTGTATTATCAATGGGTGAGGGAGTGATTTTTAATGCTTAAATTAAATTAATGTTTCTACTATGACCACTGGGTTAATTTCATTTTATGTTTAAAAATGGTTTTAGTTTATCCGCCTTTTGATTTTTTTAAAGTATTATGGGCATTGATAAAATAAGAGTTTTGAGATTGAGGGTCTCTACCCAGACCAAGATATTAACTTATAATCGATTCTAATGACCATATAATTATTTGTTTACTATTTAATATTTTACTATTTCATGAACCTAGAATTGAAAATTAATTAGAGTGCACCATTCCACATGGGTGTATGAGTTTTAATATAATATTTTTATATACACCCAACATTTATTCTTAAAAAATAAAAATAAAAATAAAAATTAATTAATTGAAATTACATGCCCTAGGCTAAAAAGTTTTTTCAATCATCAATCAAAGAGACAAAAATTACTCTAGATAACCATTATGTCACATTTTAAATATTTTTTTCAATAAATTAAAATGATAAATATGGGGTAATAAATTAGTAAAGATAAATATGGGATTTTTGGATTTGATGAATCATAATTTGGGAAACTGGTAAATTTTTGTAAATGATTTTTTTCTAAGATATTTAATGATTTCAAAATATTATTGTTATGTTAATTGATTTTATTTTTGACACAAATGATGATGATTAATTTTACCAATCATTTATTCTCATTCCTGATAATTTTTCTAAGCCTAATATAACCCCTTTTTAATGATTTTTTCAGTGAAAATTGGGCATTCTTACTTCATGAACTTACTTTTAATATTATAAAATATATGATTATAAAAAATCTCCCATGGAATGATTAAGGAAATTTTTGATAAGATTTTATCCTAATACCTACCATTACATTAATCATTTATAAGCCCATAAAATCCATAAACAACCTTGTTAAGGAAGAGATGCATTAAAAACTAATTTTATCCATTCCCACCCTAATCCAATTTTTTTTAAAGATTTTAGAAAATGAGTGTGGGGGAGAAAAAACCATGGTTAAAGGGACATGTATTTTGAAATAAAAATGTATGGGGGAATTTTTCATGGGATGTTGGGAAAGATCATGATTTATCATTTATTGTAATTTATTGCACACCCTTTAAAAAAGTTAAGAACAATAAAAAATGGGTTGTGGCTTAGAGGGTAAAAAATCAAAATTTTCTTGACCAATGATTTCTTATAATTTTGGGTTTGGTGGTGTATATGAGACTTGTCCAAACTCAACTTTCAAAAAATTTAGAAAATTCAAAAAAAAAAATCAAATTGAAAAGATAAATAAATTAATAAATAAAATAGGGTGAATTTATCATTACGATTCATTGCTTTGTAAAACTTACTTTTAATTTTTGGGAAAATGGGAGATATTATTTGAAAGGTGAATTTTTTCATTTACCCTTTATTGATTATAATGAAAAATGATTTAGAGTTTATCATCCTTTTTGAGCTTTATTGATTTTTTACATTATTTACCCACCTAACCTTATGCCTCAGATTCATTTGAATATAATGGTTAAGCCCTAATGATTATTTGTGAATTTCTATCTATAGGGTAGAGAAGGTAGATTCAATACAAGCCTATGGTAAGGATCATGATTATCATTATTTGAAAAATTCCATTTACATTTTTATGGTGATGATGAGTGAAAAAATAAATTTAAGTGTGGTAAATTGAAAGTGGCACACACTAAAAATTAATTGAAAAATACGAATTAAATAATAAATAAGCATGATTAATTCAAAATAGAAAAATTAAAATACATGGTTGACTTGATTTCTTTTAAAAATGAATAGTTGGTGAATTGTTTTCCTATGATGCCCATTTAATCAATTAATTTTATTAACATTAAATATAAATCATGGTAAAGTGGATATCATTTTTTTGAGATTTAATATTGAGGAAAATCATGAGTTTAAGTATAAGGGATTTTATGTTTACATTCCATGCATACATTTTATAATATTAAAGTTATGTTTTTATAATTCAATTTTTTATTCTTACCAAATATTTTATTTGTTTTATTTATTTTAGGGCATGATAAAATTGAAAAATATTAAATAGATAAAATAAAAAAATGGATATAAAATTCACAAAAAGAAACGATGCTCTAGGATATGGGAGAGGCCAAGGATCAATTTTAAGGATTTATATTGAAGAATCATGAAAACAAAAGGTGAAAACATTGGAATATGATAATTATTATTGTGAATAACCTATTAAATATTTGAAAATACTTAGAAACTTGTGATAGAAGGAACAACAGATGGAAAAATCATTTCAAGAGAAAATTTCTACATGTCATATCATAACACATAGTGTCACGCTATGACACATGCCCATCTGACCTAGTGATAGCAAAAAAAGTGTCAATGTTGGTCAGAGATCACATATTATTCACCCATAAATTCTAGAGTTTACCATTATGAATTCAACTCACTATTTTATAATATTTATGATCTTGGGAAAGACTCTATGACTATAAAAGTTAGTCCAAATAAGAAGATCAAAATATTAGATTGGACACCAGAGATCTGGGGTGAGGTGTTACACATAGAAGAGTCCTCCACCACGCCTTCTCCACTATCTTCTTTTAAAATTTTATTTTATTTATTTTTCAACCCTATCAGGGGTAACATGAGGGGGTTATTTTATTTTTTCTACGTAATTTAAATTAATTGAGATTGTTTTAATAATAATTTTATTTTGAATAAATAATTTATTCTTGGATTTTTTCACTCAATAAAATTTCAAATATCTCTTCCTCCCTCATTATTTAACACATGAACATTGTATTGTATATGGGTTAGGGATTGGTTTTTAATGCTTAAATTAAAGTGAATTTCCACCATGATTATTGGGTTAATTTCATTTTACATTTAAAAATGGGTTTAGGTTACTTTTCTTTTTATTTTTTGATGTATCATGACTATTGAGAAAATGAGTGTCTTGAGATAGAGGGTGTCTACCCGAACCAAGAGATTCACCTAGAATCAATTTAAAGGCTATATAATTATTTGGTTAATATTTAACAATTTAATAGTTCATGCATTTTGATTTTTAAATTATCTGAAACCTTTATTTTTAATTTCTTCCACAAACTTCTTCAAAATTCACATGTTTTCTAGATTAGATTTAGTTTCTGAAAATACTTTTTTATTAAATTATTTTAGTCTCTAAACCTATCTCTATGGGATCAAACTCAAAATTTCAATATCCTATACTATATAATTATAGAATTAGAAAATTTTTCTTCTTTATTTTAAATTTATAAATTTGGTGTACCTGTGAGAATTAATGATTCCCTATAATCCATTAAATTGTTGGTACTATAGCCAGGGACATGTAAAAAAATTATTTTTAATTTAATATTTTAGAAAAATTATTTCCTCATCTATTTCTATTTCCTAATTTTAATTCAGTTTTTTATTTTATTATTATTATTATTATTTATTTTATGCATTAGGGTATTTTTGGTTGGTATGGAAGGATTAAAATGTATCATGAATCTAAAAGACAGACTAATATTCCTTTTGTGGGATTTGAAAAAAATAAGACGAAGAGATAAAAAAGATTAATATTAAATAAAAAATTTCCCTCAACCATATGCAACATGAAAAATACAACACTCCCCAACCTATATTTAGATTTCAAAGAGTCGTGTAATAATATTGAGAAGGCCAAACAAGTAAGAGGAAAACAAAAGGAGGAATCCCATGATGAAGTAGACTTCAATAAGGCATATGAGGAAGCTATTTCATTGGAATTCAATCATGATTCACGACTTATTCTTCGAGATAAATTTCATTATTTGTAAGATACCCTCAACATTTTAGATTCAGAAGAAGAAAAAAAATAATATAAATTGGATGATTCATTTTTAATGAATATCCTAGAAAATATTAGAGCACACCCAGATGAAAATGAAGAGGAGGAGAATATGACTACTAAATTTATAACACAATATCTCAAATATATAAAAACACCATATAAAGAATAAAAAGAACCTATTATGTTTTATACTAACTTTACATAAGGATAAAAAGAAACAGTATGAGAAGAAAAAGTTGAGGAGCTGACCATAGACCCTGAAGAGGTCTTTGAAAAAATACCACAACCACATCTAACAGTTAAAGAATAACAATGATAATATGTTAGAAAAAATTCCGAATTCTTCTAACATTCTTTCAAATTTTACAGAATTTGTTCCCATCCTCCAAATTTCCCTTTGATTATGGATAGGAGGAAATGATATGAGTTGGAAGGGCTCCAAATTAAGGACTTGGTCAACCTAAGAAGGATATTATTTTGTCATACACATATCAACTAACCCAAAAATGGTTGAGCTAAAAAACTATAAAAAAAAGAGAATCTTCAATGAGTCAACCCAAGTTTTTTATTTATTTCTAGGATTTATAATTTTATTTCATTCCTATAAATTAATTTTATATTAATTTAGTTCCAACCCCCCTTATTCTTTTAGAGATTTATTTAACGGACCTTGTGAGTTTATGAACAATTTTATTTTGTAGGTCCAAATTAAAGGTAAAAGGAGAAAAATAAATAAATTAAATAAAAAAAAGAAGTTGGAAGTTTCAAGCTATAGAGCACCATTCCATAGGGTATTTTGAGTTTTAATTTACAATTTTCTTCTACATCCCAACATTTATGCTTAAAAAAATTAATTAATTGAAAATACATGCGCCACGCTTAAATCTTTTGTTTTGATCATCAATTGAGGAGACAAAAACTTCTTATAATAATCATCATGCCAAATTTTAAATATATATTTTTTCAATAATTTAAAATGATAAAAATAGGGGAATATATTAATAAATATAAATATGATATTTTGGATTTGATAAATCACAATTCGAGAAATTGGTAATTTTTGTAAAAATTTTTTTTCTATGATTTATCATGTCTTGAAAATCTGATATTTATGTTAATTGATTTTATTTTTGACATGAATCACCATGAGTAATTTTTCAAATATTTTATTCTCATCATTGAGAATTTTTCCAATCCTAATATTTCCCATTCTTCTCTTGAGTGACTTTTTTCTAGTGAAACCCAAGCATGATTACATATTGAACTTTCTTTTCCTATTTTCAAATCTATGTTTTAAAAAAATCACACTTAAAATGATAGAGACAATTTTTGATAAACCCTTATTCTAAGAATATAGAGACCCTAGCCTTTTACACTAATTACATGATTTTTAGAATATCTAAACATCAAGATACAATGCAAGGATCGTAAAGTATAGTGTTTTTGGAAGACTAGGTATATAATTAAACATCATAAAAGAAAATTTTATTTAATATCAATATTGAGCTCCTAACTTCCATTTATCTCATAAATCATCATAGGATAACCTAGGGATAACATGAAAAAGGGATGAGATAAAAATCCTTATAAGAGAATAAATATAAGAATAAATCTTTAACACATAGGTTAGAAGACATGACATAATGATATAAAAAGGCATGGAATAAGATTGATCATATGTAATAATAACATATAAAACCTGGGATTATATAAAAATGAAATAATATTAATGTGGAAGAAACATAAAACATGACTTTATCATGAGTCAAAGCTATTTGAACATAGAGTAGCACGAGTCAAGGGTAACCACCAAGATCGTTGCACATAGAGCACGAGTCAAGGATAACCGCCAAGACCGTTGCACATAACGTCCCATGAGACTAAACTTTACCCAATGAATTGGAGTGATTTATTGGGTGCATTCATCATAACATGTTCATTGATATGTTTTCCACATAAAGAATCATACATAATCAA
The DNA here is from genome assembly GCA_963277665.1 of Viscum album. Taxonomy (NCBI): domain Eukaryota; kingdom Viridiplantae; phylum Streptophyta; class Magnoliopsida; order Santalales; family Viscaceae; genus Viscum; species Viscum album. The sequence continues at coordinate 2,143,084,989 of OY728156.1, forward strand.
TAATACATAAACAAAAGGGTACCTATGGAATGAAATGAGTATCATAATCATGTCATAAATCATAACCAATGGGTGTATCATAAAAGTAACCATGAATGAAAGGAATTAGATCATAAATGAAAAATTTATAATAGGAATATATCAATATAATTGATTTCAAATTGAAGTGATATAATTTTAAAAGAGTGTTAAAGAAACTTTATATTTAAAACATTTTAGTGCGGTTTAAGGAAAATATCAAAGAGCATTTAAAACAGAAAAAAGAATAACAATTTATATAAAACCAGAAGTGATAAAATAAGGCATTATTAATAAAATGGTTGATTTTATAAGGATATTGGTGGATAAAGACCAATTATATAGTGCACTAGAAATTGGGTAAGGATTCAGGATGTCCCCTTAAAACAAGCTTGCTTATTGGGAAGATTTGAGAAGAGAACCACTTAAAAATATGTATATCCCCAAAATATAATGATGAATGGATATTGATAAATGAGTTTGGAACATATAAAAATAATTTATAATACATAAATAAAAATTAAATATAACTTCATTTGGGTAAAAAGAAAGATAGAGCAACCCAAATTAATAATGAAGGTTCGGGTAGAATCCCTTACTTGAAGTTCGAAGGTGTTCTTCACTAGATATTAATGTCCTGGATAAACAAATTAGATTAATTAATTAATAATTATAGAATATATTCTAAATTTAATTGATTTATTATAACCTTATTAAGTTCATTAATGTCCTTTTTGATGGGTTAAGATGTTCAATTTCATTGTTTTGGAGCGCTTGTTTCCTTGGTTTTTGTGATTAGTTTAATTATATATGTATACAAATAATCATGTAAGATGAGGATGGTTTTCCATAATTGAATTTATATGTTATTAGAGAAAATACATAAGATTAAATAGTTATAAAATTAATTTGGTTATTTGGAGTGAGGATTAATCATTATATAAATGATAACCATTTGGGTTAACGAGCAGTTTTTGATCACAACGAATCATTTTGTTTTATAAATTAATATTTTTTTTACAAAATGATTATAGAACATTAAATAGGATATATTAAATACATAATAATTTGGTTCAAGAATAAAAATGGTTTCATGACCAGAATTGAAGATGATAATAGAAATTAAAAACCCGTCATCCTTGAATGTGATAAATTAACACATCTCAGATGGTGTTTCCATTTCTATTATAAAAGGAGGGGAAATGAGAGATGATGATGAATTATTACATTAGAATTAAAACATTCTAGTACATGTAAGGTACTGGAGTTGTCACACTATTTGGATGAGGAGAGGTGAGGATAGAAAATAATACAAAGGAACTTGAAAAGAAATTGAAAGAAAACGGAAGAGAGTTTTACCTCTTGATTCCTTCCTCTTGAGAACATCCTTAGGGGAGAGGTTTTTGTCTTTTGATGAGACCAGGAGATACGGGATGTGGTATATGTGCTTAGGAAGATATTTTAGTATAATTTGGACAAGGCAAAAGTCTTTATAGGTGTGAGGAGAATAGGTAGCGAGGAGTGGTATTTATAGTAGAGGAGAGGGGAGTTTTCGCAATAATTAATTCATTAGTTTATTATTTTGATCAAGATAAGAAATAGTGATGATTATTGAGACTAAATATAGTAATTATATAATATTATTTATAACCAATGGTTATTACATTATCCATGGCTTAATAAATAATGTATTTAACTTATAATATATATACACACACCATAATTTACTGTATTTCACTATTCACAGAAATTCAAGTATTTTATAAAAATACAAAAAATTCAAACTAACCATTTTTAGACATGTATAATCTAAAAAGGAACTCCATTTAACGAAAATAATTTTGTATATATGAGAAATTTAAATTTTAATTAAAACCATAATTTACTTGAAAAATACAAATTTTAAAATTAAAACTACGTTTCTAACACTTTGAAAAATTAATTAAGGTCTCATAAAATTATCTTATAATCATAAAACATAAAAATATCATTTTATGAAAATAAAATTTCTTTTAATATATTAAATTGACCATAAAATTGTAATTAAATATACATGAATTACAAAAATACCAACACTTAAGTAATAATTTATAAAATATTTATTCACTTATACTATGATATAATTATTTCATATTTACACTTATAAGATGGATAAATTTTATTTATACTTTCATTGGTGAGGTTACTATTTCATTGGCTGGTTTACTATTTATAAGGTTCACATTAATATTCTAAAGGTCAAGATAACATTTCATCAGTAAATGTTCCTTAACTTCTAGAGACACCTTTTATTTCACTCATTATTCATTTATAAGGTTTGTATTGTGTTCTATATGTAATCTTATGTGATTACAGAATAAAAAATAATCATAAGAAGGGAATTCCATTGATAAAACATTAGGTTATTACATTCTTCCCCCCTTATGAAATTTCTCCCTTGAAATTTTGTTCTACATTCTAAGCTGAAAATAGGTGTGGGCACTTTTCCTTCATTGCTACCTCTAATTCCCATGCTGCCTCTTTGTACTTATGGTTCCACCATAGTACTTTGACCAAATGAGTAGTCTAGTTACGTAGAACTTTATCTCTATGATCTAAGATATTCACTAGATGCTCCTCATAAGAAAGATCATTCTCCAACTGTACCACCTTTGAAGATAGTAAATATGAAGGATCTGGTATGTACTTCGTTAAGAGGGATACATGGAATACATCATGTAATTTATACATGGTAGGTGTAAGTGCTAGTCAATAAGACACAACTCTGACATGATCAAGAATCTCGAAGGGGCCAATGTATCTAGGACTTAGCTTTCCTTTCTTCAAAAATATCATGACCTTCTTCAATGGAGATATGCAGAGGAATACCATGTATCCAACTTTAAACTCATGTTCTCATCAACGATTGTCTTCATAGATATTTTTTTCGAATTTGGGATACCTTGATGTGATGCTGAATGGTTTTCACCTTCTCCACCATTTCTGCGACCATTGTAGGTCTTAGTAGCTTACGCTCACCAAATTCATCATAGAATTATGGTGTTATGTACCTTTTACCATAAAGGGCTTCATATGGTGCCATTCGGATGCTCGAGTGGAAATTATTATTATAAGAGAACTCAACTATAGGTAGGTTTTGGTCCCATCCTCCTTTCAATTCCCTAGAACAAACTATCAACATGTCTTCCAATGTCTGAATAGTTCATTCAGATTGGCCATTAGTTTGATAATGATAGGCCATACTGAAGTTTATCTCAGTTCTTAGATCATGTTAGAGACTTTTATATAACTTCGAGATGAATATCAGATCTCAATTGAATATAATCAATAGTGTTACTCCATGCAGACTTACTAATTCTTTGATGTATATATGTGCAAGTTGATCCAGTGAGAAGTCCTCTAGAATTGTGGTAATGTGAGCTATCTTTGTAAGACAATCTATAATAACCCATATATCATTGTTTCCTATGGATGTACTTGAAATTATAGTGACAAAGTCCATGGTAATGTTCTCCCACTTCCATGTTGGTATAGGTAGTGTTTTCATCATCCCCTTAGACTTTTTTCTTTCAGCCTAAACTTGTTGACATACCAGGAACTTTGATGTATATTCAACAATCTCCCTCTTCATATTGTCCCACCAATAGGTTTCTTGGAGATCTCGATACATCTTTGTGATCCCTGGGTGAATAGAGAAGGTTGAGATATATGCATCATTCAGAAGCTCATTCTTTATCTTTGGAATAGATGGTACACATATTCGGGACCCAAATGTCACGACTCCTTCCTTATAAATTTTGAACTTAGATGATTTCCCATTTCTAATATATTTCACCTTTTTTAGAATTTACAAATCTTTTCTTCGAGTATCCTTTATTTTATCCATGAGGTATGGTTGAGAAATCATTTAAGAAAGGATTGGTGATGTTTCTCCCTTAATTATTTCCATGTCCATCCTCTACAAATCTAAGAATATTAGATCCTTCTCAATTCTCATCATTGATAAATATGTAGGATCCTTTCTACCCAAAGAATCTACTACCTTATTTGCCTTACTATGATGGTAGTGGATTGAGAAGTCATAATACTTGATGTGATTTAATGATATTCTATTGCACATATTAATACCCTCCTATGTTAATATATATTTGAGACTCTTGTGATCAGTATATATCTCACATTTCTCCCCATAGAGATAATGCCACCATATTTTCAATGCAAAGATCACAACTACCAACTCCAGATCATGCATGGGATATTTTTTCTCATGTATTTTTAACTACATTGAGGAATAGGCTATCAATTTATCATTTTCATCAGTAAAAAACCTAAGGCCTTCTTTGAATCATCACTTTACACCACAAATAGTTCTCCACTTGTCAAGAGTGTGAGTACAGGCATAGTGATAAGACACTTTTTGAGATTCTTAAAGATTTCCTCACATTCTTAAGTCTATAAAAACATTACTCCCTTATGTTTTCACTTGGTTATTTGGTTTTAAAATCATGATAATTTATTCAAAAATCATCTGTATTACCCCGCTAGACCAAGAAAGGTGTGGATCTCCATTACAAATGTTGGCCTAAGACACTCTTTGATTGCCTTTTTCTTGGAAAGGTACACAAATATCCATTTTCTAGTGATAACATGCCCCATTAATGATACTTCATCCATCTAGAACTCATATTTACTGTACTTTTAATATAGATTCTCCCTTTTCAAAGTCTTAAACATAGTATTCAAATGCTCTACATTCTCCTACTTGCAATTTGAGTATATCATAATATCCTTGATAAAGACTACCAAAAATTTGTTGAGGTAATATCTAAAGACAATATTAATTAAATACATGAAAATTTCTGGAGCATTAGTGAGTCCAAAGGGCATAACTATGAACTCATAGTGTTCACACCTTGTTTGAAAGGCAGTCTTGGGAATATCTTCCTTCCTCACCTTTAATTGGTGATATCACGACCTAAGATATACCTTAGAGATATAACTATCCCCACATAGATGATCAAACAAGACATATATCCAAGGTAGGGGTACTTTATATTTATCATGATTTTATTGAGATCATGATAATCAATACAGAGGCGCAATCATCCATCCTTATTCTTAATAGAGAGCACTAGTGCACCCAATGGTGAAGCACTCGGGCATATAAAACCCTTCTCCAGATTCTCCGGTAACTATTTCTTCAGCTCTTCTAGCTCAACGATGTCCATTCTATAAGGTGTCTTTGATATAGGCAGAGGTCTAGGAATAAGTTCAATTGAGAACTCAACCTCTCGGTCAGGTAGAAGACCATACAACTCTTTAGGGAATACATCAACATAATCCCTCATGATGGGCATGTCTTCGAGCATAATTCTCTCCTTTATAAATAATTTGAGCATGATATGATTTCTCATAAAGCAATGATATCAACACTTGATACAATGATTCTAAATGAGACTCATCTTCCTCTTTACACTTGTACAAGATTGGATGATTCTTTAGGATTTGAAGAGTGATCTTCCTTTCCCAACAATTTATATTAGCTTTATATAAGGATAAACAATCCATTCTCAAAATAGCATCAAACTCTACCAAAGGTAGTATGATGAGATTTTATGGGAAGTTCAATCCACAATAATTAATTAAGGAGGAGTTATATACTTTAGATGAAATAATTTTCCCATATTCTATTTTCACAGACAACTCAATCTCCATATTTTGAGGTGGTGTTTGAATAGTTATACTAAACTTTCATGATATTAAAGAATGCATAGAACCAGAATCAAATAATATATCTTCTATTCATGAATGAATAACCAGCGCACCCATCACCACATCATTTTCTTTCTCCACCTTAGCAGTAGTGATAAAAAAAGTCCTTCCTTGTTTCCTTGTAGGTTTTTGTTGATTACCTTTGAAAACCCTTGGCTTAGGGAAATTGTTCGCATAATGACCATATTCTTTTTAGATAAAACAATGCACTACTTGCTGAGTGTTGATATGAACCTTACTTTCTTCTTCCACATTAGTGGAATTATTCATATCCCTTTGGCAGTTCTTAGCTAGATGTCCCATTATTCCACATTTTAAGCAATTTAGGGTTCTATTTATACAGTTCCCAAGATGATTCTTCCCACAATTTTGACATGTGGTATGTTTGGAAGTCTTTCCATCATGGGATTTATTTTTTGATCCACCCATATTGGACTCCATTTTCTTTTTTTTTCACTGGGCCCATGAGACCATTGAGATTCTCTGATCTCCATTTAAACCTTGAGGGAACAACGGAAAATCTCCTCATATATTTCAAAGTCATTAATCACCATTGATTTTTATAAACTCAGGTTTAGTCTTCTAAATAATTGATCCACCCTAAATTTAGTTTTTATGATAAAGCCAAAAGCATATTTTGAAATCCTTGTAAAGTTTGGTTCATACACCCCAATAGACTCATCTTACTTCTTTTTATGTCTGAGGAACTCTCTTTCTATCTTGAGATGGAGGGTTTAGAGAAAATATTTATTAAAAAACATATTATTAAATTCCTATCAACCCATGGAATCAATTTCCACTCTAGATATCATATTCTTATTCAGTTTCCACCACTGATCATCTTCCCCATCAAAACTATATACTGCGAGCATGACTTTCTCTTCTTCTGAGTAGTGGAGGATAGATAATATATATTCAATGGAGTTAATCCACTATTCCAAATTTAGGGGAGAAAAAGATCCACTAAACTTGGGAGGATTTTTCTTTATGAAGGATTCGATGGAAACATGCTCTTTCCTTGGAGAAGCAGGCCATTCTACATGATTCATGTTATTATTCATAACTTGAGCCAACTGAGCAAGTAATGTCATAAAGTTTTGATCACCCGTTCCCATCATATTTGGTATATCATTAAGTAAATATTCACATTCACTATCAAATTGATTGTTGTCATGTGTTCTTCTATTTCTTTCCATTAAATAAGAAAATAAAGTGGAATTAAGGGGCTTGAATACTTATATAATAAGCATAAAAGGAAACTTTGAAGATAAAAGGATAAACTTGTAAAGAAAAAATATATCATAACTTGTGATTACCTTGGTTTAAATCTTATTTATCCATGATCTATTTCTTAACATATATTTTTATGGGCTCTTTTTTTTTGTTCCCTTAACAATGGTTCATAATGAGCTTATGAATTTACCAAAGCGTATCTCTTGAGAGTGTCAAACAAGGAGAAAAGTAAGGAAAGTTGTTATGTACTAGGTTAACCCGAGTCAGGCACCAAAAACCTTGGAAAATTTGTTACTCCCAGGTAAATCTGTGATAGAACCATATCCACTTTTTGTTTTGAGATAAGGATGTATTTTCATTATATATTTTTTTCTACACTAACCAAAATTTAGGGATGTTTTCATATACATGGTCTTATCCCTAGGGTTCTTACTAAAGTGATCTATTAATAATATCCAAAAATAAATATATCTTCCTATGATACCAACTATATTGACCCTATACTTTTACACATATCATTACATTACTTTATGCATAATTAAACATCAAAATACAATCCAAGGATCGTAAAGTCCAGTGTCTTTGGAAGACTATATACATAATTAAACATCATAAAAGCAACTTTTATTTAATCTCCATATTAAGATCCTAACTTCCATTTTATAATACATATGTATAGGATAACATGGGGATAACATGAATAAAGGTATGTGCTAAAAATCCCAGTAGGGGAATAAATATAATAATAAATTTTTATCACCTTTCTTAGATAGAGTTTGTGGTGTCCCTCTATGAGACTAGAGTGTGATCCTCTTTATCCCTTATACCCCAGGTGGGGTTTAAGGAGTTAGTGTGACCTAATTGAGAAAGGTGTTGATCATCTATCTAGAAGTTTTTATTGGTAGAGTTGTTGGTATCATTGGTATATGATCCCATATGTAGTGGGTTGATTCAGATTGGATTCATGGTTTCCCCCATTGATTTTGGGTGCGACCCCTATTTTAGTATTAGGGTATTCTGAGGCTAGTGAGATTATTGGGATGGTCCTAATGACCTAAGACCCTTTGATGAGTGTCTCTAGTGATATCATGGCTTGTGGAGTGTATTATCTTGTAATTAGCGTTTTTTTGAGAAGAATCCTATCGCTAGAAGCTAGTTGTGACTGCCTGGTGGCACAATGTTTTTTTGAGTATATCTCAGTGTCTTTTTGTTATATATTGATTTATATATCCTTATATTGAGCTGAATATTCTTGAGGATTAATGTTAAGTGTTGTTGGGGTGTCATAATAGGTATTGTAATACTCACCCATGCATGGGCTCTACCCACACATGTTTTGTCTTATGAGGATGATGACCCTTTTGATGGTGTCCTAGGAGGACGCAGAGTAGGTGGATCATAAATTAATCTAGACAGACTGAGGTGTTTTTCAATAGTTTTAATTTGATTGTAGTCCTCACCCTTGGAGAATATTGAACTCTTTAAAATTTTTGGTTGGGATTTTATTTGGCCCCTATTACACTTTCAATACATTATTGTCTTACTTTGGCTGTGGAATTATAGATGTATGTATGCATTGTTTTTAGTGGTTTTACATTTCAGCATTATATGGTCTTGGAGATGTGTGAATGTGTATATGTACATTAGGACAATGGATCCCATTTATGGGATATTCCTACTCGGAACTAGTCGCTAGCCCCTGGCCTATTAGAGGCATGCTTGGGGTATTCATGAGTCGGACCCTGATGGGTTGGGTCTTGACATGTTTAATCATTCATAATAATTAAGGAGTCAATCCTCCTCATTCCATATTATAATTTTTTATATCATAACCCACCCACATATACCCATAGTGAAAACAATGTTAATTCCTCATGACTGACTCATTTTTTGAATCTATTAATTGTAGATACTAATATGGAAGAAATCCTATATAAATCAAGCATGCACTTGGGAATGTGAATAAATCCATTTAAAATGACTTGAGTGAAGAGATATACATTTATGAAAATGTAAGTACAAAATAAAAATGGGTATTACCATGATAATAAATGAATTTTCATGGAAAATATGGAATTATGGTATTTAAATTCATGAAGGAATCATGATTTACATATTGATGTGAGAATTGAAAAGTGCAACAATTAATACTAGGAGATTTTTTGACCTTGATATTTGGTGATTGACCACGAGTGAAATATTTATCTGTAGAGGTATTTATAGATAATATATTATATATATTTATTAATGTAATTCATTAAAAATATTCCCACATTTTTCAAATTCTAATTTAATTTATCACATATTTAGTTTAATGGAACAATTCATAATTTATTGTAAAAATTTCAAAAAATATGATCTTTTAGAGATTTTATTATTAATTGATTAAATGGAAAAATGTTAATTCAAGTTTATTATTTTTAAAAATAATTTAAAAAGTTAGGAAGCATGTTCAAAATTCATAAAAGACCTAAAGAAAAATAAATAAATATTTTATGAACTATTCATTCATCTAAAATATGATTTTTTCATAAGAAGAATCTAGAATGTTTATCTAATCAGGAAGATGAAGTATAGAAGAAAAGAAGACTAAATTCTTCAGGATTTGTTAATTTTTTTGAAAAGGGTTAAACCCTTATGTATTAATATATAATATTCATTTCCATGGCCACATTATATGTAAGAAATTATGTTTCTTTCCACATAGAAGAAGCTCTTAAAACATAAGGTCCATTACCATAACCTAAGTAATACATAAATTTTAATTCCTTTTTCATATGGGTGATACAACTAATATATATATATATACATATATATATATATATATATATATATAATGGTCCCATGTCTAGTCTGTAAAGGTAACCAAGTTGATATGGTAATGAGTAAGATTCATAACTTTTTATCTAGGGAGAATTTTGGTTAGGATGAAGTGATAATTAAAGATTTGAGCCTTTATCATAGTGGAGAAATGGACCATATATAAGGGTAAATTTGAAGTAATTCATTGATATGTAAATTTTTTCAAGAAACATAAAGAAAACATAAGGTTTTTTAAGTTGAAAATTTCTTTCTAACATAATATATATGAGTATTATAATTTTACACGAAGAAGAAGAATCCGTCACATCAATGAGCTGGGACAAAAAACTACTCACATGTAATTAAATAACTTCTATATTAGCTTATTAGCCACTGCATGAGAATAAAACAAAGATATAGAAGGAGAGATTTCCCAAAATAGATGTTTTATATGATTAACTAGATTTCCTAACTTCTTAGGTAAAAATCATTAACTATGTGTCACATGTGATTTAGCCATGGAATTCAAGGCTTACATCATAATTCCCATCCATTTATGCATTATTCATTCCCCTTAGCCAAACATTTTATATTTTAAGATCAAAATGGAATCAAAATGTTATTTTTATCCCATTTTCTAATCACTATGAGTTTATTTGTGGCTTCTATCCCAAGATTATCTACCAAAAAAGACATTCTCATATATTTTATTTAACAAAATGAATTAAATTAAAAATATAAGATGTAATGTCTAAAGATTTGGGGGAGATTTAAAAAAAAGTGAAGCTTACTGCTAACTAGAAAATTCATCTTGAATCACACCACTTTTTAAGAATCCATCCCCATGAATTATTAAGCCTATTGAAGACTTAAATTCTCAAGATGATACCTATTTAAATTATTTTACCTCCAATGCATTCAAACTCTCCTTTTTAGTGAGTATTCTCTCTTTTTTTGGTTCTTTTTAAAAATATAGTTTAGGGATTTACTATTATTTTTTATAATCATATTTTTCTATAATTAAGTCTACATATATTTAATTAAAGTGTTATCTATTTCTTTCGCACTTCTATATTTTTCATACCCATCATTCATTATGATATCAAATCTTCTTGATGATGAAATAACCCAAGGTGTCTCCCAAAGGAATAATCTAGTGATAAACCTAAGTCATAAAACATTTATAATTATCATCTTTTATTTACTTTTAGTTATTATTAGGATAATATTTTGCGAAGAAAGGTGAAAATGTGTCCTCAATATGGATATCTTAGTATTTAATTTTTATTCAACACTGTTCTCCCTCTCTTCACTCAATTATCAGGTTATATGATGGAGCCTTGATGATTAATTTCTAAATTGGTGTGATTTCATGCTAGGAATGTGGGTTATAGATTTATCTTGATTGAAGACCCCTTTAGCTTGTTATCCACAAATAAGGTAGATTTACAATGTTCTTGGAGATTGTTAGGTACACTGTATATTCATAATTGGGGTAGAATATAATGACCACACATAAAAATGACTGTGATCATTAATAAGGTACGTGACTAACAAAGAGGTAATCAATATTAGAAAATCGAGCTATAGCCACAAACCTATATCCATGGTTTTGGAAAACCAAGGATATAGGTATTTATGTCAAGGCTATAACCATGCTTTTTATAGAACTGTGGAAATATCTTGCACCAATAGACATGTTTTCTTAAATCATGTATATAAGTAGTTTTTTATAAGGCTATAGCCATAGTTCACTGAAAATATGGCTATATACTATACCCCAAGCCATGATTTTCATGAAATTGTGGATATAGGTAGTTTTTTTGAAGGCTATAGCCACCGTTTTCATGGAACTGTGGCTATAGGAAAATTTTCCTGAAGGATTTGGCTATAGTGTTCATAAAACTATGGCTATATACTTCACATATATCCATGGTTTAGGAAATCCATAGCTATAGGTTTCCTATATAAGCACGTAAAAAAAATTCGATAAGAAGTTGTTGAGAAGGCCTATTTCCATGGGTATTATTTCTATTTCCATAATTTTTAAAGATATAAATAATATATATATATATATATATAAACACACACACCATAAGTTGGCATTGGTGTAGTGGTAAGGTTCCTGGTTACCAGTAGCAGAGGTATGGAGATCGAATTCCATTGGAAGAAATTATTTTACACCTATATCCACAATTTACATTAGATATAACCATGATTTTACAATGTGGTTATAGACCTATTTTCACGATGGACTACCAGGAGGGGTATTAATGTAGTTCCAAAACCTGTGGCTATAGGGTGTATGGCCATAGTTGCAACTGTGTAATAAACCATTAGAACTGTGGCTGTAGATTTTTTTCTATATCCACGTCAATTGGATACACAACCCATTGAAACCATGGATATAGCTTATATCCATGGTTTTGACCCCCATATCCACTGTTTTGGATCGTGTCTATTGACAAATTTTTTACTTGTGAATAGTGTTTTACTCAAGGCTATTCTCCAAGGAGAAATTAATTTATTTATAAGTTTATTTTTTCATCTGTATGAATGTTTATTTTCTTCATACATTCATTTTTCAAACCCCTATATTTCCCTATATTTTATAAATATAAAAATACAAGAAATGCAATATAGTGATTAGAATAGTGAATGATCTAAAATTGGCTCCTTTAGTGATAACCCTATTTAGACACTATGCTACACTAGGATAAATATATATTATATTTTTTACCACATCATGAAAATTGTATCAATTATTATAGATTATTATGAAATGTTAAGACTATTGTGAGTATGATTCTATTGAGATACAAAATATGTTAATGAGGAACAAAACAAGTTTTTCTTGCTGGATGAATAATAAAGTATACTACATGGATTTTCATAAAATATGTATTTATTATACTAGGGTTTTATGGATTTTATTAGGAGTCTCCACTCTCATAGGCTGGTGAGATACCTAGCAAAAGAAATTTTATACTCTTATACCTTTCTTAGGCAATCCATGGGGCTTAGATGTTTAGGGGAGTATGTTTCAGATCATGTTGTCGATTGGAGATCAATTATGATGAGATTTTACCTCTAATATAATGACCAAAAAACATGGTCCTCTTTTGATATTGATTGAGGAACTGTGTGGCCTCACCTAGATATTAAATATGATGTTTTTATCTATTCAACTGAGGGGAATGTGTTGTGATCATCTAAAAAGGTGAATAAAATTTGATCTATTAATAAAACTAGTTAGTATATACACGATGGATTTAAAATATATTAATTGGATATATGATATTGACACACTTTGTGTGCCATGGTCACTTGATGTCTTAGAAAAATGGATTTTATGAGAATGCATGATTGTATATGATATAACTAGTGGACACATGTTTAGATATACATGTGTTTGATAAAGATCATTCCAAATAACTTTATAGCATGAGTATCATCAATTCATTAATAGAGAGTTCTCTTTTATTACATTTATGGATTCAATAATTTATATTTGTTTGTAACACTATAGAGATTTGTGAGGTCACACATTGCGGTTGAATGAATTGAGATTGATTTTAACTCAAAGAGATACTCTAAAAGTGTTTCAGAGTTTATCCTAATAGTGTTTTGTATGGATATTCAAAAGGTATTATATATGATGTTATAAATGGTGAGGTTGATGATAGATTATCCAAAAATATTTAGGAAGATATCCAATAAGGAGTTTTGGATATGGTTTTCACAAGTTATTATATATGATACAATATATAGTGAAATGGAACATTGTCTATGAGGATTTAGTGAAAGTTATAGATTGAAGGTTATATTCCCTAAAGACTTTAAATCATATAATTATTTTTTGTACCTATTCAATTTTATGACTTGTGTAAGTCATATGGTATGACATGCATGGAATATCATTTACTACAATATGTGTAATATCATAATAATTACCATGGTTTATTATTTTATACAAAGGAAACATAATTTTTAATAGTTAAAAATTTGAATAGCTTCCACTGGATATCATTAATTAATTCATTTAATTATATGAAACCCATGGGGGTTACATTTATATGATGAATGCATAATCGGTAGAGTCATTACTCTTGCATTTTGTAAAAAATAAGTAAATGTAAGAGATTTTGGAGTGTCTAGAAGGATATATAAAGAATTATATTACCATTTTATAGGGAATTATTACTCATGAATTAATTTAAAAAAATATATCAATTCCATAACTCTCTTCCTCTACACCGTTAGCCATTATGATCCACTTCCTTTCTACGGTTGATGAGAGGATCCTGCTCCAGTGTTGGGATATTGAGCATAGCCCATAGAAACCTAAGAAGGTGGGATGTCGTTCATATGTCTTAAATGTGATCCTCTTCCAGAACAAAAATTTAAATACAAAAAAATAGTGATATGGTATAAGGTACACATACAAAAGTTTCTTCATTTTATAGTTTTCATGATTTTGTTTATCATGCATAGAATTCCTGGATTTCATTTTCTTATTTTCTTACACTACCGAGTATGAGTGTTATAAAAACCAATGAAACCCATAAAAATATTATGAATTATATATATTTTTGGAGAAAGTAATGAAAGTGTTTGATGAATTTTAAAGAATCATGTGATGTTATATATAAGAGTGAAAATGGGAAATTTTACTATTATATGACCTTTGGAAATATATATGATTGTTGGGAATGTATACAACCAATGAGTATAATGAAAATATTATAATGGATATATAATTCTTTTCTATAAAAAATAATTCATGGGATATCATATATTAAAAATATATAATAAAATTTTAACATGTTTGGACTAAATAAAGAATGGTAATATGCCAAAATTAAATCATTTATTATATAAGAAATTATGTTTATTTAGGAAAAAGTGTTTTTCCAAGGTATTATGTATTATTATTGAAAAGATAAATTTAAAATATTTTTATATTAAATTGGAAAAAATATACTTTATTTTTGGAATTATATAATGAAAATTAGCTAAGAGGGTTAATATCATTTTTGGTGAAAAAGAAGTTACCATGGTGAAAAATGAATGACTTTAGTAAATTGTGAAAATGGTAAAATAAAATATATTGTTAAAATCACATATAAAAATTATAAAAAATGAAATAAAATTTGATAATGGGATTAATGTTAAGGTTCCATGTTTTTTCCACTTATGAACCACTTTTCACGTGAAAATGACTTTCCTTGACCATTAAAAAAATGATAAATTGAAAATATTCCACTCAAATTAATCTATAAAAGGACCCCTATTATACCCATCCAAAACCACTTATCTCATTTAGTTTATTTTTGAATACCAATCCAATATTACTCCCCTAAATACTTCTCTCACATTAGTTATCTTTTGATCCAGATAAGGAGAGCTAAATCCTTCATTATGATGGAAGTAGTTATGAGAAGTGATTCTATCAAAGTAAGTATATAGTTATTCTATATCTTTTTCAATTAACTTCTCATATACACTCACCATAAATCACACTAATCACTATAATAATGTACTATAAAAATCATCAACCTTATATATAAGTGATATTACTATAATATAACTCTATAATCATACTTGTTCAATAATATAACATGTTTTTGTTTAGGTCGGTTAAGCCACCTACATAATTGATTATGTAAAAACATAATCATTTTAAATATGTATGAGCATAGATACATTAATAATGGTAATATATTTTCATTACCCCCATCTACTAGTACCCCTCATTGGCCAAAAGTGAAGAGAGGGAGTGACCCTCTAGTCCCACCACTAGTAGGCCCTAGGTTGATTACTAGAACCGAGGGTATAAAACATAAAAATGGGAGGAATTACCATCTATATAAAGAAAATAATCAATATATAAGGTAAAAACCCACCAAATAATCTAAAAATACATGAAAGACAATACAACAAAAGTATCTAATGTAAAAAAATGAAAAAAATACCATAGAAAATCCACAGAAGCTCCAACCTCTAAGCTAGTAATGCCGATCTCAGTCCCTGTAACATTTCTAAAATCCTAAAAAAATTAAATATAGGTAACATGATAATAACATGTGTAATAAGTAGGATCATACCCAAGGTATCTCATGAAGATGCAAAACGAGAATACTAATTCCCTAGTGATCAAAAATTATAACCATCAACACCAAATATATCAAATATCCATCACAATCTTACCATGGATATCTCATCAAATAAATCATCCAAAAGAGTGAAATAATATAAAAAAAATCAAAAATAAAGAACCCCACATCAACTTCACCAATGAGTTTACACTATCACACCCCAATGTCAAACTTCTTATGCTCCCATACCTTCCATCTATGTCATTCATCACATATCATGAAAAATCTAATGTGGGTCAATTCATAACCCTACCTATGCCTACCTCTTGTAGGGCCCAACATCCTATAATGGCATCAATATTTATAGACATCTATCACCACTACTTCATCATAATTAATATTACCATAAATCAAACTGCATACTCAAAACTAGGGTTGTGGGGTATCATGAACATGAATTAAATCAACTGCATACCCTCCTCCTACCATGCATGGCCCCCACCGCATATCTCATCCTCTAATCATCAGGAATTTCCACTAACTACACTATTTTCGACCGTTACATAAAACCAACTGCATACCATTACCACATACTGCTCCCATAAGAAGAGTGGAAAAAATGAGTTTATCACTCATATATTCCCTCACCATCCTTTATGATGGGGAAAATAGGACCCAAAACATTTGGGTGTTAGTACAGAGTACTCGATGTGGGTGGGGGTGCATGTAGAAAAAATAAGGAAAATATAACACACATATATATGTACACATACCCACACAAAATCTCTAAATAATGGTGTTAACATAAATACTTCATCATCACATTCTATTGACAATATAATACTAGCATCACCATATTCTACCACAACTAAATAAAACTCCACCACACCAAACAACCAAACATAACCCACAATTTCCTTTCTTTAATTACAGGTTCAATCATATTTTCAGATCATCACATTACCAACAACCATTAATTTTTTAAACCATTTAACATCATATTTAATTAAAAAACACTCTATAAAACATATAAATTAATTTTTATCTTATACAACCCATTTAAGTAACATTTAAGTCTTTAATTAAATGAAGACACACTAATTTCTAGCATACATCTTCCTACACTTATGAATTTCATCATTAACAGCTTTATTCCAACACTACTAGGATACTATAACATGGAACCACACATCAACCCAACCACCTCAAAATTAAAACCAACACATCTCCTACCAAATCCAATATGATAACCCAACCATGTCATCGCAAAAAATGTATGTCAATCGCCACACCACTACTACCGACACCACATACCACATCTGAACCAATCACCACGATCTATATGAAACCCACACAAACCCCACACAATCACATGTACAATAAAAAAAATACCATAATCACAAAAAACATAAACAAGTTAGCATAATTCATTTTAATTCATTAAAAGAGGGTTTTGGCATAAATTCTCCATCTCAAGCATTGGTATTTTCACAAATTTCTAGATTACACCCAACAAGTTCATTAGCCTCTATAAGTTGTTATAATTTTCTAAATGATGAGTTTATGAAATAATCACACTTAGATCTAGATCTATAATAGAGATTTCCAACTTCATAACTTTCAAAACATGAACATAATAACATATCAAAATATCATCTTAAGAATCCCCATTTAACAATATTAAGAAATCTGATAATACATATATGAATACACCCCATCCCCTTTTAGTTCAATTTAATCCATTTAATTATCTTAATTAGTTAATGTATACCTCCCACCTACTAGAAAACAAAATAATTCTAATTTCACAGATCAAAAAAAATGAAGGGAGAAAAGGATCACTTACCTAAAAAAGATAGTCCAAAACACGCTACACCAAAAATAGGGGAAAGAGGGGTAATTATACCAGGTATGGACTCTTATAGAACAATATTAAATGATTAAAATGAATCTAAAAACAAATTATAGAACATCCAGGATTGACATAAAGTTGTAAAATAAATCAAGGTAGTTGATTTCTTGATTTTTAAAAATAACAGAGGTTTCCCAATGATACATAGTCCATATCTCTAATTAATTATTGATTAATTTGATTTTATTTAATTCACATAAAATAATAATTTAAATCTCTAAACCATAAGGAATTAAAATATTCAATTTAATTCACAAATAATATATTTAAAAACATTAAATTAGACCTTAAATTACTTATTTTATGTTAAAAATTCATTTCACATTATTTTGGAAAAACATGGTATTTTGAAAAATGATAATTTTTTAAAACTGTTGGAGTGACCACATGGAGTAATGAAATTGTATGGACTGACCAAAAGAAGAAATATATCAACTGAAAGACCAAACTAATTGACTATAAGAATAACTTACCTACCATAAGAAAAAACCTATTTACTACAAAAACAGACCAATCATCTGTATGACCAATTTACTAACTGCATGAAGGAATATGTGATCGTATTAAGGGATAAGGGAGTAAAAAAAATAGGTGATTGTAAGATAAAACCAACCGATTAGATTAAATTAAAAGTGAGTTCATGAACAACTTAAGCCGCATGGTTAGTCAAGTGACTATGAGGATCAATATTGGAAACCTAAAATGGAAGAAGTCATTAAACACCATCTTGAAAACTAAAGCACTCTGGAAAACACAAATGATGAGATTTTGGAAATTTGGGCCATTATATTAAAAACATATCAAATAATTCTCATCCACAGGAATAAAAAAATCTGCAAGTAAAAAAGGAAAAAGGGGTATGAACAATCACCCCGTGATATATTTCTCAAGGATATCACAATTACAAGAATATAGCCACACATCAAAGGAACCTGGAACATAACTATAATATATAATCAATAAGGAAGAGATTCAATCTCATATAAAAGTATATATCAAACACATCATCACAATATAAAGGAAACAAAAAAGCATAGAAACCACTTAGGGTAATGAGAACACATATAAGACTCATGTTACCAATTTCTCTCATTCAAACCACCATGCCTCCATAATACATAAACCATGGGGGATAACTATGACATGAAAAACCATCACTTAATGATCATAGATCTCAACCATCATATCTATTAACTATTCCTCATTCTTGATGTTTAACTCTACCAAATTAATGAAATGTGAGTCATCATGAAGATATCAAAAAATTTGGGACATGTGGAAGACATCATGAACCCTGTCCAATCATGGTGGGAGCACCAAATGACAATCCACCTCACGAACTCACTTAAACACCTTGAAAGGCCCAATGAACATTTGAGATATCTCATTCCCATGGCCAAACTTCCACTTCCCCTGACGAGGAGATCAAAATTAAAGGGCCTTATCCTATAATTTTCATGGGAATTTTTATGTTCATACACTACCTTTATCTTCTCTTAAACCCTATGGATCTTCTCTATCATGCTCTGCACCACATCCGAACCAGGGCCTGCTAACTCCACACCCTTGGTCCAATATTATGGAGATCAATATGGCCATTCATACAAAATCTCTAATAGAGCCATAATGAAAAATGGGTGAAATTTATTATTATAGGGAAACTCAACCAACAATATATGTTTTAACCATGATTGACCAAAATCCAAGATATAAGCCTGCAACATATCCTACCATGCCCAGATGATCCTCTTCATCCCCTATCTATTTAGGGGTTGAAATTAGAGATATGGCACAACTACGATCCAAATGCATAATGTAATATTATCCAGACCCATGAGGTAAAATGAGCATCCTACTCAAATATGATGGTCTTCGGTACCCCATGGAGTTTCATTACCTCATCTGCATAATGTCTCTCTAGATAATCCACAACACTCAACTCCCAAATAATTAGAAAATTATTTGACTTCATCAATCAATCCATGATCACCCAATTAACATCATGAACTCCTTGAGATCAAGGAAACCTTGTAATGAAATCTATCTATATTACCCCCAATTATACTTGAGGACATCCAAGGGAAATAAAAAAAATACTAAGAACATAGTTATCTTCTTTCACCTACTCTCAAAC
Source organism: Viscum album (assembly GCA_963277665.1). NCBI lineage: Eukaryota > Viridiplantae > Streptophyta > Magnoliopsida > Santalales > Viscaceae > Viscum > Viscum album. The sequence goes on from OY728156.1 coordinate 2,143,104,958, forward strand.
TAGAAAAAAAGCCACAAACTCCACCACCAATTGCTTCATCCAAAGACACCAAAGTTACCTCCTCAAGTGATGATACATATTATAAATGACTGAACTCACATATATATGTGGAATTTGAAACTCATGGAGAACTAACTCATATATGGACATTTGAACAGACTACCTCCCCTACAAAATCATTAAATTCTCACTATCCTCAGACCACCCATTTGGAGCATCACCATGATTGACATGGTCTTACATAACCTTGACCTATAAGTTTCCACACTGATAATCCTCCACCTGCTACATCAGAGATGATTCCAATATCATTTGAACAATAAAAACCTTACCATTGAATTTTTACACATTAATATGAATCCCTATAATATATTCGATCACTTTAAAAGCATCCTTAGACTTCTAAACAACATCTCCTCAGGACTTCCATATTAGTGCATCAGTAACCACATTCACCTTTATGATGGTGTATGTGATCTCAGAATTATAATCTGTGATAAAATACATCCACTTTCATTAAAATATATTTAGATCTTATAGATAGGAAAAATAAATCATACTCTTATGGTATTTGAATACCTTCAATCACTCATCAATGAGGTAATCTCACCATATCTTTAGGGAAAACACTACTATCGCAAACTCTAGATCATGGGTTTCATAGGTATGCTTGTGGGGATAGAACTACCCATACCCATAAGATAGGAATTATCTTTTCTAAATCAAGATGCATCATAATCCCAAATGGGACGCATCATAAAATACCTCAAACATCACCCCTTACCATGGTAACCAAATAACCTGGGCACTGATCAATCTATCCTATAAGAAATAAAAAAAATTATTAACACTCATTAGTTTAGATGAAATATAGATCCTTTTTATTCAAAATTTTTAAAAGGATAACATCTGAGAGAATTTAGACAAAAACCTTAGGTGATTGCTTGAATGACTAAGGAATTTGTGAACCTCTTCCATGTTCATGAGTTCTTCCCAAGAAACAACTACCTCTATATTTGAAATATTCATGACCAAACCTTGCTGATGAACCATAATTTTAAGAAAATGAATCTCATATATTCCTAACTTTCACTTGGATATCTCCTCATATTATTGATGGTGTCATATAACCTATATGAAAAATTTGAGATTCTCTCTATGATCCTCATATTATTTTAAGTATATAAGGATTTCATCGATGAACATAACTGTGAAATATTATAGGAACTCACAAAATGTAGAGTCCATGAGCCCCATGAATATAACGAGTGCATTTATGACACTAAAAGGCATGACTATAGACTCTAAGTGTCCATACCTACACTAGAAAAAAATATTAGGTATAACCTCATCCTCTAACCTTATCTGGTAACATCAAAACCACATGTTAATATTTAAAAAAAAGATAGACCCCTTTATATGGAAAAAAATGTTGTATATCCTTGAAAGGGGTAATGTTTCTTTAATATCACCTGATTCAATGTTTGGTAGTTTTCAAAATGCCTCAAACTATAGTTTTCCTTATTGGTGAAAAACATGGGAGCACCCCAAGGAGATAAACTAGGCAAGATGAATCCATTACACTGAAAATAATCAACCTATATTCTTAATTTACATAGATATATTAGTTCCTTATGATATGAATACTTCAAGATCAAAGAATCCCCCAAATGTAACTCTATCCTGAACACAATTTCACATTGAGAGGGTAGCATCAGAACTTTATCTAGAAAGATATTGAGGAACTCTTCAGCAAATCTAGGAACCTCTATCACTCGATAATATATCAATAACTCCATTAAGTAAAATATAAGGTCTTATAAATGCTTATATTCTATCCAATATCCTTTCTCTCCAACAAACACCACTTGTTGAACCTCTACATCAAAAAACATTACTCTCGTATGGAAATAGTAAAAAACCACACACATAGAGTACACAAAATCCATAAAAAGTGTGAAATTATATGGATGTATTTATAAAAAAAGAAACTATCCCCCAATTGATGATATCCCATTAAGAGTCCATATCCTTGAAAAAATTTAAATAAGAAATCTTATCCTTTAATTTGAGTGGATAAAACTAGAGTCACTAGAATCCTCCCCATATCTAGTACTATGTTATATACCATAGTGGGTGAAACAAAGGAGTGAAATGTTTCATAATTTGATAATATAGAAAATAAGGTAGATAAGAACCTGATCGTACCTTGAACAACATTTGGTCCCTCCAGTATTGGCACCTCTATATAATGCACCTACTTGCAATCAGCTTCTCTTCCTCACTATTGATGACTATCATGACCATGCTATGGTTTGGGTCCTAAAGGACAAGGAATATTATGGGGATGAATCCATACCCCCATGCCTATTGAAAGAATGATGGGGGCCTCTTCAATAGTTATGGCTATTGATGGACCTAACTGCATAAACTAAACTGACCTCCTTGAGTAGTCGCACACTGATCCTGATGGTGTCCACGACCACTACATGTATAGAAGAAAAATATAAAGGCATCACTAGATACTCCAGAACCTCCATCCCTAGAAAATCATGAAGTAGAAAATTGTGATTGACTCCCTGCTGATCAGAACCTTAGATACCCTAACATCTATGATCCCTACCTATAGCTCTGCTTCTCTATAAGCTTTGTTGGACTCACTCTAAAGGAAATACTCCTTTCAAGTGAATCCACTCTACCACTTATAATTTAATATTTACCAACAAAAATGTAGGAAGTTTAAATGGGTTTACTATATATTTTATTGATAGAATCAATGTCTCTTCTAGATACTACACTACAGACTACTCATTCAAAAATAGATTAGAAGTGAAACACATGAGGTCTTTGAACTTGATCCAAATATCTTGCAAGATCATAATCTATTAATTAAGAGAGATAAGATACTTACTCTTTGATACCTTAATTTTTAATAAGAAGAACTCTATAAGAAACTCCTTATGGAATTAATCTCATGAAACATATTCTTTATTATACTCTTCAAGATACAACATCAACTATAGATACACCACCCCTCTCAACTGTTTTACTACCAATGGGAACCATTACTATGATTATACCCAAATTAGACTAAAGAAAATCCCAAGCTACTCAAACCAATGATCCTTTTCTAAATATATGATGATACCCTTATACCTTTTCATAATTTGAGGCTATAAATCACACAACACCTTATGCCACATTTTATTATCCTATATTGGATCAATCCTATGATGATCAATTGGATTATCTTTCTAAACCTTTCCACCCGGAACTACACATAGATGATGACCATGATCCATATATAAAAAACACATGGGAAACCCTAATCATGGTAGCATTAAATATATCTAGATTTATTTAATTAAGTTTACTGTAATTCCCAAAATACCCCATTAAATCACAAATGAAAAAAATTATGATGCATATACCTCTCTTAGGTATCTACCCTGCAATCAAAATTTTCTTACCTATAGTGTTTAGTAAGATTATTTTCCTTGTGTGGGATCAAAAGGTGGTCCTAAACACTTTTTTTCTATCCAATATCCCTTTCTATATCATACACTATGTTCGATTAAGATTGTTTCCCTACCATTCCCATGCATGCATCACTGGTACCTAATTCCAATAACCATCCTCTATCACAACCAAAATTTTCCCCCACTTTTTTTATAACCCGATCCATTAGTACCCCTTATGGGACAACAATGAAGAGAAAGAGTGACCCCCCAAGTCTCACATCTTTTAGGCCTCAGGTTGGAGACTATCACTGAGGGTATAAAACATAAAAAATGGGAGGAATTTTCCGCAATGTAAAGAAATGGATCAAGAAATAAAGTAAAAAACTATAAAAAATTCATTATATAAAATAAATAATCCAAATAATCCCATAATTTATGTATATAAATACTTTTAAAGTATAAAAAGTAAAACCATTTTTACTAGAAATGGCTAGTAACTCCATAATACCTCCAACCTCTTAGTTATAAATGATTAGATTAGTCTCCAAAACCCTATTGAAAAATTTAAAAATGGATTATATATATGCAGGGTGATCATAACATATATAAAGAGTAATATAATACAAAAGGAATATCATGGAAATGTGAGAATAGCATAATAATTCCCTAGTTGACAAATAATAAAACCAAACAACACATAATTAGGTAAACTATCCATCCCAACTTCACCATGACCCTCTCAACAAATAATGAATCCAAAGTAGTAAGATAATATTAGAAGAACATAAATAAAGGAACCCTAAATCCACTTTACCATTGAGTTACTTCTCTCACTCCCCAATGTCAAACATCCTGTGCCCCCATCCCTTCTATATATGTCAGTAAACACATATAAAACTGAATTTGATATGGCTTATGTCATAATTCTACCTACCACAACCTCCCATGTGGCGCAACATCATGTGTTGGAATCAGTCATCATCCACATGTCTCTCACAACTTTCACATCATCATCCCTATCACTATACATCCAAAAACATCCAAAAAACAAGGGTAGTAGGGTATCATGATTGTAATGGACATTAAAATTGTTACCTCCTCCCACCACACATAACCCCCACCAAATATGTCATCCTCTCATCACCGGGCATCTCTACCAACTACACCATCTTTATATGGTACTCTCCACTAATAGGGTACCACTGCCACATACTACTATTAAAGGAAGAGTAGAAAAAAAGGGAGTAGTCATTCAACCATTACCTCACTATCATAGATGTTATGGAAAACACCCCCAAAAAATTTGGATATTGGTATGTAGTACTCGATATAGGTGGGGTGAATACATAAAAAAATATAAAATATTACATATATATAAATATACCCACACATGAGCCCCCACTAAAGGTTTTTACATCAACACTTCATCATCTACATCTATTAAAAACACCATACTACCATCACCACAAGATAACAACACTAAATGCATCTCCACCACATCAAACAACCACACACCACCCATAGTTTCCTTTTACTAAATTATATGTTCAACCATATTCCCAGATTATCATATTACCAACCACCATACCTTTATTAAACCATTTAACCTTATATTTAATGAAAAACCAGTCTATCCAACATCCATATTAATTACCATTCAAGTACAACTATAATGACCCATACTTTTTATACATTGATATTAAATATTTTTAGATGAATATTCATTACATTACAAAAAAACATGCCCAAGGACCGTAATAGTTTAATTCCTTTGGAAACATAGAACACAATATTAAAGTATGGTGAAATATATTTAATGTTTCCTCAAAGATAATCCCCTTAAGAACTCCTATTTAAAACCTTTCTTCATAACCTGGGGAAAGGAAACATAAGAAATGGTCAGCTGAGATGCTCAGTAATGTTAAAAACGAGAGATATATAAGAATAACACAAATATAAGGGTATGAGAATAATAAAATACCATTTTAAGATCATAAACTACATATAAAAATCATAATTTTGAATCATTTAATTAAATATTAGAGGTTCATAAGACATTAATCATAATATAATAGGAAAACACGAGCCACGAGAGTATAATATTGGAATAAGACATGGAATTTTTGGGATATACAAAATCTTAGAAAATATTATTTCAAGGATACCTACCAATAAATTCATAATATGCTATGACTGGGATATACACACATATACCTACTTTGGGCTTGGGATGACCACCCGTGTACCCTATAGTTTCATTTTTAGGATGACCTCCCATGTACCCTCTTGTTGTGTGATAGGTATGACCGCTTGTGTATCATTTTGTTTAGGGCTTGGGTGGACCACCCATGTACCCTTAAATCTCATAGAAAATTTATCATTAACCAATTAATTGGATGGAGATAAAGGTCCCAACCATAAAAAAATTAAATCATACATATGTAGTCCATAAGAACACAAGTCATTCATTATATTTGAACCCATGAAAAGAAATGGATTTCATAAACATTTCATCATTTTATAACCCTTAGAAAAGAAATGGGTTTCATAAATATAACATAAACCAACAAAAAAAAAAGAATATGTATAGTATCCTTAAATAATATCCTGCGTAAAGTATAAGTAACATAAAAAAATGTTATATGGAAAATAATTTTGAAAGATATTTCTAAAAAATTTCTTTAGGAAGATATCATTTCCTATTTTAAAAGCACTTTTTAAATCATAAAACATTTATAAAAAATTATTCATGGAAAATAACCTTTAAAACATATATAGTAATATTTCAAAAATAATTTTAACCATTTTTGAAATTATTTTCCTAGAAAATGATTAATGGATCATTTAAAAAAAATTTGAAAACAAGTTTGGAAAACATGGTTTTTGTATAAAAAATATTCTGATCGAAGAGAGAATAAAATTACATAAAACTTATAATATCAGAAAAATAAGGATATTCATAATAAAACATTTAAAAGGGAATTATATATACCTCGTAAAGTAATATAGGTTCAAAAAATAATATATTTCTTAAAGAAGGAAAACTAAAACAAAATTACCTTACCAATTTGGTAAATTTTGAAACATAATCCCAAAAAAAGAGAGATAATAAAATAGATATGTAAATAGACATAAATTTATGGATAATTATTATATATTTAATTCAGGGGAAGTATATAAATCCTAAAAAATAAATAAGTGGTGAATATGGAATAAGTATTGTAGAAATAAAAGTTAGACTAGAAATCTCCTTACCTTAAGTTTTGACTTCCTTCATACATGTTAAAACCTACTGCATAATAAATAAAAGATTATCATAAATATGAAAAACAATCACATTAATATATATAATACCATATAAGATATACTTATGACTTTATATTACTCATTTATTAACAATTTCATGTTAAAGTTATGTTTCAGGTAATAACCTCTTTGTTTTTCATACATGTTTTGACTTGTTATTCTTGGTAATCTTACATAGATCATGATTTCATAATCTAAATAATGATAAACATGATATAAATATCGTATATTTTAATTATTTATTTTTTATCATGATTCATAAAATTTATAGGTATAAAATAAAATATACCGTTCATAGAGACGGTAAGCCATACGTATGCAAGAATGATGTTTACATTATCTTGTCAGATTAAAAGAAAGAAAAGTATATGATATATTAAAACTGAGGAATTTTTTTTATGTCATATATATCAAATATTTTTATTAAAACCATCCTTAATACATTCCACGTAAATTATAAATGAATCACATCACTTCGTGAGGCGGTAGTCTGCTGTACACATGAATGACATTATAATATTCCCAAAAAATGGAAAGCATAAATGAATGTGTGATATAAAAATTAAAAAATCATAGTAAAATAATAAAAATAACATATATCATATATAAAATATAAATCAATCATTATTACCAACCTTTAAAGGTGGTAATGGAAGAATGAATAACATTGGTTCGCAACGTGGTAGTCCGCCGCACACACGAATGATGATGGCATATTCCATTAGATGGAAATGAGTGAAGTTTTAAGTTTCACACTTAATATACCAAAATGTAATTATATTTAGGACACTAATGTTAATATATAAACATGAAATAAAAATAATTGAATGGGTTTAAGCAAGATATAAAATAGAAACATTCATTTATGAACGTTACCTCTTATTCAGTTATCTCTTTTTGGTTTTCCCCAAAAGACTTCCTTCGTTGGACTTATGGCCAAATAAAGACTTCTATGATGAAATAATGGAAGTTTTTAGGAGATTTTAATAGGTTTTGAGCATCCCAAATAGTGTTTTAAGTTGAATAAAAAAGAATAAGAGGTTCCATTTTATAAGATAGGGGAGGGTCACTCTTAGAATTTCTCTAAATATTAAATTAATATAAATTAATTTTTTTATTCCAAAATGATCAAAAATTATATATTTAAAATATAGGATTATTATGTGTTAATATACATTCATAGAATTAAAATTATAAATATTTTTACTATTTTTAATCTTTATCTTTTGGTTTTAACCCTTATTTAACCAAATTTTTTCTTATCGTGACAACATGAATTTTTACTCTTGGAGGGTTAATATTATTACAATAAAATGAAAAAATACCCATTAAGGGATCATGGATGAAATTTTTAACTTTATATAAATTATTTGGATAAATTTTATATTTTTAAGAATTGTATATCATTTAATAAAATATTATTTAGTTAAAAATATCATTAATGACAATTTTGATACTATTCATTACTTTGACTTTTTAAACTTTTTGATGCTACTGGATAACTTAAAAAATTATATAACAAATTAATAAAAGGTCAAAGTCATATATAAAATTATTTTATCACATTAATTAATTTAAATTATATTTATTTTAATATTTTAAATATCATTTATTTTATTCTTTCATTAATTAAATAATTACTTCATCACTATTGTAAAAGAATTTAAGGAAATTATTTATTCACTAAAAATTAAAATAAATTCCCATGATGAATATAAATATTTTATCTTTAGAAATACTATTTATGTTCTGAGATATCTTTTGTATGACCATATATTAAAAATTTTATACTTCTTAAAAACATTAATGTGACAAGTTTGACTTTTCATAAAATAAAATTCTATAAGGGGATTAAATTCATAAAAGTGGATTAAAGAGGTCATAAATTAAAAAAATGATGGTTTTGGTCGAAAATAAGTCATAAATTAAAATTAGTACAAGTTTTAGGATAATTTTATAATAATTATAATACTATTTTCCCCTTAATGATTTGATTTACCCTTAACCAAGGTAATTAAATTATTATGTTTACAATTCATAATGCCCAAAAATAAAATTTAACTATTTAATAATTAGTTGAATTATAATTATAAATATGAAATCCATTTTTTAAAATTTAAAACATTTAAGTGGTTAAAACTAATTTAAAATTAATCCTGTAGATGAGGTGAGAGAATAAGTTTTTAAATTGAAAATAATCAAAAGTTTGAAATGTTTTTATATCCAAATTCAAAATAAAAAATATTATAATGAACTTAATTGGATTAATATATTTATAATTGATCTAATTTTATTTTAAATTAAATTTAATATATAATTTATCATTATAGATTTTTTAGATGAATAATAAGTTTTCAATTAAAATGTAGTATTTTTCATTATTCATAAACAAATGAAACATATCAAAAAAATAATAAACCAAATTAATTTTTTTATTCCTATTTAAAAAATTAAGTTTATTGTTTCAAATAAAAGTTATAAAAGTCTCAAATTTTAGTTTCAAAACAAGTGTACCATTAAAAGGCGACAAAACTGCCTTTAGAAAAATACAGCTTTTTATGTGTAATATTGAATTTATTTTTATATAATGTCTATAAAACACAAAGGATGAATTTTAAAAATTATATTTAATATTATATACATACATATTTCATTAATATACTCTAACAATATTTATTTCTTTATTTTATGAGTATAAAACACACTTATGCACATTTAAATAGTTTATCCGAAAAAGATTTATTTTTATTTTTAAAAGGGTTTTACATGTGTAAACCATAATTTAATAATTTAGTTAATAATTTTCATACCTTACATTCTAATTTCTAGGTTATAATTTTATTTTTTAAATAATTACATTAATAAAATTTTGTTTCATAGAAACTAAGTGTTGCGTGTAGCGTAAGCTTAACTTTTTGTAGCGTATAACGAATGATTAACTTGGAGAAGAGTGAAATGCATGGAATTAAAGGAATAAAATTATTAAAAAAAATATATTTAATGCAATAGTGGGGTGTTACATTCTACCCACCTTAAAATTATTTTTCCTTGAAATTCGTCTTGGTTATGAAATGTTTAATACTTCGTAATTCATTCATAGAAACCCACATTGTAAAAAAATAAAATAAAAAATACCTTAAAAAGGAAAATTTGAAAACATAAAGGTTACTTAAATTAATTAATAACCATGAAACCAATTAAAAAAAACATTAAAATGTTTATTTTTAAGGGAAAAATAATCCTAAATAACTAATAAAGAGTTATAGAGAACATTTTCAAGATAAGGTTAATGACCAAAAAACCATATACCGAATAGGTCTGAAAAAGGTCATTGATATTTATATTCCATCAAATCTTATTGATAATATTTATCATGAGTAATTAGGGGTTGATGAATGTTACCATACTGGGTTAATTAGATCTGGTGGGGAGATAAATGCTGAGGGATCTCAATCTTCAAATGGAATTATATGTTTTAGGAACCGTTATATGGTTCTTCATGTCATGAGGAATAGTTTGATGAAATATTTCAACTAATCCCATTTTTTATTCTATATTTAATACAATAATATGTATTATTATAGGATGAACTAATATTTTTGGCCCATGATAAGGTGTGATATAGTGGATTTCATGTCACTATGCTTTACTTGTCAGTAAATTAAAGCAGATGATCAATATCTTTCTAGGTTTCATCTGCCTCTTTTGTTCCCATTTGATTATGGGATGAGATATCTATAGATTTTATCATTTTTATACCTTATACCCAATTATAAATTAATTTTATATAGGTTTTTATTGATTATTTGAATAAGTTTTTTCTCTTCATCTAGATACCAACACTAATGTGGAGAATCCTGGAAAATTTTACATGATGAAAATCGTGAATCTCTATTTCATGACCTCTACCATAATTTCTAATAGACACCCTTAGTTTATCTATCAATTTTAGAAGTTCCTTAAAGATTATATGGGATCCCAAATGAATTTTAGTATGTAATACTATCCATAAATAGATGGTCACATGGAGGGGTAGATCAAGGTCTTTTAATACGTGTCTTCATGGATGTGTTCAACACTTTCAAGGATATTTGGACACCCATATGGTAATGGTTTACTTTTATTATAATAATATAAACCAATTATCTTCCAGTATGAACAATTTTAAAGAATTATATGGCCATACACTCTAGTCTCTACTTTGTTAGATTGAGGTGGGTCAAACATCGCTCGTGGGACTAAGAATTCTTTAAGAGAGGACTAAAATGTTTTGGTTGAACCAAAAGACACTAGTGATTGATTATAGCCTCCATAAATTATTCAATGATAATTTTCACCATCCTTTGGTTTTTTAGTTAGTTATTTGGTGTTCTTTAAATTATAACCTTGTATGGCTCACTAATGTCTTGGTAAGTATGGAAAATTGATTCTGAGGTATGTGAGATCCTTTGAGATTGATAAATAAATTATAAAAGTTTTTTATAAACTAAAATTTTATATTTATATTATTTAAATTCATAAATTCTTCCATTTATATCAACTAAATAAATTTCATCTTATTCCCTCCCATGTTTTAAGATGGGAAGTGCTGAAATAAGTCTTGAATATCTTAGGATCTGAACAATCAATCCATATTTTTAAATCATAAATAAAGTATACTATAGGAAATCTATTCCATTGGATTAAGTGGTATAGTATAATGGGAACAACTCTAATGAAACATGGGATTGAGAAAAATTTATGAGGTCGTAGTGGCCTCATATCTTCAATGATCATCAAAAATGGGGTTTATTTTTTTTGGGGTATAAAGTGATGTGGTTGGTAAATTTTTCACATCCATTGTGTCGAATGTAAATATTAAATATATTAATTATTTAATTTTGGCTATATTTTTTATTTTTGGGATAAAATTATTAAGAAATTTAGGCAAATTGGGTGTAAATTTTTTTTCATGATTAGATCATGCTCAACATAGGGTTAGTAGTAATCGTGATTCTTAACCATACTTAGGTTGACCCCTTTACAATGGGAGGTGCATAAATAGCACATAGAAGTAAATGTGTTTCTTAATCATAAATATATAGGTGAAACCATGCAGAATAAAAGATTATTTTCAGAACCATTTTCACTATTGGTGTATAGTTTAGTAGACCGCGTGGAATACCCAAAATTAAAAATATTTGAAATTATAATTTCCCCCACTCTAATAAACCATATATTGGTTTTATTCCTCCCCAATTTGAACTTTCAAGGCCCGTAGGTATCAAATACCTTACTATTATTCCTATCCTATTTATTTTGTGTGGAATTATCATCAATATTCACTAATTAAGTTGTTCCTCTTTCTCTTTATTATCCACTTTTACCTTATTATTTGGGATACTTCATTCCCTCAAGCCATGGAGGACTAGGGTTCTTGCTAATTTTATTTTAATGGTTGGGGAATTTTTTATTTATAAATTTATATTATTTTTTTAAATTTACTTTATCCCTTTTTCTAGTTATTTCACATTAACTTACAATGGATTAAATATCTAACAGTGGGTGACTCTATGTGCTTCCCATAACTATTGAACCAATATTTGCTTCATGATTTGTAAATAAGTATATTAAATATTGGTTTTATGTCTATGAGAAATTATATTAATTATTAATATGTGATTATGTGATTTCCTAGAGGGATTAATAAATTATTTTTTTATAGAATACAAAATAGCTTTTTTTATTTATTCCACACTAGATTTTTGATTAAATGATTCAATTTGTTTTCTTTTAAATAATTAAATATGATGTGCGGAAATTATTTTCCTTGAAATATAATAATTTATCATATTGGATTTATGGTAAATCCATTTTTTTAAGAGTTGTTTGGTTTGTATAAATATATTTTTCCTATTGATAAAAATACCTTATAATTAAATGACTTTCATGGATGGTATATAAACATTGGTGAACATTGTAAGTTACTTATAGATGCACAGGTTGCCTTGGGTACTTAGGGGGGAGAAGGAATCATATAATACTAGGTTTAGGGGATGGTCCTTCTGAATGATCACTTTTAGTTTTTGCCAATATAAGTACATGTTAGCGTATTCTAATCCATGGATAGTGGATATCTCTATCTTTACTATTAGTTATACTCGACCCAGGTGTGTACTATGGAATGAAAAGACTCTACCTAGTGGATCTTACATTATTTTTTATGTTCTTATAATGTCTATAGATTTCCCTACATTTGTTCTCTATAGATTCTCCCAAGATACTATATCGATACTTTATTTATTGTTATTTATCATAAGTACTTTATTTTTCCTTTATTTTTTAATTTATTTAATGGAAAGTTATCATTTTCACTTGTTTTATTTAAGATAAAAATATTAATTTTATATATTATTTCTAAAACTAGTGGTATATTATTTTTTCTTTATAGATTACACATGGAATCCTTGGTGGGGGCTTACTATGATTATTATTCACCCACCCCACATACACTCTTCACATGTTTGGATACCTTTTTTTCTAACATAACTAAATGAAAAGTTCTATTTAGTTGTTGTTGATATTATTGTTTCTATGCCTTTAGTTTGGAGGTAGTGACATGGTGGTAGTTACCCTCCATGTTATAAGGATTTGGGTACAGGTTTTCCAAATTCCTTATTAGTTTGGGATTGTGTTAGACAATTTTTTTAGTATAAACTTATAAACTTCTCATCATCTTTTCCTTTTATCTTGTTTTTTTCATGTATAATAATTTTTAGATCTATGTTTATCTTAAATGTTATAGATATTGTTAAAATTTTATTTTTTTCATGATTTATTTTGATATTTCATTTAAGTTATTCCATGTTTGGTGTTTTATTTATTTTGTTTTTTTATTTGTGTGCAAGAATCTTCAATATATTATTAGGTAATTTTGGGTTCTTAGTTAGACCCCACATTGATGGTAGATTTTTATGGTGAGAGAAAATATGCCTATATATATGTTAAGAATTTATAGGAACTAGTTTTCAAAAATTTATGGGTTAGGAAATCCTTTCAGGATATGTAACATGATAGCTTTAGTGTCAGGTTAGTGGTAGAATAGGTTGGTTTTTTATAGATTATATATGTGTTTTAGTACTTATAGATGAACATAAAATATATATCCCTAACCAATGTGGAAGAAGAACAAGTGGAATTTCTCAATAGGAATAAATATGGTGAAACATAGAAAATTAAAAAATAGAAAAAGAGGAAAGTATATGATAAGTAACACTACTACAAAAACGGGCAAGGGAAGTACCACCTTATATTAGTGCTAAGCAAAAAGCACTGATAAAGAAGCCCTGTATTAGCGCAAAATTTTATCACTGATACATGGATTCTTTATCAGTGCTTTTATAGCACTGATAAAGATGTCCTTTATCAGCTCTAGAAAAGCGCTGATAAAGATTCCCTGTATCAGCGCTAAAAAAGCTCTAATAAAGAGACCCTTTATCAATGCTAAAATTTTAGCATTGATAAAGGTACCCTTTATGAGCGCTTTTTTAGCGCTGATAAAACCGTAGTAACATATTCTATAAAATCGGTCGTATAGTGTCCTCTGTTTATCGCGCCCTAAAGCTCTCACGGTACTGTACCCCTACGAAAACTCCCCTCCCCCTGATCTTCATGTTTCCAGACCTCCGCCCTCCGATCTTCATGTTGTTGGACCTCCGCCACTAGCCCTTCTCCTTATCCTCCCCCTCGAACCCCATCGACGGATCCTCCTCCTTGAAAACCCTACTTCTCCTCCTCTCCGCTCAACCCTAATCCGCACGAACCCTCAATTTATCAATGGTTGGCGGCTCCTCCCGTTCACCTCCCCCTCTAGTGGTCACGCCTTCCCCTCCCGACAAAGTGCAGAAGGTTCCCTACTTCTCCTCCTCTAAGGTGAATTTCTTTTCTATTGTTCTTGATTCTATTCTTGAACTTTGTTCTTAGGAAGGATGCGACAACAATTCTAATTCTGTTTTTTGTGTTTTTTTGTTATTGTTTTAATGGTTAATGGTCACACATAGGACTTTTAGATTACCCTCATGTGTTAATTCATGTTTTATTTGACTATTCTTCTCATTCTTATGAAATATTTGTTAAATCATCAGTTGAGGTTGGGGACATGAAATTTCTCTTTCTTTATTATGTGTAAATTGTAGAATTATCATGTTATTTTCTTTCCATTGGATGGATAGTACTGATTAACCTAAATACTATAATGAATTACACTAAAGGAAATTAAAGTGAAGAGGGAGTTTTGCATGTGATTTATGAAGTTCCATAATATTTCTTATATATTTATGGATTTATTGGTGTCGTTGCTAAGTGATTTATTCTTGATGTTGTGAAATAAATTTCTTACTACTAATAATATGTTATAATCACCTTTAATTATTTTCTAGTCACTTAAGGTAGGTAATGAATTATTTGTTTGAAAATATGTAATTAAAGTGTTATATTTAAACTATAAATTCTACTTTAATATGATAGAGTGTTTAAGGGGTATTTTTTAGAGTGAATTTCTTACATGTTTTCCCTTTCATGCTACTATGTATGGGGTATTTATCACTATGATTATAAGGGTGATGGTTGATTGATGTGGTTTGGAGAATGTGGTGTGGTAATTAATACAATAGTGATGGATGGATTATTGTGTGGTTATGATAGCAATGATATGACTATTTAGGCAGAAAATAAGTGGTTTTATGTATTTTAGGATGTGTTTAGTTTTATTTTATGTCATGAAAATTTAGTTGTAATTGGGTGGTGTTATAGTTTCCTTTTGGCATGGAATACGGTTGTAATAAGTGAAAATAGTAATGGGTGATGGGTTAGAAATGATAAATGATGGTTTGTTAAATGATTAATGATAATGATTGGAATAATTATGTTTAATAAATGGTTAATGATAGAATAAATGTTATTAATGATTAATGAATGAATTATAGTGGGTAGTGATTTAATGATTGGTTTTATATTAAAATGGTTAACAATTGAAATGCATATGGTAATAAAAATACAGGAAATTATAATGTTAAATGAAATGAGAAGTTGGTAATGTTGATATGGATGCTTATGTGATTTGTTGGGGATTATTTGTGGCATTATAATGGAAGTGGTTATAAGAGGGTGTTACTAACAAGGCAATGGTTGGAGAGGGTGTTTACAATGTTATTTTGGTGTAAACCCTTAGGAAAGATTTATGTGTGACTATATACTTATTATATTTTCTTATTATTTCTTATGCACCACCACTTGAGTCGAGTAACCTGATTGAAATCCATATGGGTACTTTGGTTCTGAGTGTTTTTATCAATATCTAGGTTATAGAGGGAACACATATAGAACCACTCCCTCTTCCCTTCTCCCCCTTCACACTTAGTATGAGTTGTAATGGTTCAAAGTGGGTGTATATATAAAACTTATAACTATTTTATGTTTTGGTGTATATATATTCTTGTTGACATGATTATGTGTATTTAGTTTGGATACATAGTGGGGGTTGTGCATTGTAGGTGGAGAGTATGATGTTTATGTCTTTCATGTTCACAATATCATACTTTGATGAGGATGTGATGTGTGTTTATGATGTGGATATGGTTTTTAATGTGTTTGTGACATGTGTATGTGTGGATATATGGTTATGAGATTATATAGAAGAGGTTGAAGCATAATAAATATTCCATTAGAGTGTGAGAATGACCAGATTAGTGGGGAAGTAGATGTGGGGTAATTTATTAATATATATTATTTTGATATTAAACTTAAGATGGAGTTTGAATTAGACACACATGAGGATTTAATGGGATTATAGGTTAATAATATTTGTTAAAATTTTCATATGGAATAACATGGGAGACCATCTATGACACAAGTGATTATCCCCCCTGTGATTTAAAGTAAGTAACTTGAGCTTACCAAAAATATAAGGCATGATGATATTGAATGTAGTGTAGAGAACTAGGAGTTGTAGATGTATCATTCTTGATTATTCTTGTGTTTGGACTGGGGTGATTTGAGGAAACTATAATGAATCTAAAGTAATTATATTTAATTAATTCTATATTGTAGAGATTATGATAATCCTTTATTTACTTATAGAGCTGGCTACTAGTTTTCATACATTTGTATTTTATGTTCGTGAGGTATAAAAGGATGGACTAGTTTAACATAGAAGGGTTGACCTGATAGAGAAGGATGAGCCATAGAGGATGATTCTGTGTGAGTTTTACCATCTATGACACAAGTGATTATCCCTGCGAACCCCTCTGTGTTTGGAAACTGTGTTGATTTTGATGGGGGGTCTATCCTGGTTCTGTTGATTTCCTAATCTTTATTGGAAATGGTTAGGCTCTATTAATCTCTATTTTATAAGGAAGTGGTTCTCTTATACTGTATTTGGATGACTTTTTTTTTTGTGTATTTGAACCATAAATACTAATATTTGAGATTAAAATAGGTTGGAGATGAATAAATATTGGATGGATGCTAATCGTTTGACAATAGAGTATGAGAACAGAGTGAAAAAGTTCATCAAGTTTGTAAAGGATCACACAAAGGATCCTTCTCAAATACTTTGTCCATGTTTATGTTGTTGTTATTCTAGAATACTTACTCCAAATGAGTTTTAAGAACATTTGATATGTCAAGGAATAGATCGGAGTTATAAATGTTGGAATAAACACAGAGAAAAAGCGAATATATCTACTGGCTGGGATACAACTGCATTTTATAGATAATCAGATATGAATAAAAATATGGATAATGAAGAAGACCGTATGGAGGATGTGATTACAAATATCAATGATGATGAAGATCATATTGAGGAAATGACAAATACAATTGAATATGAACTCAATGATTGCCCAAAATTGTTTGAGAAGTTAAATAGTTGTGAAAAGATGCAATTGTATTCTGGTTTCACTAAATATACCTCATTTTCAGCTGTAATGAAGTTGTATAAATTGAAATCAGGCAACGAATGGAGTGATTTCAGTTTTATTGAACTACATTCTCTCTTGAATGACTTGCTCTCGGAAGATAATGAGCTCCCAAGCCGGACATATGAAGCTAAACAAATGCTACGCTCGATGGGTATGATTTCTGAAAGAATACATGCCTGCCCAAAAGACTGTATATTATTTATCAAGGAGAACAAGTCACATAAATAATTCCCAAAGTGTGGTGCTTCTTGATACAAGAAAGATGAATCCAATACTACGAAATTTGTATGGTACATTCCAATCATTCCAAGGTTTAGTGGTCTATATGGAAGTGAAGAAACTGCAAGACAATTATTGTGGCATGCAGATAAAAGAAATAAATATGGGAAATTATATCATTTGAACGAATCTCCTCAATGGAACAAAATTGATCATGAGTATCCTGAATTTGGAAAAGAGCCGAGAAACCTTCTTTTGCATTATCTATAGATGGAGTGAATCTTTTTGGTTTTAAAACTAACACTCATAGTACATGTCCTGTTATGTTGGTAAATTATAACTTACCACCCTGGTTATGCATGAAGTGGAAATTCATCATGCTATCTATGCTTATATCAGGACCAAAACAACCAGGTAACGATATTGATGGTTATCTGGCCCCTTTGATCGAGTATTTGAAGTTACTGTGGGATTCAGGTGTTATGTTGTATGATTCTTATAAAAGTGAATACTTCACGTTGAGAGAAATGTTGTATGGAATAATAAATGATTTCCCTGCTTATGAAATTTTTTTATTCTATAGAATTAAAGGAACTCAAGGGTGTCTCATGTGAGAATAAGATACAGAATCAATTAGGTTGAAACATTCATCGAAATATGTGTTTCGAGGACATCGTAGATTTCTACCTCGTCGGCATAAGTATCGATCTTGGATGACATCATTCAATTGATGTTCAGAAAAATGTGCAACACTGTCTCCACCAACAGGTGATCAACTGTTTGAGAAAGTAAAAGATGTGAACACTGTTTTTGGTAAACCATTTTCGAAAAACCTTACAAAAATTGGTTGGAAAAAGAGATCAGTTTTTTTGAATTACCATACTGGAATTGTTTGTACATCAGAATTTTTTTGATGTGATGTATGTGGAAAAAAATGTATGTGATAGTGTTATTAGAATGTTTCTAAATTCCCCTAGAAAAACAAAGGATGAAATTAAGGCAAGGTTGGACATGGTTGACATGGGAATATGAGAAGAGTTGGCTCCTATGAAGGGTGAAAATCGAATGTTTCTTCCTCCAGCTGCTTATACTCTCTCTAGGGAGGAGAGATATCAGTTTTTCAACTACTTCAATGATGTAAAGTTTCCAGAGGGGTATTAATCAAATATCAAGAACATTTTGTCAAAGAATGATTTGAATTTACAAGATTTGAAATCACATGACTGCCATGTTTTGATGCAAGATCTAATTCCTATAGCTTTAAGTTTCATTTTTCTCAAGAATTTTTATCATACTTTAACCAAAATTTGTTTCTTTTTCAATGATATATGTAGCAAAGTTTTAGACTCGACAAAATTTCCAGCTATGGAAAAAGAAATTGTCATCATATTATGTGAATTAGCAATTTTCTTCCCACCAACATTCTTTGATATGATGGTTCATTTGATGGTTCCCTTGGTGAGAGAGATTCAACTTTGTGGTCCTATGCACTATAGATGGATGTACCTTGTTGAATGGTATATGAAAATTTTGAAAGGGTATGTCAAAAATTGAAGTCGGACAGAGGGTTTTATAGTAGAGAGATATATTGTTGAGGAAGCCATTTCATTTTGTACCGAATAAATATCTAATGTGGAAATCATTGGTCTCCCGAAATCTCGTCACACTGGATGCATTGAGGGTGAGAGAATTTCTAGAAGAGATGTTGTGACAATCAGTATTACAGATCGGGAGCAGGCCCACCTTTATGTTTTGCATAACATTTGGGAGGTTGCTCCATATATTGAAACTCACAAAGAAATTATTAGAAAGTTGAATCCATCAAGGGATGAAAAATTGATATCAAATACACATAATCACCAGTTTATACGATAGTTTCAGGACCATATTTTTAAGGAGTTGGATGAAAATCTGAATTCAATTTCAGAAAGACTTCAATGGCTAGCCACTGGACCAAGTGTGTATGTATTATCTTACAATGGTTATGTAATTAATGGTTATACATTCTATACAGATGAACATGATGAATACAGTAACATGAAAAATAGTGGAGTTACACTAGTGGCTGAAGCGATGCATGTTTCTAGTAGTAAGGATAATAATCCAATTTATGCAAATATGCCATAATTTTCCATTATCAAACAAATATGGTAGTTGGATTATACAACATTACAATTGCTGATTTTTCAAAGAAAATGGGTTGATAACAATAATGGTGTTAAAATAGATGAATGGAGATTTTTAAAAGTTGATTTTAGTAAAAAAGGGTACAAAGACAAATAGTTTATAATGTCATCACAAGCGGTACATGTTTTTTATGTTCCAGATCCCGCAAAATGAAAGTGGTTGATTGTTCTGTTATCGTCCAAAACTACGAAAGTGTCCGATGAAAATTCAGTTGAGGACGATACTTTCAGTGGTACGTCGTAATCATTTCGCAGCGGTCCCAATGTATATGATGTTTTGTATGTTATAGGATACTACAATGAAGGGATTTGGATAATCGATAGAGGTGACAAATTCCCTCATCCTTTGAGAAAAAGAAAGATATTTCAATAATCAGGTTATATTTGTTTTGTAATATAGATCTTGTTATCTCATGTTATTATCTTATCATTACTGAATTTATGTAATATAAATTAACTGTTCAACCACTTTTTCAGATAATGACTTCTGCACATTCTAGTATTCCTGACCTTGAGGTTGAATAAGTCTCTCAAGCTTCTGCTGCTGCTGCTACTGCTCCTGCTACGACTGCTCACAGTGCACAATAACAAAAAGTTTCTGAACCTATTGTTATTCCTAGTGTTGAGGTCCAATAACCATCAGCACATGTGGTTACTACCATTTCAGATGAACATATATATGATGTTGATATCAATGAAATGGTCGGGGATGAAGGGCCGACATCCCAGAAAACACAGGTGTGTCGTAGTTTGATGGTGTTATCCAAAGTTCTTAAGGAGAAAAGAAAAGGCATCAAATTTTATGTAGGATGGAATACACGAGGCCAACATGTGAATCCCAATAAGGCTATGTTCAGTAGTTATATTGGAGTTTTCACTCGACAACACATACCAATTGACATAGATTCATGGAACCATATTGTGTCCAGGCTGAAGGCCATGATCTGGGAAGAAATTATGGTAACATTATGATATTATTTCTTTAATTTACTAGAAAATAAAATAATGAAACAATGTCTTACTCTTCTCAATCTCTTTCAGATTACATTTATAGTAGACAATTCACACCAGAATTATGTACTAAGGCTTGGATAAAGGATTTATCGAGGTTTTCTCACTATTTTAACAAAATTTCACCTGAAAGATTCCAAAGGTAAAATAAACCAATACCCACCCATTGCCTACGCTCACCAGATATCCCAAGAAGCATAGGATGCATTTATTTCCCGCCATGGGGATGAGAAGTTTTAGGTACATTATGGGTGATAATACGTTGTTTTAGGATACATGTATTCGTCATTTTGATTGTCAATATTTCATTTATGAAACAAAAAATCTGTACTGAAAATAAGGAACATGCATTAAAACCAACATACCCCTATCGTAAAGCAAGGATGAGGTACGCTTCGATAGAAAAGAAAATGGTACGTATTTTAAATTTACAGTAATATTGTTAGGTGCTAATAAAAAACATCATAATTATGTTTCTATATTTTTATGTAGATTGATGAGTCTAAAACCAAAGACTCTTCCATCCCACATCATGTGCTATGGAAGGAGGCACATGTGAATAAGGAAGGTAACCTAGTAGATGAGAACACACAAAAAGTGTGGAAATATGCGTAAGTATGACATGATGATAAAAAGATTTGTTTTAAATTTCTATTACATAAAAATAATTAGTTATTTTCCTATATCCGACAGTCATAGGAATCAGCTACTCCTGTAGTGGATACAGACCTATTATCGACAACTTTGAAGAAGCTAGAACAATACAGTCATGTCAGAGGTGTGGGGTTTGGGGTGACACCCTGAGTATATTTTGAGAAAAAAAGAAATGGATGATAGAGATGAAAAATTGAAACAAATGAGAGAAATAATAACAAATCTTGAAGAACGATTGCAATGGAAGGGAGAGTTGCTGGCAACTTTTATGGGTGGGAAGCAAGGAGAAGACACAACTCAGGAACAACCAGTGTGTAAATATCCCGCCCCACCCCCACAATCTTTGAGGTGAGCCATTCCCCTCAAAGAGCTATCTTAACCGTGATAATCAATATTATAATAATTGTTCCCATGAAATGTGAATCAAAAAAACACTAATACTTTTCCTTTACTGATCTTCTATAGGGTGATAATGAATATGATTTATATCTGTCAACACCCACCTATCACCTTGTAGCGAGAGCTACAGTGTTCAACATCCCAGATGAAAAGCTGCATAATAGACCACTTCCGAAAGATCATCTGAAAGTGATAACTACTGTAGCTCATGAGACAAATGTAGATCTACCTATTCCACTTGATGACAATGATATTCATACAGTTGAAAAGGCTATTAGTACATTTATTTCATGGCCATCACAACTTGCAAGAGTACATGCAGACAAAGAGGTATTTATTTCCTTTTTTTTCAAGCTAAACCTTTAACAATTAATGAAAAAAGGGTCTGAACCAATGAATGTTATTATAGACAGAGAAAGGGAATGGGGTGACAAACGTCGGCTCAAAACCATCTAAAGGATCAACTAACCGATCCCAAGGAGCTACTGAAAGCAAAATAACACCACCTATTCTCTATCAACATTTACTAGCATTGAAGACTCATGTGGATATGAGGCTAAGATGTGGTAGTAGTCATATAGTGGTTTTCGAAAAGAATATATATGGAGAGGAAAGTCGAGATTTCGTTGCTGCTGAAAATGTAAATGAGATCCTTGAAAATGGTTGGCTAGGTGTCATAGTTTTAAATATATATGAGGTATGTTTTCATGAATTGATTTTCTAAAATCTGATTTAATGTGAAAATTATGACTAAATTCATTTTATATTGTTGACAGACGTACATATGAAAAACAGTTGATGGAATTTTCCCATGATCCAAAATTCAAACACGTTATTACTCATGCCACATCAACACATCTAAAAAAATTAGAGCCATCAAAAAAAGATGAAATAGTGAATGGCTTTCTGAAAACATTTGAAAGCAAGATTACAGATGACAGACTCTTCCTAATACCAACCATGCATGGGTAAAACTCTACGATTAAGGAATATCAATTATATTTTCACTTCTTTTATTACTTATTCCTTTTTGTGTTTTTAGGAAACATTGGCTTATAATTGTGGTGAACTTGGATACTCCAAAGATTTATTTTCTGGATCCAAATCAAGGATATCCATCAAACCGACCACACATGATGGAGTTTGTGAATTTGTAAGACACTACGTCTTACATTTTAGGTCTAAACATCAAGTAATATAATTTATATTATCTTTTACTGAGGATTCTGTTAGGATAGAGCGGTGTATCTTTATCATCTAAAAAAGGAATTAGGACAGAGGCTAAACATTAGGAGGCGAGCAAGTACTATGTCTAGAAAAATATCAGGGTATATATAATAAAATTTCACTATCCACACACATATCAACACAAGTTACTTATTCTCCTAATGATCAAATTTTTTTGCAGTGTCCAAAACAAAAAAACAATAATGATTGTTGTTATTATGTTTGTAAATTTATGAAAGAGATCATTTTTTATCAACAAACTAGCATCCCTAAAGTGGTATTTTAAAAAAGAACTACTATTTTATTTAATTTAGTTATTAATTCATCATTTTTATATTTTTTAGTACTACTCTGACTACCAAAAATACTCATACTCACAAGAATATATAGATTTTTTCATAAATGAGTGGGCCATATACTTGATGGAAGATTTTACACAAATAGCATGAAGATCTGACTTGGGGACGTGTACAATTGGTGGTCATTTTTGAGAGGGGTTAAGGGGATCCAAAGATAAAACATTGTTGTATGTAAATGTTCGTAGGAAAATTTTAATTGTTATTAAACAAAACATTATTTTACAACGATTCATATTCCAATTTTAACAGATGAAATGCACCAGCAACATGCAGGAATGATGAACCACTCAAAGGGTCTCTCTTTTGTTTAAAATCGATAGAAATTTAAGTGAAAACAACAAATGACCTATGAAAATCCGACCAAATGAATTAGTATTGTGTTTATACTTTAGAAGAAAGATCCATGGGTGTGTTGGTGACATGTACGAGTCAACCCCACCTCAATCTTAGGCACAGTGTGGCCGATATCACTCAAAGGGTCTCTCTTTAGTTTAAAATGGACATAATTTTAAGTGAAAGAAACAATTGACCTATGGAAATCCGACCAAATGAATTCAGATTGTTTTTATACTTTAGGAGAACAATACATGGGTACGTTGGTGATGTGTACAAGTCAACCTTGCCTCAATCTGAGGCACGGTGTGATCGTTATCACACAAAGTGTCTATCTTTTGTTTAAAATGAACACAATTTTAAGTGAAAACAACAACTGACGTAAGAAAATTTGATAAAACGCATTCGGATTGTGTTGAAAATTTAGTATAATGATACATGGGTGCGTTTTTGATGTGTATGAGTCAACCCCGCCTCAATCCGAGGCACGGTGTGGACGGTATCACTCAAAGGGTCTCTTTTTTTTTTTAAAATGGACAGAATTTTAAGTGAAAACAACAGCTGACCTACACAAATATGACCAAAAGTATTTTGATTGTGTTGATAATTTAGGAGAACGATCCATGGGTACATTGGTGACGTGTATGAGTCAACCTCTCCTCAATCCGAGGCACGATGTGGCTGGTATCACCCAAAGTGTCTATCTTTTGTTTAAAATTGACACAATTTTAAGTGAAAACAACAACTGACGTACACAAATCCAACCAAACACATTAGTATTGTATTTATACTTTATGAGAACGATCCATGGTTGCATTTTTGATGTGTATGAGTCAACCCCACCTCAATATGAGGCACGGTGTGGCCGGTATCACTCAAAGGGTCTCTCTTTTGTCTAAAATGGACAGAATTTTAAGTGAAAACCACAACTGACATATGAAAATCCAAACAAACTCATTTTTATTATGTTGATCCTTTAGGAGAACAATCCATGGGTGCAATGGTGACATGTACAAGTCAACCCCGCCTCAATCCGAGACACAGTATGACTGGTATCACTCAAAGATTCTGTCATTTGTTTAAAATGGACATAATTTTAAGTGAAAATCACAACTGACCAACAGAAATCTGACCAAACGCATTAGGATTATGTTTATCCTTTAGGATAAAGATTCATGGGTCATTTTTTACATGTATGATTCAACCACGCCTCAATATGAGTCATGGTGTGGCCGGTATCACTCAAAGGGTCTCTCTTTTGTTTAAAATGGACAAAATTTTAAGTGAAAACAACAGCTGACATACGAAAATCCAATCAAACGCATTTAGATTGTGTTTATAATTTAGGAGAACGATCCATGGGTGATTTTGTGACATGTACAAGTCAAAACCTTCTCAATCTGAGGCACGGTGTGGCTGGTATCACTCAAAGTGTCTGTCTTTTGTTTAAAATTGACACAATTTTAAGTGAAAACAACAACTGACGTATAAAAATCCAACCCAAAGCACTCATATTATGTTGATCCTTTAGGATAATGATCCATGGTTGTGTTTGTGACATGTACGAGTCAACCCTGCCTCAATCTGAGGCACGGTGTGGCCGGTATAACTCAAAGGGTCTCTCTTTTGTCTAAAATGGATAGAATTTTAAGTGAAAACAACAACTGACCTATGGAAATCCAATCAAATGCATTAAAATTATGTTGAACCTTTAGGATAATGATCCATGGGTGCATTGGTGATGTTTATGAGTCAACCCCACCTCAATACGAGGCATGGTGTGGCCGGTATCACTCAAAGTGTCTGTCTTTTGTTTAAAATGGACAGAATTTTAAGTGAAAACAACAACTGACGTACGAAAATAAAACCAAACACATTCGTATTGTGTTGATCCTTTAGGAGAACGATCCATGGGTGCATTTTTGATGTGTATAAGTCAACCCCACCTCAATACGAGGCACGGTGTGGCCAGTATCACTCAAAGGGTCTCACTTTTGTTTAAAATGGACAGAATTTTAAGTGAAAACAACAAATGACCTATGAAAATATGACCAAACACATTCAGATTGTGTTTATACTTTAGGAGAATGATCCATGGGTCTTTTTTGATGTGTATGAGTCAACCCTGCCTCAATTCGAGGCACAATGTGGCTGGTATCACTCAAGGTGTCTCTCTTTTGTTTAAACTCACTAGTACAAAAAACATTTTTTACGTCGTCATTTTTGTGGTCGGTTATTTATAACTGAAGTGAAAAGCCATATTATTGATTTATAGTGTCAGTTATATTATAAAAAATGTTAAAAATGCATTATGTTGATTTATAATGTCGGTTATTTTATAACCGATGTGATAAATCAAATATA
This sequence comes from Viscum album, assembly GCA_963277665.1. NCBI lineage: Eukaryota > Viridiplantae > Streptophyta > Magnoliopsida > Santalales > Viscaceae > Viscum > Viscum album. The sequence goes on from OY728156.1 coordinate 2,143,131,435, forward strand.
TCACTTTCTCATGTCGGTTATAAAATAACTGACGAGATAAATCCATTATCTTGATTTATCACATCGGTTATAAAATAACTGATGTGATAAAGCCAATTTTTTACACAAGTTATATAATAACTAACATAATAAATGAGTTCATCATGTCAGTTTTAAAATAACCGATGTGAAAGTTAAAATTTCGAATCGCTCCGATAACGAGATCAATTTTTTTACAACGCGGCATTGAAAATTTCAATTGCCACCTAATATTTTGTATACTGCAAATTTATTTTCAAGCAATTTTCTCTGATTTTTCAGGTCTGTTATTATATAACCGACGTGAAAAATAAATTCTTATGAATTTTTCACATCTGTTATATAAGAACTGACGTGAAAAATACATTTTTATGACTTTTTCACATCGGTTATTAAATAACCGACATGAAAAATCAATAACAAACATTAAGTTAATTTCCTAATCTTCTATTTGACAGGTCCCGAATCTCAAATGGAGTTACGGATCAAAAGTTATAGCCATCAAAAGTTGATCACCTCTAAATGAAGTCTTAAAGAATGTCAACTTCTGATGGCCATAAATTCTGATCTATAACTTCGTTTGAGCTCCGTGACCAATAAAAACGAATATTGGAAAATTATATACATGTTTGTAAACATTTTTCACATCGGTTATTAAATAACCTACGTGAAAAATGACTTTTAATGTCAGTTATTTAATAAATGATGCGAAAAATCGAATGAAAGTTATTTTTTCACGTCGGTTATCAAATAACCGACTTTAAAAGACATTTTTCAAGTCGGTTATTTAATAACCTACTTAAAAAATGTTTTAAAAAAATTAGATAATTTTCCAAGCTTCGTTTTGAGTGGTCGGGGAGCTCAAACGGAGTTACGGATCAAAAGTTATGGCCATCAGAAGTTGACATTCTTTAAGACTTCGTTTAGGGGTGATCAAATTTCGATGGCTATAACTCATGATCCGTAATTCCATTTGAGCTTCGGGACTAGTGAACTAGAAGATTAAGAAATTAACTGCATTTTTGTTATTGATTTTTCATGTCGGTTATTTAATAACCAATGTGAAAAAGTCATAAAAATGTATTTTTCACGTCGGTTCTTATATAATTGACGTGAAAAAGTCATAAGAATTTATTTTTCATGTCAGTTATATAATAACCGACGTGAAAAATCAGTGAACATTGCTTGAAAATAAATTCACAGTGTAAGAAATATTAGGCGGCAATTGAAAATTTCAATGCCGCATTGTAAAAAAATACGAAATATTAGGCGACAATTGAAAATTTCAATACTGCGTTGTAAAAAAATTGATACCATTATTGGTGTGATTCGAAATTTTAACTTTCACATCAGTTTTTTTATAACCGACATGAATGATAAGTTTTTTTATCCCGCCATCATGGAATTTCAATTTTTTACAGCATGAAATCGAAATTTTTGATTGCCGCCTAAAACATTTAAGAAATTGTTTTCTTTTACCATATCATTTATATGTTTTCATTATGCACATATGGTTAACATTTTTTATGATTATTTCTTTCAACCATCACCATCCAACAGAGTTGAATCGTTTGATCTTCATCATGAATCCATTATTTCTTCTTCTTGTGATCTTATCAAGGTATTTGTTATTATTTTTCCATGATTTATGTGTTTTATGATTAGTTATCTTAATTATTATACCATTTAATGATTATTCTTTTATTATAATGAATAATAATGCTTTGTATCATGGAAAAACTACAATTCATCCTTCGCATTGAAAAAATTATTTTAAGATGAAGTTCTTCACTCTGTGATCTCATCAAGGAATTCATTATTATTTTTCCATGATTTATGTTTTTTATGATTAGTTTTCTTAATTCATATATGATTTAATGATTATTATTTTATTATAATGAATGATAATGTTTCTTATCAGGGTAAAACTACAAATCCTCCTTTAGATTAAAAAAATCCTTTTAATACGAAGCTTTCGTTGGCTAATTCGATGTTTCCTCAGAAAAAAATATGAATTTTCTGGTAGTCATAACTTTTGAACCGTAACTCCGTTTTAGCTCTACAACATATCAAATCAAAGATCACAAAATTATCTACAATATGGTTAAAATTTTTCACGTCAGTTATTAAATAATTGATGTAAAAAATTCCTTTTAACGATGGTTGTTTAAAAACCGATGTGAAAAATAGAGTTCAGTCATTATTTCTTTAAAACGAACGGTCATTCACGTCGATTTTTAAATAAACGACGTGAAAAATCAAAAGAAAAATATTTTCCAAGTCGGTTATTAAATAAACAATGTTAAAAAGTTTTTTTTTATGATTTTCACGTCGGTTATTTAAAAACCGACCTGAAATATAGAGTTTCAACGTCATTTTTTTGAAAAATGGTCAGTCTTTCATGTCAGTTTTTAAATAACTGATGTGAAAAATCATGAAAAAAATATTTATAATGTTGGATAATAAATAAAAAACGTTAAAAAAATATTTTTAACGTCGCTCACAAACACTTTGGTTCAAAACCAACATGAAAAAGAAAAAATAACTAACGTAAAAAACTATTTTTGTACTAGTGAATGGACAAAATTTTAAGTGAAAACAACAAATGACGTATAAAAATCCTACAAAATGCATTTTTATTATGTTGATCCTTTAGTATAACGATCCATGGGTGCATTGTTGACCTGTACGAGTCAACCCCACTTCAATCTGAGGCACGGTATGGCTGATATCCCTCAATGTGCCTGTCTTTTGTTTAAAATGGACATAAATTTAAGTGAAAACAACAACTTACCTACTTAAATATGACCAAATGAATTTTTATTGTGTTTATACTTTAGGATAATGATCCACGAGTGTGTTGGTGATGCGTACAAGTCAACCTCGCCTCAATCCAAGGCACAGTGTGGCTGGTATCACTCAAAGGGTCTCTCTTTTGTTTAAAATGGACAAAATTTTAAGTGAAATAAACAACTGACCTACGAAAATCCAACCAAAAACATTCATATTGTGTTGAGAATTTATGAGAACAATCCATAGGTGCGTTGGTGATGTGTATGAGTCAACCCTGCCTCAATCTGAGGCACTCTGTGGCTGGTATCACTCAAAGTGTCTGTCTTTTGTTTAAAATGGACAAAATTTTAAGTGAAAACAACAACTGATGATAGAAATCTGAACAAACACATTAGTATTATGTTGATACTTTATGAGAATGATCCATGGGTGAATTTGTGACGTGTACGAGTCAACTTCATTTCAATCTGAGGCACGGTGTGGCCGGTATCACTCAAAGGGTCTCTCTTTTGTTTAAAATGGACAGAATTTTAAGTAAAAACAACAAATGGCCTATGAAAATCTGACCAAACGCATTAATATTGTTTTGATAATTTAGGAGAACGATCCATGGGTATTTTTTGTTGTGTACTAGTCAACCCCGCCTTAATCCGAGGCACAGTGTGGCTGATATCACTCAATGTGTCTCTCTTTTGTTTAAAATGGACATAATTTTCAGTGAAAACAACAACTGACGTACGCAAATATGACCAAACACATTCATATTACATTGATAATTTATGAGAACGATCCATGGGTGTGTTGGTGACATGTATGAGTCAACCCCGCCTCAATCCAAGGCACAATGTGGCTGGTATCACTGAAATTGTCTGACTTTTGTTTAAAATGGACACAATTTTAAGTGAAAACAACAACTAACATACGCAAATCCAACCAAACACATTCAGATTATGTTGATACTTTAAGATAACGATCCATGGGTGCGTTGGTAATGTGTATGAGTCAACCCCGCCTCAATCCGAGGCACGGTGTGGCTGGTATTACTCAAAGAGTCTGTCTCTTGTTTAAAATGGATATAATTTTAAGTGAAAACAATAACTGACCTAAGGAAATCCGACCAAACACATTAGGATTGTGTTGGTACTTTATTAGAATGATCCATGGGTCATTTTGGATGTGTAAGAGTCAAACCTCCTCAATATGAGGCACAGTGTGGCCGGTATCACTCAAAGGGTCCCTCTTTTGTTTAAAATGGACAAAATTTTAAGTGAAAACAATAACTGACCTATGCAAATCCAACCAAAAGCATTCATATTGTGTTGATATCTTAGGAGAACGATCCATGGGTCTTTTTTGACATGTACGAGTCAAGACCACCTCAATCCGAGGCACGGTGTGGCCGGTATCACTCAAAGTGTCTTTCTTTTGTTTAAAATGGATAGAATTTTAAGTGAAAATAACAACTGACGTATGAAAATCCAATCAAATGCATTCCGATTTTGTTTATCCTTTAGGAGAAAGATCCATGGGTGCATTGTTGGTGTGTAAAAGTTAACTTTTCCTCAATCCGAGGCACGGTGTGGCCGGTATCACTCAAAGTGTCTGTCATTTGTTTAAAATTGACACAATTTTAAGTGAAAACAACAACTGATGTACGAAAATATGACCAAACACATTAGGATTGTGTTTATCCTTTAGGATAAAGATACATGGGTGCGTCGATGAAGTTTACGAGTCAACCTCGCCTCAATCTGAGGCACAGTGTAGCCTGTATCACTCAAAGGGTCTCTCTTTTGTTTAAAATGGACAGAATTTTAAGTGAAAACAACAACTGACCTACAAAAATATGGCAAAACACATTAGGATTGTGTTGATACTTTAGGAGAACGATCCATGGGTCATTTTTGACGTGTAAGTGTCAAAACCACCTCAATCTGAGGCACGATGTGACCGGTATCACTCATAGTGTCTCTCTTTTGTTTAAAATGGACAGAATTTTAAGTGAAAACAACAACTGACGTACTGAAATCCCAACAAAACACATTTATATTGTGTTGATCCTTTTGGAGAATGATCCATAGATGGACCCCCAACCCACTGGATGCCCCAACCCCTGGACGCCCCACACCCTAGACACCACCCCACCACCTGGACACCTCCCCCACCCCCTGGACACCCCCACCCCATGGACTGCCACCCCCATCCCCCTTGGACACCACCCCACCCCCCTTTGACAGCCCCACCAACCCCCTGGACTGCCACCACCCCCTAGAAACCACCCCACCCCCTAGACACCCCCACCCCTCTGGACACCCCACCCCTTGGAAAGCCCCCCCAACCCCTGGGACACCCCACCCCCTGGACACGCCCATGGACAGCCCCCCCACCTCGGACCCCCTGGACACCCCCACCCCCTGTGGACACCCACCAACCCCCTGGACGACACCCCCACCCCTCCTAGACACCACCCCACCACCTAGACACCCCCACCCCCTAGACACCACCCCACCCATGGAAGGCCACCCCACTGTCCTGGACACCACCCCACCCCCATTGGATAGCCCCACCAACCCCCTAGACTGCCCCCATCCCTCGGACACCCCACCCCTTGGAAAGCCCCCCCGACACCCTGGACACCAGCACACCCCCCCTGGACACACCCATAGACATCCCCCCTTCTAGATACCACCCCACCCCCTTGGACATCCCGCAACCTCCTTGACCACCCCCACCCCCTAGACACCCCCACCCCTAGACACCCCTATCCCCCTTACTCCCCCATCCCACCTCCTGGACACCACCCCACCCCCTTGGAGAGCCCCACCAACCCCCTGGACCGCCCCACCCCCCAGACACCCCCACCCCTAGAAATCCCCCCCGACACCCTGGACACCAGCCCACCCCCAGAACACCCCCATGGATAGCCCCCACCTAAACACCCTCCTCCTAGACACCACCCCACCACCCCACCACCCCACCACCTAAACACCCCCACCCCCTGGACACCCCCACCCTCATGGATAGCCCCCCACCCCCTGGACACCACCCCACCCCCTTGGACAGCTCCCCAACCTCCTGGACTTCCCCACCCCCTGGACACCCCTATCCCCCTCGGACACCCCCATCCCCCCGGACACCCCCTACCCCCATTGGACAGCCACCCCAAACATCTGAACAGCCCCCAACCCCCTGAATTCTGAATTGAATTCTTTATGTATTTAATTAACTTATGAATTATATGTTAATGGTGTATGGGTATACTTGCTGTATGGGTATACTTGGTGTAATTACCTTATGATTTATGTGTTAAATTTGTATGGGTATACTTACTTGTTGAGATGCTGAATTTTTTGCAGGTGTTGTTTGGGTGTGCTGCTGTAGAATTTTTTGTTGCAGCAGACAAGGCATTTATCAGTGATTTTTTAGTGCTGATAAAGGAATCCTTTATTAGCACTAAAAAAGAACTGATAAAATACACCTTTATCAGCACTAAAAAAGTGTAGATAAAGGATCAGTTTATCAGTGCTAAAAGAGTACTAATAAAAGGCACATTTATCAGCGCTTATTCAGCGCTGATAAAGGGGACCCCCTTTACCATCACTGAGCTTTACAACACTTTTTTAGCACTGATAAAGCCCATTTTGAGTGTTGATAAATCTCATTTTTGTAGTTGTGTAATATGAATGTCATGATTATTGATCTCAAAGAAACATGATTTTCATTGAACTTTTAGAGATGAAGGAAAAGTGAACAACACTCATTCTAAATAAAAATTTATTAAGGAATGAATTTTTTCTCTGTATCACATAATGTCTAAATTTATATTTTTATTATGATATTAGAGGATGTGTGAAAGTAATATAAATCGAATGATAAAATACATGACTTAATGGGGAGTTTCACATTTCTTATCAAAAGGGATGTTGAATTAAGTTTTTTTTTTCTTTTTAATGTTAATTATATTTTATTAGATTTTATGTTTTCAAGTTATTTTGAAAATAATTATAATGTTTAAAAGGATTTATAATATATTAGAGTTGATAAAAAATAAAAATATAGAGATTAAAATGGAATTGTGATCATTGTTTTATTTATTATCACTGAATAATAATGGAGAATATGAGTTAAAAACAATGAAATTATCTTAAAATGATAAAATGAGACTAATAATATAAATTTAATACCACTAAATACATGAGAATAATAATATTATAAAATACCAATTTGAATCACCAGTTAGTGCATTATTATGTTAAATCCCTGAAAATTCATATGGGGAGATTCCTTAGACAATGAAACATTTTTTGACCCAGAGATTGATATCTTTTAGAAAGATCACCTTATCAAGTGATGTGATTTTAAGAGTCTATAAATGGTGGTAGATTAAAGAAAGACTCCAAATATTAAGAGTATAATAATTTTGATATTATATATATATATAAATATTAGTGAAGTAAAATGACCATTCATAATAGATAAATCCACCATGTAGTTTTTTTAAAATTGATTATACAATTGATGAAAAATTATCATGTTGTTGATCCAATTTGACTATATAGTTGAGGTGAAGTGACTGTGAATAAATAGACTTAAAAAATGATGAAGTATTGTTCATTAAGAATTTTTATATATCATAAAAATAAGATATATATATATATATATATCTAACAATAGATATTTCTTACATATTATTTGAAAACATTTGTTTATATGATCAGATAAGAACTAACATGAAAAGTTAAAGTAACATAAAAATGGATTTAATGAAGAACTAACATTTCAGTGTTTATTTTTGAATTGTATAAAATAATGTCATCATAGGTATAATGATTTTATACCTTATGTATTAATTGTTTTTGGAAATAATTTTATTGATTTTGTATAAGTGTAGAAGATGTCTAATTCTCATAGGTAATCAAATAAAACGGTAGAAAATTATACAGTTATAAATTTTATTTAATAGTGGTAATTTTTTTTATATTTATCATTAAATGATCATGTATACCATGAATAGTAGTTATATTTCTATATAGTATGAAAATTAGAGAATAAAATTGTTTAATTAAGATTTTAGCAAAACATAAATGGAATATTGATAGAGTAATATCAAACTACATATAACAGATCACATGAAAATCAATAAAGTCTTGACTACATAGATTAAAAAACAAATTTACATAGATTATCATGAAACTATACTAGATAAAGGGAATGTGAAGCCTATTTGATGCTAGTCCAATCAATATAGTTCATTATAAGTTTACTTGCTGCATGTATACCCAATGAAACACTTGGTATGCTACTCAATGAAAGTATACTATGAAAGATATTGTGTATAATAATTTTATATCACATATTTTGATATATCCATATCATTATATATAATATCACATTGTGTAATATGATATTAGAATATTTCATGGAGTTATTTAGTTGAGTGTTATATATCTTTGGGATAAATATAGGTGTATTTCATGGAATTATATGAATATAATATAAGATATCATATAATACTATCTTGAATTTTTAACAAAAATCTATCAAATTGTAATATTAATATGATAAAATAATATTTATCAATCTCAAGAAAATTAAAATGATATTTTTTTTGTTTCATACATTCAAAATGATTTATATAGTATAACATAAAAATGTTGTAATGTTAGAATAATTTTTAAATGTTCAAGTATTCACTCAACACTTGGAGAATCGAAGTAAAGCTTATATAATGGATTATAAACCAATGGGGATGGTAATAAAATAAAATAGTTGATAAAAAAAATCTCTCAAAGTTAGACCATTTTTTTGAATTTATTTATGAACACTATGGTTTTAACATTCAAATAATTTAAGGATAAATCCTTCAAATTTTTTTATTTTTTATTCAAAAATTTAGTGGATGCCTTTAGAATTCAATAGTAATTTCTTATTACTAAGTGATATTATTAAAAAAATTATTAATAATTTTCCTTAAAATAATACATTTCATCCATTTTTTAACTTTATTCATCTATGAATATCACTTTAGATCATGTGGCATTGGGTTTTGTAAATCTTTTATGTTGATTATTGGGAAAAAAGTTGTCTATCAAAACCCTTAGGTGGTATCAAAGCCACTTATATTATGTTTGGAAGAAATTCTTAAATTTTATAAAATTATAAAATTAAAAAAACATGAATATCATATAAAACAAGATCATAATATATTTATCTTTGAAACTAGAAAATCATATTTTATATAATTATGGATGATGACCATGGAATCACAACCAACAATATGAGATACCATTGTATATTGTAACATCCTAGCCTAGAGAACCTAATTTTTTCTAGATTTGGAGAATTATTAAACCTTAGGTGCACCTCCCTATATGATATAGTTTTTTGACTAGTGGAAATGATCTAAAATAATCATTGGTAGACTATATACCTATATGTAATGCATAAGGGTCATAATCATGTCTATGAAAAAAAGGTTAAAACCCAATCGTATAAAAAATATAGCTGAAACCTATAGAAATAAAATTAAGGGCGAATAAGCCGTTCTATATCCCAATATATAAATGTTAATTATATATAGGATATAAAAACATTGAAACATGATTCAAAAATAAAATAGAACTTATTTGGATCCATGAAAAATACATATATAGTAAAAATTAAAGGAATTAAGGTACAATGGACTCTGAATAAATACACTAGAAAATCATCCATCAAATCATTATCCTATAGAACATAGATCATACTTATCCATAACTCCATAACTCCATATCTAATATAAAATTTATGACTACCATGAAACATGATGTATACCCATGTACATAAAACTTACATCCTATACACATGTAAGGGTGAGTCCAATATCTTGGTAAGATTCCCCTACTCATTTCAACTCACTGAGTTCTTGTGATCACATGGCTGTATATGCAATTATATGCTGAGTATTACTCAAACCTCCTAAAAAATAATCCTTGAATGTGTCTCTTTTACCATCATGGCTACATGTCATTATATTGATGAATATATAAGCACCCCCATTGACACATTATGTACTACTAATATTTTTCTTGCTTCCACCAACATATAACTGAAGACATATATAACCATATTTCCTAACACGACATTGCACACAGTTAATCTCATCTCATTATAAGTTTTCTCAAAGTGGTATTATCTCACCACCATAAGAACTAATTAGTAATTTCCCACCTAATCCACTTGTTATCTCACTACTTATCAATAACAAAAACCAAAAATATCATGGGAAATAATGATGGTAACAATAAATATAACAATGAGAAACTAAGTAGGTCCCAACTATAACAAAACCAAGAAAAGTAGTCAAAGTTGTCCCAAAGAAATAAATATTTACTATAAAATAATCACATTATAAAATAAGTGGAAAACCAATTATTGGGGCCCATTGATAAAAAATAACAATTCAATATCAGACATCATGCCCCATATCACCTCATTGATACTCATTGAAACTATCTAACATATTAAATGTAGAGGAACTTTTTTATCTATCCTATATATCATGAGTCACCATAGAAGTAAACTCCCATTACATAATCCTACAACACTACAACAATACACTAATACCACATATCATATATCAATACTATCATCATTATCTTATGTGAAATTTTCATGTCCATGTAAAGAAACATTTAGAATGTAATTATATCTCATCATATCATAAAGTTATCCAAATCAACAAAGAATCAACCACTATATCACATAAATCTTACACAATCACTGTAATATTTCTGGTATACCCATGCAGATAGCACTACTAGAGTGAGTATAAATTTATAATCATAAAAACATTCAGTGAATATGAACTTGTATAAATGAAACTATTCTCATATATATCAATGTGAATGTTGAAGTCACCCTATATATAACCTCTTATAGAGGTTTTATCTCATTCATGTGGTTTATCACACAATTAACACTTCCTTACAAGCTACATGCCTTGTTCCACTACCTCACACTAGCATAATCCAATACACTAAGGATGGAACCCACACTTATCCTAACATAAAAAAATATAGGGAATCCAATATCTTGATGGTAAATAATGAAAAGGATGGATCCTATTCTCCTATAGGATAATACCCTCAAAAATGGAACCCACTCTCCTCTTATTCTCAAATTCTACCTCATAATAAGATTTTATCAAAACTCTATGACTATATAATACTTCAAATATTGAGGTTAAATAATATGGAAACCATAAAAATAAAAAAAGAGTATAATAACTCATAAAAAATGAACATACAAGATTAATGGTTTATTGTGAAATGTCTGTCACAAAACATGATCAATGTTATGTTTTATCGAACCATTATAAGGTCACCCCATAACAAGATTATATCACGTGTGTGATCACTCAAAAAAACATCCTTAAAACCTTTAATACACTTTAAGAAGTTTTATGAATAAGGATTCCTACACAATATTTCACCATGAAGAATACAATATAGATCCTATGAATATACACTAATAAAGATCTTTCTTTATGTAATACCCTACCATAGATTTTAGGTACTACCTTATCCTTGTATCATTTTGTCCTTTTGGTTGATTTCTGTTGGTCAGTGGGTTTTTTTTGTTTTGTTTTAGGGGTTAGAGGTGTGTCTCGAGGAGTCCAGGAGGTATGGACATGAACCTAAAGCTAATGAAGTTTCATGTGGTCGATTAGATATCTAGTGAGGGCCACCAACCACATAGTAGTTTTAGAAATTATATAACATTATTTTATACCCATTGGACATCTAGTGGGCCACCCCCAGCTATCTTATGGGTTGGCCAGTGGATAAAAAATTTTATAGTAGACACAAGACACATGGTGGGCCTCCATCGGTTAGTCTATTGGATAGGCAGAGGCTTTTTTATGTCTATAAAATCAACCAGATCTCTGGTGGAATTGATAGTTCCTAGTTTAGTAATGAAAGTATCCTTTTTTTTTCTCACATGAAACCTCTATTTTATTCCTTAATCATCACCCCTAAATACTAATTAAATCCATTCGAATATAAAGGCTCTCCTTAGACATATTTGTCTATCCCAAAGTAAATCCTTGGAATATTGAAGTGTCAATCAATGCCATAAACCTATTTTGCTACATTTATCACTATTTTTGTCTTATATCTTCTTCTTATTGGATTTTTATTATTTATCATTATGGAACAACTATATCAATGATGGGATATTTTTGGATCTAGGCTCGTAATAGTATCCCTTTTTGATCCATTGAAGAATTAACAGTATTTTCCAAATATCTAATTCCCTTGGTGTGTTTTTTGGGAATTGTGGTGGACCCTTCATCAATTAATATGATCCTTGATTCATCTTGTCTTATTGTTATGTGTGTGTATTGATATTCCATGTGTTTCATGGTAGGTGGTTTCATTAATTGGTTTTATTTTATAATACTATATTGCTTTCTCTTTGAAATTGGTTTGTAAATGGTTCAAAAACATAGTTTATGGATGTATCCTAAAAATGGATTTTGAAATGGTTTTAAGGCCATGAATTGTGAAATTTGAATGTTTTGGTTATGGTTTGGAAAATTTATTTCCCACCTTTAGTGGTGTTAATGAAAATGGTATTAATGCATGGTTAATTTAGTTTAGTGATGAAAGTACCTTAAAATTATTTTTAAATTGTAAATATAATTGTGATCAATGTTGTGGTAGGAATCCATCATTAGGGATAAAATATTACCCTCTAGACTTGTTCTTCTAGGACAATACACATTAAAAGAATCCTAATAATCACATGAAATGTATAGGGATCCTTCTTAACCTAGAATTAATTAATCCCAAGGACTAGTTTTCTATGATGGTTATCTTTGAATTATGGTTTTTTTATTTAGGGAAATAATTTGAAAAATCAGTTATTAGTATATTTTAAAAAATGTGAAAAGGGGTGAATTTACATGTTTTATATTGAACTTTATAAAATTATATCTAATTAATTATCATTTATTACCTAAGATTAATGGTTTATTTTATAATTATTTCTTATGTAAAACTTTTTGGTATCCTTTTGGGCTTGTTTTACTCAAACAGAAGGTAAGGACACGACATTATAGGGTAGTTTCAGGTTTATTAAAATGTAGGTTATAAGAGTATGGTGGTGAAAATACATCACATGGATATGGTTTTTTATAATTTCACTTGTTTTTTTGGTTTTGGAACCTATTTTTCCTTAATTTTGTATCCCCTATATTGTTTAATTGTATTAGCATACCGAAAATCTATTTATTGAAGTTCATATGTTTTGAGTTATTTCATGGAAAATTTGTTCCCATAGGTAGTTCTTGGATTCCCATATGCTTGTAACCAGCCCATGGGGATCTAGAACACCTATAACCCTATGATAAGGACCATCTCACATTTTAGGTAGTCTAGTAATCTATTTCAGTTCAAGAAAAATTAGTATCAAAGGGCGATTTGTCTATTTCCATTATCTGTATGAATTTTAAGATGTATTGGAATACATGAGATAGGAATGAGGGGACTTAAATAGTTTTTTTATGAGTGAGTGTTAGGATATACCTATTTATGATGAGCCTTATGTTACCATTGGTGATTGGGAAACAAGACTTGGGATTTGGATTCTTTTTGTCAGAGTAATTATTTTTTCATTCCCCCTTTATTTCTTATTAACCTATGCTATTTTTAAATGGAATTAATTCATGGATCTCATGTTCTAGTGTCTCTTTGTTTGTTGATGTGTAGTACCATTACCTCTAGAAGGATTCCAACAGTTTCTTAGGAGGGTTATGCCAATGAAACTTGATAGGAAAACCATCTAGTTGATCAAAGCCTCATTGCTGTTGTTGTAAACACAATCTAAGCTATGGACCAAGGCACAATACTTGTCGCTATTCAGATTTTAGGGGAGGAACCTCAATGGGATAAGTTAAATAATCAAGATAAAGTGTTTAATCATTATAAACCAATTTATTTACAAGGGATAAATGATTATACTAAGGTATATAAATTTATATAAAAGATATATAGACTATTTTAATTCATGGATACCCCTAATTATGTTATGGTGAGGTGTTTTATCTTTATGTTGGAAGGATTGAGTAGAAGATGGTAGGACTCCATTTTTTGGCCCAGAAAATTGTGGACTTAGAGTGGAAAGCCTTCAAGGTAGTATTCACTAAGAAATTATACCCAAAGTCTATGACTATGGTGAAATATAAAGAGTTCCTAAGTTTTGAGAAAGGGAATCATATAGTGATGGAGTAATTTAATTGCTTTATTGAGATTTCTCTATTCTCAACTAATGTTGGGTTTAATGAGAGTATAAAGGATCCATGTATTTAGATGGGTATTCAAATAGATATCTATTCTTAAGTCTTCATGTTAAATCTGACCACCTATATTGAAGTGGAAGATATAGAACTCATGGTAGAGATTGACATAGAAGGCATGTCAAGGATGATCAAATTTCTTCCTATCTTTGGTGGTAGTTCTAGGAGATCTTTTAAAGGGTTGAGGAAGAATAGTGAGTTTTTTTAGAGAAAATAGTGTTGGTGCTTCTTATAATAATTTTCATGAAACATGATCATCAATTAGTGGCTTGACTTGTTATCATTGTGGATAACCAGGGACATGAAGAATTTTTATAACATGCATCTAAAGACCAGTAACTCTCGTGGATGTCGTGGTAAATATCAAAGGTTATTTTAAGATTTTACTTCTCTATTATATGGAACAAACTCATTTACATTTAGATAATTTTTTTCATAGTCATATACTTTATAGAGAACATGGTTCTAACTTCAACCCTCTGGAATGAAGCAGTTCGACACAATGGAAGAGTCTCCAATAGAAGTTCATGCGGGTCCTATGATTGTGAGAGGAACCATTTATATCAGTTAAAATTTAGAGACTAAATTATTTGATATATTTATCTCTCACTAATTCATGTCAATAAATATTCTATATATTTTAAAACATACAATAGATATTATTCCATTAATTATTTAATTGGTGATGCCTTTAGAAAAAAAGGAGAAGGGTTTTCGATGTTCCTCATTATGTATCTTTGTGCGTGACGTATAGATGATATGAGAACTTATGGTTTCTGAATTTTACCTCTTTGATGTTATTATTGAGTTGAATAGTTATTTTCTCACAAGGTTAAGATCAATTATTATCATAAGTGGGTGTCTTTTATTTCCCTTGATAGGAACCCCTGTATGTTTCAATGTGAGTGGGAACCTATGTCCAGTCAGGTGGGACCTCCCATCCTAGAGTTTAGTAATTTTTTTCCATGTATACAGTGGAAATAGAATAATAATATTTTACTGGTTTTCTTCCTATAGTAGTCATTTAGTTTCCTAAATTGTTTCTCGAAAAGTTATCAGGTTTTCCTCTAGAGAGGGAGGTAGAGTTCTTGATTAACATGGTGTCAGGAACTCAACTGATATTGAAGGAATCTTACTATATAGATCTTGATAGGTTGAAAGAGATAAAAATTCAGATTTATAATTTGATATCTAAGGGAATTATATGCCTGAGTGTGTCACCATGGGAAACCCCAATGATCCTCACTTAGAATTATGAAAAAACTATCCTCTTATGCATTTCTTATTGGAATATCAATTGAGTAACAATAAAAAATTATTACCCCTTTTCCTGTATTTATGATTTTTTGGTCAGTTAAAATTGGAAAAGTGGTTCTCTAAGATTGATCTTTATTCTGGTTATCACCAACTCAGAATCAATAAGTTTTATATTACAAATATTTTTTTATGTAGTAGGTCTAGTCATTTTGAGTACCTTGTGATACCATTTGGCCTAATTAACATTCAAGTAATCTTCATAAAATTAATGAAATAAATTTTCTACCAGTGCCTTCAAACTTTAATTACAGTGTTTTTGGATGATATACTGGTGTATTATAAGATTGAAGAAGATCATGTGTTTCACTTGAGACATATTTTGGGGATCTTGAGGTATCACCATCTATATAAAAAATTATCAAAATTCTAGTTCTACGTCCAAAAAGTTATGTTCTTAGGACATGTGATCTGGGAACAAGGCATCTCAATTGATCTTAAAAAAGGGAATATGTTCATATTATGGGAAGAACTATAGAACACATTTGATATTTTAATCTTCTTAAGTTTTGAAAGATATTATTAGTGGTTCATAAAGTATTTCTCAAAACATTAATCACCTTTTAATGATCTCACCTAAAAGGGGGAGAAGTTGTTGTGGATTTGATGTTTTAGGAATACATCAATGAACTAAAGAGGTTTTTTAATTAAGCACTGATTTTTATACTAATTTATATTGATCAGGGTTATGTAATTTATTTTGATAATTCTGGTGTAAGTTTAGGGTGCATCCTTATACAATGTGATCATGTGGTGGATTATGTATCACATCAAGTTAGAACACATGAGGGAACTCATCCCACCCATTATTTGGAACATGAATATTTTTTTAAATCCCTTAAAATTTGGAATCATTATCTATCCATGGAATGGTTAATCGTTTACATGGATCATAAGTATTTAGGTTACATTTTTTGTCAAAAATATTTAAACCTATGACATGGAGGATCGGTGGAATACATAAAGTTATTCAACATTGAAATCTCTTATTCTCTAGGAAAGGGTAATGTGGTTGTGAATTGTCTTAGTATAAGGTTACCCTATCAGGCTATGAAAGACACAAGGGATGGATAAAACTTGTTGGGACTCTTTTCTCGAATGCACTTGGGATTAAGGAAGGAGGAGCCCAATAATGTTCTGGATAGTGAAAATTTGAAATCCTCTCTACTTGATATGATTCTTTAGAATAAATAGTAGGATAAACCTTTATATAGTATTACTGATTATTTATATGGTGGGGAGAACATTAATGATTGGTCTCTCTCTATAAATGGTGTCTATTTCTTTAGAAATTGGAATGTTGTTCTATCAACTATGAGGAAGGATGTGTTGGGATATTTTCATCATTCCTTATTGGTAATCCACATTGGCACTAAAAAAATATTTAAGGATATGAATCTTTTATTCTGGTAGCCTGGTATAAAATGAGACATAATTGACATTGTATCTTGATGTTATACATGCCAACAGATTAATAATGAGCACCAAAAGCCTTTTGTTTTTTATCATGCTCTTCTCATGAAAACATGGAAATGAAATGAGATTTAAATTAATTCAATTATTGGTTTTTCTTTAACTACCCAAGAAAAAAACACTATTTTTTGGTGATATATTGGTTGAAAAAGTCATCATATTTCATACAAATTTTTGATACAACTAAAGTGGAAGACAAAGGGTAGTTTTATATGCACGAGATAATAAGGTTACATGGGAATCATTAAACCATTATCCTTGAATGAGACCCTTGACTTACATCATTTTTTTGGAAGGGTCTCCATGAGGTGATGAGAACTTAGTTCAAGTTGAGTAGGACATACCATCCCTGTTTGGATGGTAATATATAAAGGGATAGTAAAATTACAAAGGATATTATCTATGATAAGGTATTATAATTAATAGGCTCTTCGGATATCCATTATGGTATATTTGAGTTTTACTATAATAAAATTTTCAAATCATCCATCAAGATGTCACCTTTTGAGGATTTTTATGGTCGATCATGCAAATCACCTCCCTGTTAATTTGAGGTTAGTGAATCTTCCTTGATTGGATCGAGATTGGTTTCAAAAACAATGATGAAGATCAAGATAATTCATCATCATTTAGTGATGAATCAAATATAGTAAAAATATTATATGAATTATACTAATCAACCTTTTGAATTTTTAGTAAGTGGATAGGTATTCTCAAAATTCTCTTCCTGATTGGGTTACCAACCACTCAGAAGACAACAAAATCTTTCACCCGAGTATGTGGGATTGTGTGAAGTTTTTGAATGAATTAGATTAGTGGTGTATTAATTGGATTTACCTCCTCAATTTTATTCAATCCATAACCTCTTCCTTATGTATCAACTTGAGATGTATCATCTTGACCCATCACATGTTTTGAATTAGGAAGACCTCGATACAGAACCTGATATGTCTATGACCAAGACTCCATTGTGAGTTTTTAAATATCAAGTGATTGTTCTATAAGAAATTATACACTTTAGGTTCATTTTATATAGATTCATGGGTCATACTCACATGATACATGGGGGAGGGAGTCTATGACGAGGGAGAAGTGGCCTCATTTATTTGTGGACCAACCATCTTTGACTTAGATTTTTAGAGGAAACAAGCAATATGGTGGGTATAATTGTAACATCCCTCTATCCTCCAATGGCCCGAAGGCCATAAATTTTTTATTGATTTTTGATAATCCACCTTTCAAGGGGTGGGGTAGAACCCTTATAAGGCTTGTAGGTGTAAGTATTACTTAGCCCATAGGCCTTAGAGGAATTCATTTCCCATAGGCTTCAAAAATAAAAGAAAACCTAGACTAAATACTTGGAACTTCTCCTCCCCATCATCTTTATCATGAAATAAACTCTCCACCTTTTCATGGATATTCATCTAGGCTTTCCCATGCATGAACATGCTTATCCCGATGGCAGGTTCCATACCCTCTCATTCTTGCAATTCATTTAGCTTCTTCTATAGTGAAACCTCCTTACTCATCCTCCTTCTGGAGATTGTTCCATGTAGGTTTTCTGGTTTGAATATTCACTTTAAGGTGGCCTAAAGGCCTTAAGGTGGCCCGAAGTACTTGAGATGGCCCGAAGGCCTGGGTGGCCTGAAGGCCTTAAAGGACTCGAGGAACAAATCGGTGGCCCAAAGGTCCAAATGGGGGAATAGTTTCAGCCACTACAATGCCAAACAATAACTTATACAGTACCTGCTACGATACCTACTAAAATACTGCTATAGTACCCCCTCTAAATTATGCCTCTTCCTGGATTTGATCCCAGGTCACCTGGATGCACTTAAGGAGTCCTCACTAATCGGGCCGAGGCTCATGTGCTTTGTAACATCCCTCTATAGTTTTCAAGTACTGCATTATTATTGTTTCATTTTATCCTTTATTTTTTTGATTCTTTCTTATCACTAGTTTTTTTTATTTTTGATTCAAGGGTAGGAGTTTCTCTTTGAGGTGACTTTGAGGTTTTTACATGAACTTATAGCTGATGAAGCTGCAGGTAGTCCAACAGTTGTCCCATGAGATCCACTGGTAAACTAGTAAGCCAGAAAGTGGGTTATACATTTCTACACTAGGAATATTTTTATTGGTGACCCACTAAAAATCTATCAATGTGCTAGGAAAGGCGTATTAATTTTTATATAATCCACTGAATAGCCAGTGCCTTCCACCATCTCCCTAATAACACCAATTTGGACCATTTTAGTAAGTTTGATATCCATTTTTTCTCAACCAAAACCTTTATTTTATACCTTAGTTCTCTTCCCATGATTTTAATTTGATCCATTTTAACCTAAATACTCTCCTTATACATATTTGGCTCTCCCAAAAATAATCCATTGTGGATCGAAGTGTTGATAAAAGCTGTAAACCACTTTTGGTTTGTCTATCATTGTTTTAGTATTGGTTCTCATTATTTATTTAATTACTCTTGATTCTCTATAGGGATAAACAATTTTAATGATTTTATTTTTTTGGATATTATTTCCAAATGGAATTTTGTTTTATTCATTTTGGAATTGGAAGTTATTATCCAGATCCCCAATTGCCTTAGTGTGTTCAAGAATTGTGGTGAATCCTTCATTGATTCCTAGGATCCTTTGTTTTTATTGGATTTTGGTTAAATGAAAGTATTCAAATTCTAAGTGTTTAAAGGTATTTGGTTTCATGAATTTTGTTTACTTTAAAATCCTTGGATTCTTACTCTTTTAAATTGGTTTCTTAATGGTTGGAAAACATGGATTATGGATTTATCTTAAAAAAGGATCTTGAAGTTGTTTTAATGGAATGACTTGTGAAATATAGTGGTTTTAATTATGGTTTTGAAAATGGATTTCCTCCCATTATTTTGTTTATAGAAAGTTATTTTACGACTTGGTTTATACAATTTAATAATGAAATTCCCATTAAATGATTTTTATTTGATAAACCTAATTGTGATCAATGATGAGGTAGGGAACCATCCTTGGGGATGGACTCTTACCCCATAAAACTATTCTTCTAGGGTAATGTGTACACAAGTTAGTCAATAGATTACATTAATTTTATATATATTCTCACTAACCTAGAACTAATGGGACCCAAGGGATAACTTTCTGTGATGGTTATGTTTCAAATGTGGGTTTGAATTGTTTATGGAAATGCATTGAAAACTAGGTTATTAGTATTTTTTTAAACTATGGAAAGGTGTGAATTTTAATATTTTATATTGAAATTTATAAATTTGAATCTCATGAATTATCTTTGTCTACTTGAGAATTATTGGTTTATTTTATAAAGTCTTATTATAAAACACTTGGTGGAATCCAACTAGGATTCTTTATCTCACATTCTACATACACCTTTAGGTGTTGGAAAATATTGTTTTTTCTATTGCATGTAAGGGAAAGGCACTGTAGTGTGGTAGCAGATTTATTCAATTGGAGTTTATGAGAGTCTAGTGGTGATTTTACATTACATGAAGATGGTTTGTCGTTACATATAAACTTTGGGATGTTTTGTGGTTTTGAAACTTTATTTTCCTTACTTTTGTATCCCCAATTTTATTGACCTGTATTTGAATAATAATTATATATATATTCTGGTTATGCTTCTTAAGTTCTTATGAGGAAAAATAATCCCCAAAAGTATTTCTTGGATGCCCAGGTGCTTCCCACCAGTCCGCAGGGACCAAGAATTCCCTTTAGGCTAGGTTGTGGACCAGCTCGGGTTTTAGGTAGTTGGGTAATCCAATTTAGTTCATGAAACTTAATATCTCAAATCCATTAAACAAAAGAAATCACATATGGGAAGGTTTTATGGATGGTTCTATTAATTCATATGATTCAGCTGAAAAAATAAAAGTAAACCATAAAAATAGAACCATTAATACAAGCCCACATTAATTGTTTAAAAGATGGAAATCTCACATAAACTAGCAATTAGAATAAACCTTTTATCAAAATAAGTTTTCATTTATTTAAAAAAAAATTAGGGGTTAAAAAACACTTTTAAAAATAAATTAAAATGAAACATATTGTAACTTATACAGCAAGGAACATGCCCAAATCCCATTGAAAATCTATATAAAAATTAATTTCTTTATTTAAAAAACCATTTCAAGAAAATAATTTAAAATTTCCATGTTTCTAATAAATACCTAGGATATTTGTACAGGGATATTATATCTTTTTAGAAGAATATTCATTAAATTACACAAACTATGCCTGATGTAATTAATAGTTTAGTGCCTTTGGAAACATGGAACATAATATTCTATTTCAGTGAATGATATTTAATGTTTCCCACAAAAATATTCCACTTTATTACTCCTACTTAAAACCATTATTTATAACCTGGCGAATAAAAATAGAATAAATGGTGAGATTAGATTACCAGTAAGGGTAAACATGGGAGATAAATAAGCATAACACGAACAAAAGGGTTTGAGAATATGAGCATAATATTTTAAAATCATACCCTGTATATCAAAGATCACAATATTTAGCCATTGGAATTAAATATTGGTGGTTTATATTACATGAACCATAATATAATCAAAGAACATGAGCCATGATAGTATAAAAATGGAATAAGACATTGAATTTGTGGAATACACATAAGCTTAAAAAATCTTATGTCAAGGCTACCTACCAAGACATTCATGACATGTTAGGTTTGGGATATTCACTCATGTAATGCATTTGGGCATGGGATGAACTCCCGTTTACCCTTTATTTGCATGCTTAGGAAGATCTCCTATGTACCCTCTTGTTATAGACTTGGGATGACCACATGTGTATCATTTGTTTGTGGGATTGGGTTGACCAACCATGTATCCTTTGAGTGTGTAGATAATTTATCATTACCTAATTAATTGGAGGGAGATATAGGTCCCTAACATCATAAAATTACATCATACATATGTGTTCCACAAGAACATAAATCATTCATTATATTAGAAACCATGAAAAGAAATGGGTTTCATAAACATTTCATCATTTCATCACCCTAGGAAAATAAATGATTTTTATAAATATAACATAAACCAACAATAAAAATAATAAGGATAGTATCAATAAATAACATTCATTTTAAAGAATAAGTAAAATCAAACAATGTTATCTTAAATGGAAAATAATTTTGAAAGATTGTTTCAAAATATTCTTCAAGAAGATAACCTTCCCACTTTGAAAAATACTTTTTAAATCATAAAACATTTAGAAAAAAAATTTAATTGAAAATAAACTTTAGAAATTATATATTAATATTTGAAAAACCATTTTAAACATATTTTAAGTCATTTTCAGAGAAAATTATTAAATCATCATTTACAAATAATTTTGAAAACATTTTTGAAAACATTTTTAGAAAACAAGGTTTTTGATTAAAAAAATTTCAGAATGAAGTGAGAATAAATGTATATAAAACTTAGAATATCATGAAAATAAGTATATTCATTATAAAAAATTTCAATGTAATTTATATACACCTAAAAAAATAATAGTGGTGCATAACATAACATGTATCTCAAAGAAGGTAAATTGAGATTAAATTACCTTATCAATTTGGTAACTTTTGAACCATAAACCACAATAAAGAGAGGTAAAAAAATGGATATTAAAATAGCCATAAATTTATGGATAATTATTATTTATTTAATTAATGGGAATTATATATATCCTATAAAAGAAACAATTGGTGAATATGACAAAATCCTAATAGAAATAAAAGTGAGACTAGAAATCCCCTTACCATAAGTCTTGACTTCCTTCGTAAACATTAAATAATCCTATATAATAAATATAAGTTTAAAATAAATATACAAAAAAACAATACTCATATATATAATAATATATATTATTTAATTATAACTTTATGTTATATGTTTATTAACAATTATATGTTAAAGTTATGTTTCGGGTAACAACCGCTTTGTTTTTCGTACATGTTTTGACTTGTTATTATTGGTATTACTACATAGATCATTATATAATCATATAAATAATGATAAAAATTATATAAATATCATATATATTCATTATATATGTATTTTTGGTTATTAAAAAAAGTTAGAGGTAGAAAATAAATCACACCGTTCAAGGAGACGGTAGGTCGTACGTACGCATAAACGCTGTTTTCATTTTCTTGTCAGATGAAAATAAAGAAAAGTATATGATATATTATCCATATAGAGTATTTTTTATGAAATATATATCATATATTTTTATTAAAACCATACTTAATACATTCTATGTATATTAGGAATGAATCACATTGCTTAGGAGGCGGTAGTCCACTGCACACACGAACGACGTTATCATATTCCCAAAAAATGAAAAGCATGAAAGTGTGTGTGATATAACAATGAAATAATCATAATAAAATGATAAAAATATTATATATAATATATAAAATTTAAATCCATCATTATTCCCAACATTTAAATGTGGTAATGGCAGAACGAATGACATCGGTTTGCGAGAAAGTAGTCAACCGTACACACGAATGATGATTGCGTATACTTTTTGAGGGAAGTGTGTGATTTTGTAGGTTTTAACCTTAACATAAATAAATCTATATATATTTAATAAAATTATTTTATTATATAAATATTAAATAAAAATAATTTAAGTTTTTTAAGGAATAAATAAAACAAAAACCTTCATTGATGAACGTTACCTCTTTTTCAGGTATATCCTTTTAGTTTTCACCAAAGGGATTCCTTGGTTGTCTTTCTAAAAGATAAATATTTATAGGAAGAAAGGATAAATATTTTTATGAGATTTATATAGGGTTTTACTAAACAAAATAGGTTTTTATGTGTGAAGAAAAGATAGGAAGATTTTCTCTTTTCTAAGAGAGGGGAGGGGCACTCTTAGAATTTCTCTAAACATTAAATTAATAGATATTAATTTTCTTTTATAAAATTCTCAAAACTAACTTATTTAGAATATATGATGATTATGGGTATAAATAATTCATCAAATAAAAATTATACATATTATGAATATTTTTTAATCTTTATATTTTGGTTTTAACCCTTATTTAACCCCTTTTATTCTTACCACGACAATATGGATTTTTACTCTTTGAGGGTTAATATTGTCACTATAAAATTTAAAACAAACCATAAATGGATGATGGATTAAATTTTAAACCTTAACCTAACAAATTGGACTAATTTTATGTTTTTAATAATTTTATATCATTTAATAAAATATTTTTTATTTTAAAATATCATTAATATTAATTTTGAAACTATTCATTACTTTAACTTTTTAGAAATATAAAAAAACAAGATAAATTAGAACCAAAACCTATAAAACATCACTAAAATGTCAAATAAATCTATAATATTCATGTAGTATTAATTAATTAAAATTATATTTCATTTAATATTTTTATTATCATTTTTTTGATTGATTAATTAATTTAATAATTAATGCATCATTGTTGTGAAAGCATTAAAATAGTTGAATTTTAAAAAATAATTAAAAATAAATTTCCATGATGAATATAAATATTTTAAATTTACAAAAAAACTATTTTATTTTTGAAGATATCTTCTGTATGAACACAAATTAAAAATGATAGACCTATTAAGAAAAAGCGTGACAAGTTTGTCTTTTCTTAAACTAAAATACTACAAGGGGATTAAAGTCATCCATGTGGCTCCAATAGGCCATAAATTAAACATAAGAATTATTTTGGTATAAATTTACTCATAAAATAAAATTAGAATAAGTTTTATGGTAATTTTGTAATATTCAAAATATTATTTTTACCATTACGTATCTGATTTACCCTTGATCGTGGTAAAAAAATTATTAATTTTACTGTTCATATTGTCAACAACTAAAGATGAACTATTTAATAAATTTTGAACTTATGATTAAAACTATTTAATCTATTTTTCATAATTCAAAACACATAATTAGATAAAATCAATTTAAAATTCATCTCATAGATGAGGTGAGAAAGCAGGTTTTTAAAGTAAAAATATTCAAAAGTGTGAAATGATTTTATATCAAAATTAAATATAAAAAAGATTCAAATAAACTTAATTAGATTACTAGATTTATAATCTATTTAATTTTAGTTTAAAATAAATCTAAAATATAATTAAAAAATATAAATTATTAAGATGAAAATTCAGTTTTCAATTAAAATGCAGTATTTTTTCACAATTCATCAAAAAAATGAAACGTAACAGAAAAATATGGAAAAATTAACCAATGTAAATTTTGATATTCTTATTTTAAAAAATTAATTTTATTTTTTCAAATAAAATTTATAAAATTATTTAAGTTTAGTTTTATATCATGCGTTCCACTAGAAGGTGGAAAAACAACATTTAGAAAAATACTAATTTTTATGCCTAAGATAAGATTTATTTTTATATAATGTCTAGAATGAACATAGTATGAATGTTAAATATTAGATTGAATATATTAAATATATATATTTCTATAATATAAACCAATTTTTTTTATTTTATTGGTATAATCTACACTTTAAGGCATTTAAATAGTTTTTTTTCAAAAAAATATTTCCTTTTATTTTTAAAAGGGTTTTACATGTGTAACCCATAATTTCATAATTCTTTTAATATTTTTCATAACCTCCATTCTAATGGATAATTTATAATTTTATTTTTTAAATAATTATAATAATAAAATGTTGTTTTGTAGAAACTCAGTGTTGTGTGTAGAAAAAGCTTGACGTGGTGTAGCATATAACGAAATCTTAACTTGGTGTAACATGAAATTCAAGACTGTAGGATCAAAATAATGACGTAGATTCTCAATATACAAGAGGGGGGGGGGGTGAATTGTATACTTTAGAAATTCCTTTGGAACCTTTAAAGTTAGTTATTCTGAAAGTAGGTTCCAGAAATATGGATCCGGAAATAGAAACTTAACTAAAGATTACAAAATGAGATTCTACCTTAAAGCGTATAGAATCTAAATGAGATAGAGTACAAGTAAGGAATTATAAGAAAGTTATACTTTCCTTACAATACAGAATGCAGCGGAAACAAACAAGTAGTAAAACTACAAGTAACAAGATATAAGTCATTTAACCCAAAGAGAAGGGTATCCAACAACCTTGGATTAATGTCCCTTGATTTATACTTTCAAGCAAGTCTGTCTTACCCACACCAGGGTAAGCCCTCAATACAAATATCGGAGTCTCTGTCTTTCTATCCCTGCAAGCCCTCAACTTCAAGGTAGTTGGCAACCTCTGTCTTCCTCAGCAAGGAAGCCCTCGAACTTCAAGGTAGTCGGCACCTCTGTCTTCCTATCCCCGGAAGTCCTCAAATGTAATCACCAACATTCAGAGTCACACGAAGAAAAAACTGATTGAGTGGTTTAGTATGCACAAGGCATGAAAAATCTTTCTCTCTCTAGAAATCACCTTAGCAGTGTGTGGTCTCTAGATCGATCAACTTCTCTGTGTTCTATATCGAGCTCTTTCAAATGAGCTCCTATTTATAGGCAAGGTCGGCCTCCTTTCCAACGGTCATATTTTCCTTAAAAATCGGAGGGACCTGTACACGTGTAACTTAACCAACGGTTAGTTTATAACAGAATAGACGACATCATTTTATAACAAAACTAGTGTAACAGAATGTATGACATCATTTTAAGTCTAACTAAAAAGTTCGGAGTGAAGGTTCGGAGTGTAAACAAAATATCAAAGAGTAGAAAAATTATAAAAGTGTAGGAAAAATAAAAGTTTGGAGTCTAACCAAAAATAATTTTCGGAGTCTAAATAAATTAGGAGTGTATAAAGCAAAGATGATCAAATTTTGTTTAATAGGTGAATTCAGAATGAGAATTCGTTATCAGAATTCGTCATGAGAATTCTTCATCAGAATTCGTAATGAGAATTCGTCATCAGATTTTGTAATGAGAATTCATTCATCAGAATTCCTAATGAGAATTTGTCATCAGAATTCATAATAAGAATTCGATGTCAAACTTCATGAGAATTCGTATCCAAAATTCGCAGTAGTACTTTATCAGAGTTCCTATCCGGAATTCGGAGTAGAGCTTTATCAGAGTTCGTATCCAGAATTCGGAATAAAACTTCATTACAGTTCTTATCCAGAATTCGGAGCCTAAAACAGAATGCTTAATATCAAGGTTTCAAATGATTCCGAGAATATGGAAATGAATCCGAATCTTATAATTAAGAAATATATGGATGAAAATATGATAAGGATAATTTTTCTTATAAAAGCATTCTTCCTTATAAAAGCAATTTTCCTTATAAAAGTGATTTTCCTTATAAAAGCAATTTTCCTTATAAAAGCGATTTCCTTATAAAACTGATTTTCCTTATAAAAGATATTTTCCTTATAAAAGTGATTTTCCTTAAAGATAAGGTGTTTGTGATTTTCAAAACAAGAAGGAACGGAAAAGTCATAAGGAAAACCTTATTGACTCAACAATCTCCCCCTTTTTGGAAAGCAAAAACATCCTGATGAAAAAGAAATTCTAAGAAGAAAGAAAACATTAAGGCTTATCTCCCTTTGCTTATGGATGTAGATGAACACGACTAACTCCCCCTTAGGATTTGAAACTCTAAGGATCATATTCTATATTTCCAGAATGATATTTCATTAAGAATAAGAATGTCTTCTTTAATGAAAACTCCCCCTTAGATGAACTCTATTAGAGTTTGTTTTCTTTCTCACCCTTTGTTAAGATTCCTTTTCCCTTTCATTAGGGTTATTTTCCTTCTCCCCATTTTTTATTTTCAAAAAGAATTTGAGGTAATGGAAAATATAACAAAGTACCTGAAAAATTAGTAGCAACAAGAAAAGAAACGAGCAAGAACAATTTTCATTAAGTTTGAAAATTCAACAACAAAGAATTTAAGATACAAAAAAAGATCGGATCTGTCTATTTTGGATCTTTTTTCCTTCGCCATGAGACCCTTAAGAATAGTCTTTATCTTCTTTAAGTATTTATGGTCTTCCTCGGCTTGCTTCTCTAACACAATAATTCTTTCATTTTGAGCTTCAATCTTTTCTTCCTGGGCTTGAAGCCTTTCTTCCTGGGCTTCAATCTTTTCTTCCTGAGCCTTAAAGATTTGTTCTTGCTTTAACAACTTATCTTCAAACTCAATCCGATGATCCCTTTCATACTTCTAGTTTTGAGAAACAGAATTCAACTTCCCATTCAGATCTCGGACTTCTTAAACCCCGAAATTCTTTTCATCTGTCAACTTTTCTTCAAAGGACGAAGTCAGTTCCTTTATCTTCCTGTCTTCTGTCTCAAAGGAATACTTCACATTATCTTGGAATTCATCAAAGAGCCTCATATCTTCTACAGTCTTCCTCGACCAACTAGTCATCCTCTTGAAATATCTTTTGTGGGATTCATAGCTGACAAAGAAAGTTTTGAACTGAGCCTCTATCTCAACACATTTTTCCATAACCATGGATACAGAGTCTGTTTTCTGATTCAAAGAATGTTGGAGCATCTAGAATCTTGAATCAATACTTGAGAAAGTCAGAATAGTACCTACCAACTTCTTTAAAGACTTAACAACAAAGTCATGCACCAACGAAGATGACTCCGAATCCGAGACTCTGCTAGGAGAATTTTCTTCTTCAATATGCTCAAGATTTATCTTTGAAGAACTACCAACTTCCATTCTCTTTACCACCACTGAGATCGGGGTATCAACAACAAGTTGCTTTTCCTTGTCCTTTTTCGGAATGGAGTTCTGTTCTAGAGTTCTTTTTTCACTGTTAGACACTTTAACAACATTGCCTTCATCATCAGCAGCTTTTTGAGCACCATCCTCTACATTCTCCATTTGAGAAATATCATGTAGAAGTTGTTCTTCCTCTGCATGATAATCTACTTCTAATTCTCCTTCCTGTTCATCCTTTCCTGGATTGACTAACTTCGATGATTCAGCTTCTGAGGTTTGGAGAAACAAATGTTCCGAAGGTGTCCCCTTATAATCATCTACTTGCTTCAAAACATCTCCGGTTTCACCACTAACTTCAGTAACAGCTTCTTCCTCTTCCACTTGCTCAACTTCTTAAACTGGCTTAGCAGATGTCTCTTCCGGAGCAACAAAGTTTCTTCCTGGAGTCTCAAGTAGAGAGTCCAAGGAAAAAGATCTTGGAACTGGAATGTTTCTGAAAGCCACCTGAGTAAACTTTAACAAAGTCTGAACTACCTCATCTTCAGACATCTTCATCTTGAGCTTCTTTTCTTTCTCTTGTTTTTTCTAGCTCATCTTCTGTTCTTTCCTTCAAGGCCTTAGCCTCCGCAGGATCCAAGCCAAACTAATGCTCCCCTTGCACTCTCTTTTCTTTTATTTCCCTCCACTTAGCATCTACCTCATCGGGGTAAGCTTTCTTCTTCTTCGGTTTTGGAGGTGCAGAATGAACTTCCTTAGATTTGGGATTCTCTTCTTCTCCTTCAACTTCTTTCAACTTTCTCTTCTTCACTGGCTTAGAAGATTCAGGTTCAGCAACTTTCGGAACCACTTCTTCTTGAGCATGTAAATCAAAAAACTGACCAGTATTCTTGTCAAAGACTACATCCATCCTTTTGAGAGTACCATCACTCACCAACATAATCTTAAAAAATCTTCGATTAGACTTGAAAGCCTCCTTGAAAGACTCAAGGCACCGAACTATCAACTTTGAGATGATTGCTGGATACATTAAGATCTGAGCTCTCAGATTCCCTTTCTTAACATTCTCAAGGGTAATAAGAATGTGTTTCATCAGATTAAACTTCCTCAGATTTATCAGAAAATCTAGGATATAAATCTCACTCTTCTTCAGACTATCTTTGTCACCCTTTCTCGGTACGATAAGGCCTTGTACCCATAATTCTAGAATCTGAAAATTCATAGAAAGACTAGCAACATTCGGAGCCTTGTCATATGACAGTCTGAGAGTCTCTAATGCCTTTTCCTTGTCGAAGCTTCCCTTTTAATCTGGAAACACATGAGATATGAATTCAGATTCTCCTTCATTGTTAAACCCTACCAAGCTGGCTGCCTTGGAATAGGAAAGCCTATAAGTCTTACCGTAAGACTTAAAAGATAACTTATCCCTTCCATATTCCTTAAGGAAGGAGACTGTCTCATAGAACTCTATAAGAAAATCTGAATACAGTTCATCTTGATTCCTAGGTTTCGACACAGCAAAATCTTCCCACCCATTAAGATTAATATTATTGGATATAAGAGAGTCATACTTATTGAAGAAATCAGGATGAACCAGCCTTTCTCTATATACTAACCACTTCAAAATCGGCTTAGAGGAAGACATGTATTGAGAAGCTACTTCCATAGACATTCGAATCTGAAGACCTTTGAGAAGTTCGGAACGGAGAAAGCTGAAGTTCGGAACGGCTTTAAAATGGAGAGGCAGAGCTTCTGGACGCTGGAGCTTGAAAACCGATGTGGGACAACCATTTTGGGTCCCCTTTATATAGGCAACGAAAAAATGGTTCAACTCCCTCGGTTGATCGAACGGTTGTGACAAACTGAGATTAGATCTGACGGTTGAAAACCAATTCTCAAGAAAACTTGAATCCGATCTTTTGAGGTTTTTATTAAAGCAAAGATTTAGGAAAGCTAAAATCTGAAATTTGGAGTAGAGCTTTATCAGAGTTCGTATCCGGAATTTAGAGTAGTACTTTATCAGAGTTCATATCCAGAATTCAGAGTAGTACTTTATCAGATTTCGTATCCGGAATTCGGAGTAGAGCTTTATCAGAGTTCGTATCCAGAATTCAGAATGAAACTTCATTACTGTTCTTATCCAGAACTCGGAGCCTAAAACAGAATGCTTCATATCAAGGTTTCAAATGATTCCGAGAATATGGAAATGAATCCGAATCTTATACTTAAGAAATATATGGATGAAAATATTATAAGGATAGTTTTTCTTATAAAAGCAATTTTCCTTATAAAATCAATTTTCCTTATAAAAGAGATTTTCCTTAAAGATAAAGTGTTTGTGATTTTCAAAACAAGATGGAATGGAAAAGTCATAAGGAAAACCTTATTGACTCAACAAAGACATCAAATAAATCATATTATTTAATAACATATTTAATAAAAATCTTAGGTTGTTACATTACATCCCCCTTGAAATAAATTTCACCATCAAAATTCATCTCGGTTATTAAAGTTTTAATATTTTATAATTCATTCATAGAAAAACACATCATAAATATAAATAATAGACTTCCCTTAAAATGGAAAATTTGGAAACATAAAGGTTACTTAAAGTGACTCACAACTAGGTTTCCACATAGCAAAAAAATTAAATGATGGTTTTGGTAGGGAAAACTAATCCTCAAGAACTAGTTGAGAGTGATAGAGAGCATTTTCAATATAAGATTAATGACAACAAAACTATTGGACAAATAGGTCTGAACATGTCATTGATATCTTCAAAAATGATGATAATAGGATACCATTTTTTTCAAAATACATTGAGAAGATATACTTACTTGATTTCATTTCATAATTACAATCTCAATCTTTGGTTGTTCCTTGATCAATTTCTACTTCATCTCTTACTATAATTAATGACGATGAAATTATTATGCCTGAAGAACTAGTGGATCATAAGATCCAAAATGGGATGATAAGTAATTACTTCTATATCAAGATATCATTATATAAAAATGGTTAGCATAGGTTATCTAGATATTCATAAATCTTCATACGATAAAGTAATACACCGATCTATAATAACTCAACCAAAGTTAACATAAACATTTTTATAAATGGTTAACCTTAAAACCATTTCAACATTCAAAATTTATAAAAAATTTTACTAAGTTTCTCAAAATAAACTTTACAATAATCCCCAAAATATAAAAAATTAGCTCATAATTTCCACATAACAAAGATATTAATACCTATATCATGTATTCTCTTCAAACATGGTAATTAGCAGAATTATCATAAAACCATATTTAATACACACATGATTCTTAATACCTTATATTAGATATTTTCTTATAAAAAAACATTTTCCTTGGAATATTAGTTTCATCCTTATAACAATAGAATATGTGATTTCATAATTCTAGATTCCAAGTATATAATTACATGAAATTTCACTAGTAGAATAATAATAATATTTTCATATGGCTCATTCATACAAAATAAAACATGAAATTCCCAGTTAATGAGAGGAGGATAATTATACTCTAATTATCATGGTTCACCTCATCCATTATTATATCATAATATTTCCCATTTTCATTTGTATTTAGAGTTTTTTTGGCTTATCATCCACATTAGTCCTTGGATTGGGGCACTTTTAAGAATAATTCCCAAACTCCTTTCAATTGAAACATGGAATTGTGGGAAGTGTCTTTTGTAAAGATTTATCATTATTCACACCATTATCTGACTTGTTCCTGTCACTTTAGCATTCAATCACTTGATGAACTTCCTTTCCATAATTGTAATACCCTCTTGTCCCTTTCAAGCATTACCCTAAGTGCTTAATCCCATATTTATAGCATACAAATACCTGATATTTATTTTCACCATTTAAGTTTTCATGAGACATGATCTTTATTTTCTTATCAAAACTAGAGGAATAATGGGAATATATAATTTCAATTTCTACCTTCAGTGCACATCAAATTAATTCTTCAAAATTACTAAAGTATCTTATATCCAAGGCCTTTTTAAGACTTTGTTTTAGGCCACCAAAGGATTGACTGATTTTTCTGTAAGGGTTGATGATTAACCCATAATCATACCTTGAAAGTATTGTAAAATTAGCTTTATAGGTACTAAGATATTTGTTAGAATTTTGATTAAAATAAAGAAATTACTTCTCCATATTTGTTCACAGAATATGAGGGAAGTACATACTAAAAAATATCTCCTTAAACTCATCCCATTCCATAGATTAAATTTATTATTATTACCTCATATTCTTAATAAGAGTCCACCACCTATTTACTTCTTCTTCCAAATGATAAATAGAAAAAATGACTTTTTCATGATTCGAACACCAAATAATAAAAAATATATTTTCAGTGATACTATTCCATTTCTTAGTAACTAGTGGATAATTGGAGCCACTAAAAGAAGGTGGAAGTTTCCTCAGAAAGGACTCAATAGAACATTATTGCCTCATTTTCCCATTTGAATGTTCAACATGATTCATATCTTGAAAAAGATTTGTGAGAATATTAACTTGATTTTTTCATTTCTACTTACATAACACTCATTTCTTCAGGAAGAAAATCATTGCATTGACTATAGAATTAAACATTAATGAGGTTCCTTTATTTTTTATCCACTGAATAAAACCAAAATGAATAGTCTGTGAAAAACTAATCATTGTGGTAAAAAAAATAATCAAGGTAAATTTATTATAAAATTTCAATCTATGAAACCTTAGTTTTAATCCTAGGTTATTAATGATCATTACCAAAACTCTATGAATGTCACATATAATTAGAATTATCCTTAGGGATATTACTAAGGATTTATCATCCTAGTTTTCAATGGTTGACTAAATCATTTATCAGATACCAACTATAATGACCCATTCTTTTCATACATGGATATGACATCATTTTATATGAATATTCATAACATTAAATAATCACATGCTTGAGAAACATAATAGTTTAATTATTTTTTAAACATAGAACACAATACTATAGTCTGGTAAAATATATTTAATGTTTCCTACAAAGATCTTCCCCTTTATTAGTCATGCATAAAACCTTTCTTCATAACCTAGGGAAATTAAATACAAGAAAGGGTAATCTGAGATGCTCAATAAGGGTAAACATAGGAGATACATAAGTATAACATGAACATAAGGGTTTGATAACATAAGAATAACATTTTAAAGGAGTATCCTGCATATCAAAGATTATAATCTTGAATAATGGAATTAAATATTGGAAGTTTATAAGGCACAAATCATAAGGCAATCTAAGAACATGATCCATGAGAGTATAACAATTCTCAAGACATTGATTTTTTGGAATACACATAATCTTAGAAAATATTATCTCAAGGATACCTACCAATACATTCATAAAATGTTAGGATTGGGATATTAACTTGTGTAACTACATTAGTCTTGGGATGACCTCCCATGTACCCTCTAGTTTTTTCTTAGGATAACCTCCCATGTACATTCTTATTGTGGGCTTGGGCTGACCACCAGTGTATACTTTTTTGTGGGATTGGGATGACCACCCATGTACCCTTTGATCCCATAGAACATTTATCATTACCCAATTAATTGGAGGGAGATATATGTACCAATCATCAAAAAATGAAGTCATATATATGTTTTCCACAAGAACATAAATCATTTATTAGATTAGAACACA
The DNA here is from genome assembly GCA_963277665.1 of Viscum album. Lineage (NCBI taxonomy): Eukaryota > Viridiplantae > Streptophyta > Magnoliopsida > Santalales > Viscaceae > Viscum > Viscum album. Next base: position 2,143,165,782 of record OY728156.1, read on the forward strand.
TGAAAAGAAATGGGCATCATAGACATATCCGAATTTCATAACCCATGGAAAAGAAATGGGTTTTATAAATATAATATAAACCAAAAATAAAAATAATAAGGATAATATCCTTAAATAATATCCCCATAAAATCATATATAACCTCAAATAATGTTATCTTAGATAGAAAATAAATTTTAAAGATCTTTTTAAAAATTTAATGGGGATGATATCCTTTCTGATTTGAAAAAATATTTTTAAATCATAAAACATTTTAAAAAACTTTTTAATTGGAAATAACCTTAAAAACTTATATATTTGTCTTTGAAAAAATATTTGAAACATCTTTGAAATCCTTTTCCTTAAAAATTATTAAATAATCATTTAAACACATTTTAAAAAAACATGGTTCTTGAATAAAAAAATTTCCAACCGAAGAGAGAATAACATTATGTGAAACCTATAATATAATGGAAATCAGGATATTCATTATATAAAATTTCAAAGGTAAGTATATACACCTCATAAAATAATATAGTTTCATTACATAACATGTGTATCAAAGAAGGAAAATTGATACAAAATTACCTTACCAATTTGGTAACTTTTGAACCATAAAAACCAAGAAAGAGATATAATCATATGGAATTTGAAATAACCATAAATTTAAGAAAAATTATCATATATTAAATTCATGGGAAACATATACACCCCAAAAAATAAATTAGTGGTGAATATGAAATAAGTCTCACAGAAATAAAAGTGAGACTAGAAATCCCCTTACCTTAAGTCTTGACATCCTTCATACACATTTAAAAATCATGTATAATAAATATAAATTTATAATAAATATAAAAAAGAACAATAATAATTTATATCATAAAATATATTATTTACATATTACTATGCATTAATATTTTATTAACAATTCTTTGTTAAAGATATGTTTCGGGTAATAACCGCTTTGTTTTTCATACAGGTTTTGACTTTTTATTCTTGGTTCTCTTAAATAGATCATTATTTAATCATCTATAGAATGATAAAAATTATATAAATATCATATATATTTATTATATATGTATTTATGGTGAGTCATAATATTTATAGGTATAAAATAAAATACACTGTTAATGGAGATGGTGGACCGTATATACGCATGGACATTGTTTTCATTTTCTTGTTCGATTAAAATGAAGAAAAGTATATGATATATCATAATTAAAAAAATCATTTTAATGTCATATATATCACATATTTTATTTAAACCATCCAAAATAAATTGCATATAAATCATGAATGAATCACATTGCTTCGTGAGGGGGTAGTCTGCCGTACACACAAATGATGTTATCCTATTCCAACAAAATGGATATCTTGAATGTATGTGTGATATAACAATTAAAAAAATAATAATAACATCATTAAAATAATATATATCATATATAAACTATAAATACATCTTTATTTTAAACCATTAAATGTGGTAATGGAAGAATGAATGTCATTGATTTGCAAGATAGTAGTCTGCCGTACACACGAATGATGATTGCATATCCCATTTGATGAAAGTGTGTGAAGTTTTAAGTCATAAAGTTAACAAATTTTTTTTTATTTAAGATACTGAGTTTATTATATAAACATTAAATAATAATAATTTAAGGGGGTTAAAGAAGAAATAAAAAAATGGTCATTGATGAACATTACCTCTTCTTCATGTATCTCTTTTGGTTTGCACCAAAGAACTTCATTGGTTGAATTTTTTGCGAAGGAAATAATTCTAGGATGAAATAAGGGAAGTTGGTAGGATTTTTGGATAGGTTTTCACTGAACCAAATAGGTTTTGAAGTGTAATGAAAAGATAATAAGAGGTCCCCTTTTATAAGAGATGAGATAGGCACTCATGGAATATCTCAAAATATTAAATTTATATAATTTAAATTTATATTAAAAAAGGTTAAAAAATTATTTATTTATAATATAGGATGATGATGGGTAAAAATCCATTCATCAAATTAAAATCGGACATATTTTGGCAATTTTTGAATCCTTATCTTTTGGTTTTAACCCTTATTTAACCCCTTTTATTCTTACCATGACAACATGGATTTTTACACTTTGAGGGTTAATATTGTTACTATAAAATGAAAAACAAACCTTAAATGGATCATGGATAAAATTTTAAACATTATTAAAACAATTTTACAAAATTTCAGATTTATAATAATTTTATATCATTTAATAAAATATTATTTATTTTAAACTATCATTAATTTCGATTTTGACACTATTCATTACCTAGACTTTTTAAATATATCCTAAAAAACTAGACAACATAGATGAAAACCTCTAACACATCACAAAAATGTATAATTAATCTATAAAATTCTTGTATCACATTAATTAATTAAAATTATATTTATTATAATATTCTTGATATTATTTATTTGATTGTTTCCTTAATTTAATAATTACTACATCACCGTTGTGAAAACATTTAAGGTAATTATTTATCTTCACTAAAAATTAAAAATAAATTTTCATGATAAATATAAATATTTTATATTTCTATAAAATATTTATGGTCAAAGATATATTTTATATGACTATATATTAAAAATTTATACTTATTAAAAACATTAGTGTTATAAGTTTGGATTTTCATAAAATAAAATATTATAAGGGGTTTAAAGTCATACAAGAGGATCCAAGTGGTCATAAATTCATCCCAATGATGATTTTGGTCAATAATAACTCATCCAATATAATTAGGAAAAGAGTGAGACTAATTTTATAATATTTAGAATACTATTTTTAACCTTAATTATCTTATTTACCCTCAACTTTGGTAATAAAATTACTAAGTTTACAATTCATACTGTACAAAAAATAAAAGGGATAAATTTAATAAATTTGTAACTTATGATTAAAAATATAGAATCAATTTTTAAAAATTAAAATAACATAAGTGTCTAAAATTCATTGAAAATTAATCCCATAGACAAGGTGAGAAAGCGAGGTTTTAATGTGAAAATGTTCAAAATTTTGAAAAGTTTTTATATCCAAATTAAATATGAAAAATATTATAATGAAATTAATTGGATTAATATATGTATAATTTATCTAATTTTACATTAATATTAAATAAAAATATAACTTAACATTATAAATTTTTTAGATGAAAAGTTAGTTTTCAATTAAAATGTTGTATTTTTCACTATTCATAAAAAATGAAACATATCATAAAAATTCCAAAAAACCAACCAAAGTAAATTTTTATATTCATTTTTCAAAAATTAATATTATTTTTTGAAATAAAATTAATAACATCATTAAAATTCCCAATGTTTATTTTTAAAACAAGTGCCATTAAAAGATGATAAAACTGCCTTTAGAAAAAATACAGCTTTTAGGTGTAAAATTGGATATATTTTTATATATTTTCTAGGAAAAAATAGGATTAATATAAAAAATTATATTGAATATAATATATATATATATTATATTATATATATATATATATCATTAGTATAATCCAAAAAGGTGTTTTTTTGTTTTATTAGTATAAAAAACTTGTGCGCATTTAAATAGTTTTCAGAAAAGACATCCTTTTAATTTAAAAAGGGTTTACATGTGTAAACCATACTTTCATAATTTATTTAATCCTATTCATATAGTCCATTATAATGACTATGTTATAATTTTCTTGTTTAAATAATTAAAATAATAAAATACATTTTTGTAGAAACTCATTGTTGTGTTTAATACAAGATTAACTTAGTGTAGCATACAACGGAAGCTTAAATTGGTGTAGTTTGAAACAAAATACATAAAATACATAAAATTATTTAAAAATTTCTTTCATTAAAATGTTAAGGTGTTACAATAACACCTTTTTTTAATATTCAAGCGATTAATTAAATTAACACACACTAATTCCCAATCCACATTATTTAATTCTAGAACACACTTATTGAATGTCATCATTAACAAATTTATGTCATTGGTACTATGATACTACAATATGGAGCCACATAGTAACTAAAAAACCTCATGATGATTGATTGCATAACGATTCACTATTCAATTCCACCCTTACACTGCAGTTTTAAACAAGTTTTGTAATGAATATTACAATAATAATAATAAATTTTACTTCATGTTTTATTAAATGAATTAAATTTTATCACTGTTAAAAAGGTAAATTATACTTGTTTTGATATTTTCATTTAAGGTGGAGGTGATTTGGAGGCCCGAAGATCATCCAGAAGAAAAATGGGCCAAACTGCATGGCATGTCATGGACATCTGTCCATTGTTTTGCACAGTAAGAATATTCTATCCATAAAAATGGGATGAAAATTTGTGGAACTCTCCAAAATATCATGGGATACAACTATTATTAAAAAACTAAAGCCTAATTCATCCATCTGTTGGCCCATATGAACCATTCTGTCCAGCGAACAAAATCTGGCCAAATTCAAACATTTGTTTCGATCCTTTGACCATATCTCCCAATACAGTTGTCTAATGGGAGACAAATTAGACAAGGAGACATTAAAGAGGCCTTCCAACAACTATTATCTTTTTTTCAAGTCATGAAATATATTTTTACAATTCCAAAACTGAGACACAACTTGTTTCTCAAAAACAAGATGCCGAAAACCATGTCCCATTTTGGCTATAAAAAGGCACCATGGGAACCTCCTATGTAAGTTTGTCCATGAGGAAAATATTTGGTATTTTGGATACCCAAAGGAGTCCACTTATCATCCAAGGAGTTAGGGAGGCCACTATACTCATAACAGAATAAAGGATTAAGGGGATGTTCCACCCGAGCTTCCTCCTCCTCCCGATGTCGAGCTAAACGGTAAACGATCATTTCGAGGGAGCTACACACACTTGTGAGGGAGTTAAAATACTTTTTCTTCTACTAGTTTTGTGTAATTTTCGTTCTAAATATCTCAATTACTTCTTATCCTAACATTATTCTCCTTTGATTTCATTTCTATTGTTATAATTAAGTGAAACACTTTTTATTTCAACACTGATTGGGTTGATATTTCAGTGGGAATTTTGGGTTGTTCCGATTGGAAAAGACAAGAGTCATATTTATCTCACACATAAATAAGATTTCAGTATGATTTGGAATCATTTATTATCTATTCTTGATACCCAAACCTTGACAACATGATTGTTGTGTCAAGGGGTGGTTCTTTGAGCACCGTTTAAGAGGCAAGGGGGAAGTTGAGATCTTGACAACCCTCAACCAAAGGATTCCATTAAACCATGTGTATTTTTGAGAATTATGAACTAAAAAAAGTGTAGTGAACTTTAAATTATCTTATTATATCATAATTCTTAAATCAGCGCCTTTATCTATCAACTATTAATCTCTTTAAATCAAGTTATTTACTTAAAATTGTTTTCATAATCACCCCCATTTTTAGTACTTTTTATTTAAAACACATACTCTAAACCTATCAAAGCTCTTTGAGAGATGACCTAGGGTATTCCCTAGACTATAAATCATCCTTAGAAACATAATAAATTTGATGTTTCAGGACAACATGGTCAAATTTTGGCACCGTTTTCAGGGAGCGCTTCGGTTTTTAGTGCGTGTTTTTTGATAAGATATTTGTAAATTTTGTGAATATTTATTTACCTTTTCAATAATTTTGTGTTCTGATTTATTTTTTGATTAGGTTTGGTGCATTAAATGTTCTAATCCAGGATATTTACCTCCTTTTGAACTCGAACTGGAGAGGATCCTACGTCAGCGACACCAAGACACAGAAGAGAACCCTTTGAAGGAGGACACATAAGACAACGACACTCTTCTTGATCCTTCATCTTCTAATTCTAGAACCAACATCAAAACTAAAATAAAATTCAATTAAATGGAAGACAATAACTATAAATTATAATAAATAACCTCAAATGATGTTGATATCCAACCCACATACATTCAAATGCATGTAGAGGCACCCAATTATGAACTAAAATCCGGTCTAATTCATTTATTACCAAGATTCCATGGACTCACTGGAGAAGATCCACACAAGAATTGAAAATAATTTCAGACTGTTTATTCAAAATTAAAACCTATTAATGTGGATGAAGAACAAGTAAATCATATGGCATTCCCATTTTGTTTAGAATATACAACAAAATATTGGTTATGTTATGTTAATTCCCCAATAAGAGGCTGGGTGGACATGAAACTCCTTTTTATTTAAAAATATTTCCCATCCTCTTGAACTGCAACAATAAGGAAAGAAATATGTGGTATAAGACATTATCAAGGGGAAACACTTCATGAATATTGGGAACACTTTAAAAGGTTATGTTTAAGCTGTCCACAACACCAAATAAATGATCAAATTCTAATTCAGTATTTTTACGAAGGTTTAATTCTTATTGACCGAAATATGATTGATGATACTGCAGGTGGTGCGTTAATTGATAAAACCCCAATCTCTACAAGGAACTTAATTGATAACATGGCATAGAACACTCAAAAATTTGGTTCAAGGTCTAATGTACCCATTCAAGGTGTCCATGAGGTGAAAAGTACATAATTTGAGAGGAAGATGAACATGATGTTCGAAGAGGTATGTACCCTTCTTTGAAAACTTTATCTTTACCATGGGAAATACCAATATCCACCTCCCATCCATTGTGGTATATGTTCTTTTGACACCCACTACTATGATCAATGCTCCCAACTAAGAGAAACTTCTGAGAGTTATGTGGAAATATTTCCAGGCCGCCCCTATAACCAACCCTTTAGGGAAGAACCATACTATCCATCCAATCTTGGGTGGAAATACAACCGATCCTATAGGAAAGGGCGGTATTCTAACCAACCTCAGTAACCATGGAACCAACCGTGGAAGGGTAGTCAACCACAGCCACCTTGAAATCCTCAACCAGAACAAAGGCCTTTCCAACCACCCCTCCCAAACACGAGCCTAGCCTATAAGATATGTTGAAACAAATGGATGCCAAAATCTCCAATTCCAACAAACTACCCAAGCTTCCATATAAGACCTCACAACCCAATTAGCCCAACTAACTAACTCAGGGGGGGGGGGGGGGTTGATTCAAAGTCATGGGTTTGGTAAACTAACCTCTCAACCAGTAGTTAACCCTAAGGATAAAGGAAATGTTAGTGACATCACCCTTAGGAGTGGAACTCATATTCAAATCCAAATGAACCATCCAATAGAGTCATCCACTCTTGAGGAAACCACTATCCTAACCCCTGCTAAAAATGATCCAAGAGAAGAACATAGATTTCTTGAGAGAAGTCCTTACAAAGGAAAGAGTTTTCATATCAATGAGTCTCCTATCCCAACCATTCCTCTTCCATTACCCCAAAGGACCACCCTACTTAGAAAAAAAGGAAACATAACTTGATAAGGAAATATTGGAAACTTTCAAAAAAGTACAGGTTAACATTCTTTTGATTGATATTGTGAAGAAAATTCCAATATACGCCAAGTTTTTAAAGGAGATGTGTACACACTAAAGGATGCTTTGAGGTGATGAGAAGGTAAGATTAGGGAGGAACATATCAGCATTGATAGAGCCATCACTTCCCACTAAGTGCAACGATATTGGGAAATTATCGATTCCAGGCACCATAGGGGAGTATTAATTTTCCAATTCCATGCTTGATTTATGTGCTTCTATAAATGTGATGCCTCACTCTATTTACTCTACATTGTAGGTCAGATAACTGAAGCCCACTGTAATTGTTGTTCAAATTTCCAACCGGTGTACCGCACACCCTTCTGGTGTGTTAGAGGATGTTCTCGTGAGGGTGAAAAATTCAATTTTTTCCTGCAGATTTTTATGTGCTAAAAATAGAAGACGATAAGATGAATGGAAACGCCCCAATTATATTGGGGAGATTTTTATTGAATACCACCAATGCCATAATTAATGTTCATAATGGTACATTATCTATAGAATTTGGGGGTGACATAGTCCATTTCCACATACTTCCTGAATGGCCCTAAGGCCTTTATTTTTATTGATTTTTGATAACCCCTCTTCCAAGGGATGAGGGGGAAACTTTACAAGGCCCGTAGGATCATATATTACAAGGCCCGTAGGCTTAGGAGATTATATGACCTGAAGGTCTTAAGAAATTCAACCAGACTATCTACAAGGAACTGCCCCTCCCCCGCATCTGCGTCATAATAGTATCTCTCCACCTTTGCATGGACGTCTAGCTAGGCTTCCTATGAAAGCATAGGCTGTTCCCGATGGCATAGCCATACCCTCTCATTATTAAAAATTGATTTGGCTCTGCTTTGGTAAGTGCACTTGCTCTGAATCCTCTTCTAGGTCTGCTCTTTTTTTGTAGCATGTCTAGGGCAACTGCATGTGGCTCGAAGGCCTTGAGGTGGCCTAAGGGCCTTAAAGGAGGCCCAAAAGACCTACTGACCTGAAGGCCTGGATGTCCTGAAAGCCTTAAGGACTCCAATTCCAAACCAGTGACCCAAGGTGAATAGTTACAGCTGCTACAGTACCGAAAAATACCTGCACAGTAACTGCTACAGTGCATGCTACAGTACCACATAGTGTACCGTTTTGCTACAGTACCTGTACAGTGTATAGTTCTGCTACAGTACCTGTATAATGTGCAATACTGCTACAGTGCTTACTACAGTACTACTATAGTACCCCCTGGAAATATGCCTCTACCTGGTTTTGAACCTGGGTCTTGTGGATGCACTTAAGGATACCTCATCAACTAGGCTGAGGCTCATGTTCCATTTCAACATACTTGATTCCATGAAGTACCCCTCAAAAGAACATTCCTATCTCTCTGTTAATTCAATTAATGTACTCCGTTACCCTAAAAAAACAACTTTTATTTTCCCCAATCTCCTTTCTGAGTTTTTTTTTTCATTTATTGAAATTCTAGGTAATGAATCATGCATTTATTATTGTAGTAGTCTAGAAAAGTGTCATTCATGTTTATTAATTGATAATTTCATGAACACTAAGAATCCAATGACTGTCGATGATACTACTAAGCTTGTAAAATATCATTCCTCATCTGAGAGAGTATAAAAAAGCGTTGAGATGGACACTAGCTGACATTCTTGGTATTAGCCCATCAATTTTTATACATCATATTTTATTAAATGATGAGGCTAAACCAGTGAGGCAGGCACAACATAGACTGAACCCAAACCTCTTAGAAGTTGTGAAAAAAGCGGTAACAAAATTATTGGCTGCTGGAATAATTTACCCCATCTCTGATAGTCAATGAGTTAGTTTTTTTCAAGTAGTTACTAAAAGAACTAGCCTTACAGTAATAAAAAATGAAAATAATGAATTATTTCCAACTCGTGTATAGAATAGTTGTCATGTCTGCATAGACTATTGCCGACTAAACCAAAACACTAGGAAGGACCATTTCCCTTTTCCATTCATTTAACAAATGCTAGAGAGGCTAGTAGGTGAGTCCCACTACTATTTTCTTTATGGGTATTCTGGATACGTTCAGATCCATATTCCCCCAAGGATTAGGAAAAGATGACCTTCACTTTCCCCTTTGGCACATTTGCCTATAAGAGGAAGCCATTTGGTCTATGCAGTGCTCTGAGTACTTTACAGTGATGTATGGTTAGTATTCTTTCAGATTACCTAGAGAATTGCATGGAAGATTTCATGGATGATTTCACTATTTATGGATCCTCTTTTGATGAAGTTTGAGTAGTATTGGTCTAGTCCTACATCGTTGTATTGAGAATAATCATGTATTAAATTATGATAAATGCCATTTCATGGTGCGATAAGGTATAGTTTTGGGAAATGTCATTTTTGGGGATGGTATCCAAGTAGATAAATCAAAAGTGGATGTCATTTCTTCCCTACCATTACCCAAAAATGTATGGGATGTGTGGTATTTCCTAGTTCATGCTAGATTTTATCGTCATTCCATTTGTGACTTTAGTAAAATTGAACTCCCCTCTCCCGATTACTCCAAAAAAATTATTTGTTTTTGATAAAGAATGTGAGGAATATTTTAATAAGTTAAAATGGAGTCTCACGTCACCCCCGGTAATCCAACCACCTCAGTGGGATTTACCATTCGAGATCATGTGTGATGCATCTAACTATGAAGTTGGGGCAGTCTTTTCACAAAGGGTTGATTGAGCTCCACATGTCATTGCCTATGCCTCACGTACATTGGACCCTACCCAAGGAAACTACACCACAACTAAAAAATAATTTATTTACATTGTGTTTTCCTTGGATAAATTTAGGTTATATCTTATAGGGTCTAAAGTTATTGTGATCTCAGACCATGTAGCCCTCCAGTATCTCCTTAAGAAAAATTTAAGCAAAACCACATCTCATTCTCTGGATGCTCCTCCTTCAGGAATTCATCTTAGAAATTAGAGATAAAAAAGGAGCAGAGAATGTGGTGGCTAGCCATATCGGTAGGATTCAACCATCCCAGACATTGACTCATCCCACTATATTCACATTAATGAAATGTTTCCTGATGATAAACTATACTGAGTGAAAGATGATATTCCTTGGTATGCTAAAATTGTAAATTATTTGGTACCATCTTGATTTCCTACTAATTTCAAAAAAAACCAGGATAACTATCTAAAACATGAGTCTTGTTGGTACATTTGGGATGACCCCTACCTTTGGCATACATGTACTGATGAAGTCTTTAGGCGTTGTTTCCCTGATAGTGAGTTTCAGTGCATCCTTAGATTCTGCCAAACTCTTGCTTGTGGGGGACACTTTGGTCCCCAATAGACTACTCACAAAATCCTTTATTTTGGTCTATTTTGTCCAACACTCTTTTGGGATGCCCATTTTTTTTGTAAATCTTGTCTTCATTGTCAAATAATAGGTAATTTCTCTAAAAGAAATGAAACTCTACAACAACCATTGCTATTTCATGACATTTTTGTTGTTTGGTGTATTGACTTTATGGGTCCATTTCCCAATTCCTTTAGAAACTTGTATATTATTCTTGCAGTTGATTACATGTCAAAATGGGGAGAGGCATGAGCCATAAGGACTGATAATTCTAAAGTAGTTTTAGAATTTTTGAGAACCCAAATCTTCATTAGGTTTGGCTTATCTAGGTTCATTATCAGTAAACAGGGTTCTCATTTCTACAATCGAACAATGCAATCACTTTTACATCAGTATGGGGTCGGTCAAAGAGTGTCTACTTCATATCACCCACAGACCAATGGTCAAGCCGATGTGTCAAATAGAGAGGTAAAATATATTCTTGAAAAAACATTTTAACCCAATATAAAAGATTGGAGTCTTCGACTTGATGATTCATTATGGTCCTACCATACTGCTTTCAAAACTCCCCTTGTAATGTCACCCAATCAGCTTGTGTTTGGAAAGATTTATCACCTGCCTGTTGAGATTGAGCACCGGGCCTACTAGGACATCAAACAATGCAACACTAATATTTTTTGTGTAGGTTCTAAAATAAAGCTGCAAATTCAGGAGATGGAGGAAATGAGAAGAGATGCATATGAGAACTCCATGATTTACAAGGAGCATACCAAGGCTTCCCACGACTGTATCATACTTCATCGTTAGTTCCACATTGGGCAGAAGATCCTACTTTATAATTCAAGGTTGAAGTTTCATCTAGGTAAGCTTCATTCCCACTGGTTTGGCCCATACACTGTAATTAATGTATCTCTATTTGGTGTTATTCAGGTTCAAAATGAAGAAACCAATAAAATCTTCACTATCAATGGGTAGTGGCTGAAGCACTTTCATGAAGCCCTTATGGAGTTCCCGAGGGTGGAACTCCATGTTCAAGAAGAAACATACCAGTGAAACACACCAGGTTTTATCCTTCCATCTCACATTCTCAATTATTACAGTGAGGAAACTGCACATTCTAAGTGTGGGTGGATTGGTACATTCCTGGGTTAGTTAGGAATTTTCATAGTCTTTCTTGTTTCTTCTATTTTTCACATTATTTATGGTATTTTTACTTTTACCCATCTTTCTAGGTTCATTTGGATTTCCATCATCTTTCATCTTTCTTCTCTTTTTCACCTTCTTTATAGTATTTTCACTTTTTCCAATCTTTCTGGGTTCAATAAGATTTTCATTTTCTTTCTTCATTCTTCTCTTTTTCACCATCTTTATGGTATTTTCACTTTTCTCCATCTTTTTAGGTTCATTAGGATTTTTATCGTCTTTCTTCTATTTCTCACCTTTTTTATGGTATTTTCACTTTTACCCATCTTTCTGAGTTGATTAGGATTTTCATTATCTATCTTCATTATTCTCGTTTTCGCATTCTTTATGGTATTTTCACTTTTCCCCATATTTCTTGGTTTATTAGGATTTTAATTTTCTTTCTTCATTCTTCTCATTTTTGCCTTATTTATGGTATTTTTACTCTCCCCTTATGGTCACCAAATCAAAGAAATTACTAAAAATGCATGTTGAAATTTTTGATTCCATCATGATTTAAAACTTGATAAAAACATGTCTTTGTTTTGGATTAAATGTTTGTATGAATTTAACATCATGGGGTGATTTTTAGTGAATTGGTTTTCTGTCAATGATATAAATGGTTGTATCATTGTGAAATATTTGAGATTATTGATGCCCCTTGTGTGAATAGTTTTTGGGAAAACATTGTCACTAATATCTACAAACATTTTTGAACCAAACCATAAGGTGTGAATATTTCTTACTTAATATATGGTAAATATATGCTAGGTTAATATTTTTCAGCTTTAATTGATATTTCCATATGTTCGTTCGTTATCTGATCTGTTTCATTACTGTAACAGATTGACCAATGCATGTGTACCTAATGTCCGACTATTGTACACCCTCAAAACAATGGGTTATGTCTTAGGCAGGTCAAAAACCACTCCTCCTCAACCTTTTATCTTGTTATAAATATTGTAATTAGTATCGTGAGGAGATCAAATAAGGGTTGAGAGATGAGTGTGAGATTTTTTCCAAATGAAACTTCTAAAAAAGAAATTAAGGGAGTGATGAAATGTGAAACATATGGGGATATCTAGGTCAAGAGATTATATTTTGACTTATGGGAATTCTTAAGTTAGTGGGTCCTAAAATTTTATTACAAAGGATGTAGGCCATGTTCGGTGGAAAAAAATCACTTAAAGCTAAATAATGTTAAAATAACCTATATTTATTGGATATAAAGTTTAAAGAATAGCATGGAATGGTTTTCACACACACAAATAGAGATTTAGTGGAATGATTGACTTTTTAATTCCTTTATCAATTTAGTTTCATGAATCTCTTTGAATTTCATTATGATATGATTTATGAGACATCTTTTTCCATTTTCATCAGGAAGAACTCCTTGGTGTGGTTTGTGAATTGATCAAATTACTACAATGAATTAAAATTTACTCAAATGTTAAATCTTCATGATGTTGGGAATATATACATGCATAATTTTTTTAATATGTGACTTTTCCCAGGAGTTCAAATGTTTAGGTGTGGGGGTGTGATCGCATAGTGATTCACTATTCAATTCCACCCTTACACTACTGTTTTAAACTAGTTTTGTAATGAATATTCAAAATATAATAATAAATTTACCTTCATGTTTTATTCAATTAATTAATGTTTATCACTGTTAAAAAATTAAATTATACTTGTTTTGATATTTTCATTGAAGTTAGAGGTGATTTGGAGACCGAGAGATCATCCAGAAGAAAAATGGGCCAAACTGCATGGCATGCCATGGAAATTTGTCCACTTTTTTGAACATTAAAAACATTTCATGCATCCAAATGGGCTGAAACGTTGTGGACCTCTCCATAAAATCATGGGATAAAACTATTATTAAAAAAATGAAGCCAAATTCGGCCATATTCTAGACCATCCAAACCATTATGTCTAGGGTACATAATTTTCCAGAATTCAGAAGTTTGTTTTGGTATTTTGACCATATCTACCATTACAATTTTCTAATGGAATACAAATTAGGAATAGAGGCATCCAAGAGGCTGGCCAACAAGTCATATATTTTGTTCAAGTCTTGATATGACTTTCTACTATTCCAAAACTGAGACACAAGTGGTATCTCAGAAAGAGGGTGCCCAAAACCATGTCCCATTTTGGGTATAAAAAGCCACCATGGGAACATCATTTGTAAGTTCGGCCAGAAAGTAAATCTCTAGTATTTTGGAGACCCAAAGGAGTCCTATCATCATCCAAGAAGTTATGGAGGCGCCTATCCTCATAGGGGGATCAAGGATGAAGGTGATGTTCCACCAGAGCTTCCTCCTCCTCCCGATGTCGAGCTAAACGGTGGATGATCATTTCGAGGGTGCTACACACACTTGGGAGGGAGTTCCATCACATTTTATTCTACTGGATTTGTGTAATTTTTGTGATAAATATTTCAATTACTTCTTATCATGACATGAATCTCCTCTAATTTCATTTCCATTATTATAATTAAGTGAAACTCTTTTTATTTCAACACCGATTAGGTTGAGATTTCAAGTGGGAATCTTGGGTTGTTCTGATTGGACAAGACAAGAGTACTATTTATCTCACACATACATAAGATTTTAGTATTATTTGGAAGAATTTATTATCTATTATTGATACCCAAACCATGACAACATGATTTTTGTGTCAAGGGGTGGTTCTTTGAGCATCGTTTAAGAGGCAATAGGGAAGTTGAGATATTGACAACCCTCAACCAAAAGATTCCATTAAACCATGTGTATTTTTTAGAATTATGAACTCACCAAGAAGTGTAGTCAACTTGAAATGATCTCATTATCTCATAATTATTAAATTAGAACCTTTATCTATCAATTATTAAGCACTTTAAATCATGTTATTCTCTTAAAATTGTTTTCAAAATCACCCCCATGTTTAGTACTTTTTATTAAAAATGCATACTCTAAACCCATCAACGCTCCATGAGAGACAACCTAGGGTCTTACCTATACTATAAATCAACCTTAAAATTATAATAAATTTGAAGTGTCACAATAATGCGGTCTATGATAACCATAACATCTCCTATGAATCCAACACTACAACCCAAACATCTCACAACAATAACCACATATCAACCGCAACACTTCTACTTCCCACAAACATCCCTTATTTGAACCGATCACCACTATCAATATTCAAACCCCATAAAGTCCACACAATAACTAAGAATATATTAAACATAATTGAAGAAAACAAACAAAATAAATCATTTCACATAGTTCAACACATTTCATTAAATTTTGTCTTTCACATTAATTCATCATCTTGAGCATGGGTATTTTCACACAGTTCCAGATTACTCACAAACAGTTCATTATGTTCATATAAGAGATTAATCTTTTTTGAAGGGTGGGTTCAAATAAAAATCATATCAAAAGGATCTAGATCTACCACATGGGTTTATATCTTTATAACAATAACAACATTAACATAAAAAAATATTTCTATATCATTGTAAGAATCATAATTTGGATGTAACAAAAAATTAGTAAAGTATATGTGAACACACCCATCCAAATTAAATGAATTTTTTTACAGATCATTATATTCACTATTTAATATGTAAACCCCACTCAATTTAAAAAAATGTATGCTAAATCCACATATTCACAAAAAGGATGAGAGAATAAGGATCTCCTATATATAAAAGAATTTCTGAAATGTAATACACCAAGAATATGGAAACATGAGGTGATGACCATAGGTTTGGATTCCCATAGTATGAAGTCTAATTATGGAAGGGGGACTCACAAGACACTAACAAAAAATTCAAGAATTTATAAATTTGAGAGAAAGTAATAAAAATGTTGAAGGAAGAGGATACCTATATTTTTAAAAGTAATAGAGGTTTCCTAAAGATACATACTCTATATATGAAACTAATTTTTCATTAATTTGATTCCATTTAATTAACATGGAATGATTCATTTAAATCCCAAAAATATAAGTAATTTAATGATATAATTTTTTCCTTGCATAAAAAATTTGAAAACATTTAATTATACCTTGAATTCCGTGTTATATTTTAAAAAGTAATTTCACATTAATTTTGAAAAACTGGATATTTGAAAAACTATTTATTTTTTAAATTGTTGGATTGGATGAAGGAACAAGTGACTGGTTGAACAAATTATGTCACATTATTATTTAGGTGATAATGAGGACCAAATTTGGAAATCGTAAATGTTAAAAGTCCTTGAACACCCTCTTGACACCTCTATGCCTCAAGAAAATACAAAGGATAGGTTTTGAAAAATCCAAGGAATTACACATATGATATTAAATAGTAATTTATAATATTATTATGATTTTGAAAGAGTAAAAAAATCAATTATCACTATAAATTATCTCATTAATATTAATAAAATCACATGAAACATACACATTAAAATTACATTATAATACTATGATTCCACTACCATAATAATCTAAGAATGATTAACTTTTTATCAAAATGAGTATTGAAAAATCCATAACAAAACTACTAAAAAATAATAAAATCTAATAGCATTAGAGGGTGAAAATAAACTACAGATAACTAATATATATGCATGAAATGAAAAAAAATGAATAGGATAAAAAGTAATAGATATAAATAATATTTTTGAATAATTGATTAAGATGATTATGATTTTTATATGATTTAGATCACATTCTTAGGATTCATGAGTAAAGGGAAGGGTTCATCTTCAAATCTATCCTCAAAATTGAGATTGTATCTGTCTGAATTTACATTAGGGAATTTGTATACACATTATCTATAAATCCATATTTATTTTTATTTCCTGTAGTTATTTTTTTGTGGTTTACATGTCTTCTTACCACCTATACTCTCATTGATTTATAATCAACCTGAAAAGATGTTTATTGATTGAATTTTATTTGTCACTTCTTTTTAGTTAGGAATATTTCTCCTCCATGTACACGTTCTTTATATTGTTCTATATATTTATTCTTTATTATTATCCATTCTTCTATGATTTATTTATTTCTATTTCCATTGGATTTAATTTGATTATTATGGTTTGAATGGAACCTTTTATATATTTTCCACTATATTTCACACTTGGTTTATTCCCCCCACTAATTTCTTTACAAATAATATTTTATATATTTTTATAATTATTTAAATTAAATTTCATTTAATATCACATTTTATTAAAACCATTGGTTTACAAATTATTTCTTCCGAAATTTTATAAAAATTAAAATTATATTACTTATTATTTTCTAAACAATTTACTTATATTCAACTAAAGGGTATTTTCATCTATGTAAATATACTTTAATGATTATTATGTTTCAATAGTGATATGTTTTAATGAAATTGACCAATATTTGAATCTGAATTATTTATTTCTAGTTCATGATAAATTTACTACATAACTCTTTTTATTTTCATAGGTTAATTACTATTTATTTTGATGGATTATTTTTATATTCACATGGAACACACATATATAGTTTATTATTATGTGATGGGGGGGGGGGTGGTCCTAGAATTATATATCCCTCTAATACATTGGGTAAATCTTATATCTTATGATATTTTATGTTATGAGAAATGGGAGGTTATTCTAGTATATTAGGTTATGATACATGTTCATCTACTATTTGATGATTGTCTAGAAATCAATCCTTGAAATAATATATGATTTTAAATCCTTACTCATGTTACATATTTATATTTCATGCCACATTAATATATCATACCAAAACTTTATGTTATTATTCATGTTATGATATTACTATTTTGGGAACGATTTTGAAGTTATGTTCTCATCACATTATATTAATTTTATGTTTACTCCTTTATGATATTATTTATGATCAACTATATTGATTTGACTGATATCTCTTATTATTATCCACTTACTAAGAGTCATATTTGACCCTTTTATTATGTCTTCTTTCCTTGGATTATAAAGAATAATATTACATATGATATGTCTAAATGGGAGTCAAGTGGGATGTATATGTGGATGAAATATACACTGTCTTGTAAAACAAGTCATTTGTGTACCTAATCTCTTAAGACACAAAACCTATAACTTTTATAGGTTATATTTATTTTGATATGTAATGGATAAACCTATTTAATTTTATATTATGTCTGTATGTTATCATTATGTCATATTTTTTGGTATCAGAGTGTGATTTAATTCATTTTGGGGAATAGGTTATGGAGAATAATTGGGTAAGAATTAAATAAAAAAAATATTGCTAAAAAAGTGATATAGGATGAAACTAAATTATCACAATATGATTCTAGAGTTTAGGAATATTAGGATTGATTTAAATTATCATAGTATTGCTTAAAATGCTTATTATTTTTTAATACTCAAACTAACCTTTTTGGTTTTAGTTATTGTATGGAACTAGGAAAAAATGAGTGAACTGAGTGTGATGGAAAATACAATGATTACCGATATGAGAAACCAAACATAATGAGAATTAGAGAGAAAATAATTATGGTAATTATAATATAACTATATCAATATTTAGATAATAACAAAAACCAATTCAAGACCCCAAATATAGTAAATAATAAATAAATCACTATTGATTCTATCACGTGACATTGACCACCCTCTTTTAGTCAGTATTATGATCCAATAATTATTGATAAATATTTCAAAAAATAAAGAATATATATTTTCCATTCTTTACTATTTAAAAAATTAACAGGCTATTTTATATGTCCATATTTAGGAAGGTGAAGTGGATCAATACTGGACTCTCATCAAGACCATAATGAAAGAGTAAGAAATTGACCCTATGCAATGTGATGATATTTAGAAAAATATTTTTTAATAAATATTTTTGAAAAATATTTTATTAAAAATTGGGCGAGAGTTACTTGGGATAAAAGGGGGGGATAAATTCATTTGTACATTTGATAAAAAATCACAAGAATTTCAAGGTATTTTTTTTTGATTTTCCATTAACCTTGAAATAAATAATGTTCATTTATTTAGTGTCTCAAAAATATTCAACAGAAATATTTAGCTATAAATAACTTTGGTACCTATGAAGAAATTATTCAATGTGAAATCATGGTGGAAATAGAAGTTGGAGACTCCAATTATTCTCATGGTTATAAGGAAAAGAATAATAAAATAGAGTTTTGTGGAAACTCAAATGAAAAATATATATGTGGAAAGAATATTCAACTTTACAACATGATGAAATAATGGGAAACAACACCCAATAAACTATATCAAATGAATAGTAAAGTCTTTCATGTTTTGAAAATAATCCCATCAAGAACATTAATACTAAAGAGATATGAAGAGGATCACCAATACCAAGGATGAAAACAATGATCAACCTTTAGCACCACGATCAATTAAATGTTTCAATTTTAAAATGTTTTGTAATTATGTAAATTAATGCATCAATATAATAGATAATGAGGATAATTTATTCTAGAAACCTATAAACCCAAGGTATAATGGGAAAACCTATAAAATAACCAATGCTGAATTGGACCATGAAAATGAAGTAGTGAAAGGAACACTTATTTTCCACTCAGGAACTATAAATATCTTATTTTATTCTTGTTATACCAACTCTTTTATATTATAGAAGTTTTTTGTGAGAATTAATTCAAAACCCCTATGATTAGATACTAAAAAATTAGTAAATGAACCCAATGTTATGATGATTTTATCCCAAGTATATTACTCTTCTATAATTAAAGATTATGGGAATGTGCTTCCTTTTATTTTTTTATTATAATTTTAGTGGAATTTGACATGATTATATGAATAAATTGGCACTGGGATTGGTGTAAAAACTATTATTGGGGTAAATTATCAAATCTACAAAAGTTCAATCACTAGTAGTAAAACATAGGATAACCTAGATAAATATACTACACCAGCACCATGGGTGTATGAGTAATAAAATCTGAATTTATTTCATGAAAAGTTTAAAAGGTGGATTTTTAGTTCAATGGATATAAGTTCATTAGTTTAATGAAATTTATATGGGGTCCTTATAATGTCATGATAGTGGATGTGATGGTTAAGGTGACCAGTCTTGCTAGTTTCAGTCTTCAAACTCATGGGGGATTATTGATCAAAGGAAGGATCTTCTTACAAAACCCTATAGATTTGGGGACATTATATTTTTTGAGGAATTCAAATTTTATACTTTGTGGATGGTTTATTTTGAATATTGGGATTTTAAATAGAAATAAGAGGGTTTTAACACCTCAAAATTTGGTTTTTGGATAGGGGTTGGGGTTTGGTGGATGCCCATGGGGTTTACGTGAGCATTGGATGAAGGATGGGAGGATGGGGTTACTCATCATAGTATTAGAAGAGGGTTCATAATGTTAAATTTTAGTTCAAACCATGAAATATTGGGATAGAGGGTCTAGGGTCCTCTTCCTCAGTGGTTCATTTTGTGAAATGGGACTACAGTATTTTTAAAAAAGGGGGTTCTACCCACTTTGTTCTTGAAAGAGGGAACATGTGGGGATGCTCTTAGAGAGACACCCTCTCCCTTATTCCCACCATTTTGGGAGATATTGGGGGTGATTCAATAACATTTCCTAGTTTGGTCATCCTATCCTCCCCTTTATGTTGTTTTTCATTCACCACAAATGATTTTAGGTGATTTCATTTTTGTTTTTGGAATTTATTACACCAACATATAGTGGAATCACATTATGGGGATTTTATTTTCAGATTTTATAAAGGATTTAACAATATGGTATCTACATGCTGTTGGAAGTGGTTTTGGAGTAAGTACATTTCCATGTGGTTTTCCTAGTTTTTTTGAATGTTTTTGGTAAAATAAATTGTTATAATGAGCATAATAATTAGGGTTTTTAGGTTGCATAAGTTCATGAGGTTTTCAGGTGTGGAATAAACCCCATTTCTTGAAGTTATAGAAAAGGGATGATTCATGATGAGTTTTTAGGAATTATTTATTTTTAATTTAATGATTTTAATGAATTATAAATTATTATAATTAATTTTGTTGATTCTTGTCATGAGATAGGTTCTCAGGAGTGCGTATGAGGCTTGGATGGCTTGAATGTGGCTATATAGAGCTTAATGAGGGGTTAAATCCATGTTGCAGGTTGGTGAACCCATTAATACAAAAAATGTGTATTTTTATTCATGTGTGTCATGTGTTTTAAGATAATACATGGGATTAGGTAAGGGTATAACGACCTAGAGAGCTCTAGGATAAATAATGGGTAGCTTTGATCCCCCATATATGGAATAAAGTGCTTAGAAGCACATGGGAAATTGGAAATCACACAAAGAATATGTCATCAAGGGGGTGGGATTGATGAGTGAGTTTATGAGAGGTCTGAAATGGGTCTCAGTTTTCAAATTGAGATATAAGAATAGCCTAGGTTATGTTCCTGGGGCCACTAAGAAGGAATGAGGTTTGGGGTTGGAGTTGGTAGGCAATAAGGTCGAGCGTATCATGATTAATTAGGATATATATCCTGAGGAAGGAGGTGAGTCATGATATGTTCTTGGATAGAGAGGAGCCATTTTGTACTTGGAATAGGATGACAAGGAGGGTTTCCTCTGGGTGATGAGATGAGAGATCTCTTTTCAGAGATGTGGGATGAGACATAGGTGGGGACTAGGGGAATTATCCAAGATTTGGAATCAGATTCCAAGGTTATTATACATGATAACATAGGATGGTATCTAGGTAGAGGGACTAAGAGGATTGAGAGACTTTGGTATGTTTGGAATGAACCTTGATGTCTAGGTTAGAGAAGCCTTCAAGAAATTATGTGACAAATAGGTTATGGTTTTGAGATGGTATTGATGAGATTAGACCACAGATGGGCTAGAGGACCCAGTGGACTTCATGATTGGAGATTTGAGATACATTATTATAAGGGTGTAGGTCTTGAGAGGCTGGTTCCTTGGGATCATCTGGCAAGTTGTGTGATGTTCTACAAGACCTTATTGTATTTCATGTTCCCATTGTACATCCCTAGAGTCTATGATGATAGGTTTTTTCTGATTAAACCTCCCTAGATTCTGTAGTGATAGATCAATATTCTTTTTTACCTCCCCAAAGATAGTGAGGATGGGTCTGTGTGATGACCATTCTATATTCCTTCAGGTATTAGGTCGAGGACCTTACCATGAGTGTCCAAGGTCAGTGTTCATGAATTGAACTATTCCTTAAGTAGAATTGGTTCAAGGGATAGCCTTGGGTTGGATCGTGGTATTATGTGAGACATGATGATGGACCATAACTTTAGTGATGTAGAACTTGATCAAGATATGGATGTATAACCATTCCCAATGTCTATAGGTATTGGTTCTAGGTTTGGATACTTCCATACCTTAATTCTTTGAGTATGAGTTGGGAATTAGTATGATGGAAGGAGGCGATGAGTTGATTTCGGCATGAAGAAAAATAAATATTATTGGGAACCATGGTGGCCTATTTAGCACATAGTGGACCAATGAGAATGTGTATATTTGTGTGTTTCATGGAATATTAGTTATCACACAATAACTCATTGATAATGTTTATTATATTTATTTTCCTCATGAACACGTAAATATTTAATGATGTATTTTAAGGGTTTTTGGTGAGAAACTACTGATTTTTGTGATCACATTGTACATGAGTATCTCAGTACATGTGCATACCTTATTTATGCTTTAGGTTCAATATAGGTTGTGATGAGGATCAAGCTGGAGTCGCTCAATGGGTACATAAAGATTGGATGTATGGGACCTAAGGTTGGTAAAAGGTATAATGTACTCGTGTTATATATTTTTAGTTTTTTTATTATTTTGGATTAGCCTAGTGGGATATTTTTTTACATGATAACATCTTCTATTATTATATATGATTGGATATTTATTTATTTTAATTACTCTAATATTTATGGATATGTATAATGATTTTTTATTTTCCACTATTTTTTTCTCTTTTATATGTTGGTGATGTCTCCCCATTGTATGGATTATGACATCACTGCTAGTCAGTATCTTCTAATGTACAAGGAGGCATGTTTGAGGTCTTGTGGAATATCTGTTCTAGGAACTGTTGAGTGGCCCAAGGCATGGGTGTTATGAAATGGTATCAGATCCATATGAATTATCATTTTATTTTTGTAGATATTATACAAGTATTTTATGAATATGTTGAATCATGGGATGGATATCAGATTGGAACATCAAGAACACATTTTCAGATAGGAATTCTAGGTGCTAGGGTATGTGACTTCCATTCTTGGATATCAATGTTATAGTTATATGATTTCACCATGGGTGATTCACATGTTTTTTTATTATGATTTTTCATTTTTAGTGGCTCTTTGACATTGTCAAGAGGATATGCTCATGTATCATATTTGGAATATAGGATCACTTTACATATTAATAATTTTTTGTGTTTTCCTTTACCGATGAAAGGTTTAAATTTTCAAAGTGTCAAAAACAAATTATACGCTGTTTTCTTGTATAAATTTTTGGTTTCATTTTACTTAGTTTTACAATAGTGCATTACCTTATGATTTCTGGTCATGTGGATATTACAGTGAGGTAGTTTTCCGTGATGTAAATTTATTCCCTTCAACAAGGAATGTACTAAGACCCATAGTTGTTTGATACATGAATTAATACCTTGGCATTGACTTGATTGGGGGCATGGTATGCCATATAGGTG
This sequence comes from Viscum album, assembly GCA_963277665.1. Classification (NCBI taxonomy): domain Eukaryota; kingdom Viridiplantae; phylum Streptophyta; class Magnoliopsida; order Santalales; family Viscaceae; genus Viscum; species Viscum album. The sequence goes on from OY728156.1 coordinate 2,143,189,478, forward strand.
ATCCATAAATATGCATAAGTTTCCTTGAGAATAATGGACCCTTGTGGGTTGTGATATCAGTTTGGTTATTTAAAGTGTTAAAAAAACCTATATAATGTTTTACCATATAGATTATTAGTGGAATTATTCTTAACTGGACTATAAATCTAAGGGTAGACAAGGGAAATTCCTTCCTCATGGTATCAATGCTGGGTTTCAAGAGTAGGACTGGTGGGGTTCCAATTTCGATAGAAAAGTGGTAATGTGGGTAGAAACTCATGGTTCTTGAGTGACACCCATGTAGTGGTTGGTCATATAGATTATCCTTGGCCTGAGTGAGATGCCTTGGATTGTTGGGTAAGATTAACACATATGTGGGGCATGGTCAGTGGGTTAGGCATGTGATATTAGTTTAGATAGGATGTGGCTCAGTATAGAGTGAGTGTATTTGTGAAATTGAGTTTCATATAAATATAAAGCTGTTGGGTTTGGGTGTGATTGAGTATAATCTTGAGTGAGAACCTATGAGATATTTCTTACTTGATCACTCTATATGATAAGAAGAGTGAGAATTTGTGTGACTTCTCAAGGAAAATTCCTGATGTACGTGGACAGTATGTGTTGGTTACAAAAAGTGAATTTTGTGTTTCTAATTAGTTAACATGATATATGCTGGTCTATTAAGAGTTTAGGCTATGGATAAACCCAAGAAGTGTGCTAGTGGTTGCACTATAGTGGCTTTGGTTCAGGGGAACTTACAGAGTGGGTTGACTGCTGTATTCAGTGAGATAAATGCAGAAATTATGACTAAAGGTTTGGTGCATTGGGAGATGTCCCTTGTTAGTAAGAGCTGGAATTAGGGGTAGATCAGGTGTGATGGTATGCTCTAACTGAGCAGATGTCTTGACATGGAGTGTTAGGGGAGAATAGTGTCAGAGGTTGATGGAAAATGATTGTGTCTGAGGAAGAGTTGCACAAATGTGGTGATGAGACCCATTGGGGTTCGTAATCTAGTTAGTGGAAGGTCAAGGAGACACTGGGGTGATAGTTTGTGATAAGATTCATTGATATCTGGTGCTTTTTAAAATACAAAATTTGGGTTCAGATATACAGTTATTTGGAGTCGGTTCATGGAATTGGGCTCAGAGTGGTTTTGTAGTGATCTAAAGATGGTTCAAGAGGTGATCCATGATTCATGACATGTTTCTTGAGGTGAATCATGATTCATTATGTGATTCAAGTGATAAATCACAATTAATGATCTGATTCTATCGGTAAACCTATTTAACCATGTGATTCAATAGGTGAAATTGATTTTTTCATATGATTTAGGCAGTGACCCATTTTTTCACATGATATAGGGGGTGAATCCAGTTTGAAAATGTAGTGGATCTTTTTGGGGAAAAAATACTTGAGGAATCAAGGATAACTAGTTCCATAGACTAGTGAATGAGTGGGAATCTACATGTGGGGATCGTTAATGAATCTTTTATGTTAGAGGCATAAATTTCTTTTGAGGATGTGTTAGTGGGTGCCGACAAGAATTCTTTGTAAGGTCCTTAGGATGTATAATTTGTGTTTCACTTGATATGGATGTGGTTAGGCTATTAAAATGTTAGGAACATCATGTGAGACATTATTGAGGTAGTCTAACGATTGATGTGGAGTTTTAAAGAAAATACAGTTTATCTTGGCTTGGTATTTAGAGTTATGTAGGGAAAGAATAGTTGTCATTCAATGATGGAATTCAGAAGATTATTAATGGTTTGTTAATCAAATTAGGTTTATATATGTGGTTTTAGGACTAAAATAGATTCTTAAGGATGATAAGTGTTATAGTATAGAGTTTTTGATTCACCACTGATTTTGATTCGTTATATTTTTGGAAGAATCCTAAATATATCCTTGGTGGATGGTTAGTTTTGAAAACACAGACTCAAAATGAGAATATGAGGGTATAAAAATCTCAAAATGAGTTTTTTAGATGGGGTTTGGGGTTAGTAGATTACTTGGGGGTTTGAGTGAGCAGCGGGGGAAGGATAGGAGGCCGAGACTGTTGGAAACAAGAGAAAAAGATTGTTTTTAGCATGAACCTATGGTCCACACCCTAATGTATTGGGATATAGGGTTGGGCATCCCCTTCCCAGGTGGTTAATAACATGAAACACTAATTCATACAATGAAAGGGGGAATGATTAGTTTTATAGAAAGGGGGTCCGACCCCCTCTATTCTTGATAGAGGACACGTTAGGGGTGGATCTCAGTCAAACCTTCCCTATATCTTATTCCCACTATTCAGGGTGATATTGGGAGAGATTTAAATTTTTTTTTGGTAAGTTCTTCCTCCCCTCTCTTCATGTTGTTTGTACTTCATCAATATGGATTTTTCATGATTCCATTTTAGGTTTTAGTGTAAATTACACCCAAGCATGGTGAAATCATGCACATGTGATGGGGATTTTACCCAGCTTGCATAGAGGAAATCTTGGGATAGTATTAGTATGATGTTAAAATTGGTCTTGGAAAAGTCATTTGTAGTGTGATTTTTCATATATATTTTTTACTTTTTAGGTAAATTTATCCATTATTGTAGGAATAATAAATGGGTATTTATGCCCCCAATCATTGAATAAGTGATTAAAAGAACTTTGGTCAGTGTAAATTACACGATGACTATGTATACGTGGGTTGAGGTTGATGAGGGAGTTGACGAGAGGCTCAATATGGGTCTTGCGCTTCAGGTTGAGTTAAGGGAATGGAATAGGTTGCGTTACAAGGGTTAGTGGGTAGGAATGATAGGACTAGGGCCAAGTGTTCATCAGTGTGATGGATAAAAAACTCACGAGTAAAGAGGAGATCCCTCAAAATGATATATATTAGTCTTTACATGATCTTGGATTGATAATATCTCTTCAATACTTGGAATAAGATGACATGGAGTGTTTCCTCGAAGTGAAAAAATGAGAGATATTTTATGGGAGAGTTGGGATGAGATCCTGGTAGGGGTCATGGAAATCATTTGGGAATAGGTATTAGATTACCAAGGCATATCCACGATGAATTAGGGTGGTCTCTAGGTTGGGGGACCTAAATCATCAAGGGACTTTTGAGAGGTTAGACCATACCTTGAGGTCTAGTTTAGAGGATCCTTCGAGCATCAATGTGAAGAATATGTGACATGTTAGAGATGGTATAGATTTTTTGAGACTGTGATTGGTCTAGAGGACCCAGTGGGTATCTTGACAGGTGAGTTGACATATAGAGTCCTGAGTGATATGCATAACACCATGATTTTTTTTAATTTTTTTTTGAATAAATTAAAATTCTTTGATGGCTTGCATTGCACACTACACCAAGTTAAGCTTTCTTTATACACAACATCAATTTCAGCTTTCTCTACATGCAATGCTGAGTTAATATTTTAGTACATGAAACAATGAGTTTTTCTTGTGTTGCGGACAATACAAATTTTATAATATGTTGCACACAACACCAAGGTTATATTTCGTTACATGAAACACCGAGCTTATCTTTCATAACACACAACACTAAGTTTAAAAAACATGTTATATTAATAATATTTTTATAGTTATCACCAAGACATTGGAATGATAGGTATGAAAAGGATTAAATAAATTATGAATATATGGTTTATTAATGTTTCTAAAATGAATTTGTTGGTAACCAATTAATTATAAATGAAAGTTAGAATTGTTTGAAAATAAAGAAATTCCATTTATAAAAAAAATTTATGCACAGAAACATTTTATAAAAATAAAAATTAAAAAAATTTGATGAAATATTTTAATGAAATATATATATATTATATTCAATAAACTATCTAAAATTCATCTTATGCTTTTTCTAGACAAGAGATAAGAATATATGAAATTTTACACATAAAAAGATATATTTTTCCAAAAGTTAGTTTTACTTACTTTTAATGAAACTTTTATAAATTATATTTGACAAAATAAATTTCATTTTTTAAATTATAATATTAAAATTATATTATGGTGAATTTTTGGGATTTTTTTGAAAGGATTCCTTTTTTGATTAATAGTAAAAAATACAGAATTTTAATTGAAACTACATTTTTGTTTGAATTGTTAATATTGTTAAATTATATTTTAAAATTGGGTTTAAATTATAATTATATAAATTATACATATATTAATAAAACTAAGTTCATTTGAATCATATTCATATTGAAATTTTATATAAAATATTTGTAAACTTTTGAACATTTTCACATTAAAAACTCGCTTTCTCATCGCATCAGCCAAATTAATTTTAAAATATATTTAGACAATTATATGAATGAAATTTAAAAAAATGAATTCTATATTTGTAATAATCATAATTTATAGTTTATAATAAGGGAAAATTAATATTTGATATAAATTAATAGTGAAAACAGTTAAAATTAATCACGATGATTAAGAGAAAAACAACATTACCATGAGACTAAACTTTAAACATAAGTGGAAATATATCCTAGAAACTTGTAAAAAACCTATTTTATTGAACTATTTATATCCTTACCACATTTTTTTTATGAGTTATTATGATACTATTCTATGAAAGTGACCTATATAATAAGTTATGCAATGAAAAAGATAAAGTGGAACCTTTCATACCTTTAAAATTTATAATTCTTTGAGATAGGGAAAAACTATATGTTCAATTATAAATATTATTTTGAAATTAAGTTTAGTTCTATTTACCATTATAATTTATTTAATTTTTTAGATATTAAATAATTACTCTAAATTATTAAGAAATGCTAATGCATGAATTATTTAGTTAATAATTAACAAAAAGAAATGATACTAAAAATATTGAAAGTGAAGTAAATTGAATGAATTATTGTCTTAAACTATTTTATTAGAATAATATATCATTTTAAATATTTTTTAACATAATATAATCAAATTAAATTTTTTATAGATATTTTTTAAATTAAATTAAATAAATAATGTCAAAATTGATATTATTGTTATTTTAAAATAAATGATATTTAATTAAATGTTTTAAAATTACTAAAGATAATATATTCTTCCAAGTGATTTTTATATGTTAATAAATTTTATATATGGTCCATTAATAGACCAATTTATTTTTTTGAATGAACATGTTGACCCCTAAACAGTAAAAACATTGTCAGCACGATTAGGGTTAAAGTAGTGTATTTGCGCAATACATGCACTTCTGTTAAATTTAATTTCAAAAAAATATGGGATTTTTTATTTTTTAAATTATATATCACATTTTATAATAACTAGGTCTAAATTGTATAATATTTTTCAATTTAATTTACTCTTATTGGATAACGTTTTTAGGTTAGAAAATTAGATACCTTAATAAAAACCAAAATGGTAAAAGTAATGAAGCATAGATTTTAATGAACAAATTTTAAATATGCACTTATTATTATTTTTTGAAGGTGTTTATAGAAAATATAGACCCTAAAATCTATTATTATTCATTTTTTGAGCCACATATGGTAAGGTATACCCCTCAATAGTGAATATGTTTGAGTATTTACAAGAATGTCACTCCTCCTCAACTATAAAAAGGCACTCACTCTCCCACATATTCACATCTATCAAGCCATTTTGATTGAAAAATCTCTACCAAATCACTTATAAACTTATATGAACTTATATTATAATCCTTTATTTTAGAATAAATAAAACAAAGTATGTCATTTAGTGCAAATCAAAAGTAGATACCCGAAGAAGAGGTAACGTTCATTAACGAACGTTTTAGTTTTATTTCTTACTCAAAACCCTTAAATTATTTTTATATCATGATTAAATAATAACCTAAGTATATTAAATATACTAAGATGTTTTTATGTTAAGGATAATACCTATAAAAACATTCACTTCAATCAAATGGGCTACAAAATCATCATTCGTGTGCATGGTAGACTACCGCCTCACAAACAAAAGTCATTCATTTTTCTATTACCACCTATTAAGTTTGGGAATAAAGTTGGACATAATGTTTATATATAATATATATAATATATATTTTTTATTTATCATCCATTAATTATTTTATAACACATACATTTATGATTTCTATTTTGTGGGAATACGATAATTCCATTTGTTTTCATGGTGGACTACCACCTTACAAAGTGATGCGATTCATTCAAGCTTTACATGGAATGTATTAAGGATAGGTTTAATAGAAATATATGATATATATAACATAAAAATGATAATGTAATGATAATATATATATATATATATTTATATCATTTACTCTTATTTTTTTTCAATACGATATGAAAATGGAAACATCGCTCATGCGTACATACAACCTACCATCTATATGAAGGGTGTATTTCATTTCCAATTTCTATATTTTATAGATTATTTTAAATAAATTTATAATTAATATATATTATATTTATATCATTTATTTTATTATTTAAATGAGTAAATTCTTATCAAATTAATAAGATAAAAAATAACAAATCAAACTTATACGAAAAACAAAGAGGCTATTACGCAGAACATGACTTTAAGATGGAATTGTTATAAAAAGGGTAATAAAAAGGTCATAAGAAAACCATATATGGTATTGTATATATTAATATGGGTTTTAATAGATTTATAATAAAAATATATTTATTATACAATAATTTTTAAGGTGTACGAAGGAAGTCAAGACTTACGGTTGGGAATTTAAATCTCACCTTTTACTTTTGTGAGACACATGATATATTCACAACCTCATTATTCTATGTGGTGTATATAATACCAATGAATTAATTAACGATTCTTATATTTAAATTTTTTTGTGATTTCACATCCATTTGAAGATATATCTATCATGGGATTACAATTTCAATGTTACCAAAACAGAAGATTAATTATTCTCAATTTTATTTCTTTGAGATACATGTTATGCTATGCACCTATATTCTTTTACGAGGTGTGTATAATTCCACTTTGACATGTTATATCATGGATATACATATTTTAATGATATTTTAGTCTTCATGTAATGTCATTATTTAATGGGTATTTTTATTTAGTATTACCAATGTGGTAAGATCTTTTGCTACAATCTCATCATTTATCAGGATTGTTTATGATTATCCTTCTATTTATGAAATATTATGATACATCTCTCAATAATTCTCATGAATTATATTATACTATTTTTATTCATGATATCTTCAAGTAATGGTACCGTTTTTAAACTATTTTGTACTTAAAATAATTAAGAAATTGTTTTTATTCAAACCCAACCTTATTTCTCTCTTCGGTCAAAAATAAATTTTATTCTAGAACCATGTTTTATAATTAAAAAAATGTTTTTAAATGAAATTCTAAGCTAAATTTTCCAAGTAAAAGAATTTTAAAATTGTTTTATAATTTAAATAGTGATTAAAATGGTTTTCAAATATTTCTTTATAAGTTTTCTATGTCATTTTCAAAGAAAAAGGTTTTCAAAATGTTTTATGTTTTAAAAATATTTTTTCAAAGAAGAAAATAAATTTTCCTCAAGAAATGTTTTAAATTATTTTAAATCATAATTCGTATATTTTTAAAATGGTTTTAAAATAAAATCATTTTGAAAAATTTTTATGACTTAAAAAAATGATTTCAATTAAAGTTTATTTTACTTAAGAAATTATCCAAGTGATATTTCAAAATAATTCTCTATATAATATAACATACTTTGATATTGTTTATGATTAAAGAGGATATTATCCAAGGAAACCATTCTTATTCCTTCTTTTAATGGATTATGTTTACAATGAAAAGTTCTTTATGAAACCTGTTTCTATTCCACAGGTTATACCATGATAAAATGATTATGAAACCTGCTTCATTTCACAGGTTGTTCTATGATGAAATTATTATGAAACCTATATATTTTATTTAGTTTATAATATTATTAAATGTTTATGATACCCATTTAATTTCATGGGTTGTGGTATGATTTTTATGAAACCTATATCTCTTTATGGTTCATGAAATTATGAATGTTTTATTATATTTTGGAATAATTATGTACGATTTCATTATGTGATGGGTGAGACCTATATATCTCTCCAATGCATTGGGTAATGATTTACATCTCATGATATTGACATATCTAGAATAGCGAGTGAACCTAGTTTAGTAAGGGAATTTTCTGTTAAGATATTCTTGGGAGTGAACCTTGACCACTATGATGGTATTTGGAGTGAACCTTGACTACTATGATGGATTAGGAGTGAAACTCAACCAAAAATATGGTACTGGGAGTGAATCTTGACTACTAAGATAGTGTGGGGAGTGAACCCATTCCACTAAGATAGCCTTGGTTATGATCCTTGACATATATAGAAGTCATTTCATATTTATATGATTCTTCCCCAATTCCATGCATTATTCGTATATTATACACTCAAGGATTATGCTCTTTATTACCTTATGATTCATGTATTATGATATACCAATATTTATGACACGAATCATGTGTATGATCTTTAATATGCATGGTATGATCTTAAAATTTTATGATCATGTTCTCAAACTCTTATATTCATTTTCTGCTTATGTATCTCCTTTATTTACCCTTACAGAGAATATGAGCTCACCCTTTCTTATGTTTCCTTTCACCAGGTCAATAGGAAAGGTTTTAAGTAGGAGTAATTTAGAATATTGTGTTCCATGTTTCAAAAGACACTAAACTATTATGGTCATTGAGAAAGTACTTTTGTAATGTGATGAATATTCCTATAAAATGATCTAATATCTATATATGATAATCTTGGGTCACTATAATTGGTATGAAAGGAAAGGTTTAATCAACATTTGGTAACCAAGATGGGAAAACCTTGGTGATATCCCTAAGGAACTGTATAAGGATGAGTCTAAGGATGATTCAACATATAATAAAATGTCTTTGAATTTTGGTATAGGATATAGTGAGTGGTTTCAATGAAATCACATCCTTGTGTGGATATTATAAGTGGATGCGCCAATAGAATAGATGTATATAGGGTTAAAAACACCCCAAAACACCATATTGAACTATCCTTAATTGGGAACTGGTGCATAACAATTAGCCTTTTTGGAAAACTGATTTGACATTCCAAGGGGATATGCTTTGAAGACTCACAAACTCTTTATCAACCATCATGAAGGATTTAAATAGAACATGACTATGAATAATCTTGGTTAACACTAAGGTTTCATAAATTAAATAATAAGTTTTCATGATTTAGTATTCCTACATGTTATTTTTCATAATTATGTGGTTTTCCACTATGATTAGTGTTTCTCAAACTATGATTTTTTGTTTTAGTCAATATTTTAAATCCAAATTTATTAGGTTAACATATAATGTGACGAAAATTTTCCAATGAGCAGATAAATGGGAAGAAAAATGGTGTGAAGTAAGTTCTGATTTTTTTCTAATCCATTTTCATGGAACCAAATTAACAATGTGTACCTTATCTAACTCTATAACTCACCAAATAAGTGAAGGATTGAGTTTTCTTAGAGCTCATATAGTGCATACCATATAGTAATGAATATTCGATATCTGAGAACTTTCTCAGAGGATTAAGAAGATGTATTATGTGTGATGAAGGACATAAAGTGAGTAATTTCCAAGTATAAATGAAGAGTTTAGTTTATGTAATGGATATGAGTATTGTTCTCTCTAAGGTATTATCAATATTTTAATGTTTTAAGTGTGTAAAGTATATAAATTATTAAAATAAATGACTTAGGGGGAAATATCATGAATGAAATTAGTAAGGTTATATGAGTAATGGTTTTACTGCTGATGATGAAGAGACCATGAATGATTTATGAATGGTATGTGTTATTTTAATAGTATTATTTATAACCATGATTAAATTGAAGAGGATGAATGTTATGAAATGATTCATATTTAATATTTTAGGAAAGGGGTATTAAGGAATAAGATGATGAAGCCTAGTTAATGGTTTGAGACGGAAGTGGGGTGATTGAAGAGTTTATATATTGGAATTTAAGAAATACCTTATATGAATTAAGAAGTATATGTTTTTCACTATGTTTTTGTAACAATATATTGAATGGTGGTGATTAAATATAAAATGTATTTAATTAAAAGGTTATATTTTATGTAAAAAATGGGATTAATGGATGGTAACCCTTAATATGTTCTTGATGTTTAGAAAATGGTGTTTAGTTTGGATAAAGAGATATTGGATAAGAATAAAGTTAGTTGGATAGTATGGGTTACCTTGTAAAGGATTAATGATTTATTGATAATGTGGTTTATGATACCATATATAGAGTTTATATCATTTTTAATTAAAAGAACATATCCAATAATATTTGTTTTAAAGAGTAAGTAAAAATGCATGTTTTGAATAAGGTTTTATGATAATTTAGGTTATTACCATGTTTTAGGAGAATATATGATGAAGTTATTCACATGTTTAGTATGTGAAAATAACAAGGATATTTATGGTATATGGGGATTAATGATAAGTACATTTTTTTAAATTCATTGACCTTATTTATAAAGCTGTGGGTTTCATTATTTCAAAAGGTTCAAAAGGTTAACCATTTGGGAAATAGTTTAAGTTGTACTTTGGGTGAGGATTTAGATATTAATTTATTACTTCACCATATAGAGAATTATGAATATTGGATAACCTATGATAATTTTTTAAAGATAATTAAATATTGACAGAATTACTTATCATTATATCTGTGGAACTTATGATCCGTTTGTGGTTCAGTAATAACAAATCAACCATCATTTCTTTGAGAAAGAGATGAATTGGAAATTTATCAAGGCACAAATAAAGGGTGATATTGTACATATGAAATGGAATGAAATAAATTATTTATATATTCTCATGGAAATTATTCAAATTTTGGAAAAGTATCTTGAAATAAATTTTTGTACTATTATCACTATTTTTGATGATGTCAATGACCTTTTTCATTCCACTGGTCTATGGTGTTATGGTTACTACCCTTCTCTAGATCTCCAACTTTATTGTGATTAGTGATCTATATCACTCTCTATAATTATTTATTCAATTTTTATATGTCCAAATCATTACCTTACACTTATGTTCTACGATGTGGAAACTTGGTTATGAGTGACTTTGGGTAACTGTTATGTTTTCAACTATCCCATTTTAATGGAAGTTTTAGTATTCATTTTTAAAATACGGGTTTCTATGATAGAAACATTCAATCATTAAAACATAGATAAACAAAATGTTTTTTTTGGGAGAAATTAATTTTATGGGGGGTAGAATGTAACGTCCCATGTTTTTTGGATTTTTTTTTCAAATATATTAAAATTATTTGATGGCTTGTATTGCACGCTACACCAAGTTAATCTTGCTTTATACACAACACCAAGTTAAGATTATGCTACATGCAACACTGAGTTTATATTTTGGGACACAAAACACTAATTTTGGGTTATGTTAAACATAATACCATGTTTATATTTCATTACACGCAATTCCGAGCATATATTACATCACATGTAATACCGAGATTATCTTGCGTTACATGCAACACAGAGTTTAAGAAAAATGTTTCATATTAATAAAATATTAGTATAGTTATCACATAGCCATCGGAATGATGGGTATACAAAGGATTAACTAAATTATAAAAATATGGTTTATTCATTCTTTTAAAATTAATTCTTTGGAAACCAATTAATTATAAATAAAATTAAGAACTATTTGAAAATAAATAAATTCATTTTCTGAAAAAATATTTTTCTACGTAAAACATGTTTTATCTCAATAAATTAAACAAAAATTTTTTGATGAAAGATATTAATTAAATGTTTATATTATATATTCAATAAATTTTGTAAAATTCATCTGATATGTTTTATAGAAAATATAAAAGAATAAATCATATTTTACTCGAAAAAAGATGTATCTTTCTAAATGGTAGTTTACCACCTTTTAGTGGTGATTTTATTTTAAAAATAATTTTTTAAACTTGTATGAATTATATTTGACAATGTAAACTTCATTTTTTAAATAATAACATAAAAATTATCATATTGTAGTTTTTTGGGATTTTGTTTGAAATGAGTCATTTTTTGATGAATAATAAAAGATAATAAATTTTAATTGAAAATTTATTATTTTTTTCAAATTATTTATGTAGTTAATTTATATTTTAAAATTGGTTTTAAAGTATAAATAAATTAACTGTAAAAATATTAATCGAATTTAGGTCATTGGAATCAATTATATATTGAAATTGGATATAAAAACATTGTAATATTTTGAACATTTTCACATTTAAAATCCGCTTTCTCATTTCTTGCACAAGATTAGTTTTAAAATAAATTATTACAATTATGTAAATTTTATTTGAAAAAATGGATTCCATATTTATTATAATCATTATTTTTAATTTATAATAGGCCCAAATTAAATTTTGACCAAAATTAATAGTGAAAATAGTTTAAATTAATCACAGCTATTAAGAGAAAAACAAGTTTACCAAGGGCCTGAATATTGAAATCAAGGAAAAGCATTGTCCTAGAAACTTGAAAAACACCCTTTGGCTCAAATTATTTCGACCCTTAACTCCATTTTATCTATTTTTATGAGTTATTGGTATACTATTCCATGGAAGTGACTTATATAATGAGTAAAGTAATGCACAAGACAAAGAATAAACCTTCCTTTCCTTTAAATTTTTTAATGATTTGGGATCGGAAAAAACATCATATGTTAGTTAATAAATATTGTTTTAAAAATTAAATTTGTTTTATTTATCATGATAGTTTGTTTTAATTATTAATGATTAAATAATTACTCTAAACGATTAATAAAAACTTATTTAGTTAATAATTAACTAAAATAAATGATACTAAAAATATTAAAAGTGAAATAAATTGAATCATTTATTGTATTTAAATATTTTTTTTAAATTAATATATCATATTTAATAGGCTTTAAAAAAAATATTCAAATTCCATTAGTGTCTTGAAATTTTTAATTCAAATTAAATAAATAATGTCAAAATTGACATAAATGTTATTTTATAGTAAATATTATTTTATTAATTGATTTAAAATTTATTAAAATTATATATTATGCCAAGTGATTTTAAAATGTTAACAAATATAATATATGTTTCATTAATGGAGCAATTTATCTTTTATAATGAACATATTGACCCATAAATAGTGAAAACATTATCATCTCACTTATTGTTAATGTAGTGTTTTTGCGCATTAAGTGCACTTCTATTAAACTTAATTTCCAACACATATGTGATTTTTTATTTATCAATTAGAAAAAACAATTTATAAATTTTTGGTCTAAATTTTCATTATGTTTTAATTTAGTTTATTCCTAATTGATAAATTTCATAGGATATAAAATTAGTTACCTTAATAAAAACCAAAATGGTAAAAGTAGAGAAATTTAGAAGTTAAGGATTAAAATTATAAAAATACACTTAAATTTGTGTGGTGGAGGTGTGTATCATCAAAATAAACCCTAAAATATATCATTATTCAACTTCTGAGCCTCATGAGGTAAGATAGACCTTCTGATAGTGAATACTTCTGAGCATTTACAAGAATGACACTTCCCTTTAATTATAGAAGGGCACTCACTCCCCCCTTCTCCACAGATCTCAAGAAATTTGGATAAACCAATATCTTCCAAAATAACTTCCCAAATTCCATACCACCATTCTAGAATCCTTAATTTTGGAATAAATATAACAAATGATGTCGATTGGTGAAAACCAAAAATAGATACCCGAAGAAAAGGTAACGTTCATCAATAAACATTTTTGTTTTATTTATATCTCAGAACCATTAATTTTTTTTATATCATTATTATATAATAACCTCACTATATTACATATAATGAGATGTTTTTATGTTAATGTGATGAAATAAAACCACACACACTTCCCTCAAATGGGCTACAAAATCGTCATTCATGAGTGTAGAAGACTACCGCCTCACGAATAGATGTCATTAATTTTTAAATTACCACCTTTTAAGGTTATAAATGATGAAGAACATGCTGTTTATATATAACATATATTCTATTTATGATGTATTTTTGATTCTTTAATTACTATATAACACATACTTTCATACTATCCATTTTTGGGGAATTGGACAACATCATTCGTGTGTATGACAGACTGACATCTCACAAACACTACTAGAAATCATTCTTTTCCTAACACTTGTATACCAATGGTTCTTTTGAACTGTTGGTATAGGTGTTCATTACTAATGGTTTTCATGAACCTTTGGTAAAGATAGAGTTTAGATGGAGTTTTCCCAATGGTTTGATGAAACCGTTGGGAAATCATTTTTTTTCCAACGGTTTTTAATAACTGTTGGGAAAATATGCCCCAAATTTGACTAAGGTAGGAAACTACCCCTAATTCAAGAAGTAGATTGTGGGACTCCCAGAAGTACTTCCCAACTCTCATAACCCGTTGAGAAGCCCCATCATAGGTGCACCTCTTCCATCTAATCAGCTTCCAGGTTAGAATCCTTCCACCTCTTCTCAAGGATATCCTTCCACCTCTTCTCAATGATATCCTTCTATTCTCAAGGATATCATTATTCCCTATTTCTAGGGATTTTGGAAAATTTTATGATTCACTACTCCACAAATTGTGTACTCAAATCACTACATCCATGAAGTGTGTAATAAAATCACTACATCGGTGTACACATTTTCCAATTAATGTTTTCATTATACATATACATTTATAAAGGAATGGTGTCTCTTTCTTGTGTTTTAATTTTAAAGATTCATAGTTTTTTTAATCTCTATGCTTCAAATATTACAGCTTCATGTATATGAACTCATAAGAAATTGTTTGTAATATTTACTTATAGTATTTCATGAAAATCACTCCTTTCATTAAGATCATGTCAAACATGAATATCTTATTCATCTTAATTTTTTTACACTATGTGTATTACATAACAAGAATGTATAATGTTTCTATCAAAATCTATTTATATATATATATATATATAAAATGACACACTGTTCACTAATCCTTTGCACAATAGAACATATGGAGTATCTTGTTGAACTTTTAAAAATAGTATGTGGTCCCTAATTACTCTTCACAGAAGAAATAAGAAATACTTAATCGTATAATCCAATGTTCTTTATGAATAAAATATCTATAAAGGGAACTCTCAGTGGGACCTATCCTTTTCCCATGTAGTACTTCTTCCTTCTTTATGAAACTAATTCACAGAATGTCAAATTCTCAATATTAATGAACATTAGTTTTCCTAATATAAACATTAACCATTCTACCTTCAAAATCATACATGAGTTATTCAGTCACCTTTTTAAAACACAATGAACATTTTCATAGATTTTGGGTTCCTCAAAATTCTTGGGAAAATCAGAAAAACACATGTATTGAATCCTGCTTCTCATATGGTTTCATGGATACAAGTTCATCCTGAAAATCATGATTGAGTGGTTCAAATATCAAGAGGACCATTTGATTATTATTCATCACACAAATGAAGTTGTTTTGATCTCTTCCTTTTGTGAACACAATTCTCATGATCCACTCTATTTCATTCCCAAAAATCCTTATTAGTATATGAGATAAAACACAATAGAACTTGTATGGAATTGACGGATATGATACTTTCTGTGGGATAAGTGGTTTTCCTTTTTTTAGTGGGGTGATATGGTACTTTTTGTGGACTTTAGTGTGGGTTTTATGAAATGTAATAACTTTTCAAAATATTTCCATTTTTTAGCATCAATAACTTATTTAAAAAACTCTCTTTACATGGTTGTGGGTGGTCATTTAGGATGTAAGATAGTATGACTTCATTTTACTTGATATATCCAATATTATTATTGATTTAGTTCAATTTTATTATCTTTGACAAGTGATGTTGTTTAATAAGTTGTTATTAATGGTTGTAATAATGACGATATGGTATAAGGGTTAACATGGTGTGTATAATGGTTGACATGGTGTGTAAGATAATCTAGTGTCCTGGGAATGTACATGGGAATGTATACACATTACATGACTTGGATATCCATGTAAATATACACGGACAATCCCTTGTGGTGAAAAGTATGTTTGGCCAAATGGGGTGCTGAAAACATCCCATTTACACATGGCTTTGTTTCATGGGTATGCCCACATGATGTGTTGGCCATAATATAGAGTAGGTAGTAATTAGCCCTGTCAAAACACTTTCATCCCTGAAATTCAAGGATACATGGTTAAATGGAAGAACACATGTTCTAATGACATACCCAACATGGTTTCTAACTCACCTCAGCTAAAAATAAACTAGAACACTGGTTAAATTCAATAATTCATCCTAAACGTAAACTATAACATTGGTAAAATGGAAGAAATCATCCTTGTTACTGAATTCCATACACATTTGGGAAAAAAACCATAATTCAGAAACATCACTGTAATGTATAGGATTTTCACAAAACACATATCCCTTAAATATCATGAAATTACAGTAGGCACTGATTTAAAGTTGTCATGTTTACAGGTGGAATCTTTGTAGATTTGGATAATATATTCTCAAAACTATAGAGTGGAACCCCATTCAGTGTTTTGAGGTCCACCCAGGACAACCCCCCTCCTTCCTGGACCCATGACAACCCCCTCCTTCCTAGACCTTGGACTGCCCCCACCCTCCTTTCTGGACCCTGGATAGCCCCATCCTCTCGGGACCCTGGACAGCCCCCACCCACCTTTCTGGACCCAGGACAGCCCCCCCTCCTTCCTGGAACTAGGAAAACCCCCCACCCTCCTCCCTAGACCACAAATAGCCCACCAACCTCCTCCTTAGACCCCAGACACCCCAAAAATCATTTTTCATATATGAGATAAAACACAATAGAACTTGAAGGTCCCTCTCCAATGAGTGGCCATCTGGGTTTGGGTCACTAATGAGTGGCATCCTGGTTTGGGACGTCACAATTCCTGGATATATTTTTTATAGGTGTTTCTAATCAAATCTATAACTATAACTATTGGAGGTCCCTCTCCAAAATCAATTGGGACAAGATTCAATGAATACACCCTACAAACCTATGATCTATGGCCCCAAACCTAGGACCCTTTAATCCATGGTTAAGGTGAAACTTGATGAGGCCATAACTAATTTTGATGTGATCCTCATCCTACTCCTCATCCTGATCTCCCATAATAAGTTAAAGTATAAAACTCATGTACTCCCAACAAGACCCTTAAGGATTATGTATTCCTTGATCCACTTCTAATATATTACTAGTAAATCCATGAATATAGGCATTAGAAATTCTGTATATTATTTTCTTATATACACTGTATTTTTTTGTAAATATTAATATGATTCTCATATAGAGTAATGTATCAATTATTCTTTTATTTAAAGTAAAAAATTGTCATTTACCTAAATATTTTTTTGATTGAACTTCAATATTATTGAATTTCATTGAAATGACTTATTGAATTTTTTTACAGAATGGATAGAAGTTGGATGTACAAAACTGATTGGATTTCAACCGATTTTCAAAATAATTTGAACATCTTATTAGATTTTACATTTGAAAAGGCTTCAGATAGTGGTCACAGACACAACCCATGTTATAATTGTGTTGGAAGAACTTGGTTGTGTTGTGAAGTAGTTATATATTGTATAACCAAATATAGTTTCCAAACAAACTATTATGTGTGGTATCACAATGGATAAAAAATGGAAACTCAAAATGTTGATGATCTAAATGATAAGACTGAATTAGAGAGTTTTATATATGATCGATTTACATTTATTCAACATCATGAGAAAGAAAGGATGTCCAGACAACAATATTTTGATACAAGAACACATGATGCATCCAATGAAAATAATTATGTTGATAGGGTGAAAAAATTGAATGATGCTGTGACGACTCCAGTATATCGACAATGTGGGAAAATGAAAAAGTTGGAATTTTTAATCCGATTGTTTCATGGGAAAACTATGTATGAGATTTCAAATACTGCAATCGATTACAATCATACCTTCTTGAAGGACTTACTTCCAGATGATGCAGATATTCTCTCAAACCACTTTATGGCATGGAAGTTATTTGATGAACTTGGATTCTCAAAAAAAATCATGCTTTCTCGAATGATTCTAGCTCATTTTGGGAGGAAACTTCTGAAAGAAATGATTGTATCAAATGTGGAACCTCCCGATGGAATTCAAAAGATGATGGAACACCATCTTGTGTGCCAAAAAAAGTAATGTGGCACTTTCCATTGATCCCCAGATTATAGAACCTTTTCTTGTCTCATGAAATATCTGTAAAAATGAGATGGCATGACACCGAGAGAAAAAAGAATAATAAAGAGTTGGTTCACACTGCAGATGGGTTTTCATGGTAGAGATTTGATGCTCGATATCCTGAATTTGCAGCCGACATGCATAATGTGAGACTGGGTCTTTCATGTGACAGTTTTAATCCAATTTGGTAGATTCTTACTTCATACATCACATGGCCAGTTTTTATACACATTTATAACCTTCCCACATGGTTATGTATGAAAAAGCCTTACACTTTCTTGAGTATACTGATATCTGGCCCTTTTGATCCCAACAGTGATATAGATGTATACATGAAACCTTTAATAAACAATTTGAAAGTTCTTTAGGATGTGGGTGTGCCCACATACGATGCATGTTCAAAAGACATATTTCATATGCGTGATGTGATTATGTGGATGATCAATTATTTTCCTGCTTATGAAATGATGTCCGAATGGTGCACAAAAGGAAAATTGTTATGTCCTGTTTGTATGAAGAATACTTGATCAAGAATACTGAAATATCGTCATAGTTTTTGTTTTATGGGACATCAACGATTCTTGCCAATGAACTGTCCATATAGAAACAATCATCAAAGATTTGAAAATACCATGGAGACTGACGATCCACCTCAGCGTATGTCTGGAACTGATGTGCTTAATGAATTGAAAGATTTCATTTATTCATTTGAGAAGGGTGTAATGAAATCTAGAAAATGGAATTTTTTTTCCAATGATACCTGTTACAATTGGAAGAAGAAGAGTATATTCTTTGAGTTGTCGTATTGGCAACCAACTTATTGTGTCATTGCTTAGACGTAATGCACATTGAAAAGAATATATGTGAAATGTTGCTTTCAATTATTCTAAATGTTAAGGGGAAGACAAAAGATGATTAACGATCTCTACGTGACTTGGTAGATTGGGGGATCAGACCAGAATTGCATCTTGTCTGTATCAGTGAAAATAAATGGCAAGTTTCATGTGCTTATTATGTGATGACACCTCCTAAAAAACAAATTTATGGAAGTGATAGAGAATATTAATGTTCCTGATGGCTATTCAAGCAATATATAAAAACAAGTCAACAGAAAAGGGTTGAAGTTGAAATCTTTGAAGGCTCATGATTATCACATCCTTTTGCATGAGTTGATTCCAATAGAAATTCGTCATCTCTTGTCCAATAATGTAAGAGTCTCAGTTATTCTGTTGTTCTATTTGTTTAGATATCTTTGTGCTAAGAAGTTGTCCGAATCCTTCTTGAAAAAAATATTGGTAGAGACACTATTAATTTTTTATGAGTTATAGAAAATATTCTCTCCATAATTTTTTATATGGATGTTGCATCTTACTGTCCATATTTCAACCAAAATACTTCTTGTAGGACCAGTTGCTTTATGTTGGATGTATCCAACTGAAAGAAACATTTACACATTGAAATCATATGTTCGGAACATGAATTATCCCAAAGGGTCTATTGTGAACGGTTACTTGGCTCAAGAATGTATGGATTTCTGCTCAATGTATTTGTCTGATCTTACTACGAGAATAAACAGACCAATGAGAAATGAAGAAGAACCGTATTTGAAAATTGAACCCAGTTTTCTATCACTTCCTCAGACATGAGGAATTTTGAGAACATATACATTGACAAAATTAATCCTTGAAGAGCGAGAGATGGCACATCACACAGTGTTGTTCAATTGTGATTTGTTCGATGAGTATATCAAGTAAATAAATTGTACATGTATCTCTTATCTTATCTCTTGTAATTTTAAATATTTGTTAAACTATTATTATTTTTATCTACAGGGAACATAAATAATTGATATATAGAAAGCATCATTCTTTATCTTTGAGAAGGAAAGAGACTTTGCATAGCAAAGGTTTTTATGCTTGGTTGAAATTGAAGGTAAAAATATTTCTATAATAACTAAATAAAAATAATGTTTAATTAAGTTTACTATTTGTTTATATTTTAGGTATTGAGTTTTCCTGTAGACTCTGTTTTTGAGGAAATAAGAGATTTGGATTTTGGTCCTAATACCTTGGTTCATTCTTGTAAATCACTTGTGATCAATAGATACAAATTTATTATCACTTAATGAACAAGAAACATGAGAACACAACATGATGGTGTCATGCTAACTGCCAAAATAGACTGTTATGCCAGTTCATCAGATAATAGAACTCATTCTGAAAATGTATCTTATTATACAGTCATGGAGAAAATAATAATTTTGGATTATTACTCTCATGGTCGAGTCACGATGATGAAATGTCAATGGTTTGATTCAATGATGAGGAAAGGAACCTTTATTGATGATTTTGGATTTTGAGTTATTGACATGACTTTCACTCTTCCCATCGATGAACCATATGTATTGGAATCAATGGTGAAATATGTTTTTTATGTCAAAGATCATCATCATCCTAAATTTGGTGTAATTATTGAAGTAAATCCCAGACAAGTCTTTGATGATAGTGATGATGAAGTTGACATTATCCCTACTGCAATTGGAAGCAATCCGTTTATTACTTTTGATGACTCCAATAGCTCAATTATCAGAGTTAATTGTGAATCCGAAGTTGTGGTGGGAAATATATAGAATCATACAGTCGTGTTCTCACCTACATGTTTCACCTACATCATTCAGAGTGTGTATCCATGTACTTACCTTCAAACCACCATAAATCTTCTGTTTGTTTATGTTCTTTTTATCAAAATGGTTTTTCTATATTTTGTTTTTGGGTTACACATTAGTTATCTATTTCTAATTACTTACATATTTGTTTTCATTATAGGAAATGACACCCATTGAAGAGAGGCGGCGGAAAAAGATGACAGTAAATAATCATCGTATAAAACAGATGGGTGTTCCTCCACTCATCCCTATTGTGAGTATTTTATCTCAAATATATATATTTAAATAACTTATAATATCATGTGTTTACTTTTGTGTTAAACATTCTTTCAGGATCCACTCCCTAGATGAGAGATATCGGAGTAGAAGCCTGATATTGCTCCCAGTATAGAGGCTGGTGGTAGGAGGGGGGGGGGTGTCCGAGTTAGACGATCATCTAGTGGTCCTGGTACTGAGGCCGGTGTTACGAAGGCTTGTGGTGCGAGAGTTAGACGATCCACTGGTCCTACCCGATTGGACTATGCCCCTACCATAGATGTATCTTTTATGCCCCATTTTGATCCTGGTGTGTCTTTAGGGACACACAGGATATTTAGGCCTCCAATGTTTACACTACCAGTTGGCTAGACGTCTGTTCCATCATCTTTTTCTTCTGGTTCATTATCTCTAAGCTATTATATTCCACCTTCTTTGACTCCTTCTCCGACATAGTATATGGCCGAGGAGTGTACACTGAGGGACACTGCACCTGTATAGGATATTACTTCAGCTTCTGCACATCCAGTGACACCCATTGATCAGACTACAACAGGTATATTTATACAACTCTAACAAATTTTCATACCAAAATTTATTTTTATTATAACTTGTACTGATATTGTTTTCTTTAATAATAGATTCCTCTACTGATAGAAGGTAGGTGAGGGGGAATACTCTCTTGTGTGTGGTATGGAACCACCATACACAGTTGATGGTTGAATACAATGATGATGGACATTTTATTGATAAATCTGGGCAGGAATGTCGAGGTTTTTTGGCGATTCTATCCAAATACTCTGACATCATTCCGGTCAGCCCTCTCTCTTGGATACATCTGCCACACAAAGTCAAGGATAATGGGTGGGCACAAATATGGGTAAAAAATATATTGGATTTAATGTAGTATTTTTTTTGTATTTATATGAATTAATATATTAGGTGTGAGCTTTGGTTTAACTTCCCTGATGGCGAAGGTGCATGACCAGCGCGTTTAAAGGAGTTAGGAGAGCTTTGAAAGAAAATAAGCATGACCTGTATGTTGGCTGGTGTGATATAGTGGGCATGGAGTTGGAGACATTACCTATCGTGGATGACTGCCCGATAGAGCAATATCGCCAAATGATTACCCATTGGGAGACTGCCAAATTTAAGGTATTAATCCCATTTGATGTATTTAAATGATCGTTTTCATATTTTTCATTAATATTATCTTATTTATTATTAAACATTATTTAGGAATCTTCTAAAAAAATTGATTCAAAGAAATACCTCCACACTTTTGGGCACACTACTATGTCAGATCATGAGAGGCATCTGGTATGATATAGTTGTTTATAATTTTTTTAGGACTTTCCCTTTTCATTGTTTCATACTTAAATTATGTGATTTATTGAATATTGAATATATTTTTATACTTGCACTTTATATTGTTTTAATGTCATTACAGAAGCACAAATTGAATATTGAAGGACGTATCCCTCGAGAAAAATTGTTTTGCTCGAGTAGAAGGAAAAAAGATGGAACTGTGGTTAATGAACTGACACAAGAAAATATTGTAAGTTTTAATTTGTTTATTTCAAAGTTTAATATCCATCTTGAAATTTAATAGTCTATTAATATTTTTAATAGGCTGCTTTAGAGTCCCTTGATGCCCAGAAGCCTGACAATTTAGGGCCACACGATCATTTATATCAGGTTTTCGGAGATGAGCACTCTGGTCGAGTACACTGCCAAAATGGTAAGAATATAGTCCTGCCGAGGTATTGTTCCTCTCCAAGTATCCATTCATGTACCACCGAGTTGGAACAGGTCAAGGAGCATGTAAGACAGTCTGATAAAAGGGTCACATAGTTGGAAGAACAGGTTCAAACAAGGGAGAAAGAATTTATGAAAATGATCCATGGGTCATTTGTGACGTGTACGAGTCAACCCTGACTCAATCCGAGGCACGGTGTAGCAGGTATCACTCGAAGTGTCTTTCTTTTGTTTAAAATGGACACTATTTTAAGTAAAAAAACAGACATATGGAAAACTAACCAAATGTATTATTATTTTGTTAATAATTTAGTAAAACGATCCATAGGTCATTTGCGACGTGTACAAGTCAACCATGCCTCAATACGAGGTACGGTTTGGCCAGTACCACTCAAGGTGTCTCACTTTTATTTCAAATGGACAACATTTTAAGTGAAAAAAACAACGGGCATACAGAAAACCAACCAAACACATTCAAATTCTATTGATACTTCAGGAAAAGGATCCATGGGTCATTTTTGATGTGTACGAGTCAACCCCGACTCAATACGAGGGACGGTGTGTCGGGTATCACTCGAAGTGTATGTCTTTTGTTTAAAATGGACACTGTTTTAAGTAAAAACAACAGACATATGGAAAACCGACTAAACATATTCTGATTGTGTTGATACTTTATCACACTGATCCATAAGTCATTTTTGACATGTACGAGTCAACTGCGACTCAATTTGAGGCACAGTTTTTCCGGTACCACTCAAAGTGTCTCACTTTTATTTGAAATGGACAACATTTTAAGTTAAAACAACAACTGGCATACGAAAAACCAACCAAACGTATTTGGATACTGTTGATACTTTATAGAAATGATCCATGGGTCATTTTTGACGTTTATGAGTCAACCCTGCCTCAATACAAGGCATGGTGTGTCCTTAACCACTCAAAGTGTCTCACTTTTCTTTGAAATGGACAACATTTTAAGTGAAAACAACAACTGGCATACAGAAAATTGACCAAACGCCTTCAGATTTTTTTTATACTTTAGGAAAACGATCCATGGGTCATTTGTGACATGTAAGAATCAACCTTGACTCAATCCAAGGCACAGTGTGGCAGTTATCACTCAAATTGTCTGTATTTTGTTTAAAATGGACACTGTTTTAAGTTAAAACAACAGCCATATGGAAAACTGACCAAACATATTCTAATTTTGCTAATACTTTAACACAATGATCCACGGGTAATTTCGGACGTGTACGAGTCAACCATGCCTCAATCAGAGGCACGCTTTTTCCAGTACCACTCAAAGTGTCTCACATTTATTTGAAGTGGACAACATTTTAAGTGAAAACAACAACTGGCATATGGAAAACTCACCAAATGTATTTGGATTCTATTGATACTTTAGAACAACTATCCATGGGTCATTTATGATGTGTACAAGAGAACCCCGCCTTAATCCGAGGTAAGGTGTGGCTGGTACCAATCAAAGTGTCACACTTTTTTTTTGAAATGGATAACATTTTAAGTGAAAACAACAACTGGCATATGGAAAACTGACCAAATGCATTTAGATTGTATTTATACTTTAGGAAGATGATCCATGAGTCATTTTTGACATGTACGAGTCAACCCCGACTCAATATGAGGCATGGTGTGGCCCGTATCACTTGAAGTGTCTATCTTTTATTTAAAATGGACACTGTTTTAAGTAAAAACAACATCCATATGGAAAACAGACCAAACATATTATGATTGTGTTGTTACTTTAGCACAAAGATCCATGGGTCATTTTTGACGTTTACGAGTCAACCAAACCTCAATTTGAGGCACCGTTTGGCTGGTACCACTCAAAGTGTCTCACTTTTATTTGAAATGGAAAACATTTTAAGTGAAAACAACAACTGGCATACAGAAAACTGACCAAACGCATTTAGATTTTGTTGATACTTCAGGAAAACGATCCATGGGTCATTTGTGATGTGTACGAGTCAACCCTGACTCAATTTGAGGCACGGTGTGGTGGGTATCACTTGAAGTGTCTGTCTTTTGTTTAAAGTGGACACTGCTTTAAGTAAAAACAACAGACATATGGAAAACTGACCAAACGTATTCTAATTGTGTTGATACTTTAGCACAAAGATCCATAAGTCATTTGTGACATGTACGAGTCAACCGCACCTCAATCCAAGGCACAGTTTGGCTGGTACCACTCAAAGTGTCTCACTTTTATTTGAAATGGAAAACATTTTAAGTGAAAACAAAAACCGCCATATGGAAAACTGACCAAACATATTTAGATTCTATTGATACTTCAGCACAATGATTCATGGGTCATTTTTGATGTGTAGAAGTCAACCTCACCTCAATCTGAGGCACGGTGTGGCTGGTACCACTCAAAGTGTCTCATTTTTGTTTGAAATGGACAACATTTTAAGTAAAAACAACAACTAGCATATGGAAAACTGACCAAATGCATTCGGATTCTATTGATACATCAGGACAAAAATCCATGAGTCATTTGTGATGTGTACGAGTCAACCTTGACTCAATCCGAGGCACAGTGTGACCCGTATCACTTTAAGTGTCTATCTTTTGTTTAAAATGGACATCATTTTAAGTAAAAACAACTGGCATACGGAAAACTGACCAAACGTATTCAGATTTTGTTGATACTTGAGCACAAGGATCCATGGTCCATCCTCACACAATCCACTTCTCATGTGAGGAACTCCTACCCCAATTATAAAACACATGTCATTTATTACGCCAAGGACTACTATATTCCCTAAGTCACACAATCTCATTGATACACACCCATTATCATCATCACTAAGTTCAAAGACACCCACCCCAAACCATGAGACATTATATTTGTGTTTTTTTGAATTCATTTATCCATTTCCTTATTTTGGGGTTATTAGCTTCTAATTTCTTTATTCAATCATGTATGTGTTATACAAAATGCAATTTTGTATGTATTATTAATTCTCTATAAAACCTATAATTACGTATTCAGTTTTTTATGTATTATATTCATAATTTATAATTAAATTATGTATGTATTCAATTCAATATTCAATTATGAATTGAATTTCGGATTGCACATGTAATTGTCTCTCAGAAATGAATTCTAAATCAACTATGTATGTTTATAATTGCCTTATGAGTTATGTTTTCATTCAATATGTGTATAGTTTTTGGAAGGTGGAAACTAATTGATTTAGAATTATGTTTTTAATTGTATATGTTTTCATTTGATGTATGTATTCAATTAAGGCCTGGAAATGCAGTTCTGGAAATCACTCAAAGAGGCCTGGACAACAGTAGCTCACCACTCACAACAGCAGATCACAGCAGCCTGCTACTACAATTTCTCAGCATGGCCTATGCCAACGGTTGTAAACCCTTGGAATAGGGAGTTTTATACCAACAGTTCTATATAAACATTGGTATAAAACATCCATACATATATCCGAAAAGTCTCTTGACCAACAGTTTCAAACTGTTGGTGAAAAATTTAAACCAACGGTTATGTAAAACCGTTGGTATAAGGTGGATATCCTAAGATATGCCAATGGTTTTCCACAAAACGTTGGCATATCTCTTTACCTACACCTTACTTCCCCATGGGTAGGATAAACATTGGTATATATTATACCAACGCTTATCCAGCCTTTACCAACAGTTTTGAACCGTTGGTAAAGACTTATTTTCTAGTAGTGAAAGTGATGTGATTCATTCATGATTTACAGAGAAGGTATTAAGGATTGGTTTAATATAAATATGTGATATATATAACATAAAAATTCCAATTTAATTATAATATATATATATATATAAATATATAATTTAATCTTCCTTCTTTCAATATGATAAAAAAGTGGAAATAACGTTCATGCGTACATACAACCTACTGTCTCCATGAATGATGTATTTTATTTCCTATTTATATCTTCTATAGATTATTATAAATTAATATATGATTAATATATATGATATTTATATCATGTTATAAAGTGTGTAAATGAGTAAATCATTATAAATCTAAGAGGACCAAAAATAACAATTCAAAACTTATAAGAAAAGCATAGTAGTTATTACCCAAAACATGATTTTAACGTGGTACAATTAACAAAAAAGTAATAAAAAAGTATTTAGGAAACTATATATAGAATGATATATATGAATAAATTTATTTAGGATATTTATAATAAACTTATATTTATTATAAAATAGGCTTGAATATGTATGAAGAAAGTCAATACATAAATTAAGAAATTTACATCACACTTTTAAATTTTGTGAGAAACATGATATATTCACCACATCTTTCTTATATGTGCTATATATAATTCCCATTAATTTAGGTTATGATTCTTATAATTATTTTTTTTTGTATTTACAAATCCATTTTAGGATATATCTTTCAGGGGGTTACAGTTTTAAAGTTACCAAATCAGTAAGAGAATTTGGTCTCAATTCTCCTTCTTTGAGACACATGTTATGTTATGCACCTATATTCTTTTATGAGGAGGATATAACAACACTTTTACATGTTATATCATAAATATTATTATTTTAATGATATTTTAATCTTCATTTAATGTTATTATTTCATGTTTATTTTTATTCAAATTTACCAAAGTGGTAAGAGTTTATTGTTATAACCTCATCATTTATGAGGATTGTGTATGATTATGCTTCCATTGATGAAATAATATGATAAATATATCAATAATTCTTAATAATTTTATTATAATCTAGTTATTTATTTTATATTCAAGCAATTTATCTTTTTTACACTCTTTTTTACTTAATATAACTAATAAAATTCTTTTAAGTAAATCTGACCTTATTTATCTGTTCAGTCGAAAACCCGTTTTATTCAAAAACCATACTTTCTAAAAAATGTTTTAAAAAAGGTTTTAAATGATATTTTAAGATCATTTTAAACTAAAAGGATTTTAAAAATATTTTATTTTTTAAAAAGTGTTTAAAATGGTTTTCAAATCTTCTTTTATTAGTTTCCATGGTTATTTTTGAAGGAAAATGTTTTTAAAATGTTTTATGTTTTAGAAAGAATTTTTAAAAGAGGAAATGATATTTTCATCAAATTTTTAATTCTTTTTTATGTTTACTTAATAAAATTTCAAATTATATTTTATAGAAAAGGATTTTTAAAATGTTTAATGTCTTAAAAAATGATCTTCGAAAGAAGGTTATTTTCCTTAAGAAATTATCCAAGTGATCTTTAAAAATAATTATTAATCTAAGGTGAAATTATTTGATATAGTTTATTCTCTATAGGTGATATGATCTATGGTGAACATTATTTTTCTTTCTTTTAATGTTTTATTTTTAGGATGAAATGTTTTTTATGAATCCTGTTTCTCTTTCAGAGTTAATACAATAATAAAATTTGTATGAAAACCAAAACTTCCACAAGTTATTTTAGGATGAAATGATAATGAAACCTATCTATTTTTTACAGGTTATGATATGATCAAATTTTTATTCAACTTATTTCATTTCATGGATTATAATAAGATGTTTATGAAACCGATCTCTTTTTATGTGTTATAATATGTTTAATTGTTTTATTATCTTATAGAAAACATATATATGATTTCATTATTTAATGGGTGGGACCTATATCTGACTTTAATGAATTGAGTAAATATTTATATCTCATGGGATAGAAATGGATATAATGTGGAGTGAACCTAGTTTAGTAATGTACTTTGTCTTGTAAGATGGTCTTGGGAGTGGATCTTGACTACTAATATAGTATTGGGAGTGAAACTTAACTACTAAGATGGTATTTGGAGTGAACCTTGACTACTAATAATTTCTTGGGAGAGAACCTTGAATACTAACGTGGGTTAGGGAGTGAACCCATTATACTAATATATCATTGGAAGTGATACTTGACTACTATAGAAATCATTTCATTTCTTTATGTATCTTCCAAAATTCTATATCTTATTCCGATGTTATGTTCTCATAGGTCATTCTATTGATTTACTTATGATTCATGTATTATGATCTTTCAATCTTTATGCCAACAATCCTGTGTATTATCTTTGATATGAAAGTTATAACCTTTAAATGTTATTATCATGTTCTCTTACCCTTATATTCATGTTATGCTTACGTATATTCTTTATTTACCTTTAAAGTGAACTTGAGATCACCCTTTATTATGTTTCCTTTCCCCAGGTTATAAATAAAGGTTTTAATTAGGAGTACTAAATGGGAAGATATTTGAGAAAAAATTGAAGATATTTTACCAAGTTAGAAGATTGTGTTCCATGTTTCCAAAGAAACTTAACTATTACGGTCCTCATGTATATAATTTTGTAATGTGTTGAATATTTATATAAAATTATGTAATATCCATTTATGAGATTCCTGGGTAACTATTCTAGGTTACAAGAAACTAACACCCTGGGATTAAATAATGAGTTGTGTGATAGCCTATGGGCCCTTCTTGTGTTTCATGTTCCTATTGGACCTCCCTATAGTTTGGGAGGATGGGTTGTTGTTATTGGACCACCCTAGAGTTTGGGGGGATGGGTCGGTGTTCTTATGACACCCTAGAGTTTGTGGGGATGAGTTGATGTAATGAATATGACATTTTCTTTCAATTATGGTGTCTAAGACCATTCCATGAGTTTGTTGGGTTGATGTGAATGACTTGTTACTTTACTTGAACATTATTGGTTTTAAGACCACACTAGAGGTTAGGTCGTGGTATGAAATGATATATGGAAGTGGACCCTTCCTGGAGTGATTAAGAAGTGGGTCAAGATATGGATGTATGATTGTGAACAATGTTTTTTTGTATTTACTTGAGGTTTGGATGCCTCCCTATATTGATTATTTGAGTATGGGTTGGGAATTATTATGATTGAATGAGGAAATGACTGGATTCTAACATGGCACTGATGAAGGTATGGTCAGGCACCGTGTTAACCTGGTTAGCACATGGTGACACAATGTGTGTGTATCTCATCAGGTGTTATGATGGTCTAATTATTAAATTAAGAATTGAATAGTATGTTTATTGTATTTATTTTCATTGAACACGATCATGCATACTATGAAATATATTTGGGGTTCTTGGTGAGACCATAGTATGTTTAATTTTGACACCCTACAATGAAATCTCAGCGCACTTGTAGACCTTACATATGCATTAGGTTCTACATATGTTATAGAGAGGACCAGGATGGAGTAACTTGATGGTTATGGAAATATGGGGTGCCTGGGGATCAACGTTTTTTAGGTCTAGTATTCGCACATTCTACTTTTTTAGGATTAACCTGGCGGTTGATCTGTGTGTACTTTTTATGAAAACATTATCTATTATTATATTTTATTGGCTATTTATTTATTTTGTGTACAATGATATTTATGTATGTATATAATTTTAATATTTTTTCCACTATAATTCAAGGGAATAATCTCCCCATTGTGTAGATTAATTCCTCACCACTAGTTAGAAGCCTCTATTGTACGAGGAAACATGCCTAAGGTCTTGTGGTGTCTTTGTTCTGGGAACTTATGAGTGGATGGAGGTGGGGTGTTATAGTTTTTGTGGTTTATTTTATGATACATTGCATTACCTTAATGAAAAACACTATATGATAATAATATATTCATTTATCCCCAATAAGTGTGTTGAACTGAGAGTTGTTCAGTGTTCCCCTATAGTCTTCATGATATATCCCTAACTAGCCCCTTACTGGTGTACATGGATTTAGATGTTGTGAGTCCTACATTGGGGTGTAGGGGGTTTCATGGATGGTTGATAATAAGGGCGTGACTTCCTCCCTATCATGAGGCTTTTTCCTATGTAAAGAGGGTGTGATTCCCTTGGGAGAAACCCATTAAGGATGGGATGCCCCAAAGAGAACAATATAATGATACTAGGTGAGTGATGATCGAATAACTCAGGATCTATAATGAGTATAAATGTTTGGGGTAGGTTTTAACACCCCCTAGGTATAGATTATAGAGAGTTTGTTAAACCCAATTTTTTTGGACACTCCCCTTGGGTGTTCATGACGTTACCCTAACTGAATTCTTGAAGGCATGCATCTGGTATAAAAAATCATGTCTTGTATTAGGGTTTGGTAAGGTTAACAGAAGCCTAATTATCATGGTATGAATTCCTCTCAATAATGAGGCCTTTCCTAGGGATAAAGTGTGAAATTCCATTAGGAGAAAATAGTGATGGGTGGGATTCTATGAATAGGATAGTATCATGACACCAACCAAGAACTTGTGTAATGACACATGATCTACACCCTTGTTGTGAATTTATATTTTTTTTTTCAATTTTATTTATTTTCCTTCTCAATGTTATATCAAAAATGTGATTAATTAGGTGATGGATTGAGTATCCACCCAATAAAAGTAGTAGACAATGGATTTTCTATCAAGATTAGTACATGAAAAAGGAAACAATATCAGACCCTTGTTGTTCTAGTATTCATGTAAGACTAGTAAAATGGATGGATAAGTACTATATACCACATTTTTGGAATCCATGAAGTTATAGATACCAGATAAATCTTATTGAAGTATTTATTAAACAAATTCAATGCTGGATGAATGGAAGATGGAAGAGATGAAGCAATAAATATCCATCCATCAACTAATGGGATTTAAGGTTTATAAAATCAGTTTGATAAATACAGTTGGATGAATAATTTTTAAGGATAAAGAAAATAAGGAATTAAATATATTTAAATACAATATCTTGAGTATTCATATGTTTCAGATTTACTTGGAAAGAAGCTAAATAGGTTTGGGATTATTTTAAAAATCTATATAAATATTGAAGCAGATCAAATGTTAATTTAGGGATTAATATGGTTAGATATTGAGCAGAGATTCCCTAAAGTCATTCGAAGAAAGTATATATTTTATATAATATTTTTTTATGAATTTATAGTATTAACATATATCTTTGGAAGATTGATGTATAATTTATGAAGGAGTGTAGGAATTCAAGACATTTCATATGAATTACTTCCAAAATGTATGACTTTAGTGTTGAGTGTATGACGTTTTTTAAGTGTATGACATCCATGTATGACTCCAATGAAAATGTATGACTTTTAATTAATTTCATAAAGCTTTGAGGTAGAACATATGACTTGGATCCATCATAAAGCATGGATATGATTTGAATTAAAATATACCATATTACATTCTAAATGATAAAAATTAAAGAATCTACAACTACGTATGACTTCATACCTTTTTAAAAATATGAGTATGATAAAGAATAAAAATAGAATTTAATGTTTTTTTTATTTTCAAGAGAAATCAATAGAAATGATTCTTGTGTTGTTCAATAATTTTTAAAACATCATAAATATTTGAAAATTTATGATTCACATTGGAGACAAGAAGAATGAAATACATAGAGGAAGAAAATTTCTCATGCCACAAGATGAGTTCCAAAATATAATTACTAAAATCTTGTATGATTTATATGTAGTTTCAAAGAGTGAATTATATAATGATATGACTATGGGTTTATTTATAGAAGAAGTTATAACTAGAGTCCGTTAAAGAGTATTATTTGTTAATGAATAAAATTATAATAAATAAATATAGGGAAAATATTTCATTCAACAAATACATCCAAGTTAAAAAAATAAAAAAAGGTATTTGAAATTGTGGTAGGTATAACTATGCATGTGCTTTGTCTTTCATAAACTACTACTTTATTAATATTTATGGAATTGGGAGAAGCCCCCCCAAAAAGGAATGAGTCCATCTATACATAAAATGAATACATGCCTTTATATGTATACAGAGTGAGATGTCTTGATTATTATACATCACTTGAGAAAAGATAAAGGGAGTGTAACTTAGAATATGAGATAGTACTGACTCCTTCAAAGAAGAAAAATAATGGTTTTCCAAACATACAAATAATTAAAGACATGTTCGGTTTAAAAAAAAATTAAACCAAGATGATTTGGTTAAATAATAATAATAAGAAAAATAAAAAAAATAAGAATAAGTGTAAGAAGAATATGAAAAAGAAGAATAAGAAGAAGAAGAATAAATAGAACAATAAGAAGAAGAGGACAGGAGTAGTAGATTTTTTTTTGTACTACATATTGTGAGAATGAATTAGAACAATGTAGAGTTATATTTCCATGAATGATTTTTTAGATCTATGTATTTAATTATATATTAAATAGTTAAGATATATTCTACAGATGTATTCTTGAATTTTTGATCTAAGAGTATCCGGTAAAAATATTTTGAAAAGTACTAGGAAGTTGATGATACAATAGTGGTAGAGTTTTATAAACAATTATTATATACTTTAAGGAAGTTAATGACTTTTTTTGAGAAATAATATAAATTTTCTAATCAAGTGAAATCAAAGATAGTATTTTAGGTCTATTTAAAAGGAGACATTAATCTAGAAGACCAGCTGGTGTCATACTAGTTTCAATATCATGGGATGTAGTATAAAGATCCCATATCTTGGGTAATATAGTGAAGGAATTTCACTTGTGTAATATGTTGATCACATGCCTATGTAATATGGAAATAATAGTTTTAGGAAAAACCTTATACAACCCATTGTAATTGAATATAATA
Source organism: Viscum album (assembly GCA_963277665.1). Classification (NCBI taxonomy): domain Eukaryota; kingdom Viridiplantae; phylum Streptophyta; class Magnoliopsida; order Santalales; family Viscaceae; genus Viscum; species Viscum album. The sequence continues at coordinate 2,143,223,094 of OY728156.1, forward strand.
TTATTAGTGAAGAATTTATGCCTCAATGGGAGTTGCAAAAGACAAGAAGTAGGTTCCCTATATTATGGTGAAACCTTATAAAAGCACTTATAAAAACATTAATTTTATTATCTTCTTTTCATATAGTTGTGTTCCATTTTAAATTATAAGATATCCATTTACATCCTAAAAGGTTAAAGTAGTTCAAATCCAAAGGGGGTTAAAAGGATTAACAAAACATTTGGTTTTTGGTAATATAATTTGACAAAATCTAATAAACCCTCACCTATCAGGTGTCCACGTATGATCCAATGGTTCTTACAATTGGTATCAAAGTATTGGTTCCCTCTTATTATATCTTTTAATTTAAATCTATTAAAATTTGAGAAGAAAAACTATCTCTGATTGAATCTAAATTTGTCATACTAATTTTTGTTTTCGTGTGTATATGTGATGTGGATATAAGAAGTTACCTTAAAAGAGAATTCATAAGTGTCTCCAATGGAATAATATTTCTCTATCCCTATCAAGATATATTTATAGGTATTAGAAAATACCTTGAGAATCAGGAATAAGAAGGATATTAAGACTCTAAAAAAATATTTAAATAAATAATAGGAATAACCATAGGCTAAATGTGTTTCATGTTTTAAATATACAGATGTATTTTCTGATTATTATTCATCTAGTTAAGATGGTAAATACTATGATGAAGCAAAATTTAATTTTTCACTTAGTGGCTTTTATTTTTGAAATTAAAGATTAGTTGAAGGAATTCCCCATTGTGGTAGTCATATAAACATTTTCATAAATCAAAAGGCATCATGATTATAATTCATATAAAGAAGAAGTTGACACTATAGAAGAAGAATTGAAAAATAAGATGATTTTATACAACACTCTAAAAAATGTAATGAAGTTCGAGGAAGAAACTATTATAAATATTATATATGGATGTTAAAGAATTCAAATATCTTTATGTACGAAGGAAGTGTTTGGAAATGTTTTCATTGAAGTGTTCCTTGGATTGGATAAATATCATAAAGTTTCTTGGGATTTCAAGTCTATATATCTTGAAGAAAACAAAAAACTTGTGAATGATTTGAAAAATTATATAGTTGAGAAAATAAAAATTCATGAGAATAAAGTTAAATATATAATGGAGGATTGAGAAGAAAGTTTGATATTAGTTATGGATGAAAAATGTTTGAATTAATTTTATTATAAGTGATGGAAAAAATATTAAAAATGTTAAAATGTTAAAGGTGAATAATGTTAAAAAATTCACCACATAATCAAGGGTGAATGTAGGAATATATGAGAAATGTACCTCCCCCAAATAGAGCACAAAAAGTTAAGGTTTTAGCCTAAAAAGTGCATCAATCTGGATAGACAACACATAAAGAGAAAATAATGACTCTTGTTGGAAGATGTTAGTGTGGCTGGTGATTTAGGCATAGTGATATTGACTACTATCACCATATGCTAGTATATGAAAATTATTTGAGCCCTAAAGTAAGTGGGAGAAGATCTAAAACCAGTAGACAACCTTCTGGAAGAAAATATATTACACAATAAAATAATAATATTTCTATTAGAAAAATATTTAAACATATTGAAAAGATATATTATTTTTAAAAAAAGTCATTACTATGATGAATTATGGTATTTTCCAATCTAACATAATTCATATGATTGTAAAATGATAAATCCAAAACATCCGGTGATTAAATAAAAGAATTTTTTTCCTTGGGTGTTAAATCAGTGAAGAAGGTTGTTGAAAAATATGAAGAAATTTTACCAAATAATTCATTAAATAAAGATAAAAAGGTTTTTAAACATATATGGAGAAAATGTTCATACTATAGCAGGTGAGGGCACATCATAACTATTTCATGAAATCTATAAAAATCAAAGTAAATTAGATCAAGTTGAAATCAAAAAGGGAATCCATCCAAGAAAGAGATAGTAGGACTATATTCGTGGTTGATACTCCTTATAAAGAAATTGAGAAGCTTCCCAAGAAGTGAAATTAAAAGGACGATGATTAGTTGTGTGGAAAGTGAAAGAAAAAAGGACATGTGTGTAACATTAAATGTAATTATAAAATAATACATTTTAATATCTATTAATGTTTATGAATTAGATATTATGTTTACATTAAAGGGGGTTTTATATACTATAGTGTACTTTACATGCAACAACAGGTTTATTTGAAATCGTATGTTGCACACAAGACTGAGATATACTGAAAAATAATACATTATTTATATTATTATTTTAAATGGTAGTTATCACTTAGATGTTGTATTAGAAGGAATGAACACAACTAACTATATTATTTTTACACATGTTAATTAAATTTCTCTAATTTCATTTAATAAATTTTAGCAGCTTAAAATGAGAATGAATTCAGTTTTAAGCATAAAATACTCTAATATTTTTATAAGGTTGGTCTACCGCTCTTTGATAGAGAACCATTTTTAAATATAGTATTTTTCACTTTTATATGTTATAAATGTAAAAATAAACTTCTTCTTTAGAATTGGGATATAAACGTTCACTTTGGTTTAATTATTTTATTATTTTGATAAAATTCATTTTTTAATGAATAGTGAAAAATACTGTATTTTAATTCTAAACTGCCTTTTCATATTTTATATTTATATAGTTATTTTACCCTTTTAATTGGATTTAAATTTTAATTGGACTAAGTTTTTATCATTTAATCCAATTTTGGTCATTGTAAGTAATTTTACATTGAAATTAGATATAAACGCATGTTAATTTTTGATGGTTTTTACTATTAGAAATATATTTTCTCATTTTGACAGCGGTGATTAATTTTAAATTAATTACTACAACTTATATGTTTTAAATTTTCAAAAATTAATTCTATATTTATAATAAGTGGATCTAAATTATTTTAACAGGTCCCTTTAATTTTTGGACATTATGAATAATAACTCTTGTAATTATTTTTATTTACCACGGTTAAAGGGTTAATGAGGTAAATAAGGAAAAAAATAACATTATAAAAATATAAAACTACCTTTAAATATATAGTAATCTTATTGGATGAGATATTTACAACCAAGATAACCCTTTTGATGAAAAGTTTGTCTTTAGAAGCCACTTGGGTGTTATTATGAAACTTATCACTTTTAATTTAAAGGCCAATATATTATATACAAGTATCTTTTTAATAAAACAAATTTTAATGTGAGTTAATATAAATTATTTGTTAGACTATTAATATTAATTATAAATATAAAATTATTTCCTACATCATGGTATTTTATTTATAATTTTTAGACATTAAATAATTAAATTTAATTACGACACAATGATGATGCAATGATTCCTTTATTAAGAAGGAATCAAATAAATGATATTATAAATATTAAAATAAATAATATTTGAAATAATTTATGTTATAAAAAATTTTTATAGGTGAATATGACATTTTATAAGACTATTAAATGGTTTTTTTGAAGTTATCTCTCTGTTTAGATTTTATTGAAATTTAATTACGTGAATAGTGTAAAAATTGACATAATGGATATTTTATAAAAATTATAATTGATTAAATTATTTAAATATCCTAAAGAATATTTTAAAATAAAAAAGTGACTATGATAGGGTCTAATAGTTCATTGAGTTTCTAATTATGGGAAATGGACCCCATATAAGTAAATTAATAGCCTCTTAATAATTAATTTTTTTTTACCACAATTGAAATTAAAAGAAAATAATTAATGGAAAAATGAAAAGATAAGGTTTAAAATAAAATAAATACATGTCTAAAAATTATTGGATTATAGATTTAAAATTATTCTCATATTATCTTTTACATATCTCATGTTGGAGTCATTTGGATTAAAAAATTAATTTATATTAATTTAATATTTTAAGGGTTTCCAAGGGTGCTCCTCCCCTCTCCTATAAAAAAGTACCCTCAATTATCTAATACTCACACTTTAAAAGCTTTCTGGTTCGGCCAATATCTATCCAAAAACCTTCCTAGTATCCCTCCTCACATTACTTAGGCCTTAGTTTAGTTATAAAACCCTTCATAGAGGTGTTAAGGTGTTCTTAAAAGATGATTAACCAAAGATAACATATCATTGTTTTTAAGAGTTTCTATTTTATTTATTCTTCCTCTTCCTTTAAATATCACTATTCCAAGATGAAATAATAAATACATTATACTCAATATACTCAGATTTTATTATGTTAATATTATCCCCTAAATCTATATATACTTCCATCAAATGGGAAAGGAATTAATCATTTTTGCGTGCATGTGAATTATCATCACCATGAACCAATTTTTTTCATTTTCCATTACCAGCTATCAATATTGGTTATAATTATGGAATTAATATTCATATGAAGTATTAATGAAATATTTATCATTTTAAAAGAATAATATTTCAATTAAGTCTTTACATTCATTTCACATAAAAACTATAACGTCGTTCGTGCATACGTGAGAACTACCACCTCCACGAAGCGATGTGAATCGTTTTTATTCACCACATCACTTTTATGATATATATAAGTATATTTAAATTATTATTATTATGTTAATAATATTATGATAATTTTATAATGATAAAATAATAATTACCATATTTCCATAATGATCAATGAAAAATGAAAATATTACTCATGCGTACGTACGACCTCCCGTCTCAATGAATATAACGTTGTTAATTTTTTATAACCATAATTAATCATTTGATTTAAAAAGTTTGATTAATGTATAAAAGTGATTATTATTTCATGAATAATATTATGGATATGATGTAATTATGACCACATGGACTAGTGACATCAAAACCATGTTCATTTTTCACTTAAGTACCAAATATTGACAAAACATCTGTTATGAACTTAAATAACTATGTAATTTTTATAACATGGTAATAATTGATATAAAAGGAATAATAAACTTGAAAAATGTTCTCAAGCAAGTATATATTAACCTATGTTTAATATTAAAGAATATAACTATACTTGAAGATTCAGACTCAAGGTAAAGGACATCATCTCAATCTCCTTTCATTGAGTCATATTTTGATGTTATACACCATCTTCTTTTATAAGGTGTAAAATAAACCCATTTTAATTTTAATTTCATTAAAAGGTTTTGAAAAGAAATCATTTATATGAATCATTTTAATTTACAAAATTACAAAAGGATTTTTTAACGTATGCGGTGACAACGACTTCTCCACCACCGTAACTGTTATTTGGTATTTTTATTCCTCTACAAGACATAATGTTTTTAAAAGAAAAGTAAATACCATATTCCCTTTTTAGGAATTTGGATATTGAAAATGGTTTTGAGAATGGATTTATTATATAAATATCTTCAAATGATATCTTATGATTTCAATGTAGAAACATTATTTTTCCTCTACTTTTTAATGTGTTATGATTATGTTATGGTTCTTGGGAATTGCATATATATACAGGTGGTTACATGATAAGTAAAGGGTGAGAGAGCTCATGATATCTCTCCAATAAATTAGGTAAAGAGACAGAGTTAAATAATAAGGTTTCTATTAAGAGATTCAGGGAATATATTATGATGGGTATTCCAAATGTTACCATAAAGGTTACTCCCTATTTAGATATGAAAGCTACAATGTAAGTATGATATGGATGCCAAAAGTTACCTTTATGATTTATGATTTCTATTTTGTTTTTTCAGGATTCTTATGATTTCATAGGTTTATAAATATTCATGGACTAATGTTTTCTTTCGTTATTTTATATCCCTTACTGTGCTTTTTGTGATCATCCAATTTTTTTAAAATGCTTTCAAAGAGTATAAGGACAGGTAAGAGAAATGAAGGAGTCAAGAATATTTTTATCAAGAAAAATAAATCATGTCTACATATGTTTTATATTATGGAATAAATGGATTCTCTTTTAGTTGTATCCACTTTGTATGTAATAGGTATGGACTTATTCTCTAAAGATCTAAACCTGAAAATATATTTAATGTGAATTCTTGACATAAATAAAGATTATACAATGTTTAAGGCTGGAGGCTTATAGTTGGTATCAATGGTTAGTTTAGATAACTTTAGGAGTTAGGATATTATTAATAGAGTATCTATAAATTATTTTTTACTTTATGGTCAAATAGACATGATATAGAATTTGAATATTACCATGTTGCTTCGTCTAAGATATGTTTGTTCCGAATGGTTTTCCACAGTGGAAATAGGGAGGCTATGCTAGTATGACATCAAGAAGAAATAAACCTTCTAAATCAGTAACCTGAGATGGTCAGAATCAAAACTGAACAATTTGTTGAAGTGATGGACCAGTTGACTCAGACTATAAATGGTGGTGGTATCTATACACAAGATCAACTAGATTAACCACAATAGAACATGTCAGTAGTGGAGAATTTCAGGAGGGAACCTACTTTATAATTTAGAGGATCATCTGACCCCATGATAGCTGAAGGGTGTATTAAAGCACTAGAAAATATTTTTGATGTCATGGGGTGTTCAGACAATCAAAAGGTTAGTCTTTCTACTTACCATTTTGAAGGTGAAGCCGATCAATGGTGGTCGATTGTTAAGAATATTAGAGATAGTGAGGATCTTGATTATCTATATTGGGATTATGTTTCTTGAGAAATATTTTCTAAAGGCGTTTCGAGTTAGGATGGAAAATAAATTCATGAAATTGAGGCAAGATGAGGACTCAGTGGATTATTACAAAGAAAAATTCACTCGACTAGCAAGGAATGATCCAAATTTCATATGAGATATTGATAGTAAAATCACTATAAGAAAATGACCGTTTTGTAGTGGATTTTTTGGGATATGGTGGTAGTTTAAACCGCTGCCATATGCTTCTACGGTGGTTTCAAAAAACCACCACTAAATTGTGTGTCAACATACAATACATGGTGGTTTCCTCGATTCAGTGGTAGTTTATGTTAACTGTCATAGTGTATGAATTTAGTGACGATTTTTTGGTTTTAGAAGTGGTTTTCCTGGTGAAAATGATTTTTTTAGCGGCGGTTAAAATCGTCACTAAAAAAATCATTTTCGTTAGGAAAGCTAGTGCTAAAACCAAGATAACCACCACAAAATGGTAAAAGAATATGAAAATGTGTAAAATTGGTTTTAACTACAGTAGAGAGAAAAATAATGAAATTTTAGTGGCGGTTAAAACTGTCTCTAAATATAATACTTTTATTTTTCGGCGGTTAAAACCATTGCTAAAGCCAGATTTACAAAAATACCAGCTGATTCTATAGCCCCAGTACCAGTTCCCTGAAAAAAATTCTAATTTCACATTCATATACATCCCACATCCAAAAGAATACCAGAAGAGAAACATTTTTATAATAACCACATTATAGATACTTGAATAATAAGTTTAGTATGATTTGGGTACATAAAATTTATTCTAAGTACATGAAGTGTCACTTTTGGATATAGTGGTTTCACAATTAGGGATATTAGTTGATCTCAAGTATGTTGATGTATTTGTGTATCCTTCATAACTGAGGAATGTAATAGATAGATGAGGGTTTATTAGATAGTATGGGAATTAAAGGAGAATATTTTTGGAGATCTCTCACTTAGCATTTCCAATGACCACAGTTACCACAAATAGATTCACATTTGACTATACAGACTTGTGTGAGGAAGTTTCTATAGTGTTGAAGAAGTGGTTGTTGTCTGCTCTAATCCTAAGAATTCCTAATCCAAATATTGGACATGTAGTGAAATGTGATGTATATGGTTCCGTCTTAGGATATGTTATGATGTAGATTGATAAATTAGTCACTTTAGGTTTCATCATCTTTTAACCTACAAGATGAAATACTCTAATCCTATATTTTAGATTGTAGTTGTGGTCCATGCATTAAAATGATCATGACAGAACCTCTTGGGAAAGATATTTTCTGGGTACTTTGGAACCTAGAGTGAATATAATATTTTATCATTACATAGACATAATATTTATCAGATTAATTTCATAGAGTACTTGTATATGTTTGAAATCGATAAATAGCATTGAACTAGAAATGGAAATGTAGTGGTAGTTGAATTGGGATAGAAAATATAGGATATGAGAGAACATATTTCATTAGCTAAATAGAATATATTATCTTAACTCTAAGACTAGTTGGTGGGTGTAGTTGAGGTTTTAAGGGAATAAATGTGGGTATCCTTAGAGATAATGTATTCATTGGTTAAATAAGTAAAGACAATTTAGAATATTGTTATGGATTGTATAATTATGTGTGATAGGTTGGAAGAATGTGAAACTATTTCAGGATTGAATTTTGATATACATAGAGTTTTTAAAGTTAGTAGCATGGTAATGGTCACATATTCCATGGGAGAGGAGTTTATGAGATCCTAAAATTATTTGAAGTGGGAAGTTCACCTAGGGCCGACCATGATTTATAATAATGAAATGTGGATATTCTGGTGGCCCTCCATTGTAAGAGACATTGAAGGATTTGTTTCCCATTTATTGAATTGTCCAAAAATTATCATCATGTGTCAGAGTTGATAGTTGAAGTGGGATGTTCACCCAGGGACGACCTATTTTAGCTCATATTTTTGTTAATTATAATATATTTATATGAGTTGATAATTGAAGTTGTATATAAACTTTTATCCTTAGATCGATGAGTAGTCAAGAAGGATGATCCAAACCACATAAGACATGATTCAGGATTGTATTATAGATTTTAGCCACCAGATGCATATTTTGTGGAGATACAAATTCTGGTAGTGTAAAACACTCAAGTGTTCAACAGATATTTGTAAATTCTACTATTAATGAAGTGGACAGTCCCTCTACCTTAACAGGATCAAGAAATTAAAGTGTTCAAAAAATATTTTTAAATTCTTATCAAAACTATTTTTAATAAGAGGAAAGCATAAGTGAGAGTGATCACATTCCAACTATAAAACATGAGGAGAGAATAAAATAAAATTTTAAGGAAGAAGGGATATCCACTAAATACAAGTTGAAGGGAGTTAGAAAACTAGATATTCCCAATAAAATCAATAATAAGGTTGATCGTTCATCCTTGGGTAACAAACCTAATAAATTTAGGAAAAATGAATCATAAAAAATGATTCATATCAATAAATAATTGACATATATGGTGCATACAACACTTGATAAATCAAGAAATAAAAGGAAACATCATAAATCAATAAAATACATAAAAGGAAAAATGAGAAATCAAGAAAATGTAAGGTCATGAAAATGTTTGGTGGAAACTATGCACCACACATGATACATATACAAATTGAATGTTACTATATTTTTCTAACATATCAACAATTCAACTAATCATGGTCTGATGATGAATATAGCTCGTCACCCTCTACACCTCCATCTCTACATCCTACTACAACCTCTAAGAAACTTATACTGAAAATTAATTCCTGTTTTATATTTATATTTAAACTTAAAACCAAAAAAAGTTTTCAAACTAAATGTTTTTTAATTTTTGTGATTTACCTGCTCACCACTAATCGATGCAATATCATTAGGGGAAGATCTGGTCATCTTATGATATAAATCAATCCACACTTTCTGAAAATAGGATATCTGAACCCCATGGTCTTGAACTCTGTTTCGTAGAGAAACAATATCTCTCTAAGTATCTCAGGGTATGGACTCACTTCAAATAGGAGTAGATGCAGCTACAATCCCTAGTGGCTGGCCAAAGAACTCATATGGTATGGGTCCCAAACCCATCCCACACACTCTACAAGGATGCTCCTTCCCAAGGACTTTAGCAACCAGGTCATCCTGGGATATTGAGTAGGACTGTGTAGGATTTTCATCCCACAGTTATTTAATTTTTTCCTATAAATAAAATAGTAGTATTATTATAATCAATATATATTAACATATTAACAACTGATAATAAATTATTATAATGAAAAATGAGTTCATACCCCAACTTCTTTGGCAGGCTCATTAACAAAACTTCCATCATATTTTTGGTGAACATTCAACCACACTTCTTTTTAGGAAGATTCATGCCCTAAACTCCATGAATACATTAAAAAAACATAAATCAACAATTTAACACAATAAAAAAAATATTTCCTTATAAATATTTAAACTAATGAAATGATTACCAAATCATATTGAATTCTAGAAAAAATCTTTTTCCCCACAGTGTCAGGGCTGACCTGCTTAGCCCGACTTGATGCTTTCTTTCCTGAAAGATCTTGGAATAAATAAAATGAAATATAATATTAATGTATTCAATTTCATCTCCTCTTAATATACATGTATAAATATAAAATGAGATTAATATCGTAATATATATTTAAATACCATCTGCTTCTCATCATGATGTCTATCAAAAACAAATTCCATTAATCTTTAGGTACTGATGTTATTAATATTTTCATAACTTTTTTATATACTCCCTTTACTAATTTTATATGAAATGTGCATAATTTGTGTGAAATATTAATGTTTAAATATTAAATATAATTTTTGAGCACTGTTTGAATTCATCTAGATTCAAGTATATTTAATTTTTTTAATAATAACTATCACTATAATTATATAAATTGCATAATTAATATTTCTTAGGGTTCCTTACTCGAACTAAAACATCTAATTATCAGGTTACTTTGTCCAAATGGTCCATTTTGAGGGTCATATGGTCCACACAATAAGACCCAAAGAATCTATGATGAAACTGGACTAGCCATGATGATTGAGTTACTGGTCTTAATCCCAAAGCCCAAATTTTATGAAACTATACAATATATTCATGATTATCCAAAGGAACCATGGATAAAAATTTGAAGGTCCAACTACAAAAAGGGGCCCAAATGATGCTTTGAAGTCCATCCCACCATTTTGGTTGGGAATTAAAATCTGGAAACTATTGATGAAATTTATCATGATCTACTCATCCAATATAACTTGATTTTTTTAGTGTGAAATCTAATATATGTTCTTCCAATTTGATAGAAGAAATAGTTTTTATTTGAGGTCATCTTTTTATTCAAAAATTCATTCACATTTAGACCTTATGAATGGTCTGGATTGAAATGGACATATTATAATTGTTTAATCAAACTACCATAACTTTTATTCCATTTGTCTAAATGCCTCCAAATTTTGAGAGTAGTTGAAAAACATTATTATATAAAACTTTTAGGGAGAAGATATATAGAGGTACAACGGTTTGAATGGCCAAAATAGAGAGATAGGTGAATGGAAATTTTTTGAATGCAAACAGTCCAACTCCTTGGGATATAAATACATCCCCCTCCTTTCCTTCAAAAGAGTTCGCATTTCAGAAGAGAGAAGAATATATTGGCGTGACCAAATCCTTGAAAAAAGATTGGGAGGACCTTCCATACCCAGGTTTCCACTTGAGAGACCTTTCCTCCTCTCTTTGTTTTCATTTACTTTTGTGATGTTCTTCTTTTGTAATCGTGTGAGTGTTTGTTTTTGTAATTATATTTTAATGAAAGTTTATTATTCTTCATATATTATTCTCATCCACCTCCTATTAAATAATATTAATGGTCTTAAAATAGTTTAAATACAGTTTAATCCCCTTAATTTATTGTGATTTCTCATTCAATCTAATGTCAGTATTATTTTCCTTCACTATTTGTGTGTGTGTGTTCGACGCACAACTCTTTTCTTATCCCTTTTTTTTTCTTCACTTATTAATTCATCACCATAAAAATATATTACCTTATTAATAAACATATTAATGTATTATTCAATATACCATTTGTTTGAGTTATAATTTTATGATATTAATTGATTGAGAGCTTTTGCTCGATGAGTATTTTTTAAGTTAATATTGTGAATGTTGAACTTTATATGTCATGGATTAATGACATGTTTTGTTTAATATGTGGATTCCATGGATTATTGGAACAAAAAATACACTATCATAAATAAGTAATGATTATTATTAGAACCTTAATTTAATTTATGACTTGGATTAAATCCATAACACTTGGGAATTCCAATAAGAATCATCTTGGGAAGTGGGCATTAATTTAATGCAATATAAAGAAAATCTTAAGGATATCATAAGCTTAAATAACCAATAATAAAATCACCCCAATATTTATCAAATTTTTAAATAAAAAATAATCCATAAATTATTTCATAATCTCTGCAAACGAACCCCCCAATAAAAATACAATCAACTAAAAACAATTGACTATAAAAAAGTACCATCGTAGATGATTCGACTTGAGTGATACTATATTCATTAGCAGAGCACCGGAACCTTGAACAGTCGATAGAAGACAATCAGCTGAGCTTTCAAATAGTGTCATTGCTAGGGATGGTGCAATTAAATAGTCATTATCTTTTATTTATTTTTAAAAAACAAAAAAAATATTGAAAAAAAAAACAGAAAGAAAAACCCGTCTTCTCATAAAAATCATAAAAGGAAAAAAACACAAAGAAAAACCCATCTTCACATTTCTTATAAAATCTATCTGAATGCACAGTAGCCTCCCAAACAATACCTTGGATTTTTTTTACCCTGAAATTGAGTGAACACTTCTCAAACATAAGAGGAACATTAGGGATAATCAAATAATTCAAGAACTATTCCTCATCCAACCAGTTAAATTAGAAATGGCTAATCCTAGGGAAAATACACTTAAAGAACATGCTGACCCTTATATGAATTACTAACCCCTTAGTATTAAATAACCAAACATAGAGTCTGAAATTGTACTCAAATAAGGTTGGATTCATAATCTTCCTCATTTCCACGGGCTAGCCGGTGAGGATCCACATCACCACCTTAAAGAGTTCCAAGTTGTGTGCTCTATCATGATGGCTCAAGGGGTTTCTGAGGAACATATCAACCTCCGAGAATATACTTTCTACCTAGATAACACTGCAAATTAATGGCTCTACTACCTTCCTCTGGGATCCATAAACTCATGGATTGACATGAAATGACTTTTCTTAGAGAAATTTTTTCCTACTTCTTGTACTGCTTCCACCCAAAAGGAAATTAGTGGTATCCATTAATTCCCCAATTAATCACTCCATGAATACTGGTAGAGGTTCAAAAATATTGTTATAACCTGACCACACCACCAAATCCCTAACCAACTCTTGATCCAATACTTGTATTAGGGGTTATTGGATATGGAGAGAACTCTCATTGATGCCGCAAGTAGTGGTCCTATTGTAGATAAAACTTCTAAAGCTGCAAGAGATCTCATAATAAATATAGATGAAAACACACAAAAAATCCATACTCGAGGACAATATCAAGTAAAACAATTCCAAGATTATGAATCTATAGAGCCAAACAAGATGACCGAGTGGATGAGTGAACTTACAGGTTTTGTGCGACAACTAGCTATGGCATCCAAAGACCCAACCTCATCTTCTCCACAATCTCTATTCCCTAGACCTATCAAGAAATGTGGAATCTGTAGCACCCCATCTCATCCAACTAACCCATGTCCACAACTTCAAGAGGATCTATCTAATTCATTTGGACCAATGGAGCTCAATGTAGTATTTTCTCAGCGGAACCCCAACACTCAACAATCAGGTCAGTTCCTTAGAAACTTCAACCAACACCACTATGAGCCCTTCTCTTCTACCTATAACCGTAACTTGAGATATATGAATCCCATTTCTCATCCCCCTCAATACCCTCATCAAAACCCAAACCAATTACAATATGGTCAATGTGTTCGTAACTTCCAACATCCTTACCCTTTTGTTCCTCAACCTCAGAGGATCAATCCTCCTCTTCCTCCTCCTGAATTCCACTATCCTAGTGAGCCTTCCCAATTCCCAAAAAAATTCAATCTCTTTACCAAGAACCAAAATCAAGGCTATCCCAATTCAGGAAAAGCCTCTTCTTACAAAAAAAACCATGGGAAAGTGCAGTGGAAGATCTTTCCTCCTTCACCAGTTCTAGCCTAAAAAACATTGAAACCATAATTGGTCAACTTGCATCCCACCTGAGCTAGAAACAACAATAAAATTCTTCCCAACTCCCTTCTAAACCATTACCCAACCCCAAGGGTAATGTACGTAAAATTGCACTTAGATTAGTGAAGCAAATTTTTATGCCTCAAGATAAGTCCTACAACTCTCCTTTAAATGTTGACCTAGAAAATAAAAAGAAAAAGAAACTTGAAAAGGAATCTGAAGCCATTCACTCACCTCTTTCCATTCCACTTATGAATCTAATTCTTTTTCCTCAAGCTGTTTCTAAGCCAAATAACTCCTTTGAACCTGATCCTAAAATTCTTGACATGTTTAGACGTGTAGAAGTCAAAATACCCCTCTTAGATGCCATAAAACAAATCCCTAAGTATGCCAAGTATCTTAAAGAATTGTGCACCCACAAAAGGAAAATTAGGACCTTTGAAAATGTTTCCACCCAGCAGTCTATTCCCATAAAGTACACATATTTAAGGACCCTTATAGTTCCATGCTAAATTGGGTGTTCCAACTTAGATGATGCACTTATAGACCTAGGAGACTCAATTAATGTCATGCCCAAATACATATTCTCCAACCTTGGTCTTGGTCCCTTATATCCAATGAGTGTTTTCATTCAATTGTCTAATCGAAGCACTGCTAGTATTGAGGGTATAATCGAGGATGTCCTTGTTCGTTTCAATGATCTTATCTTCCCTACTGATTTCTATGTCCACGACATAGAAGGTGAGATGAACTCTTCTCGATCTCCCCTAATTCCAAGAAGAACTTTCCTAATGACCGCTAGAACCAATATTGATGTAAATTCAAGCATCTTATCCATGTAATTTGGTGACCGACTAGTCAAGTTCAAAACTTTCCATTCCATGCGATACCCAACTGAGGACCACTCTGTATTCTCAATTCATGCTTCTAACAAAACTTTTGAGAGTCAATTGAACACCATTCCATCATGTTCATCATGTTCTAATGAGATAGGATCTTTTGAAATATGAACCAGGATTAACCAAGTCATAAATGGTGAATTTGATGTGTACATTTCATTCATAGACTCCATCAATATATAGGAACTTGAAAACTCTCTTGAATACCATATCAAATATGATATCTACTACTCCACCTTGGACAATATTAAGGAAATTGAATATGAATAAACTAAAGTCCCTTCCTCCATTCCTAAGTTTTCTATCCCACAAATGAAAGATTAGGCTGATCTAAAACCACTTACTGAATACTTTAAATATGAATTCCTTTTCCATGATCACTCTTATTCTGTCATCATCACCGCTTAACTTACTGAAACTGAGGAGTCCAAACTTGTTCTGGTGTTAGATGAAAACAAAAAGGACTTAGGTTAGACCCTATATGACATACCAAGAATCAACCCTTCCATTTTCATGCATCACATCCATCTTGAAGAGTCATCCAAACCAATTAGACAACTATAAAGAAGACTCAATCCACTCATACTTGAGGTAGTTAGGGAAGAAATAACCAAGCTTATTCAAGCTGGTATTATCTACCCAATTTTTGATAGTGAATGGGTTAGTCCAATTCAAGTTTTACCTAAGAAGTGTGGGATAAAAGTTTTTACAAATGAACATAGGGAGGTAGTCACAAATCGAGTGAAGCAAAAATGGAGTGTGTGCATTGATTACTGAAAATTGAATGTTGAAACAAGAAAAGATCACTACCCTCTTCCATTCCTTGATAAAATTCTAGAACGATTAGCTGGAAAGTCACAATATTACTTTCTTGATGGATACACATGCACCTTTCAAATCCTAATCGCACCGCATGACTAAGAAAAGACAACTTTCACATGCCCCTTTGGAACATGTGCATATAGGAGAATGCCTTTTGGCATTTTCAATGCTACTGAAACATTTCAGAGGTGTATAATGTGTATCTTTTCCGAATTCATTGAACTCTGCAAGGAATCTCCATGGATGACTTTACCATTTATAGTGATTCATTTGAATCTTGCTTTAATTCTCTCTCTCTAGTCCTTGAAAAGTGTGTCAAGTGTAACCATGTGTTAAATTTTGAAAAATGTCACTTCATGGTTTCAAATGGGATTATTCTAGGGCACATAGTTTTAAAATAGGTTATTGAAGTTGATCCTTCCAAAATCGAGGTGATTCAATCACTTCCAGAACCCACATCTGTTTGAGACATCTGTTCCTTCCTAGGTCATGACAGAATCTATCAGAGATTCATCCATAACATCAGTAGGATTTACCACCCACTCACTTTGTTGCTCCAAAATGATTTCACTTTCCATTTCTATGAGGTTTTCAAGAGATCCTTTGTTGAACTCAAAACTACTCTTACATCTTCCCCAATAATCCAACCCCCAGATTTGTCCTTACCCTTTGAGTTGATGTGTGATTCTTCTGATAGAGCTGTTGGGGTTGTTCTAGGTCAAAGAAAAGAAAACAATTCCTCATGTAATCTATTATGCCTCAAAAACATTTGATTAAATTCAATATCACTACACTGTGACTGAAAAATTACTTTTAGTAGTGGTTTTTTCCTTAGAAAATTTTTTGACCTATCTATTAGGTTCCAAAATCATTATCCTCACAGACCATTCTACTATAAAGTTATTACTTAAGAAAATTGATTTCAAACCAAGGATAATAAGATGGATCCTAATGCTCCAAGAGTTTGACCTTGAAATCAAAGATAGATCAGGAAAAGAAAACCCTATGGGTGATCACTTGAGTAGAATTTTGAATTCTTCTCATTCAAATATCATGGATCCTGAATTCCCCCTTGAGAAACTTTCATCTCTAACTCAAAAAATACCATGGTATTCCCCAATTGTAAATTGCATGGTTTATGGTGTTTTTCTTGAATGTTTTCAAAAGAACAAAAAATGAAGTTTAAATGTGATTCAAAATACTATTTTTGGGAAGAAAATAAACTTCAGAAAACTGGGGCAGACATGGTAATTAGAAGATGTGCTGATGAAAATGAACATTCTTCCATCTTAGAATTTTGCCACTCACTTCCCAGAGGTGGACACTTTGGACCACAAAGGACCTCCTAAAAAGACATAGAATCTGGATTCTTCTGGACTTCACTCTTCAATTACTCACATGAGTTCTATCAATCATGTCCCACTTGCCAAAGGTTTGGCACAATTTCAAAGAGAAATGAAATTACCCAAAATCCTTTAATTTTCTATGAGATCTTCTATGTTTGGGGCATCGATTTCATGGGACCATTCCCCATTCCAATATATTCTCATACATTCTTCTTACAGTTGATTATGTTTCAAGGTGGGTCGATACCAAACCCACTAGAAATTATGATTCACATACTGTTATTGAGTTTTTAAAGAGAAAAATCTTCCAGCGATTTGACACACCAAGTGCCTTGATAAGTGACTTAAGAACCCATTTTTGTAATAGAACCATGGAATCTCTTTTGAAAAAGAATGGGGTTGTGCATAAAACTTCAACTTCATATCACCCCCAAACAAAAGGCATGGCAGAACTTTCTAATAGAGAAGTCAAAAGAGTGCTTAAAAGAATTGTTAAGCCCACCAGAAAAGATTGGCCCGAAAGACTTGGAGAAACACTTTGGGATTATCAAACTACCTATAAAACACCCATTGGGATGTCTCCTTTTAGGATAGTTTTTGATAAATAATGTCGTTTACACGTTGAAATCCAACATAAGAATTTTTGGGCTGTGAAAACCTATAATTTTGATTATGAAAAATATGGGGAAGAAAGATTTTTGGAATTCGAAGAACTGGAGGAGATTTGACTTCATTATTTTGAGAATTATAATCTCAAAAAAGAAAAATCCAAGTCACTCCATGATAAACACATCATGAGAAAGGCATTTCATGAAGGTGAAAAGGTAATTCTCTTCAATTCTCGATTTCGACGTCACCCAGGTAAGCTTAATTCTTGTTGGGAAGTTCCTTTTGTTATTACTAATGTTTACCCATTTGGTGTAGTGAAAGTCCAAATCCCCTCTTCAAAAAGTAAATTCAAAGTTAATGAACATCTGTTAAAGCATCACTATGAGAAGACCCAAAATCCTAGAACCACATCAACTTCCATTGGATCCCCAACTTTTTAAGTTGACCCACCACTGGATGGAGATGGAAACCCACTAAATCCAAACCAAGGGGCACCTCTTTACCTTTAACTCCTCTTCTCTCTCTCTTTATTCTTCTTCCTCCCTCATTCTAATTTTTTACCACTTTCCTCATCACAATTTTTTATTTCCTCATTATCTTTTGTGTGGGTGTGTCTTTATAAGAAACAAAAAAAAACTAAAAAAAAAATCATTTAAAAAAAATATGAAAATTAAGAGTCATACTTACTCACCTTCCAATTTTTAAATTTTGTCCAACCATTTTGGGGCGTCAATAGACATGTTTCATCTCAAAACTTTTGTATATTCATCATGAATTTGGATAAAGAATCTTATTTCCAAACCAACAAATTTTGAATGATTTATTTTTTGATTTGGAAAATCATTTTCCCCACCTCTGAGAAATAAATTTTTTTTCATGCCAAGCCCACCTATGGACATATTTTCAAAATGTGTGTTTTTCACCCCCATTTTCGAGTCTTGAGTTTTTGGACCTTCGTGCTAAATTTCCTACTTTAGTGTGCATTAATATGATAGAGGAATTTTCTGAACCCCATGAGAATTATAATATCCAAATAACCTATCATTAACTATATATTAATCCTTCTTTTTAAAACCCCTTCAAGCCTATGAAAACCTTTTCTTTGAGAGCCACATTACAAGCCCAATACCATATCCCACCCAATATCAACATGGATTTTCATTGATTTTTTTTTTGAAAATTAAGTGTTGGGGGAATGGATTTCATTTTGGATACCATTTTTTGATTTTAACCATGTTATCATATGCTTGAGGGCAAGAATCAATTTAAGTGTGGGGGAGAGGTTTTCCTTTCGTGGGGTTTTGGAATGTATATATGTTTTTCTTGTAAAAATGATATTGAAAAGTGTTAAAAAAAAGAACATAAGAATGGGTTGTGTCTTAGGTGGGTCAAAAATAACTCTTCCTAAACCTTTTATCTTGTTACAACTATTACAATTAATATTGTGAGGAGATCAAAATGGGTTGGGAGATGAGTGTGAGATCGATTTCAAGTTCAAATTTTAAAAAAATATAAATTAAAGAAAAAAAAGAACACTTATGTCATTGGGAGAAGTTTCATGGTTTATAAATATTTCATCTTCTCATACACTTACAATTTCCTTCCTCTTTTGGGTCTTATATAACATTTTCATTCCCTTGTAGATATGTGTTTTCATTTCCTTCCATGTATCATTTCAAAAAAAATGTGCATTTCTTTTTCCAGGTTGGTGTTTTACCCCTCTTCTCCTCTCTCTTAGACATTATATTCCTACCGTCCCATAGCCATAGAAAACCCCCTTAAAAATAGCTCTTTATTCTTTTTAACTTTAGGATATGGAATTAAAGCTGAGAGCTCTTTTAAACTCTAAGAGTTTTACTTTTGGTTGGTGAATGAGTGAACCTCCATAAATGAATTTTATCATCTTGAGAGGAGTGAGTTTTGAGTGCCCAAATTTTCCATTTCTAAATTTCAGACTAAAAAAGAGTTGTTTTTGGAACATTTTTTTGTAACAAATTGAGGTGGAATTCAATATGGATTAGTGAAATAGTCCAAACCTCACCTGATTGGAGAATTTTTTTTAATATTTGTTGGTGAGTGAAAATGATTTTGTCATGTTTTTATATTTATTGCTCATGAGGACATGCACAAGACTAAGTGTGGGGTATTTGATGTTATTAATATTTTAAAATCTTTTTATATACTCCCTTTACTTATTTTATATGAAATTTGCATAATTTTTGTGAAATATTAATGTTTAAATATTAAATATAAATTTTGAGGACTATTTGAATTAATCCAGATTCAATTCTATTTAATGTTTTAATAATATCTCTCAATTTGTTTTTCAAATTTCATAATTATTTTTTTCTAGGGTTCATTATTTATATTACAACACTTCATTAGAATGAAAATTTGGCCAAATTGTCCATTTAAAGGGTCATATTTTCTGCAAATGAAGACCTAAAGAATCTACGAAGAAACTGGACCCGCCAAGATGATTGAGTTACTGGTCTAAATACCGAAGACCAAATTTTATGGAACTACCCCATATATTCTAGATTATCCCAAGAAATCATGGATAAAAATTTTAAGGTCCAACTACAAAAAATGGGCCGAACTGATGCTTTGGATTCCAGCCCACCATTCTGGATGTGAATTATAATTCAGACACTATTGAAGACATTGGTCTTGATATTGTCATCCAATCTAGCTGGTATTTTTCAGTGATAAATATAATATATGTTCAGACAACTTTATAGAAGAAAATATTTTTATTTTAGGGCATCTTACTATTCCAAACCCCATTCACATTTAGAACTTCTTAAAAGTCTAGATTGAAATGGATAGATTATAACTGTTTACTACAACTACCATAACTTTGGTTCCATAATCCCAAATACCTTATAATTTTGATAGTAGTTATAAAAAATTATTGTATACAACTTTGAATAATATAATATCTCGAGATTCAGCTGCCTGGATGGCCAAACCGGTGAGACAATTGGAAGGACATATTTGGAATGCAAACAGTCCATCTCTTTTGGATATAAATACACTCCCCTCCTTTCCTTTAAAATAGTTGGAATTTCATAAGAGAGTAGAATATATTGTCCCAACCAAAGTATTTTCAAATTCTTGTGATGACCTTACATACTCAAGTTTTCAATTGAGAGACAGTTCCTCCACTCTTTGTTTTCACTTACTTCTGTGTTGTTCTTCGTTTGTAACCGTGTAAGTATTTATTTTCATAATTCCATTTTAATGAAAGTTTTTGTTTTTTAATCTATTATTATCATACAATTTTTTTAAATAATATTAATGGTCTTAAAATAATTTAAATACAATTTAATCCCCTTAACTTATTGTGCTTTCTCATTCAATCTATTGTCAGTATTTAATTCCCTTCACTGTTTGTGTGTGTGTGTTCAACACACAACTCTTTTATTATCCCATTATTTTTCATCACTTATTAATTCATAAACATAAAAATATATTACCATATTAATAAAAATATTAATGGGTAATTAAATCTACCATTGGGGTGAGGTATAATTTGGTGATATTAAGTGATTGAGAGATTTTACTCGATGAGTATTCTTTATGTTAATATTGTGTATGTTAAACTTTATATGTCATGGATTAATGAAATGTTTTGTTTAATATGTGGATTCCATTGATTATTGGAATAATAAATACAATAACATAAACAATTAATTATTATGATTATAACCCAAAGTTAAGTTATAACTTGGATTAAAGCATTAAAACATGGGAATTCCAATCAGAATCATCTTGTGAAGTGGGTATTAATTTAATGAAATGTAATGAAAATATTAGGGATACCATAAGATTTAATCACCAATAATGAACTCACCACAATATTTATTAATTTTTTAAATCAAACATCATCCATAAATTATTTCATATGCTCTCAAAAATACCCCCCCAATCAAAATATAATCAACTAAAAACAATCGACTATTTAAAACTATCATCGCTAAGGATTCAACCCAAGTGACGCTTTACACATTAGTAGAGAAATAAAACCTTGAACGGTTGATATGCGACAATAATCCATGCTTTCGGGTACCCAAAATTCTATAACTAGTACTCAAAGTCCCAAATGGGTTGAATCTATTGGCATCCAATTGCAATCAATCATTCCTAGGATAAGCTGAGAAATCTGGATGTAATGAATCAAATGTCTTCCATGATTGTGAATCTTATGGATGTCGCATTAACCCATCATTGTTATTATCTATAGAATGAAACTTCATGTGTTTGGTAGTTTTTTATGACATGAATAATCTTTTCAATCGAGGCTTTAATAGAAATTTACACAAAACATTTGCAGGTGTGTTACGTTTATTGTTCTTCATGGTAGTTTGTTTATTTAGACTTTCAACATCACCCATTGACTTCCATCTAGAAGAAGAATTTTTTTTAA
This sequence comes from Viscum album, assembly GCA_963277665.1. NCBI lineage: Eukaryota > Viridiplantae > Streptophyta > Magnoliopsida > Santalales > Viscaceae > Viscum > Viscum album. The sequence continues at coordinate 2,143,245,164 of OY728156.1, forward strand.
AATATTGTCTACTTGGATCCTATTTCTAATAAAGAATACAATCATTGGTACATGCATATATTTTTGTATAATTCAAACCAATCCAGTTAACAACTTTTTTCATATCATAAAAAGACTCGGGAAGTTTTCTTTAGGAAATGCATCACGCAACAATTCCAATATCGTGAACGTTGCCTTATTTGTAATTCCACAAAGACACTTGATATGGTATAACTTCATCAAAAAATAAAGTTTTGAATATTTCAAACATCCACTATAAAACACTTTATTTCCATCATCAATTTAATCATGAAACATATTTTCCTCATTGAAGTTTTCTCTAACATTAGTCTCTAGATAATAAAGAGGAGGATCCACTAATATGTTACAATCTTGATCTGGTTGTCCTATAATCTCAAAAACATCACTTGTCACATTTCTATTTGTAGCACCCTCATCTGGTTGTTCTGATATGTTTTGATGTTTATTGTGGTGTCTTGTAGTACCAAATTCATTAATTATAAGGTTTTAAATTTCATTTTCCCTTGTTAACGAAGTTGGGAGATCATTCTGTGGATTGAAATCAGTGTTCAACCTTTCTGTAACATTCAATTCTCTGTGCTAAATCCAACACAAATATTGACTAGGGAATTGATTCAATATTAAATATTCATAAACTTCATCTCTCTTCAACCATCTTCTAAATTTATATTTAGGATATATACATCTTATTCCCCCTTCAACGGATTGATTGGAAATTGAAAAATCTAAAAACTCATCCACACCCTTAACATACTGAGGTTTTTCCCTTAGTAATGTGATCCAGATTTTATCCATGTATATCACAATGTGCTAACACAATATTAAAAAAAATTAAAACACATAAAAATTAATAAATAGAGAAAGAGATTCATATATACAAGTTGAAAAAATATATAAATATGTTAAATAAGGTTTTCCTATAAAATACATATGGTAAATAATGAACCCACCCACTAGAAAAAAAAGCATGAAAAATTAAAATATCCATAAAAGAAGAGGAGAACAAATGATCCCATCCCTATAGTTTTTTGTATGTCATGCTACACCAAAACAAATGAAAAAACTGATGATGTCATAACTTTGATATCACTAAGGTAAGGGCTTGATAAATAATATAAAATTTGAATAGAATTTAGGAATATGAAATGGAAACCAACACTTACCTTAAAAGAAATATTTTAATGCTTTTAAGTGAGTTATATAAGTTCAGGTTGGAAAGATCAGAAGTGAAATGGTTTCCAAATAAGATTTTGATAATTTGAAAAAGACTTGTTCTAATAATTTTGAGTCTATAAAATCCATTACCAGTCAATCCAAAGTTTCTAATTTTAGTGTAATGGGTTTTGTAGATATCTCATGATGAATTCAGTTATTTATATAAGATCTTGCTACAATGATAAAAAAAGATTAGAACTTATATTGTGATAATGTACCCTTGAAACATTGATTGAAAAATTAGAAAGTGTTGGTTGAGAAGTCAACCTATGAAGAGTCTAGTGTTTAATTTTTTATGAACAGATGAATGATATGATGTGAAAACGTGTTTAGTATTCTAAGACTATTAATAATTTTCTAAAACTAAATCTATTAGAGGCCTTGGAGATATTCCAGGATTCATGGTTTTTAATGAAGGAATAGTTTGGGATAATGAATTATAATTTTTAACTTTTGATGAGGGAGTTAAAGGTAGTGCATCAGACTATTCATGATTCCCTAACCAAAAATTTCTTTCTGATGAGCCTAATACTTCTTCTCATATTACCCCATAACCTGTTAAACCCTTGTTCCAAAACTCATTTGTAATATGATATTTTTAATACAAAATAATTATTTTATTTATATTATATTATTTTATATCATTATTATCTATTTAATTTTTACTAATGTTTTATGTTTCCGAGCCTATTTAATTTTCAGAATACATTTTTTTGGTTAACCTAACATTAAATAATGAATTAGAATTTTTAAATATATTTTTATGTTATTTTCTTCTTTATTATTCCACAACATAATATGCTTTAAGAAAATATAAATGTATTACTTTCCAAATCACAAAGGTGGGTTAATTTTTAAATTTATCCAAGTATTTTTTTAAAGTATAGGAATCCTAAAAAAGTCTAGGGAACCTAAAAAAGAAAACCTTAAAATTCTTATATATCAAATAATGTATATAGGGTGTGAGAAAAACAAATCCCAGTAGGATCTCAACAAGGATTTTGTGAAAGTATTTAAAAAACATCTCATTTTGCATAATTTTAATTATAGTTCGAAAATATTTTTTTTATTGATAATCACTTGAAAAACCAAATATCACCTTAACATCCATTTTATAAACTTATATTTTATTCATCTTTAAATTAAAATAAGAATTTTTAAAAATATTACTTTAAAACCCTTACATTCTTTAAAACCACCCATTATAGTTTCAATTTTAAAAATACTTTAGAAACAGACATTTAAAAACACTTCAAATACAATTTAATGAAACAAACCCATTTTCATAAACAGTAAAAACAAAACCCCAATTCACCACATCACAAATGAGATATGAGTAAACAAGGAGAAAAATTCAAGGTTCCCATCATATTAATCAAACAAGGGGACACAAGGTATGACAATCACCAAATGAAATCTTTATAGTATCATGGGAAACAAAAAAGGTCATAAAGTAAGATAGTCTTATACCTTACCAATAAATGACACCTACCATTGACATATGTTTCATCCAATCAACACAAGTCAATTGAGTATCCTACACTGAGCATCATAGGGGGAAATCCCTACTAGCCATGGTATACAACACAAATAGGGGACACTAATAGTGTGTGACTATATATTGTAACATAAATATAAACCTCTCTCTCAGTGCCTAGTGTATGCATGATAGAAATAATAGGAGAAAAGTAATCAACCAAGTTACATTATTAATGAAACCACATAATATAAATCTAACCTCACCTTCATCTCCCTTTCAATAAATAACACCAAAAATACCATCTATGTCATAAAAATACTTCTAAAGAGAAGGGAGAATCATAGAGGGTATTACATACATTATAAGTAGTTCATTATAAAAGATACAAATGATAATTATTAAAATAATCAAAATTCCAGGTCACTTTATTCCTCTTTGAAATCCCATTTCAAATAATTTATTAAAACTAACCATTTAAAATCCCATTCATAATATTTTTAAATGTTAAACCCTTTCATTTAAAACCATTGAAGAACCCAAAACTTTTTTTCCTTTGAAAACTTTCCATAAAAAAAAATTAACCAATTCAAGACCTAAGTAGGTTTAAATACCATAAAACACAAAATTCATTTAAAAAGGACCTTAAAACCATTTTATGAACACTTGGAACATGAAATTATTTTTGAGAAAAATCCTTAACAGACCCTTTATTCCAAGTATGGATTAACTTTAAAACATGTATAAATTCAAGTATAATAATCACATATAGATTCAAGTATAACAATCACATATTACTAGAGGACAAAATTAGAAGAAGAAGGATGATATTGAGGGGCAGAGAGAAGCACCGAGTGACAGCACAAGTCAGGACTTGTAGTGGGGAGGTGAGCTAGGGTTTCAGGGGGTTAGAAGCATTGGGAGGAGATCCACGCTGAGGGGTGGTGAGGTGGTGAGGCTTGCTAGGGATGGTGTTCTAGGGATTCGGGGATCACATGGGGGGTCTCATGGGGGAGAAGGGGGAGAATGGGGGCGGGGGTCTCATGAGAGTCAGGGGAAGAAGGGGGGGGGGGTATTGCGGGGGTTGGGGTGGAGAAGGGGTGTCTTGTGGGGGTCGGTGGGGGGGGGAGAAGTGTTGGGACTGAAAAAAAAGTTTAATGGAAGTTTTTAATAAACCGCTGCTAAATAATTTTTTAAAAAATTAGTTTAGGTTTAGTAAACTACCACTAAAAAACCACCGGAAAAGTCTATTTATGTTGTAGTGAATCAATCATTTTTACTCCTTATTAAATCCAAAGTATCAATTAGAATTGCCTTCTCGTGAGTTCAAAAGTTATGAATAACATATTAAATGTATAGAGAAGGTGTAAATGGAGTTTTCAGATGATCAAGTTTTATTTAAAAAACAACAGAATAAAAGACTGAGGTGGTTGGTGAAAGGGGAGAATTCTTCGAAAATATATGATTGTAAGAAAATTAAGTTTATGGTTTATAAAAGTTGTGGTAAAAAAGCACACTGAGGAATGCATTTTGAATTCTGGTAAGTGATTTCGATGCAGTAATATGGGATATAAGGCTAATAATTTCACTGAAAAAGATAATGATAATGGTAATAAAAAATCTAATTTACAGTCCGTAAAATGTTTTAAGTGCAATGAGATGGGTCATTATGGAAATGAGTGTTTGATGAATAACTTGAATGAAGTGAAGCAACCAGACTATTAACAGAAAGGTGTGGTGAAATCATTTGAAACTACTTTTGTATATTTTGTGCCATCAAATGAAGTGGTATCAAGTACATTGTTTTTTTATTTAGATGATGCCAATGTGTTGTTTGATTTAGGGTCTACACATCCTTTCATTTCTGAGAATCTTAATAGTAAATTGAAAATTCTATTGTAAAAAATGAAACCAGAACATATGGTAAAAACATATGGGGAAATGTAGAAGAAAAAAGAAATTATAAGAATTTTACTATCGTTATCTGTGGAAATAATTTACTTACAAACCGTGTTTTTTGGCCAATAGTAGAGTTTGATGATATTCTGGGTATGGATTTGATTTCTGTTTACCATGCTAAGATTGACTATAGAGCTAAAGAATTTTATTTTCAGAAAGATTTTGATTTTTTCTACAAGATTGAACCCTTACCTCTGATAACATATGGGGAATCTGAGAAACAACTAAAAGATGGAAATGAATGCTACCTTGGACATATTGTTTAAAAAAAAAATTATTCAGGTTAATTATTTTCTAGTGTTAAATGAGTATCTTGATGTTTTTCTTGATGAGTTATATGATATTATACCTTTTGAAGAAGTTTAATTTACTATTGAATTAGTTCTTGATGCTAATCCAAATTCAAAACTCCCTTTATCGAATGGATCATATTGAACATTTAGATTTATATAAGCAATTACAGGAGTTATTCGATAAAGGTTTCATTTGACCTAACACATCACCATAGGGTGAGACTATTTTGTTTTTTAAAAATAAAGATGGTTTAATGAGAATTTGAATTTATTACAGAGTCTTGAATAACATCACAATTAAAAACAAGTATCCATTGCCTAATATCGATGATTTGTTTGATTAGATCCAGGGAGCACAATATTTTTTGAATGTTGACTTTAGGTTGGGGTACCATCAACTAAAAATAAAGGAATAAGAAATTCCAAAGACCATGTTTTGTACTATATCTTTCTATTATGAATTTTTAGTTATTCTATTTGGGTTAACTAATTAAGCTTCTATATTCATGGATCTTATGAATATAATTTAATGTGAGTTCTTAGATAAGTTTTTGGTTGTGTTTATTGATGACATTTTGGTATATTCTAAAATTAAAGAGGAGAATGAAAGTCATTCAAGGGTTGTCTTGAAAACCTTAAAAGAAAATAAACTATATGGGAAATTCAGAAAGTGAGTGTTTTTTTACAACAAATTTCATTCCTTGGTCACATTTTATTCAAATATAACACAACTATTGATCATTATAAAACAAAAGTTGTTGAATAATGGCCAAGACCCACAAATATTATTGATATTTGTAGTTTTATTTTTTTAACATTCTATTACTGGAGGTTTGTTGAATTTTTTTCACGGTTATCTATCCCACTATCTAAGTTAACTCAAAATGTTGTTAAGTTCATCTAGACAAAATAATGTAATGAATATTTTCAATAATTGAAATTAAGATTAGTGAATGATCTAGTTTTGTCACTTTCTTCTAGAAATGGTTGAATTAATTATCTATAAGGATGATTCATTGAAAGGACTTAGTTGTTTCCTAATGAAAAATGACTGGGTAATTGATTATGCTTCAAATCAGTTGAAAATTCATGAGTTAAATTACACTACACATGATTTGGAATTAGCTACTATAGTTTTTGCATAAAAAATTTTGAGTCATCATCTGTATAAAGTAAAATGTGAAATATATACTAACCAAAAAAGTTTTAAGTATATATTCACTTAGAAATAATTGAACATGATATAGAGAAGATTGTTGGAACTGATCAAGGATTATGATTTCATAATTAATTACCATCCTGGAAAAGGAAAAAAAGTGGCAGATGCATTGAGTTAGAAAAGTAATTCTACATTAACCATGATACATTTGGAATGTGATCCTTTGGTTAATGATTTGATGAATTTTTTCTTAGAAGTTATTGGTGTAGAAAATTTCTCTATTTTGTTCCAGGTGTTCATGAAATCATCTATATTAGACATAATTAATCAATCATATAAGGAAGACAGTGAGTTGAAAAAATAGATAGAATTTGTTCAGAAGGGTAAGTTGCCAGAATTTACCATAGATAAAGATTATGTTTTGAGATTTGGGTAGTAGTTATGTGTGCCTTAGGATTCACAATTGAAGAAAGAGTTGTTATGTGAAGCTTATAGTTCTTCTTTTTCAGTTCATCCTGGTAGTACTAAGATGTACAGATACCTTAGAGATTATTACTGGTGGGATGTAATGAAAAGAGATATGCTAACTTTATTGTAAAGTATTTTACTTGTTATCAGGTGAAATCAGAATGACAATTTCCAAAAGGGATACTTTAGACTTTGCTAGTACCACACTGGAAATGAGAAAATATATCCATGGATTTCATAGTAGGATTACCAAATACTTCCTGATGTAACAATGTGATTTGTGTTATTGTTGATATATTGACAAAATCTTCTCATTTTCTTCCTATTTGAGATACAATATCTATAGATCAACTTTCAATGTCGTATCTTAGAGAGATATTCAGGTTACATTGAGTTCCAATCTCCATTGTATCTGATCATGATCCCAAGTTTACTTATAACATTTGGAAAGCCCTTCAGAAGTCATTGGGAGCTGAATTAATTTTTAGTATAGATTTTCATCCTCAATCAGATTGGAAATCAAAAAGAACAATTCAGACCTTGGAGGATATGCTAAAATATTGTTCAATGGATTACCAGGGAAGTTGGGAACAACATATTACTTTGGTTCAATTTTATTATAATATCATTATTCATTCTAGTATACAGATGGCACCATGTGAGGCATTTTATGGAAATTAGTGTCAAACTAAAACTTTTTGGGATGAAGTAGTTGAAAGAAATTGATGGGAATTGAATTGGTAGAAGAGATGGTGAGAAAGTTCTGTTGATTCAAAAACACATTAGGAAAAATTAGAGTAGACAGAAAAGTTATGCACATAATCAAAGGAAGGCTATTTATTTCAAGGAAGGTGATTATGTCTTTTTCAAAGTTTCACTAGGGAAAAGTGTGATGTGTTTTGGTAAGAAGGGAAATCTAAGTCTGCGATTCATTGAACCCTATAAAATATTTGATAAATTTGGATAAATTTCCTACAATGTGTATTTAATTACATGTTTATCCTAGGAACATAATGTTTTAATGTTTCAATGTTGATAAAGTATTTGTTGGATCTATCTCATGTTTTGAGTCTAGAAGCAGTTTAGTGGGAAAGAGAATATTTCTTATGAGGAACAACCAATCCAGATTCTTGACCATATAGAGAAAGTGTGTAAGAATAAGGTGATTTATCAGGTTATGGTTTTACTGAAAACCCATATGGTTTAAGAGGCAAGATTGGAATTAGAAAATGCTATGAGAGATAAATACCCACACTTATTTGATAAGTGAATAAAATTGCGAGGTTGTAATTTCCAAAAGGGTGGAAGGATATAATATCCCAGGTAATTATAAAATAATACATTCTAATATCAATTAATATTTATGAATTATATATTAAGGTTAATTAAAATGTTACTCTATGTTCGATAGCATACTCGACACACAACAACAGGTTTCTCCGAAATCTTATGTTCCACACAAGATTGAGTTATATCGAAAAATAGTACATTATTAGTATTATTATTATGAATGGTAGCTATATCCTAGACGTTTTATTAGTGGGAATGAATATAACTAACTATATTTTTTTTAAAAATGTTTATAGATCCATCTAATAAATTTTATAAGCTTAAAATGAGAATAAATACAGTTTTAAGCATAAAATACTCTAATCTTTTTTAAAGCCAGTTCTACCACATTTTGATAGAGAACCATTTTTAAATATAGATTTTTCACTTTTATATGTTATATATGTCAAAATAAACTTATTCTTCATAATAGGTACATAAAAATTTACTTTGGTAGAATTTTGGTATTTTTATGACAAAATTCATTTAAAAAATAGTGAAAAATACTGCATTTTAATTCAAAACTGCCTTTTCTTCTAATTTATTTATATAGTTTTTTTATCGTTTTAATTGGGTTTAAAGTTTAATTAGAATATTTTTTTATCATTTAATACAATTTTTTTCATTGGAAGTAATTTCATACTAAAATTAGATATAAACACATGCTAATCTTTTGATGATTTTTACTTTTAAAAACATGTTTTCTCGTTTTGACAATGGGGATTAATTTTAAATTAATTATTAAATATTATATGTTTTAAATTTTGAAAAATGAAATCAATATTTGGATCATTGGGTCCAAATTATCTAAATAGGTTCTTTTTATTTTTGGACATTATGAATAGTAACTTTTGTAATTATTTTTATTTTCCATGGTTGAAGGGTAAATCTAGTAAATAAGGGTAAAAATAATATTATAATAATATAAAACTACCCTAACACATGTAATAATATTATTGGATAAGCTATAATCTACCAAGAAAACCATTGGTATGAAAATTTGGCCTTTGAAAGCCACTTGGGTGTGATTATGACACACCACTTTTAATTTAATGTAAAGGCAAATATGTTATAAACATATATCTTCTTAATAAAAGTTTTTTAATATGGGTTTATATAAATGATCTATTTGAATATAAATATTCATTATAAATATAAAAATATTTCCTACATTATGGTATTTTATTTATAATTTTTAGACATTAAATAATTAAATTTAATTATGAAACAATGATGTTGCAGTGATTGCTTTATTAATGAAGGAATCAAATAAATGATATTATAAATATTAAAATAAATATTATTTGACATAATTTATGTCATCCCTGATTTTTATAGATAAATATGACATGTTATAAGACTATTTAGTGATTTTTTATGTTATATCTCTATTTATATTTTATTGAAACTCAATAATATGAATAGTGTAAAAATTGACATAATGGATATTTTATAAAAATGATAATTGATTAAATTATTTAAAAATCCAATTTTTTTTAAAAAAAATCAAAAAGTTATTGTTCTATGGTCTAAAAGTTAATTATTTATCTAATTATGGAAAAGTTTCCACATATAAGTAAATTAATATACTCATAATAATTAAAATATTATTACCACAATTAAAATTAAAAGAGAATAATCAAGGGTAAACTGAAAAGATAAGGTTTAAAATAAAATAAATACATGTCAAAAAATTATTGGATGAGAGTATTTAGAATTATCATCATTTTATATTTCAAATATCAAATTTTGGATTCATTTGGATTAAAAAAATAATTTATATTAATTTAATATTTTAAGAGTTTCCAAGGGTTCCCCTTCCCTCTTCTATGAAAAGGTACCGTCTCTTCTCTAATACTAACACATAAAAAACCTTTTTTTCGTCCAAGATCTACCAAAAACCCATACTAGAATCCCTAACCACATTCTTCAGGCCTTAGTTTAGGAATAAAACCCTTCTTAGAGGTGTTAAGTTAATCTTCAAAGGTGATAAACCAAAGAAGATGTATCATTTTTTAAGAGTTTCTATTTTATTTCTTCTTCCACTCCCTTTAAATATTATTCTTCAAAGATCACATAATAAATCCAGTATCCTAAATATAATGAGATTATTTTATTTTAATATCATCCCATAAATACATCTCTACTTTCATCAAATGGTAAATGAATTAATCGTTATGCATACATGTGAATTATCACCACCACAAACTAATTTAGTTCGTTATCCATTACCATCTATCAAGATTGGTTATAATTATAGAATTAATATTCATATGATATATTCAAGATATTTTTATCTGTACGTGTGAACTATCACCTCCGTAAAGCAATGTGAATCATTTTTATACACCGCATCACTTTTATGGTATATATTTATATTTAAATTATTATTATGATTTTAATAATATTATAATAATTCTATAAATATGAAACAATAATTAACTTATTTTTTTAATTATCAATGAAAAATGAAAATGTTACTTGTGCGTATGTACAACTCCCATCTCGATGAATATAACATCGTTCATTTTTCATAACCATAATTAATTGTTTGATTTAAAAAGAATGATTAATATTTAAAAGTGATTATTATGTCAGGAATACTCTTATTTAGATTATTTACTTATGACTAATTGAACTAGTGACATCAAAACCATGTTCATTTCGACTAAAGTACCAAATATCGATAAAACGTCCGATATGAACTTAAATAATAATGTAATTTTTATAACATTGTAATAAGTGATATAAAAGAAAAAATAAAATAATTTTTTTTATAAAGAGTGTAAAAAATAACCTAATTTTATTATTCATGAATATAACGATTGTACCTGATGAGTTGGACTCAAGGTAAGGGACTTTGTCTCAATATCCTTTAATTGAGGCATATTTTGATGTTATACACCACCTTATTTTATAAGGTGTAAAATCAACACATTTTACGTCTAATTTCATTAAAAGGTTTTGAAAAGGAGTCTTTCTATATGAATAATTTTAATTTACAAAATGACAAAATGAATGTTTTTAATGTATGAAAAAACAATGACTTCTCTACCGCTGTAACCGTTATTTGGTATTTGTATTCCTCTGCAAGACATAATGTTTTTAAAAGGAAAGTAAAATAAAATATTCCATTTTTAGGATTTTTGGTATCTAAAATGTGTTTTAGAATGGATTTATTATATCAATATCTTTGAATGATATCTTATGATTGCAATGTTGAAACATTATTTTTATTTTATGCTTGTAAATGTGTTATGATTATGTTATTGCTCTTTGGTATTTCTTATGTATATTGGTGGTTCCATGATAAACCGAGGGTGGGTGATCCTATGATATCTCCCTTACTCATTAGGTAATGATATTGAGTTAAATAATAAGGTTAATCCTAATATATTTATGTAATATACTATGACGAGTATTCCAAACATAACCATGAAGGTTACTCCCCATGTATCCATGAAAGCTAAAATTTATGTATGATATAGATTCCACATGTTATATTTATGATTTATTATTTCTATGAAGTTTTTTCATGATTCTTGTGACTTCATGGGTTTATAAATATTTATAGACTAACATTTTCTTTCCTTATTCTATTTCCCTTCCTGAGATTTTTGTGCTCATCCCTTGTTTTTTAAATGTTTTCAAAGAGTATAAGGATGTGTAAGAGAAGGGAATAATTCAAGAATATTTTTATCAATAAAATGAAATCATGTTTACGTTTAAATATTTCATATTTGGAATAATTGGATTATGTTTTAGTTTTATCCAATTTTTATGTAATAGTTGTGGTCTAATTATCTAAAGCTATAAACCTGAAAAGATACTCAATGTTAATTTTACTTTAATCAATATTATACAATGTTTAAGGATAAGGTGATATAATGTGGATATCAAATGTATAACTATTTTTACTAGATAAATGAAAAAAATATGAAAAACCAGTGAATCCAACCATAAAGAAATTCATTGTGTTGAAAATGATTTGAAAATAAAAATAAAAACAAATCATATGAAAAATTAATATCTTATCATATATCCTGATTAACTAGAAATTGATAGAAATATAGAGTTATATTAATAGAAAGAAACTTCTCTATTTCCAAAAGTTGATAAGGAGAATATAATTAAGGGGAGAGGTTAAACTAAAATAAATTTTATACATCGATGTTAAGTTCATATTTATAAAGTAAAAAATATAACAATCATGAAGAGGTATAGATAATTTAGACCATTAATGAAAGTAATCCCTAGGTTGATAAATCTATCTCAGCCTTATGGATCACATTAAAGCTGATGGAGGATCCACCTATTCCCATGTCTAATATTTTTTGTGTAGAAATTTTTTGAATTAAATTTGATGAATATTTTTAAGCATCCATTTAGGTGGATATCTTATAAGTTAAGACTACTAGAGATTCAAAATTTTCTACTAGACCTCAAATTATATACATCCCCTTCAAAAATTGAAGTTGGACGTATGATTTTCAATTTTCTTTCATTTTTTGATTTACATTGAATATGTTTATCAAGTGGAGTGGTTATATAACCAAATGGGGGATATAATATACTAATTTTTTTTGACGTGTGTGTTCAAGTGAAATCTTAGTTTATGAAGCTTCTTGAAAATCTATTTGAACAAACCCCTGTTAAAGGAAGTCTAGATTTGGTTCCACATTGAATTTGGTATATGAAATTTTACTATATAAACATGCCACTATTGTTTTCTACTATGGGTTATCCCATATAGACTTAGAGTTTGATGGTTTATAACACTTTTCAAAGAAAACTCGGGGCCACCCTTCTCTCATGTGTTAATGGAGAAATTAGAATGTTTGTGAATAAAATAGAGAGAAATGGATTTCATAAAATTAGAAGAGTTAGTTGTAGATGAGAAATATCTTTGAGACACCTATAAACCAATTAGGGGAATAAAATATTTTCTATTTCATTTATTATTAATTAAGGGGAGAAGCAATATCATTGAATGTTGGTATAAATTTGGAACTGAAAACAAATCCAAAAGGTGAGGTTAATATTCCCTTGGGTTGAAGTTGTATTTATCATCAATTTGATTTATTATATTTGTCAATGTAATAATGTAAAGGTGATATCTTAGAAGGTATATTGAGTATCCACCTAATGAATATAGTGGATAATAATTGTTTTTCTTAGAGTATGTGGAAAAAGAAACAATATCTGGTGATTTTTTTACTATTATTAATATCAAAGAGATGTACTAAGGATAGATAAGTACTATCTCCCATACTTGGTAAATCCCTGAAGTGTAATATTCACGATATATCTTTTAGAAGATATTATTAAACAAGATTAAAAATGGATGAATGAAAGATAGAATACCAAATCAATGAAATATTTTTCCCAATGTTAATGAAATTAATGTTTTCTAAAATCAATGTGATAAATAAAATTAGATGAAAAAATTTTAAGGCTTAAGAAAATAAGATAGTGAACATATTTACATACTCAATCTTGAGTGTTAACATAATGTAAAATTATTTGGAAAAAATATAGACAATTTTGGGATTATTTAATAATACTTTGAATAAATTGAAAATAATCTAAGGTGATTTGATGGATTAATAATATTTGAGGTTAGTTGCAAAATACCTGGATTCATTTGGAGAAATTATGGATTTTCTAGAAGAGGTTTTTGTGAACATATAATCTTATCATATGACATTTGGATGATGGGAACCAAATTTTTTTTGGAGCATATATCTTCATGTCATTTCGTATTATGTAACATCCCAACCTGAATTACACTATGAAAATTAACTAGACTGGTTATTCATGTGACCTCAAATGAACCTCCTCGAATGCCAGAGGCTATTGACTAACAACGGGGTTCTAAGGAGGAACTGTGGGGTGGCTATACCCCCCATATTATAGTGAACAATAAAATAAAAAATAACTAAAAACAAACCATGAAAAACAAACTACAAGAGGAAGAAAATAAGTATAAATTGGATTGTAGGTAAATATAATCAAGGTGATAGTAAATGTAACGTAATTAAGGGACCATACAACCATGAAACGATTCCACCAACTGACCACCCACTAGGCCAATAACATATAAAAAACTAGAAAAAAAACAATGATGGATCTATGACTACACAAAGTCTTAGCATATCTCATGCCCCTAACTATATCTAAGTTACCCAGCTGAACACCCAATATATAAGCCACAAGCCATATCCTAACATGTACCTAAATCAAGTGAATGTCAGTTCGAGTACCCATGATTAATGGTGACTTGAGTGGGGTGTTGGTTAAAAACCTAGTAGGGAGCCACCAACACAGTACCATACTAACCATGAAATTTGTTATATGTGATGTGAGATTCTTAGAATAAATAATTACAATTTAGAAGAATAAACAACAAATCACAATACCTACTTAGAATCAATGTTTTGTTGTCTCCAAGGACATCATGTGGAACTTTGCAACCCATGTATCATAACCTCATAGTGGGAATATGTCCCATCTTGTTGTTGATCCTTAGGTTTGTGACCTTGATCAACCATATGATTTTTGGCCATCTCCTGGGTATCTCTAAGAATTATGAGATGACCATGTCGCCAGCTAAAAGACTATGGTCTCCCTGATATACATATCATGTGACACAATCCTCCCCTATAAGAGTTTTCTAATCCCATTCATTGTCTATAAGTTTCATAGAAGTGGGAAATTATCCTAGAAATCTCTAGCATAGTACGTTGGATCAACCCCACCTCTATATCCACAAAACCCCCACTAATAGTATCATAGACCTCCCCTATGAGAGTTTTATCATCTAGGGGAACAATCTACAAGTATCATAGACCTATATAATGAGTGTTTTTTATCCAAGGGGAAAACCCACTAGTATCATAGAGCTCCCCTACAATATTTTTCATTTATTGAAGTGTAACTTGTATTAAAAAATAAACACCATTCATTAGAAATTGAACATAAAAAATAAAAACCACCCTTAAGGAAAATTTCCATTTCATGAATAAACCCACCCAGAGGAATATACCAGATAACAATATAAAAATAAAATAAAGAACTGGGGTTGTATAAACACCAAACCCATAATCACTATACTTATCCTAATATCTCCCTCTCACCAAGGTTAGTAAGCCACTAGTGCACCAACCATGGTCCAAAAGGTCACCATGAAAGTAGTGGAACCCCACTTGAGGTCCCTGATCTCATCCAAGTCTCAGACCATAACTCATATCTTGGAGGGAATCATGCTCCTCAACAACACCATCATCACACAAGGTCACATGACATCCTAGGGTAATCCATAATATAAATGATTAATAAATATGGATCATGCCCTATCATAGGGTCTTAGGAGTCTCTCTAGTTTGATCCTCTCACCCAACCTAATTCCACCATGTCTTGCAGTTCTATAGTGTCATAATAGTTATTATATATCCTACCAGGGACAATAAATCTCATGGGAACCTATATAAGGGGAACTAAATCAATAGTTTACAAGGATATACATAGACCTTGGCACACTCTACATCCCATGATAGTCATTTACACAAATTTTTCAAATTACTAAAACCCTTCACTTACTCAGAAAATACTTAATTTAATTTAAAAAAGGAATTAAAATTCATTTTAATAGGTCAATTGCCTAACTTTTGTGACCAATAACCACATATACTATGAAACACATGCATAAAAACATAGGGCATGTTCTATAACAACCTAACTAAATGTAAATCTTTCCCAATTATTTTCCAACGTCTAGAAACAACTGCCATGTCCAGTCAAACATTTTCCATAACCAAACAAAATCATCTCAATGAAACAATCCCCTAACAAAATCCATGCACCTATAATAAACTAATTATAAAATTTATAATTAATTAATTAATTAAATTTCCACATGGTATATTTGGAGAAAACTCGCTGGTTTTTCACATTGCATTAGACCATTCCCATACCCTTACCAACAACCCATGGAATACTCTAATCCTAATTACAGGAAGAATCCCCAAAATGACATAAAAAATCATAAATTTAATATAATTTAATCATAAAATATTTGAAAAATTACTATAAAAAATTCTTAAAAAAACATTTGGTTCCATACAAACCTCATCTCAAGACTCCCTCTACAAATACAACACAAAAGTCCCTTAATCATCAAGAGACAAGAGTTATAAAGTAAAAATGGTAATAAATAAAAAAATCACTAGAGATAAAACACCCCTTAAATCATTGAAGATTGGACTAAAAAATCTCTTGATTAAGAGACCAAAGAAGGAGTGAGGGGGATTGGTTGGCTGGGGAATGCCGATGTGAGGGGAAGGAAAAATGGGGGATGGGGTTTATATAATTAGAATAAAAAACCATAAAAAACCACATTAAATTAACCTCATAGTTTGGGAATATATTTTTCTTGACCATGTGCCAAATATGGAATAGGATCTTCCAAAGCACACCCCTCTCACATGGTTAATCCACAATGTTTTCCAAACCATTTTCTAACTGTGTGTGTTGGAACTGTCTTAGTATACAACATTTCAAACATTTTTTCTACAACCATGTGAAAAACATGCACCAAGTCCCAATTCCAAACAAAACCACATAGTTTACTCTAAAATCCACATGGTTTCATTCGAACCATGTGGTAACCATGCCAGGAAACCATAACCTATATAATTTGAATGGAAAATCCTCTTGCATAAGGGTACATGAACTGTTTTCTCTAAACTGTATGTAACAAATTATGAACTCAGGTCCAAGTTCTCAAAACTATCCAAAATTCAACTCAATTATCCCAAGGCTATCCTGAACATCCAAGGAACCACTTGGGACTCAATACACATCCAAAAAATCATCTTGACAGGATAAAAATCTTTGAATTTCATTCTATATCATGACTCCAATTTTGGACCATCCACAAAATTGAAAATTTCAATTCCTCTTAAATTTTCAAACCCATCCATAAACATGGGATATTACAAACTCTCCATTATAACACTTATTACTCCTAATCGGTCTCATCAATCATTCTATTATCGATCATGACTTAGTCAGGTCACCATTTCTTATCCGAGAGGTCGCATTCCATCCTTGAACATTTAAACATGCTTCTAAAGTTGATTCTTTAAATATGGTACTTCAACCACCAAACATGAACTAACACTCATAATAATAACTAAAACATTAGAAAATTTCTTTCCCAATCCCGTCCATCATGATACATGACCACGACATCATCTAAATAACCAACTGACCTACGGTTCTCTCCATAATAGGACTTATATTACTAATTCCAACTCTAATTCTTCAACACTTCATCCATTATAATTACTGCTTATGGATCCATACTCTCATTCCAAAAACATTACATATATAGTTTCCAACTCACAAAACATGAAAAAACAGAAGAATGTTGGCCAAATGCCAACACCAAATCCAAATTATCATTTCCAAGACAAAAATACATGCCTCCACTGGCCATACACAACATGATCATGCAATATTTTCCTATAAAAACCCATATAACCAAAAAATACGTAGACACACAAAATATGACATACTTGATTCTATAACTTGCTCACCATATTCTATATCATCCAAAAACACCAATAAGACATCATTCAAGAAACCTATGTTGAAAATTATTTCCTTTGGCCACCAGAACATCACCAATTCCAAAAATCATGATACCCTCATACCTAGTGAAATACCATGATAATAAAAATATTCCCAATGGAGTCCATGTCTGACTTATAGTACAATTTCACTATTAATTACTCAACCTTCAAAACCACCATCACGCCTTGCCTTAGGAATAGACATGCCTCTGATCAATGCACCATTAGATTACATCAAACTAACTTGAGATCAAGACCAATGCTCATACTCCATATGAAAAAATAATTTAATTCACACATGGAATTCACCACAGAATATAGATGAATTTAGATCCATTTGTTCATGGGAATTAAAATGTTGAAATGATTATCCAATGACTACTGCCATACTTACATGACCCTTCTCATGCATGGGTCACAAGCTTATAACTGAAATTCCACTCCCCACCACTAGATCATATTTTTAAATTCAATACTAAAAAAATTTGTTGAATACTATGAACCATGTCCCAGTCGTCACCAAACAAAATGACTATCATGGACAAACCCTCTAATTCCCAATTTCCAACCCGCAACACCAATTCATCAACCATTCATGGTCTATGGAAATTTCATTCATGGAATCCACTAATTTTTATCCCATAAAGAGGGCCACCACCCTCAAAAATACATTGGTGTACTCACCAACATATGTACTACCTTATACCTCTCTAAGATTTCATCCCCATCATATTTGATTATGAAGAAACGTGTTCCACTTTTTCTAAGACACACTCATTTAATCTTAGGTATCAAGATCAACAATACTACCACTTTGATCCATTACCCAAATATCAAACACCATAGGTAACTCCCTTTATTTCATCCAAATCTTTGTATTACCACACTTGTAAGAATATCATCAAATTCATTGGACGTTGGATCACCCATGGATGTTTTATAATCTATGTTTCAATAAAAATGCACATTACCCGCATGTTCCACCTTAAAATCCCCCAAATGTAATGAGAATATGCTCCCATATAACCCAATATAAGAAACCCAAATTTCATATATGTGATTTTTACATTACCAAAATTAGGAGGAAAAGCCTCACCACTGACTACGATCCCTAATAACGTTTGTCCGATTATTTTAGGTTAACCCCTGGAACTCCTATTTAAAATAAGACACTTCACACATACCATGGCCTTCCACAAGACCACCAAATAAATGTTATTATCCCTTCACTATAATCATACATCAATTATCTTACAAGAACATTTGAATTATATTATAATTCAATAAGTCTAGGAACTTTACTGATCTAGCCCTTGATTTCCTATCTTGACATAAATTTACATAACTCATGGTGATCTCCCATTCAAAATACTCTAAGGCATCACCATTCCTATTCTATATACTTAGTCGCACCTCACGTGAACTAATATCAAAACATATCATATACCAGTTCTTTCCTTCCATAAGTCACTTAATAAATAGAGTTAACCACCCTAACAATAACCTCACACACAATTATGTACGGACTCACTCTGAAATCTAAGTCACTTCTAAAAATTCCACTAGGTCTCCTCCCTGGACCTAGGTGCATAGGTCAAGTCTCAAGAAAGGCTAAAACTCTCGATGAGTCATCCACTCTCCTTTCTAAAATATCCTAATATGTATATCACACCCTACAACAGGGTCTCACATAAAAATAGGCATAATATGCCAACTCAAGCCTACATGGGAACCAATTTTGACAACCATTTGCACATGAGACTAACCCTAGAGAATCACTATATCATTGGTCATCACTGTCTCATCCACTAGACTTTTTCTAGGAAACCCATACTAAGTAAAACCAAAACTACTATCTCAGTTAAGTAAAATTTCATTTAATGATATGTATTAAAACACTTTATAACATGTTATTGACAATAAAAGTAACTGTAGGACCCCAAGACACCCTGAGAGGGGAGGGGTGAATCAGGGTGTCAAATTTTTCTTTTAAAAGCAAGTATCTTGTTCCCACATTGGTAGGAACTAGTTAAATCTGTATGATGAATATGATCAACAATGAAACATTCACATGCAAAGATATGACACGAAAATTTTTACTTGGTTCACCAATAAGGGCTACATCTAAAGAGCATACACTGAAAAGTTTTTCGTCGTACAAAATTCCAATAATCTTCACTAGTTGAGGATTACAATGGTTTGGGAATAGTCACTCTGTCCCAGGCTCACTGCCATTACAAAGGTTCAGGGATAGGTCACTGCTTCCCTCTGGTCACTCTCATTGACTCCCCCTGGCTCACTGCCCTTGGTGAAGTCACACTTAGTTTATAGACATGAAGGTCTCTTCATCATTGCAAAAGAATGCATCATCTATTGAATGTAGATGCTCTGTTGAAGTCCAACTTTCACTCGTATACTAATCCCACTTTTCACCAAAGGTATCGGGGAATCTTCAAGTTTTCGTGTAGCTCCAAAAGGTCCAGCGTACAACAACCTCACCTGGCGTGCTTCTCCAATACCGGCGTGTAATATTCAAGAATGGCATGCATGTAACTTGTGCGGTACAAAATTGGGACACATGTGACACCAACACACTTGCACGACACTGCCTCCTTCAACTCCAAACTTGGACGACTCTGCACCTTTAACTCCCAAACCGCCTTGGTCGCGCAGCCAACAACCGGCGCACAACCTCTACTTGCGCGACCCAACAACCACTTGCACAACTCAACCACTTGCGTGATGAGAGGTCAAGAAATATCAATGTATTGAACTTAGTTTCAAATGATGAGGGGTGTTCCTATATTTATAGGAAAACTGGACCCCCTGCACGGTGGCGCGCAAGTGTCCTCAAGGCGCGCAAGTCCCGGCGCGCAGCTCCAACTGCCCTAGCCTCTATCGCACAATTCACCTACGCGACCACACCAATACTTGCACAACCTACTTTCCTTTTCCATATTTTGATTTTCTGATCATGAAGAACTACCAGCGCGCAAGTTTCCAAACCACCTAGTCCTCGGCGTGCAAGTCCTTTCTTGACATGAAAGTCACCTACGCGACCACACCAATACTTGCACAACCCTGATCCCTTTTCTATTTTTCCACATTCTGATCTTGAAAAACTCAAGGAATGCAAGTTACCTCTCCTAAATGTACACGGAACATAAGAATATTTGCCAAAAACACTTTTCTCTATTTGTTGATTTTCAGGCCCAAAAATTTGGAAAACACTTGGAAACAACACCACCTTCAATACTGTTGTCTGCTTGAACTGTATGATCAATTGTGCTCTTATTATCATAGTAAATCACCATTGGTTGCTTTACCACGTCACCAATATCTGTTAATTATTGCTTCATCTATAACAGTTGAGTGCAAGCCTTTGTGGCAGATATATACTCAGCTTCAGCAGTACTAAGAGAAGTACTTTCTTGTTTCTTGCTCAACCAGCCAACACATTTCTGCCCAATATAGAAGGCTCCACCACTGGTGGAATTTCTGTCTACTACATCACCAGCCTAGTCAGCATCAGAAAATGCTGACAATTCACTGTCCCCGCCTGTAGCAAAATATAACCAAAATTTATGTGTACCTTGAATGTACCTCATGATTCTTTTAACTACTACCATATGTTCCTCCTTTAGATTACTCTGAAAGTGGGCCGCAAGACATGTGGAAAAGACAATATCGGGCTGTGTCACTATTAGGTATAGTAGGATCCCAATGATCCTCCTGCACATGGTGGGATCTACAGAGGTCCCATCCTCATGCTTTCCAAATTTAGTTCCAACTGCAATCGGAGTTGACATTGGTTTGAAGTCTTGAATATTAAACTTCTTCAGCAGCTCTCTTGCATACTTTTCTTGAGAAATGAAAGTGTAATTATTCTTTTGAATCACCTGTAGCCCCAAGAAATATGTGAGCTCCCCAATCCTAGACATTTCAAATTTTGATTTCATGTGATTGGAAAATTCATCCACTGATTTCTACCTACTTCCACCAAAGATGATATCATCAACATAGAATAGAACCATGAATTGATCTTTTGGAGAATTGCTCACTTATAAATTATGATCCACTCCTCCTCTTTTGAACTCCAGCTTCATGAGATACGTGTCCATCCGAGAATACCATGTTCGTGGTGATTTCTTCAAACCATATAAATCTTTCTTCAGTTTGTAGACCTTTGTTTTGTCAGTACCAAGAACAAAACCCACTGGTTGTTCAATGTAGAATTATTCTTTAAGTAATCCATTCACGAATGCTGTCTTAACATCAATTTGATATACTTTATATCCTTTTTGGAGTGCCATGGCAAGGAAAAGCCTGATTGACTATAGTCTAGCCACTGGAGCAAATGTTTCTTCAACATCAACACCTTCAATCTGGGAGTATCCTTTACATACCAGTCATGCCTTGTTTCTAATAACACTTCAATGCTCATCAAATTTGTTCATGAAGATCCATTTTGTACCAATCACATTGTGACCTTCAGGTCTCTGGACAAGATCACATGTCTGATTCTTTTCAATCTGATCTAACTCTTCATTCATGGATTTCACCCATGATTCATCCTTTGCAGCTTCTTCGAATGAGGATGGCTCCATGGCTGACTGGAATACAGATTCTGTGTTATTTCTCATCCTCCTTGATTGTGTGGGTACACTTTTGTCCCCTATTATGCTAGATGGATCAATCTCAGCTCTTTGATTTCTCTTGTGAGGTTCATTCACATTTTCTCCACCCAAGATTTCCTCTTCAGATTCTTCTTCTGAGTCAACATCATGATATGAGCCCTGAGTGTTTTGTACACCTTCCTCAATTTCTATATTTGTATGTACTCCATGTTCACATTAATCATCATCTTCTATCTCATTAGCATAGGTATTATTGGAATCATTTGGGGTTTTCCCTTCAATGATATTAACATCATTGCTTTCCACAATCCTTCCTAAGCGTTTATTGAGACACTTGTAGGCTTTGCTATTTAGTGGATACCCATGAAATTTTTTTTCATCGGCATTGTCTCCAAATTTCCCTTGATTTCCTTCTTTATTCCGGATGAAACATTTGCTTCCAAAACCACAGAAGTATTTCAACGAAGGCTTACTTCTATGCCACAATTCGTATGATGTCTTAGTTTCTCCCATGTAAAGCCGTGTTCGATTATGAATGTTCACTACAACTTCAACAGCTTTCTTCCAGTAATTGCGAGAGATACCACACTCAATCAGCATAGTCCTGGACATATTATTGACCTATCGATTCTGATGATCAAGAACTCCATTTTGTTGTGGATTTCTCACATCTGCTACCTCATGCTGTAATCCATGTTTTTCTAGGTAATTTTCAAACTCAATAGACGTGTATTCCCATCCATTGTCAGATTGTAGAATTTTTATTGTCCATCCTATATCATTCTCAGCAATCCGACGATAAGTTTTCATGCTATCAAGTACTTGTCACTTCCTGTGAATCACCATTACATAATCCATTCTACTATAATCATCAATGAAAAGGAAGAAGCACCTTTCTCCATGGGTTCCATCAACATTTATTAGGCCACATACGTCTGTATGAATGAGATCAAGAAGATGCGATGCCCTTTTCTTCTTTGGCTGATATGAACTACAGACCAACTTCCCACGAATGCAAGCATCACAAGACTTTTTTCATTCACGTTTCAGAATGGGGATATCCATGACTATCTTTAGATATATATCTTTTCCATGTCTTGGTGGTTAATGTGCCCCAGCCTTCGATGCCACAAATTGTTTTCTTCTTCAACAGACAAATAGCAGGAGTTTACTTTGCTGTCAACCTAATATAAGTTTCCATATTTTCTATACCCTTTCATAAGATAATTCCCTATTTTTCCATTTAGATTGCATCCTTTTTGATTGAATTTTACTATGATCCCTAAGTCACAGAGTTGACTTACACTGAGAAGATTGTGGCGAAGACCCTCTACAAAAATAACTTTAGTCTTCTTCAGTTCTCCGTTGGCGAGATTAGTATTCCCACTACCTTTAATCTTCAAAGCACCATCATTACCAAACTGTACTGTTCCATCAACCTTCTTTTTAATTTTCTTCAATATTTCAGCATTTCCCATCATATGGGAAGAGCA
Source organism: Viscum album (assembly GCA_963277665.1). NCBI lineage: Eukaryota > Viridiplantae > Streptophyta > Magnoliopsida > Santalales > Viscaceae > Viscum > Viscum album. Next base: position 2,143,268,850 of record OY728156.1, read on the forward strand.
TCCACTATCAAGGATCTAGGTGCTGCTCCTCTTTGTAGCTTTGAGGGCTTCTTCTGCAAGATTGGATTTCTTGACCTTCTTCTTTTCTTTCCAAGAGATATTGGATTGAACATAGTATACTGATGTCCTTTTACTACTTTTTTCCATATAATCTGATTCTTCATACCCATAATCTTCTTCCAGAGCATAAAAACTGTTTGTGAGATCAACACCATCAGGAGGGTGAAAACTAGACCGTCTTTGAGAGTTGTATGAATTTCAATTATCGTACCTCTGCCTGCAATACATAGTTTTATGGCCAAATTTAGAACAATGAAAATAGTAACCATAGATGTTATTTCTTCTATAAGATGAAGGATATGAAATCAGTCTCCTTTTTTGACTTCCCAGATTTTCCCCATTCAAGTAGCTCCTTGCCTCTTCGCAGAATGACATGGTATGGCCCAGATAACCACAGAACTGACACTTCATTAGAGGAATTGTCTTTTCACTTGAATTTATCCTCATGAATTCTTCCATGGGAGAATATTTGAACTACCTGTCATTTTTGAAAGTTTGGGGATAATTTTCAGTTCTTTTTTTAGTTTGGATTAAGGGTTTCTTTTTCAGCATTTCATGTAATGTATCAACATGTCCAACTTTCATCTTGTCTTTCTTTTGGCTCTCTTTACTTCCAGAAGTTGATGTCTCAGCTTCACAGCCAATTCCACTCTTTCCCATGCAAGTAGGTCATTGATCACTTAAGATTTTTCCAACCCCATCTGAACCACACTTGGCTCTCGCTAGTAATTCTACATCTGAGAATCTTCCAAAATGAATTTTCTTCCTTCCCTCATTGGTGGTTGATTGACATTCAATTTTATTTCTAAGAGTAACAACTTCTTATTCAAGTACCTCAACAGTCTTGGACTTCTATTCCAATCTGGATGAAAGGTCATTTATGACCTTTTCTTGTTCTTAAATTTTAAGCATTAGTTCCACAACATCATTTGTGCTTTCAAGGATTGAATACTGAACTCTCACTAGTTCTTATAGTCTTTCAATCTCTTCTTCAATATTATCACCATATTCAAATGATTCTTCCACCATTTCCTTCCACTTATTTCATCTCTTACATTTATTATCAAGCTTGGAAAAAGAATCCTTAATTTGAGTCTTTGAATCATCATTATAAGTTATCTGATTATCTATACCTTTATTGATCGAGGGTTCTAACTTTAAAACAGTAGCCGTCATGGAAGCATGCTTTCCTGTTTTAAATTTGGGTTCTTCTTCTTCACAAAATTCAGTATCCTCATCTTCCTCTTCACAGACAAAACTCTTCCTCTGTATTTTCTTTCCAGATTTGAAGTCTCTATTTTTGAAGAATATTTTTCGAGGCTTCTCAATGTTCTCATCTTCACTATCTTCATCATTGATCTTTATTAAACACTGAGAAGCAATGTTCCCAACTTTTCCACAATGAAAACATGTGATAGGTAACTTCCTTTTGAATTTCCCTTTTCCCTTCTGGAAATTCTTTGCAGTGAGAGAAATAATTTCTTTTTCTTTGTCATCTTCACCGCTACTATCCTTTGATATTTTCAGTTTATCCATGGCCTTGAAATCCATTTCCTTGCTCACATGAGTCATAGCATCTTCTGGTTTGACTCTCATTTTATATGGTACCAAGCTGCTCAGTAGATCATCCAGAGAAAGTTTGGAAAGATCTCTTTCTTCAAGGGATGAACTTTGCATTGTACAGGGGTGGAAGTCTTATTAATATTTTTTTTACAATATCAATGTCTTTGAATTCTTCACCTAGTCCCCTAATTTCTCCAACCACTTCATTAATTCAATTGAAGAATGAGTCTGCATTCTTGTCTGGATGCATCTTCAGATCATCAAACAGATTGTGCAGGACTTGTAATTTTTCCTCCTTCACTTTGCTATCTCCTTCATAAATATTTTTCGAGTTTGTCCCACATGGATTTTTCTAAGGTGCAACTCACCACCTTTAGATAGATCTGATTATAAATTGATACGGTGAGTGAATTTTGTGCTTTAGCATCTACATCAAGAATTTTCCTGTCTACACCAGTCATAGCCAAGCCTTTTGGATCGGTGACATTTATACCTTGCACAGTGGAAAATAGAACTTCCATTCCAAGGGATATAAGATGAGATCTCATTCTGTTCCCCAAATATGAAAATTACTTCCATCGAAGAGAGGGACTCCCCTGACATTGACTACATTCTCCATGACGACAAAGGACATATTCAACACCAGTAAACTTCCCTTTGATACCACTTGTAGGACCCCGAGACACCCTGAGAAGGGAGGGGTGAATTAGGGTGTCAAATTTTTCTTTTAAAAGCAAGGATCTTGTTCCCACATTGGTAGGAACTAGTTAAATCTGTATGATATATATGATCAGCAATGTAACATTCACATGCAAAGAGATGACACAACAGTTTTTACTTGGTTCACCACTAAGGGCTACGTCCAAGGAGCATACGCCGAAAAGTTGTTGGTTGTACCAAATTCCACTAATCTTCACTAGTTTTGGATTAAAATGGTTTGGGAAGAGTCATTCTGTCCCGGGATCACTACCTTTATAAAGGTTCAGGGATAGCTCACTGCTTCCCTCGGGTCACTCCCGTTGACTCTCCCTGGCTCACTGCCCTTGGTGAAGTCACACTCAGTTTATAGATGTGAATGCCTCTTCATCATTGCAAAAGAATGAATCCAATATTGGATGTATATGCTCTATTGAAGTCCAACTTTCACTCGTATACTAATCCCACTGTGCACCAAAGGTATCGAGCAATCTTCTAGTTTTCGTGCAGCTCTAAAAGGTCCAGCGTACAACAACCTCACATGGCGCGCTTCTCCAATACCAGCGCGCATGATTAAAGAATGGTGCGTAAGTCACTTGCGTGGTACAAAATCAGTGCGCAGGTGACACCAACACACTTCCGCGACACTTCCTCCTTCAACTCCAAACTTGCACGACTCTGCACCTTTAACTCCCAAACTGCCGTGGTCACGTAGCCAACAACCGGCGCGCAACCTCTACTTGCGCGACCCACCAACCACTTGCGCGACTCAACCACTTGCGCGATGAGATCTCAAAAAATATCTATGTCTTTAACTTCTTTGAAAATGAGGAGGGGTGGTCCTCTATTTATAGGCAAACTGGACCCCCTGCACGTTGGTGCGCAAGTGTCCTCATGGCGCGCAAGTTCCGGCACACAGCTCCAACTTCCCTAGCCTCCGTCGCACAATTCACTTGCGCGACCACACCAATACTTATGCGACCTACTTTCCTTTTCCATATTTTGAAGTTCTGATCATGAAGAACTACTATCACACAAGTTTCTAAACCTCCTAGTCATCGGCGTGCAAGTCCTTTCTCAGCGCATAGGTCACCTGCGCGACCACACCAATATTGCACGACCCTTATCCCTTTTCCATTTTCCACATTCTGATCTTGAAAAACTCAAGGCGTGAAAGTTCCCTCTCCTACAAGTACATGGCACACAAGTCTCTTTTCCAAAAACACTTTTCTCCATTTGTCCATTTTCAGGCCCAAAAATTTGGCAAACACTGGGAAACAACACCACCTTCAATACTGTTGTCTGCTTGAACTGTATGATCACTTTGCTGATACACATTATGAACTTCCACTGAGGATTGTCAACAAACACAAACCATATTCCACTTTATTCATAGAAGACCATGGTTCCAACATTAACCAGACCTACACCATACTCACACAAAGGGGTTTATCTCAAAGACATTGAATTCCTATACTGACCCCACAGGGTCTCAAATTGTCCCTCATTAAAGGGAACATACCACCACCCTCCTCATCAATCATTTTAATATAAGATCCATAAGTCCAGCCAATAAAATAAAATATACATAAAAGTTGGCCCAACTAATTATAATTACAAAAAGTAATTATATAAAAAAATATCATATGAGAAGTTTCTGACAATTTATAAAATTTAACCTCAAATTTTTAGGAAAAATAATGACACTAGTAAGACTATATAATGTGGATCCTATGTTCCTAATATGATGTATGAGATAACTCTTGCCTCTATAGACTAATAGTTTAAAATTACAACGAAGCATAAATAATAATTCATTAATATTAATCATCATGTTCATCATTCTATGTGAAAATCATGAAAACCATAATAACATAATTTAAAAACATCAATCCCGACCCATGGTAACATGGACATCCACTAGAAAAGGTGTTTGCGACACACCTGTATGCTTTCCATCACAATGTATGAAACAACCCTATGTCTCTTATCTACCATCTACTAAAAAAGTAAAAAATAAAATAAAAACACCTGTGATACATCTTTGTAGTGTCCCTTCCCAGCTCACATTTAGAAAAGTAACTAGACCAATTTTCAACATCACCTCAATCACGCCTCAATGAACTCTAGAGTTTCCAAACTAGAAGAAGGGGTTTCCTGAGAAACCATGTGGAGGCTATACGTCGAATATTAGAGTGAAAAATATAATACAAAATAACTAAAAATCATCCATCACTAATAAAATTAAATCAGAATTAGATTAATATAAATAAGATTGTAGGTAAATATAAACAAGGGGATAATAAATGGAATATAATAAATAGACAATACAACCATAACCAAATACAACCAACTAACCAAATACATGGCTTTCCACATGTACATAATTAGAAGAAAGAATAAAACATATTGGATATATGACTGTACTGTTCTATACAACATCATATGCTCCTGACACCGTCTAAGCTATTCGACAACATGTACAACATCAGATCCAGGAGCCTTATCCAATATTTTACCTATATTAAGTGAACATATTATTGGGTACCAATGTTCAATGGTGGACCAAGTAGGGTATGAGTATAAAACATAATAGGGTTACAAAAAAGTGTTCACACAATAACAAAAAAATGTTGGTTTATATGCATGTTAATATCTCCGAATAAGTAATTAAATTATACTAAAATAAATAAAAAAACAAAATATCTGGTTTGTTCTGATTCCTAAATGTCTCTGAGAACATCTCCTGGACCATGAAAACACATGTACCATAACCATATAGGGGGACCATGTACCCCCTAGTGTCGATCCTTAAGTCTATTACCATAATTGACCAAACCTAATTTCACCAATACTAGGGTGCCATTGAGAACATCACAATGATCAAACCTCCATATAACAGACTCAGATCTGTTTAGTATATGTATCAAGTAACACATACTTCCCCTAAAAGTTTTTTCTCAGAATGTTCATACCCTGTAAGTGTAACATATCTAGTGAATACTCCAAGAAAGATCCATCCCATTATGATGGATCATCCTTAGCTCCATATCAATGGCATCCTCACCAATAGAATCATGGACCTACCATATGGGAGTTTTCTTATCCATGGGAATAACCCATAAATATCATGGACTTTCCCTATGAGAATTTTCCCATCAAAGGGAATAGCCTAGAAGTATCACAAACATCCTCTATAGGAGTTTCTTAGCAATAATTATCACATGTATAAAAAATAGACACTACTTGTGGGATATTCTATACAAAATAAAGACCATCCATAAGGGAATTTTACATTTTATAACCAAAACCACATAGAGGCGTATACAATAAATCACCATTAAAACAAGATAAATAACTGGGGTTAGATCAATTCCTAACCTTTCATCACTATCTAAATCCTAATATCACCCTCTCACCTAGGTTAGTAAGCCACTAGGTCACCCATTGGGATCCTATAGGTTCCAATGAAACCAGAGGCACCCCACTTGTGGTCCCTAGCCTTATCAAATTCTTAGGTCATTTATTATCTCTCGTAGGGAATCATTCTACTCATTAACACCATGAGAACACATGGTAACAAAACCTCCCTAGTTAATTCATATTGTAAATGATAAATAATGATGGATCCTAGCACATCATAAGGTCTTAGGGGTATTATTAGTTTGGTCTGCTCACCCGACCCATGTCCACCATACTCTGTGGTTCTATAGTGTCACAATTTCTCTAATACGACCTACTAGGGATAATAAATATTTAGTCTACATATATAAGGGCCACTTAATCACCAATACACAAGGGCATAGTTTTCACATGGCATGATCTATATCCCATGAAAACCATTCAAACCATGTTATCAAATTACTAAAACCCATCATTTATTTATAGAATGTTTCAATTAATTTAAATAGGGTCTTCCATTGGATTTTAATAGGCCAATTCCTTAAATTGCGTGACCGAACACCACATGTATTATAAAGAAAATACATAAAACCATATAGAATGTCTCATAATCACCTTTCTAAATTTTAGTCTTTCCCAATTATTTACAAAGGTCCAACAACCACTATGAAGGCCCATATATCCGATTCCATGATCAACCAAACTCATTACAAATACCCAAGTCCCAAAATCAAGCGAGACATTAATAATTAATTAATTATAAAATTTATAATTTATTAATAAATTTAATTTAAACTCATTATATTTTTTGAAAACCTACTGTATTGTTACACTACATTGGAACCATGAAGAAATACTCACTATGAACCTGCGATGTACCCCTATCCTCATTCTGAGAATGATCCCTAATAGAAAATTTTTAATTGTTAGGACCAAGTTGTGTTTTTGTTGAATTTTTTGTCAATATATTATTATATTGATTGTTTTGAAGAAAAAAAGTATGTTGATAAAGGTAATCTAAATCCATATTGAAATAGAGTGTGTATGAACTTGTTAGTCAGATCCAGAACTATCGACATGACAATTAGATCCAAACTATCAGACTCAGACCATAGTCACGAATCATTGAATATGTTTCATCATATTGGGATGTTGGATGAGAATCATATTGAATCTTGAATGAAAGGAATATCATAATTATAATTTGTATCAGAGTCTAAATTGATCTGATGTAAACCTAACAATGCTTTTCTATTTTGTATTTCACACAAGTCATAAGTTATCTGAAGAAAATTGTGATGTAGGCCTTATGAAGGAAATGTGGAGAGATGGTGGCATCCATAAAATGAAAGTTTGGACGGAACGAAATATATTTCTAGAATAATGAATAATGGGAAGTTATAAAACCTTCCATTATTAATCATACGATTCTATTCCAAACCTAAATGTATTCTAAGTAATGAGGAAGTCATGATATAAGCTGCAGTTTGTGGAAGATAAGAGAATATGATGTGAAGTATCTTGGCTAGTGCTCATCGGTGTGAGGAAAATTAGACATATAAGGATAAAGATCATATGTATGAGAACCACCAACATGATAATATCACAAGGATAGAATATTTATAATACTAAAGAAAATAAGTCACTTCCAACACTATTCCATCAGATATGGTATTCCACTGATCTATCATAATGGGATTTGAAGCTGATTCATATTGTTGAAATCCCTTGTATTTTGGATGTATAATTTTATGGGAGTTAGAATTTAGTGGTAAAATTATAGAGATCTATGAAATATAAGTGATTATATATCGATCGATCAGACGTATGCAGACACTAATGAAGTCATTATATGCTTATCTTCATTGAATAAGAGATCATCATACTGAATAATTGAAGAAAATGTGAAATAATTTGAAGATATTTTAGATGTACTGATAAATAGTTATATGGAGAATTCATATGAGAATACTTTCAGTGTTTACAAGTGGTCATCATAATGATCCATCTTATGTATTTAATATATTTTCATCGTAATTAATAATCGTAATTGAGAATCGAAATGAAGAATCAGACTCATAAAATGTTTGTATAGTTGAAGAAGTATAAAGTTGTAAGAAGATTTGAGAAGATCACAAAAGTATTATGAATAGTTGAATAATTCAAAGATAAAGACATAAATGAATAATAAATTATTTATTTATTAATTTCATTAAGAGGGAAATGAAATTTTTTCCCTCTTTTACCATTCTGGGGTACCTATAAAAGGAGAGCACACTAAATTCATAAAATGTGTGAAAACATGAATGGTTAACTTGTGTTGAGAGCTATGAATTTTTTTGTCAGGTATTGAGTTTACAACCAGAGATTGTTTTTCCAGATGAAGCTAAATAAGGTCTATTAAAAAAAAATCCATCAGAGTTAGGTTGAATCTGATCAACAAATCAAGTTTCAATGGACGACGCTTCATCAAAGAAAGTCCATTAGAGTAATACCGTTGGAGTGACATCCATCAAAGAAAGGTTCATCAGACCAAGTTCCATTGGATAGAGAAATTATGAGCTATCGATTGAGTTCCTACTCAATTGAATAAGGAAGTAGAGGAAGTAGAATCTGACCAAGGTCAATTGGATAGAGCCCACCAGATAGTGGTTACTAGACTCAGGTAGATCAGACTGAATTTTCCTGAGGATTTTTTTGAATTGAGTTTCAGGAAGAAATTTCCAGAATATCAAGTTACTTAGAGACATGATGAAGTTATTGAAGATTTTATGTAGGTATTGTTGGATTCAGATTACTTATGGTGGAAGTGAAGACTTTATTAAGTAGATCCCAGAAGAAGAAGGAAAGTTGAGCTTGTAACTGTGGATAGTTAACAGTTTCTAAAAAGGGTTGTCATAATGGGGGTGTATAACTAGCAATGGGAAAGTGGATACTAAAAAGGATAGTTAGGGGTATAATTAGTAAAAGAATGAAATTTTCTAATAGTATTATAGAATTTTTAATTACTTATGCCTTTATATTTGGAAAATAATTTAGGTAAATAATCCATGTTAGTGGGACTATCAAACATGGAAAGGAGTATATATTTGTACTAAACATTTTAAATATCACGTGATTACTTCTATTTATATTTATAGTATATGAATGGTGAGTTTGAGAAGTTTTATTTGAGTGGATCATAACTTTAATAGGTCTCAGAGGTTTAGAAAGTTTACTAAAGAAGTTAAATTTTTTTATTATAAAATAAAAAGGAACCACTGATTACCCCTCTCTTAGTGGTCTTGATCCTATTTGGGAACAACAATTGGTATCAGAGGTATTATCCCTCTAGAAGATCCATCTCTATGAAATAATAATTTCAATTCAAAAAAAATTGGGATGTTTCAATTTTTAATAGAAGTAAATATCAATGTTGGAAGAATAGGATGTTACCGTGTCTTCTTTCACTTGGCCTTGAAGTTTGAGATACATAAATAGTGGGATTTCATCCCATCAATGAAGATATTATAACAGCTTATGACAAGATAATAATAAATGTTTATAGAAAATATTAGAGTGATTTTTAGATGGATCACATTTATGATGTTTATGAAATGATTTTGGGGTTTCTGATAGCTAATAAAATGTGGGATAAGTTGAGAAGAATATTTGAAGGGAATATAGAAATTAAGGAAGCCAAATTTAAAATAGGAAGAATTAGATTTGAGGATTTGAAAATGGATGATGATGAAATTATTGATACAAAATTTGAAAGGGTAAATGATATTTTAAGTGTCGTTAGAAGTTTTTGTGAGAATATGGTAGATTCTAAAATTTTTAAGAAACTTATGAGAAACTTTATAGACAGGTTTGATGCCAAAGTCCTAGATTTAGAAGTTCTTAACGATTTATTCTTGGAAGATCATCAAAATATCATTGTGTCATATGAAATGAGAAAATATCCCACTTTAAAGAAGAAATATGATAGATAAATGAATTTAAAATCTTTGTTAAAAGGAAAAAAATATAAATAAGTTGAAGAAGAATCAATTGATTCAGTGGAATAATAAGAATTATAATATTTAAATACAATTGTTTCTATACTCTATAAGAAATAAATTAAGGGAAAATAAAAAATTAAAACTCTCAAATGTTGAAATTGTAAAGGGAAATGACATTTTCCATAGAATTTTCCAACTATGAAAGTTGAAGAGTATGAGTCTGAAGAGGATGATAAGAAATATTAGAAACGAAAGTGGAAGAAAAATAAGTAAATATTTCCTTATATCAATATGAAGAAAAGTTATTTGAGCATAAGAAAGAATAATGATTCCTAATATAATGATGAATCAGATCATGAAATAATCTTTATTTCTCAAGTTAGAAATGGAATAAATTTTTCAGATAGTGATGATGATGATGAAGAGATTTCTGAAATGAAGTGGATTGTTAAAGAAATAAGGAAAAATTAATTGACCATAATACTTAACTCAAGAAAGAAAAAAGAATTTTAAGAAATATATTGATAGTATAACTTTTGATAGTAGTGATCAGATAGAGAAATAATAAAAAAATATCATTTTTATTAGATCTTAGAATATGAATATTGTTGAGATTAATAAAAAATGAAAATTTATAGAGAAAGATCAATTGAAAATGATAACCTCAACGTGGAGGAATCTACACTTTTTGAATAAAATTAGAATAAAAATTTAAAGATATATTAATCCAAAAACATGATAGATGTTATGAAATATATTTTGGATGAAAAATAAGAGAATTTTTTATAAACAGAATAAATGCATCTTATAACCCACAGTGAGATAAGAATGTTAAGAGAAAAATTCACCAAGGTAGTTGTTGTTAAAGGTGAAATTTCTAAAGAAAGTAAAAATGAATATTTACAAAATAAGGTTTGTGATAAAATACTTTCACAATATAAGATAGTAATTCTTCATTAAATTATACTCTTGATAAATTTTTTCCACATTTTGTAAAGAAACAACAATGAAAAATTTCTGAACAAGTTCACTATCAATATAAAAAAAGGTTCATAGGTCACTATTCGTGTTGTGGAATTTTCAAACATAGATATTATTCATGTTGGTACAACATGTCTCTATTAGTATATATGTATAAATAATGGGGAAATATGCTGATCATAGAAAACCAAAAATTTCTAAATTATTTTTTGAATTGAAAAAGGGAAATTAGAAGATGAAGAAAGATGAGTATGTTAAAAAAGTGAAGAAAAATAAATATATTGAGTTCAAAAACATGGAGTGCTTAGTCATATGGTCAAAAAAAGTTTAAATGTATTGGAACTTAGAATAAGAATAAAAATCATCTAAATAAAAGGTGAAGAAAAAGGTTTCTAATGTTATGAAAAAGTTGATAAAAATTGTTAACAGATGGTGATTTAAAATTTTTGAAAAAGTTCCAAAGGTGAGATCAAGAATGGAATATTACAAAAAGTTGTTTGACTATCTTATCAGCCCAAGATGAAGGCATGGAATAGGTGTAACAAACTCAATGGACCAAAAATGTTATTAAATAATAAAAAAGTTGACATCCTTAACATAAGATTCTACATATGAAATGAAAATTATTACAAAATATGAGAAGGAAGATCAGAAGGAATAAAATACAATTATCAGAAAATCAAAGAAGAAGAAGAAAAATGAAAGGCTAAGAGAGGATTATCAATCCAAAAGATGTTTCTATGAAAAAACTAAGGTTCCTCTTTATTCCCAAAGTATTTTTATTTTTACTAACATATTGGGAATTAAAGGATTTTAAATAAGAAATCTGATGAATGAGCCTCTTACTACTCTAGAAAAATAAAGTAACAAGGTTACAAAATATACATTTTTGAAAGTTGTTTTTATACACATGGAATTTATAATATATTTATTTAGATGGGTGAAGGTTACTTTTTTCTGAAAAAAAATCCTTTTAAATTTTCCCAAAGGAATGATAATGTTAAAAGAAACATGAAAAGGGTTTTACATGAAAGTTTTGTAATAGAAAACATTGAAAACCTTGATTATTCACTCTTTTTTTCTACATCAGTTTTGTCCACATGGTCTTAAAGATATTTAATTAAAGGATATTTGTTAAGAAACTAATGTGATTTATATTTTCTCCTTTCAATGAATTTCAATATTTTGAAATGAAATGTTCCAACCCTGGTAAATGAGATCAGCTTTCAATAAGGAAAAAACATTTCATAATGGTACCTTTGAATCTGATTGTTAATAAGGGAGGGTGATAAAGAAAAGGTGGAGAGATAAGAAACAGGGGGATCAAGAAAAGAATTGGGAGAGGAAAAAGTGATAAAATAAAAAAACACGTGGTATTATTTTGAATTGGCTGAAGTGGGTATTGATAATAAAGATAAATGGGGATACTATTAGGCCCATGTTGTGTGTTGGATGTATTGTTTGTCAATATATCAATTTGATTAATATATTGAATAAAGAAAGTATGTTTAGAAATTTCATGGAAATATGGATTGAATAACAGTGTGAGTGAAGTTTTCAATCAGATCTAGAACTGTCAACATGAAAATAAGATCCAGACTATCAGACTTAGACTATATATGTTAGTAGTCGAATACGATCAATTGTATTGGTATGTTGGGTGGAAATCTTATTGAGTCTAGAATGAAAGGAAAATAATAATAAAAAGATGTCTTGGATTCTGAATGGATCTGATTTAAACATGATGATGATATTTTATTTTTTCTTTCACACAAGTTATAAAATATCTAATGAAATTTGTGACGAATGCCTTTTTATGGAAATGGTGAGAGTTGGTGCTATCCATTGTATTATTTTTTGGATGAAAAGAAGGATGTTTATAGAATATTGACGAATGGAAAGTTAGAAAACCTTGTATTATTAATTAGATGCTGACATATTGATCCTAAATGTATTCAATTTCATGTGGAAGTTCTGATACAAGATGGAGTTTGTAGAAGAGAGGAGAATATGATATGAAGTATCTTGGATACTTCTCATTGGTGTAAGGAACACCAGACACAAAAGGATGAATCTCATTAGTATGAGAATCATCAGAGTGACAATATTTTAAGTCTAGAATATTGATTGTACTGAAGAAAATAAGTCACCCCCAACACTGGTCCATCAGATGTGGTATTCCATCGATCCATCATAATGGATTCTGACACTGATTAATGTTGTTTGTATCCCTTATATGTTAGATAAAGATATTTATCAGAGGTAAAATTTAGTGGTCAAATTTTTGAGATCTATGAAAGAAATGAGATTAGAGACTGATCAATTATATGTATTCTATCTCTGATGAGGTCATAAAATGCTGAAATTCATTGAACATGGGATCATCGGTTTGAGGAATTGAAGTGAAGGAGAAATAATTTTAAGATATTTCATATGTGATTATAAAGTGTTATATAGAGAATTCATATGAGAATAATTTTAGTGTGTACTGGAGTTCATCGTAATGGGACATCTTTAGCCTTGTATATGTTTTCATTATAATGAAGAATCATAATGGATAATTGTAATGAAGAATTATACTGAATAAATTTTTATAAACTTGAATATGTATGAAATTTTGAGAAGATTCTAGAATCTCTGAGAAGTATTATTAATTTTAGAAGAAGTTAAATATAAAGAATTAAATGAATGCGAAATTTAGGATTTATGATTTTTTTGAGCAGGAAGGGAAATATTTGCCCACTTTTACCATTATAGGGTGTCTATAAAAGGTGAGTATAATACATTCATAAAGTGTGTGAAAACTCAAATCGTTAATATGTGTTGAGATATGTGATTTTTTTTCCAAGTATTGAGTTTTAAACTAGTGTTTTTTTAGGTTGAAGCTAAGAAAGGTCCATCAGAATAAATCTATTATATTGAGGTTCAATTCGATCAGTGGAGCATGTTCCAAAAAATGATGATTCATTAGAGCAAGTCCATCAAAGTAATCCCATCATAGAGAAATTCATCATAGAAAGGGTCATCAAACTTAGTTTCATTGGATATAAGAATTGTGAGCATATAATTGAGTTTCTATTCAATTGAAGAAGGAATTACTAGAAGGAGAATCAGACTAAGGCCAATCAGATAGAGACCATCAAAAAGAGGTCACTAGACTCAGGCAGATAAGACTTACTTTTTTCTGAGGATGTTTTTTGACTGATTTTCTGGAATAAGTTTCAAGAAGAACAAGTTCCTCCTTGAATTTATCAAGTTTTTGAAGATTATATATAGGTAATGTTTGATTCATCTTACTTTTAGAATAAGTGAATAATTTCTAAAGTGGATCAGAAAATAAGAAGTAATTAGAAGTGCGTAACCATAGAAACATACCAGTTTATGAAAAGGCTTATCTTGCTATGGTGTATAACCAGCTATGGTAAAGTGGAGACTAAAAAGGATAGTTGGGTGGTATGACCAACTATAGTAGGAATGTTGTTATTAGGAGTGTATAATTTCTCATTGCTTTTGCCTTTGTATTCCATAAAGAAGATATTTAAATAATCCATGTTGATGGGACTATCTAATAAATAAAGGAGTAGTTATTTGTATGAAACCTTGTAAATATTTAATAATACATTCCACTTATATTTGTTTCATATATAAGGTGAGGTTGAGAAGTTTCATTTGAGTGGATTTTAACTTTAAAATCTTGCATTGGTTAATAAATTTTACAAAATACGTTAAGAAACCTTCTTATAAAAGAAAAAGGAACCTCTGATTCAACCCCCCCTCAGTGGTCATGATTCTATTTGGGAATAACACAAACAATAATTTTTTTAATCTAGTTTAAGATGAAAATATTTGAAATATATCTATGTTAACATACCTCAAGGAAGCTGTATGTGGTGATTTGCATAAATCATCTTAGGATTCCCTATACACAATAATCATGAAATCCCATTGTTGCTCGACCGATTGAACCATGCTTCAGTGGAATTAAAATTAACTTCCTAAATCAGGAAACCAATATTAGAAAATAAAAGAAATGATAAATAATTAATATCACCTATATACAATACTACCCTTAAATCAATAAAGAAAAACCTCACAAATCATCCCTTGATCAAGGGATAAGATAAGTAGGGAGGGGGCATGGTCGGTTGTGCTGCACACGCATGAGGAGGAAGGAGAAAGGGGGGAATAGGTTCTTAATATTGTAAGGGGAAAACCATAAAAATCTACTTTTAACGAGTTACATGGTTTGACAACACAACATTCACAAAATTTAACCATCCATGCAGTAGGATCTTCCCAAGAGCACCCCACTAACATATTTAAGTGACTTGGTTTTATAGACCATGATCTAATCATGTAGAATGAAACTGTCTCAATTTAATATATTTCACATGGTTTGTATGTAACTTTGTGAAAACTATGTCCCAAGCCCCATGTACAACCCAATCCACAAGTTTTACTCTAAAATCCACATTATTTCCTCTAAACCATGTACTATCCCTATTATAATTCATTTCCCTATATAATCTGAACTAAAAATCCTTTTACATAAGGGTATAAGCATGGTTTTATCTAATCCATGTGGCCTAAACTATGACCCTTGGTTAGAGTTCCCCAAAATACTTTTAAATTCAACCGGATTCTCCTGAGGCATTACTAAAGACCTGAGTAACCTCTTCGGATTCAAACATTATCCAAAAATGTCATCTTTTGATTCTTAAACTCTCATAATTTAATCTCCAATCCCAGTTTAAATTTCATCCCACCCAAGAAATTGAAAATTAAAATTACAAATTAATTTTCGAACTTTACTGTACATACAATATACTACATATGAATTAATTCTATAACATATCACTTGAGTGTTGAGTGTATGAATTTTCTAGTGTGTAAGAATTTCAATTCACGACTTTGATCAAAACATATAATCTTGAAGTCATTCTATATGATTTTGAGGTAGCATTCATAACTTGGATATAACATACAACTTTAATATCATATGACCTCATAGATTTTATAATATTTTTAATGTAATATGATAAGAATAATATACTACTATTTTTTACTTCATGCCTTTTTTAAATTACAAGTATGTTGCAAACTAAAAATTTAATTTTTAGATTTTTTTTATTCAGAAGAGAAATTAATTGTGAGGATCCTTATGTTTTTTTATAATTTTAAAAATATTATAAATATTGTAGAAGCTATGATTCAATGATGAGATGAGAATAATACACTTTAGAGAATAATATAATCACTCATGATGAAATCTAAGTTCCACATCATAACTGGAAATCCACTATACAAATTTTATGTAGTTTTTATGAGTAAATCATATAAAGATACTAGTGTGAGTTTATTTTGGGATGAATTTGGAACATGATCCTATTAGATATAATGAGGATCTATTCATAAAATAATAAAATGTGAATAAATAAGGAGAGGGAAAAGTTTTAATTCAACAAGGGACAACCATGTTGAAAAAAGATAAAAGGGGATTTGAGATCATGGTAGGTGAGATTGTGCATGTGACTTGTTTTACAAGAAACAAATAATTTATTTTCATTTATAGAAATGTGAAATGAACACATAAAAATTAATAAGGATACATTTACATATGAAGTATGCATATCTCAAAAATGCTGGTTGAGATTTCCAAAATATTATATGCAACTAAATAGAAAAATAAGAGAGTGTAACTGAAAAGATGGGACAGAAGAGACTCCCTCGAAGAGGAAAAATAAGAGTTTGCAAAACCTATATATAACTGAAAAAATGTTGTGTTTTGAATAATATAAGAATATAACCAAGCATTGTTGGTTAAATCAATAGAAGAGGAATAATAAGAAAGTAGTAACATACCATCTCTGGTACTTAATTATGTGAACATTTAGCAGACCAGTGTACTATTATATAACTATAAAATAATTTTTAGTGAAGTGAATTTACTTATATATTTTCTAGATAAAATATATTCTAAGAATTAATTATTGAATTTATTATATAATAGTTTCAAAAAAAACATATTCTAAAAATAACTATGAAGATGAGTAAAAAATATAGGCCAAGATGAATAAGAATCTGTTGAATACATAAAGAAGTTGAAGAATCTGTTCGAGGAAGAAAATTAGTTTTGTTATTGTGTGACATACTAGATATTACTTTTGTTCTACATGAAATGAGAAAATAATATATAAGACTAGCTGGTATGATTCCATTTTGAAGACTGTGGGGTTTATTATAAAGAGCCCTTCACTAGTGTGATATAGTGAAGGAATTTCACTAGTGTAATATAATGACCAATTTCCCATTTAAAATGGAAATACTGGTTTTAGAATAATCTTAGGTCAACCTGCTATAATTGATAATATGATTATTATTACAGAATTCATGTTCCAATGGGATTTGAACCTACAAAGTGCAGGTTTCTTCCATTTAGACTGAACCTTGTAAAAGCACCAATCCAAACATCACTTTCAATATTTCCTTCAAATTCAGGTGTTTTATAGGTAAAATTAAAATAGATCCATTTACATCCTATATAGTGTTAGAGTATAAAAACAAAATGGGGTAAGATTTTAAATAGAACATTTATATTTGGATAAAATAATTTGAAAACACTTAATTCACCCCCTCTTAGTCATTTATACATGTTCCACTAACACTTAAAAAGTGTTATCAATGAATATTCTCAATTTAATGGATCAATTAATCAAAGGTTGCGAAGGTTGTTACTATAAGGACAATTAAAACATTATAGGGTTTCGAGAATATCAAAATTTAACTTGTCCAATAGGTTTCTGGAGGCGTGTTTTTTATTGGTGCCAATCAGATCTTGATATAATACAACTAGGTTCTCATAGTGAGGTGATCTACCTGGTTACTGGAAGAATGTTACCAAAATATGGATGTAGTACTACTATAGTTTATCATATATGGAAAGTAAAATTTTCTAAAAATAGGCATACATCATGTTCTGTTAATTAGGTGGAATTCTATATCATGGTATAAGACTACTAAAATTTTGAAGAAATATGATGATCCCTTACATTGTACGAATTTAGTGTAAGATAATTTTTTAGTGGAAGGTGTTTTTTTGACACAATTTGATAATATTAGGGTTAAAGTTACAGATCATAAAGGATGATAGTTTACTAGTTATGGAAGGTATTTATTTATGTTGGATGAAAAAGTTAGCCAGAAGAATAGCTGGAGAATTAGAAGGCCACATTATGATGCATATGTATTTTTGTATAAGTTTTAATAGGAATAATGATTCATTCACTAGAAGGAGTCTCTATGATAGGAGTCATTTAATACAATGAAAATAAATGGAGACCAAGAGTTATGTTCCCCATAGGTTAAATTTAATATGTTCTCACAACCTTAATCTTGGAGGGGGTGGATGAAAATGTTACCAAGTGTCCAATAGATCATAATTTGTGTTAGGTAAGATGACTATGACATTTCATAACTTATGTATTGTGATGGTAGATTAGGTTCTTGTTCTAGGATCCCCAGGACCATTACTGATGTAGTGGTTCCATCTAGAAGATTAATGGAAGGAGATATGGTGTGGCATAGATATAATTCAATAGAATTTAAACAATTTTTAAGTGATAATAATTGTTAAAGGGTTTGGTTTTTTACCCTTGGGGTGGGTGTTCATGGTAATGGAACGTGTGGAAGGTTTCAATATCCATAAGTATTATTGGTTTTTTAGTGATCCAATGATCATAATACATAATTTGAGGAATGGTTATCACAATCTCAGGAGAGAGTGAGAGGAGAAAGGATGAAAATTTTACATCCTATGAAGTTTTTTTTGGAAATTAGTGATAATGATTTAAATATTTAGTGATCACATATGGTGTTCAAGTTTTAGTGGGTTCTCTCTTTTAAATATATTTTATTCTAAAGTATCTTCAATATAAAATAAAAAAAATGAAGTAGGAAGACTGATAGTTGGCCTAGAAATGAGTGGTTTTGGATTAATATGGAGTTCCAGAATACTACTAGATTTGTTTGACTAATTCATTAATGCTGATTGAAAACATTGGTAGAAATGTTTCACATAGCAGATATTAATCTTCCATAAAAGGGTTTTGGATTCAGAAGAAATGTTCAGGTTTAGATAGGACAAGTGGAAATGTATATCATTTTCAATTGGGGGAAGGATCCATTAGATGATACACTAGATGTCTAGAATTTGTACATCTATTCACTGATCTATAAAGTATATAGAAGATGCAGACTTTCGCAATGTCAAAGTTTGAGTAAGGAAAAACCTATGTCCTAGAACCCATTTCATTGAATGGTCTTCGATTATACAGTAACAATCATTAGAATACTATTATACCATTAAACTTACCACTATAATGGATGTGGGGTCCTCAAAGGATCAAAATCATGGTTGGATACTATGGGAGAAAAGGCTAAACTTGTCTTTGTTACAATTATTAGAAGTTCAGTTGGAGTTCATCATGACGATGACTTAAATATTTATGATTTTTCTATAGAAATTAGTTTCACAGATTTCTCTAGAGTTTGGTGTACCAAAAATTTATCATATTTTAGTAACATGTGACAAAGTGTTATAAGTTGATGTATGGAAAAGTGGGGCTGAAGACATGATTCATGAAACAATTTGTTGATAGAAATTAATGAAAATTAGAGGATGAAAACCCAATTCATATTTACTTTGGAATAATTCCATTTTGGTATTTATATGAGTTTCTTAGTTTCAGTGTAATGGTAGATCATGGTTTTATATAATTATATAAGTATTCTTTCAGTGGGGGCCAATAAAATAAGAATGCACATGGAGTAGAGAACCATGTGGATGATATAGAAAGAGAATGAATAGAAAAAAACTAGTGAAACTTTAGTGTGGTAATTATAATGGTCTTCGTGTATGATATATCTATACTTGAAATATTAAAATTATTCTCAATTGAGAGATTTTTTTGTTTCGTTGGAGAACTAATTTTTGGATATAGTGTCAATGTTTCAAAAGCTTAGTCATCAATAGTAACACATACGATAACCTGAATGAAGAGAGTAAAATTGCACCATGAATGTATGAGTTTAACCAAGTAAAGTCATTACACAAGTATTTCAGGATTTGTATGGGTCATTCAACCAGATACTATATCATCAGTTGAAAGAATGTTTTATGGGGCATTAGGATGTTTGGACAACATATACACACTAGGCGATACCACAAAAAGGTGAGTTTAGCATTTGAAGCGAGATAGAAGAGTTATATATATACAACATAGTGATTTTTGAGTGAATAAATGTTACAGATTTTCATATGTTTCATATAGTGAAGGAGTCTATCATTGATCTAGATAATACAGTGAGGTAGATGGAAGGGGAAACTTTCAATATCTGAACAAATGTTTAGAACTTGTGAAGAAAGTGCAGATGTTTTAGAATTGAAAAAATTTACTAATGGAGGGGCTTTAAATCCTTCCTTAGTGGATGTAGTAAAATGATATCTATCAAATTCATCAGTGTAGAGTGTATTTAATATTTGTACTATTCACTAGGAGTTGACAGTTTATGAAATAAATTATAAGGATAAACGAAGGTCAAACTACGCTTCAAAGGGTATCATGCACATATTAGATGGAGTTTCTGACCAGGTGACCATTTAGGACCACTATAAATAGTGTTATTAGTCAACCTATGTAATTAAAAATGCTGAAAATTAATAGAGGTGCTCGTAGGGCTAGACTCAAAGGTAGATGTGGCTTTAAAAGGATTTCACTTGGGTGTATACTAGTACCAAAGGCTAAAATACCCAATAATGTGGATTATTTAGCTCAAATATTTATTGATAAACTCAAAAGTAAAGATATGACAATTATACAATAGTATATCAATATTTTTCGCAAAGATATTAAATGTTTTCTCCAAGAATATGAGGTTGATTTTTTAATCAAACTTATACTTAGTGCTATGACTATATTGATGAGTCCTTATAGAATGACCCTATTGAATTGGAGGAAAATAATAATAAGATACAATAGAATCTATACAAGGGTTTTATACTCTAAATTCCATCACCATTGGGTGCACTAATACTCTTTTTTTAAGATGAATGAAGGATCAATGTGTCTTTTTATTAATTGTGAGGAGATTAATAAGATCTTGATCAATAACGAGTATCATATACCATGTATTGATGAACTTTTTGATCAACTTTGAGGAGATCAATAATTATCTAAGGTGGAAACTCGATCTGGATATCATTAATAATGGTGAAAAATAAATATATACCTAAAAAATTCTTTTGTTAAAGATATGAACACTATTAATTCATAGTGACGCCTTTCAAACTTAAAAATGACAACACAATCTTAATGGATTTGATAAATAGAGTATTTATAGTTTACCTCAACCAATTTTTTTGTTCTCATTATAGATAAAATTCTGGTATATTCTAAGAGAAAGGAATAACATAAAGAGTATTTTTGGATTGTTCTAAAGACCATTAGAATAGATAAAAAATATACTAAATTTAACATGTGTGAATTTTAGATATAAACAATACTATTCTTGGGTATTGTAATCAATAACTAGGGTATATCCATGGATCCTTCAAAGAAAGGAGTATTTGAATATATAACCTAGAAAAACTACTATAATAGATATCCACAATTCTATTGGATTAGTTGGATACTATCGATTATTTATGGAAAATTTATCATATATTCCTACTTCACTAGAAAATTTATCTTAGAATTTAGTTACATTCCTTTTTATAGATGAATCTAGAGATAATTTCAATGATATTAATATATCGGTACCTACTTCAATTATAATCACATTTCATATAGTGGATAAGGGTTTTTTATATATAATGATTCATTAAAGAATGGGTCATGTTATTTCTTTATTCAAAACGAAAAGGATATATCTTAAGCCTCATGTTAATTAATGATTGATATAAAAAAATTTACAATGAATGATTTGGAAATAATAATGAAAACTTTTACATAAAATATTTATAGGAATTTTCTATATGGATAAAATTATGATATATATATATTCACTGATCATAATATATTAAACAATATATTAATAAAGAAGGAGTTGAACAAGAACAAATGGATATGATTAGATTTGATTAAAGACTAGGATTACTGAATACATTACCATCCTGATAAGGAAAACAAGGTGGTTGATACTCTATATATAAATGATTAAACTACCTTATCCATGATGATAATACGATTGTATTTTTAATGTGAGGACATTAAAATCATAAGGGAAGGGGTGAAATCAGACATTTCTTAAATTATTTCTCATCCATCCATCTATATGAAGATCATGGTGGCATAGAAGTATGATATAGAGATAAATAAAAAGATTAAAAATCTTTCAATTTTCATCCTAGAAAACTATAGAATTATAAAATTTAAAAAATAAATATGTGTCCCATATATACTAGAACAGAGTTACAAGTTATTGTATTTTCACATAGATCATAGTTCTCTATTTATATTGATAGATCAAATAAGTATAGAAATAACAAGGAGAATTTTTTGTTAGACAACATGATGGGGGATATTGTGAAGTATATATCTTAATTGATGGTGTATTAATATGTCAAGGATGAATGTCATAAGTCTTAGGGGATTATGAAACTATTATTTATACCCTTATAAAAATGGGAGAACATCACCCGATACTATATCATAAAACATCATAGGACCTTTATAGGATATAATTCCATTTGTTTCATGATTGAACAACTTATGAATTCAACATAGTTCATCAGTATTTGATAGTATTTCTCACTTTTTTAAGATGAAAAGATATAAATGAAAAAAGTGGTAAAGATACATGAAGTACCATATTTTATTGTATCTGATCAAGATATTTGGTTATCCTCAAAGTTCTAGGAGATTCTTTAATAATCATTGGATTTAGAGATGATATTTAACAAAAATTATCATCCTATATATGGTGATCAATCAAAAATTATTATTCAAACAATATATTATTTTATAAGATACAACATTATGGGTTTCAATGGATGTTGAGATCAAAATATTCTTCTTGTAGTGTTTTTATACAACAATAATTTCCACTCTTGAATTAAAATGGAACATAATGAGGATTTTTAGGGGAAGAGGCTCAAAAAACGATGATATAGGAAAGATTCTAGAGAGAATTTTTTTGGGACTAAGTATTTCTCAAGATATGACAAAGAAGATTAAAACTATTCAGTGATAAATTAAATCAGTATAAAGTTGATATAAGAGCTATGAAGATAATAATTGATGGAATTTTTAATTTAATGTTGTAGATAAGTGATTCCTTCAAATATCAACATGGAATATGATCATGATATTCATGAAGAAGGAATAATTGATCCCAAGATATATCATCCCCTTTAAGATTCTTGATCATGTGGGGACTATATCTTATCACATTACGCTTCCACCAACCCTCTCATAAGTGAATGATGTGTTCCATTTACCACTTTTTAGGAAGTACATACCATATACATCCCATGTACAAAACACAAAGGGTGTACACCTATAACATGATAATTATTATGAGGAATAATCAATGAATATTTTATATTATTGTTATAATGTAATATGAAAAAAGGAAACTTACCTGGTTAAAGTATTCTAGAGAAATAAAATGTTTTTGGAAAAACATCAGAACCTTAATATGTAATTATTATTAAGTACCCTCATATACTCTCATGTGAGAAATGAAAATTTGATGGTGTATTTTTTTGAGTGGGGTATAGTGAAACAACATACATTTTTATTCCTTAAATATGTTAAATATCTTATCTTATATACAAAATCAAACTATCTTGAACAAACACTAAAAGTTATAAAGATAAAATATTATAAAAAAAGATAAACATTAATATACTTTAAGAAATAAATATAAAACATCACTATAGATATCCCAATAGGAATAAAATAATAGGTAAATACAAACACTATAAAATTGAAATAACCATCTTCATAATTTTCCCTGAAGATCATACCACGAATTATAACTACGCGACAATGGAAAAATATTAGAAATATGATAGAAATTTTGAGAGGGAAATAAAATATAAGGATGAATTTTAGTGAAGAATTTCTAATTATATATAGGTGAAAAAATGGGAAATAGAGTCATTATATGTCAGTTAGAAATATATATTATCATTGGGAATGTATATAACCATTGTGTATATTGAAAATGTTATAATGAGAATATAATATTTTTTTTGGAAATAAATAATTTATAATAAATCATATATTAAAAATTTATAAATAATATTTATCATGTATTAAGTAAATAAATTATGATTTTAAATCAAAATATAACCATTCATTATATAATAAATTGTTTTTTTCTGGAAAACATAATTTTATTTTGTATTATGTATTTTTATTTAAAAGATAAATTTTATATAATTAGATATTTAATTTGGTAAAGTGGATTTTATTTTTAGAATCATAGAATTAGAATAATCTAAAATGTCAGTTTTATTTTGGGTGAAAAAAATAATTTCCTTGGGTGAATAATGATTGAAGTCGGTAAACATAAAAATATTAAAATATTTTATTTGGTTAAAATGATATATATAACTTATATAAATATTAATACATTTTTGATAATGAAGGGAATATAAAGCATTCTTTGTTTCGTAGTTTGGGGTTAGTTTTCATGAGAGATTTGGCTAGAGAATTAGGGAAGTAATGCTTAGGGGTCTTAATATTGGTTATTATACCAATAATACTGGGGCATGAGAAACAATTGATTCATCCTTTAACAGGAACTCTAACATCTTTTTAGTTAACCCAAAAATATAATTCATCATTTATGGGGTATAGGTAAGTTAGAACATCCACCATTAAATGGATAATCATGATGTTTCAAGTACATCCTATGTTAGATCTCCTATATATGTTTTATGAATCATGGTTCACTCCTATGTAGTAGAGGATTCTACACACGAACAACTAGAACTAATTAAAAGATAAGAATATGATGTTCCCATAAAAATTTTGGTAACTATTGTAGTTGAATCAAGCAGAATCTATTCAGATAATAATTGTAAGGTACCAATGCCTCATAAACATGGGTCATAACCTTCACTGATTATGCTGAGTACATATATTACTTGTGGAGATGAAGGTAGTTTCATATGAGATGAACATGACTATAAATAGTTCATAAATTTTATGTATACTCTATTGATAGATGACTAATGACATTTTTAGATGATCTTGATCCCTAGATGGTAGAGGATTGATTTAAATTTTGTGATTTACACTATATTTTAGGCATGAACACTGATTTAACAATATAACAATTATCACATTTTATTTAATTTTCACGGTTCAGTGAATCATTGGTTGATGTTTATTTTTACCTAAAATGGTATTATCCTACCATGATTGGGGTTTGATATTTTCCTTAGTTTTTTATATAGAAAACTTATTGTGCTTGATTTAAAATTGATTTAGAAAATAAGAAGAGTTTGATAAGGGACTTAAGTATAAGATTCAATATTGTGCTTGTACCTCTCTTGCATCCCTATGCTCTATTTAAGACTTGAGGTGATATTTTATTGATATATATTTTATTAGTGCAATGAAATAAAAATTTCAAAAAAGTATAGTGATTTCATTTGTATTGATAGATAATTTCCAAGGGTGGATCTTCATGGTGAGGGAATCATTGATATTAGGAACTTCCATATAAAAGGCATTAAAAATTTTCCAGGAGGTAGTTCTAGTGGGGAGATAGTGATTTAAAAACAACTAGAGGTTGATTAAACTTTATGAAATATCCATTTACTACCTTCAGGTAATCTATATTAGATCTAGATCACTAATAGTTAGATTTTAGATGGTTGTGTGTGACAGATAACTCAGAGCATGTGGAATCTAAAATGGTTGGATGTACAATTCTTGACATCTTCACATACAATTATGCTCATCAAATTAAATTTTAGTACATATTCCCAATACAATGCTATTATTTAATGGGTTAATAATTATAATATATTTCTTATCCACACCCTTATGGTTATAGAATCTAACTAATATAGGACATATTTTTTCATGACTAGTGAATTTTTGAATTTTCCCCCTCTTAAAAAAGATCATTTTCAGGATTGTTGCTCATCATCTATCAGTTAGTGAGCCAAGCATGTAGAGATATAAAATCTACACAAAACCGGTTACCCATATTGGTTTTTTAACTCATTAGTTTTATACTAGAATATATCAGAGTGTTTAAATAATACTGAATTTAGTTTCTATATCATCATGATTTAGAGGCTATATCAATGTTTTTTATAGTTATCAGATAACCTAGATTAGATTAGGGAATAGATGTGTAATTGGATTACCTATTGGAGGATGGATTTCATTGGACCCTTTTTGACCTTCCAAACTAATGATTCTGTGGGATCGATCATAGGTCTAGTTGGTAACATCTTTGGATTTGGGACAATTACACTCCACAAGTAGTGTTCGAGGCATTGTTGGTACATCTCAGATATCCAAATGATATTATTGGAAGTGATTAATTCCATTTAGTGAATGTAAGTCCAATGAATTATTTTTAATGGTATTCATTAATTCCAAATCCTTTTAAATTAAAATGGTAATAAAGTATATTTATAATTTAATGGTTGTTTTTGACCTTCTTCAAGAACACTAATAGTATTTAAAATGCTCGAGGTGTGAGTTATAGGTTTGAGAAGTTCAACTTTTAGAGCATGATAAATTGGTACGATGATGTTTTAATTCATCCATGTTAAGATTATGGTCTTAATTTCATTGATGGTTAGAATGGTGTCATAATGTTTTGGTAGCTAATTCTCTTAGAAATAATTTTTGTGCTTAGTGGATACTAGTGAGATCTAAGTAGCTAGCCTCAATTTTTTTATTTCATAGAAGATTTGGAATGTGATTCAATAGTTCCTATGGCCCTCACAACATTATGAATGTTATGGACCCTGTATGACATTTTTTATTTTGATATCATGGAAAATATAGAAATCATAGGCTATTATCCCGACTCATTCCATTCCAGGTGGGGAGAATGACATCTCTCTTTAGGTTTGAATAATGATGTGTTGTAAATAATCATCATTAATGGCGATGAATAGTTGATAACTAAGGATTACTAGTGAATATGGGACCTTGGTGGTAGTGTATCATCAAATATTTTTATGCATCCATTTTAGATATGGAATGAGGGATATTTATTTGATGATTTTGTTTATAGTATATCGAGTTTAGTAGGTGTTATTATAGGATATATAACCAAAAATGAAAATAAACCATAATTTTTAGGACCACCCATTTCAAATTGTAGTGGATTTTTTCATTAATGTGTTTTGGTTCATTAGATGTCTGTTTGATGAATTCAACATTTTATATTAGTATTCTTGTCAGTCTATTTTACATAGAGTAATTGTAACACAACCAATAGACCTATGGTAGTGGATGTGGGCTTATGGTTTGTTTCATTTCTTATTAAATTTGGGGTTTGAAACACTCTCCCTGATGGATCCCTTGATAATGATCCATTATAAGGGTGATGTATATGCTTTTTTACTTTCCTTTGTGACTTGTGGATAAATGATACATGTTTAGAAATGTCCTCAATGTGGGATATTGGAAGAAGACACATAATGAAAGTTTACAATCATTGTTTTGGAATTCCTAGGATAGTCTTGAGTTGGATAATTCATGCGTGGAGGTATATGATGGTTTTTTTAGAAGTTGTGTCATGTGTCCACTTAGGTCAGGTACTTATATGGGTGGATTTCATGTACATGATGGTTGGTTTTATTCTATGTGAGGTTGTTTAAATGATTTATGATTAATTGATAAAGTTAATTTCTTTTCGAGGATAAAAATGTGGTTTCCCCAATATGTTCATACTTATACATATATTTTATTATGTATAAGACCCATTTTAATAAGATATTTATTGTTTTATGAATTAATGAATTATTTTGGAGTTTTGGATGATTTTCTGGATTTTATAACAAAATAAAACATTATTGAAAAATTATAGAAAAAATATAAATATACACTATAAGATATTAATAATCACACACTCTATACTTTTGCAAGATACATGGCTCTGCCTGCTCGAGTAAAAACCTAAGTCACAAACTAGAAACCACACACCATTCACATAATGTAACATGCCATGAAAAATTGGTTGGTAACTAGGAGTGAGGATACACACAATTTACATAAACTCCAAATTCCTTGTACCTCCACTAATTGACTACTGACGCGTAAAATTCAATGCATGGCATGGTTGGGCACTTACCAGCAGAGAAAACTAAGGAAAAAGAAGTTGAACCGAGTACTCATTGTATACTATATAGTACAAATTGAGTAATATATTTTCTATAAATACTTCAGAAGAACTCAAAATTAAGGTTTGGCTATTCAGAGGGGAGGTTCTTCCATTCTGTTGACTAAATCCTTTGCTAAATCGAGTAGGAGTTCTTCTTCCTTTTCCATCTGTTTTAGTTTTTATTTTCTATCACCCCTTTCCTCTCATATCCATGGTAGGGATTGAGTTTCTACTGAATTGGTACACCAATAACATGGTCAAAAGAGAGAAAGTTCTTCATTTTGTTGTTGTAATACAGTTTTGGGAGTGTTTTAATTGAAATTATGGAGTGTTCTCTCTTATTATGTTTTTTGTTTTATAATTTTTTTAATTATTTGATTATGAAATACGCCAGTTGTCTCATATCAGATCAAGAATGATACAACATGGGAAAACTAAAGGAGTTAAAATCGGTGAACCCATGACCATTGGGTGATCATATTTATACTGTTTTAGGTGGGTTTAGACTGTTTTTTATGATATTAATCACCAGACCAAGGGATTGACCTTAAAAATAAAAAATTACTTTTTATCGGACAAATTAAAAATAATTTAATTGAATCCCCATGGTAAAAAAATTTCAATAATGATTTTAAATACTTATTTATTACTTTTGAAATTAACCATAAATGAATTTCAAGCCTAAAAAATATGTTTTTATTTTGTATTCCTCATTTTTATTCTTTCAGTTATTTTCAAAATTGTTTCAATGCTTTCATCTATTCATAATTTTTTTCTATCCATATAATTGTCTAATTCTCACCAACCTACACCAAAATTTTCCCTATACTCATTCCTAATGGGATTGACCCTGAATTCTACTAGATACCTAGTTAGTTGATTTACGAATTTAATTTGTCAGATTTTGTGATAGGTATTAAAAATTCTTTCACTATTTATGGGGGAAGATGGAATAATGTAGTGTGAGTGTTAGTCCTGGTTTATTAAAATTTTATTTTATTTTTCATTTATTCTTTATTTTCTTAGGTACCTCAATCCCACATCTGAATGGATGTGTATTCAACTAGAGGTTTGTATGCATCAACTGGAGATGATCATTATCTTTATTATCCAGTATTTATGTACACTAATCTAGAATAATAATATCCTTATATGGATAATGGGTACTAATATAAGGATTACCCATGTACATTCTTCACCCTAACCTCTTATTCTTATTTTCCAGGACCATCCTTGGTTAATAGAAAAAAATTATTTTCAACGATGGAATCCTTTACTACTCACTAGTGGGACTAAACTAAATGGTTGGGTTGAGTTTGGAATGTGGTAGAGAAACAGTCCAAGATAATTAAAAATATGGATGATTCAGTTCGGTCTAAATTTGGGTTTTCTATTTATTTTTCTGTTGATGTAGTATATAATGATGTAAACTCAAATTAGTTTGAAATAAATGTTTCAAAAAAATATTTTTCAAATAATAAAATTGAAATTGGGAGTATATCAGGTTATGATAGTAAAAAATTTGATCAATTGTTTATTATTAATCACTCAGTTGACTTCTTACATGGTGTGGAGTATTCCAATGACTCTTTTTAGGTTTTTTTGTATTTTGGAGTAAGAACTCAAAGAGGTGGATGTTGCAGAAGTACAATTTTGGAATCCGATGGCCATAGAGCCTAGTTACTAAAAGCCACCACAATGACTACCTAATATTTAAGGAAATTAGTTGATAGAGGAGGATTCAAAACACATGTGGCAGTTTGAACAATAAAATATAAACCCTCACTCGAACTACATGTTTGTACCCTCACTCAGGTTAATCCAAAGACCTAAATGAAAGAAACTTTCTGGGAGGTAACAAAAAATCTCTATCTCTCTCTATTTATATATCTCTCTTTCTAATATCTTTGATAAATACATGGTATGCACTTATTATTTATATTCTGTGTAATATAATTTCTTTATTTTACTAATCATTTCATAAAACAACTATTGAAACATGAATAAAATGAGACTATACGTTGTTTATAAATCATACACAATGTGTAATGTTCTATTTAGTGTTTATTATAATAGTAATTTTAATATAAATAAATACTGATTTGAAATAATAGACAAGAATGAATCTCGTGATTATGAAATATATCAGAGCCAGAGTCAGTACGAATCTCTCCATGCCCTCCCTTAGTGCATGGTTAATTCTTTTGGACCCCATGATTTAATAAATGATGTGTGTGAGGTTTTCATAAATAATAAAATAATTTCAAAATAAAAAAACAGATGTTGGGGTTGAATCAGCTAACAGGTTCAAAATAGAGTGTCCAAAAGACATGTGTTAGAGTCCTTTCATCTGGCTTAATTCCCTCATTTTCACTTAAATATTAGAACACATAGTATATATCCATAGATAATTTGTGATTTATATTTTTAATTTCTATAAATAACTTAACTCATTTAAAAATAAATATACACCAAAATATGGTGTTGGGTTAACTAGTTGAGTTGAAACCTAGGGTCCAAAAGACTTGGTATTGAATTAAAATAATTTCCCCACATCATCAATTTTTCTAAAATAAAACCACATGATATATTTTTTTTCATTCACCATGTTTGTGTTTAATATATTAATAAAATTTCAGAAATATTTTAAAACTTTTGGTATTATAAATTTCACTCTAGTGGTTGAGGGTCCCCACCTGGATTGAACCAGTAACCAGATCAAACCTCACCTGAGCACTAGATTTTTTTTGGTAATCCTCGTTTTCCATTTTAGAACCCACAATGTCTATTTTCTTGATTCAATATATATATATATATATAATTATAATAAAAAATAGATAGTTTATAATTTAAATAATAACCACATAATGTAAGTAAATAGCATTAACAAATTAAAAATAAATACATACATGACGTGTGGTCATAAGTACACACTATGTAATGCCTATTTAAAAGTATGGAGCCCTGACTAGGGTAGTACCTATGATGATTAACTATCCTTATTATGTTGTGCAGTGCATGCCATGCCTTACCCCCTTTTAAATTCCTTTGATATCATGAGTTTTTACATCCCAAATCAGTCTCATTTTGTTCTTGGATATAGGTAAGTACTCCCCCACATTAATTTAAATGATTTTCATGTTTTTTGAAAGACATAGGGAATTTAGTTAGTGTTTGGACAAAATATAAAAGATAAATAAGCACACATGAAGAATACAATCCATGAATCTCTGTTACATGACTACAATTGTTTATTATAAAAAATTAAAAAATACACAACATTTTCATTCGGTACATGTTTTTTACCCATGCCTCTACTCAATATAGGAAGATTCCATGTCATGACTTCCACATGGAAAGAATTACCATGTATAGTTACAAATCATGTTATTTAAATATACAATGTGAACATCATTCATTCCATCATAAGGAAAACGTGGGTGTATTTCCAGAGAACATGGGATGCCATTCTGAAGACAATACACATCATGTACCCTGGAAATACACACCATGTAATTTTGTAAAAAATGTTTTTCTTTATTTTTGTTTTTTTTTTCATTTTTATCCAATTATTTATTTTGATATCTTTGTATTTAGAGATAGATCACATGGAAAGTTTCCCATGATCATTGTTGATGTGGAGTGGCAGCATCCACACTGAGTTCGTGTGGACACGCTATTGGAGCATTCTATGAAAGATATAAAGATTTCACAGCCTTCGACTTTGGTGATATTACCTTTAATTTTCCCGACCATTACTTCCCCTATAGTATTTCTTAGCCTCGTGGAAACTATAGAACCACCAGCACCACCTACCAAGGAAATAGATCCTTCCACATCAGCGGTTGGTACCCCACATGTCCAGTGCCCATGGATGGAAGACCTCAATCACTTAAATGTCTCATTTTTGATGAGAGACAACTAGAAAATGGCTAGTTGTGATGTATTTAATTCTATATGGTCCATTTGAGAAGTAAAATTCTCTACATGAGTATCCCAGAGAGGTTTGGACTCATATTGGATAACAAAGAGATTTGGGGAACAGTTATCAGATCTAGAATTTCTAGGTCATAAATCTTATATTTAGAGCTTTATTTTTTGATTTCTCTATGGATTTTGAGTCTAATGGAGAAGAATAATAGGTGAAACCGAGAAATACAATGACCGTAGTCTGATTATGATTATGCAGTCAATTATTCTCACTGATAATGGCGTAGTTTATCCATGGGAACAGTTTATACCCTCATCCATATACCCCACCATTTATTTTACCCATGCCCATTTTGAAAACTCTGACATGCTCATTGTGTAAAAATACATTACTAAACACAATGTTTAGTATAGTCCGACCTCATAGAAGAGAACATTGATCATGTCACCAAACCTTAATTTCATACACTTCTACTTTAGTTCCATCCAATTTCTATATTGTGAAGACATGGGAATTGTTTCCAGCCACGATATGGAGCTTCTTACCACTATCATCCTATATGAATATCCAGACCACCCATATATTTTCACTTCCTACTTTTATGCCATGTTTACTGGCACTTAGGGTAACCTGAATGAAAAGTATAATGCCACTAGGATGAAACACTACTTGGGAGTTTTTATGCCTTATATCTCTCATGATATCATAGTTCATACCTAAAGGAGGTACTATCTTATGATTATTCTCATGGGAATGGTTAAAGAGAGGGAGAGAACCAACATTCTCATGCAAGAAATCCCAAATCCCACTGAGGAAAGAGAGGACCCACCATCCCTTAGTGGTATTGCTGATATGATACCACAACCACCACCAAAAAATCCTTACTCTCCATCCCTTCACACATATACTATTAATCTCTTACCATCCACTATTATAACACCTAAAATATCTACAAACCCTCCTCTATATGAACCCTAAACTGACTGCTATTTCTCTTACTTCCTTGATTCCATCGATTGACACCTCAACACTATGGATCAACATGTTGATCCTATGGAGGGACTACTAGGAATTCTTTTTCAGCACTTTGGCCTTGTACTTCTACCTTAACCAACTTTTTAACCTGACCCTTAGCTGATAGCCCCTCATGATGTATCACCATCACACAAAACCACATATTCCCTTCTTTATTTTGATGGTAAATACAACACTCTATCCCTTGGGGACCAAGATTTGTCTATTGAGAAAACACAACATGTTGTAGGGTACATCACATCAGAACCCACTCTAGCTTTCCCCTCCCTATAGGATCCCCCAATTTCATATAATTATTCTCAGGAGGCTACTCGATGACTCTTTCTAATATATATATATATATTGGTTATTTGATATAGTAATTTGTGTGTATATAGACTACTTTTTACATTATATTTATATACATAGGAAATCTAAAGAGTTTTACGATTCTCCTTCAACATCTTCCCACTTTTTACATTATATTGATACCCATAGGAAATCCAAAGAGTTTTGCGATTATCCTTCAACATCTTCCCACTTTTCAAGATTTATACTAAGGGAGCATTGTTTTTATGTATATTTTTCATATTCTTTGTTTTTATTAATTTTTCCATTACCCCCTTTGTCTCATTAGGTTGTGTCACTTTACATATTCTTCACAGATTTAGTGTTTCACTTAGAGGGCCTAGTGGTCTATTAAGTGTGGGGGAGAGTCTCTTGACTACACTAGTATTTTCACCTTTAAATAATATAGGATACATCATTAATTAGAAGATGTATTTTAAATTGTTTATTTTTTTGATTATTTATAATTATTAATAATAAATAAATAGATGAGATTTTTTGGAAGTTACATGATTATTCTTTTTAATTAATGAATTCTAAAATTATTACTGATATAACTTTAATTTTTATTCTTAATTCTTTGAATCATTCATCTATTAGGCTGATTATTCATATTCATCCCATGGCCTTGTTGAGAAAATTTTATCCTTATTCCTAAGATTTATTCTAATCCTTTTAACATATTCTTTATTATATCATATTTTTAGAGATATTCTTAGTTTATAGATAACTGATAGAACATTCATGAATTTATTACCAAAATATGAAGATTTTGAATCAGAATAAAAAAATAAGGCATTATATTAATTGTTTCATTTCACTTTTTTACTTTGAGACCCACCATACATTATATCTCTTAAAAACCATATAAAAAATTAATTTAATTTATAGGAAACCACATTAAAAGAATAATTTTCTTTCTTACCCCAATTCATTGATCGTATTTCATGATTTTTCTCTTGAGATTAAAGGAATGAATAAATGAAATTAATTGTATATTTTGTGGAGATACCATGAAATCAAGTGTGTGGGAGATTTTATATATTTTATTTGGGTGTAAGGGTTCAAAAAAATTTATGTTCCTAATTTTTAACTTTTAAAAAAAATTAAAAAACGAAAAAGGACCGAATTCATTGATTACACTAAAATAATTTTTGCAAACCTACGTTGAAAAGGGAAAATAATGTATATGTTCGAGACTGAAAATTTATGAAAGGGATTTAGTTTCATTGAGTTTGTTGTTGAATATCATGCTTTATTTTTAATGAATTCATCCTGTCTTTTCATCTTTTGAGATTATTTTCACACCATTACATACCCACCCTTAGCCTCAGAATCATCATAACCATAATAAAAGGCATCATTTTTTTGGGATTTAATTTCTAATTGTATATTTTGTAGAATTTTATGATTATGGATAGAGTTTATATACTTGAAATCGAGCATAAATGCTATTTTATGATCTTGAGTAATGATTGAATCATCTTCCTGGCATGGAAAATCATCAAGTGGAATGAGTAATTACTAAAAGTTAAAAAATGTGAATAGGAGAGAATAAAATACATTAATTGAATTATTTATGATTCATTCATAGCATACATTAATATTTGATTATGTTTTTGTGATTTTTGAAATCTTATAGTATGAATATTATGTTTATAAGTATAATTAATTGAATTCTTTCCTTTTAGGCTATGGATTATTTTGATTTGATTTTGATATTTTACATCATGGAAAGAAAAAAATATGTATAAGGAGTTTTATGTGTATGATATGTGCATAATTATTCACATTTATTAATTATAAAATTCATTTTTTTTGGATATTTGTTATTTTATGGATAAAATGCTTTATTTTAGTGTTTTGGATGGTTTTACACAATTTTCAAGTGAAATAAAACATCATGGACGAATCTGAGAAAAAAATAAATATACACAACATGAAATTAATAAAAAATGATAGTTTATGTTTTTAAGATACATGGTTCATCCAAACCTATTACACACCCTAGTTAAAGACCAGAGCCCACATGTAGTGTACTTAACATAACACACCATGTATGCCCAATCCTAAAATAGTTTGTGGATAAAAGAAAGGATTTATACCATGTACATCGACAACACATGCCAAGTACATCCACCGTTATATCCATGAGGCATATAATTCAATATATGGCACGGTTGGATTCCTATCAATGGAGGAAACCAAGTAAAATCACTTGACTCGGGAAAACAAAATGTAATTTCTAGTACATACCATGTAGTCTATTTTTTATAAACAAATGGACAGAAATCTAAATTTAGTGTTGTCTATTCAAATGGTTGGTGCTAATACTATACTAAATTAATCCTTCTCTAAATACATTAAGAGTTTCTTCTTTATTTTTCTTATGTTTTAATTTTTCTTTCCCCCTCCCTTCCCTCTTGTATGCATGGTAGGGTATGAGTTTGTACATAATTTTCATATCACATCCATGGTCATAAGAGGGTATGTTTTTCAAAAAAGGATCTAGCTGGTAGAGAAGAAACACCTCCACTTTGAATAGATAAACCTTAATTAATAGGTCTTCGCATGAATTTATTGAATATATATTACTTGGTGTGTAATAGAGAGTACACATTTTGTACTCAGGTCAACCACATTTTCCTTGTTTTTCTACATTGGTTGGTGAGAAATCACACCACTGATTGAATTATGTGTTTGATGTTGGTTGATGGTGGTACATGACATATGGAACCAATGTACAAGGATTGTATCCTCACTTTTATCCACAAACCACTTTTATAATGTGTATAAATAGTATGACCTATTAAGTACTTGGTGTGCGGTTTCTGGTCCATGACTTGGGTGTGTACATGGGTAGGGACAGCCATGCATATTGAAAAGGTACATGATTTGTGATTATTAATTACATTCTGTGTATATTAATTTTTATATGATTCATCCCCAATGTTATATTTTATTATAAACTCATAAAAAGTCATCCAAAAACCCCAAAATAAATCATTTGATCCATAAAACAAAAAATATCTAATGAAAATGGGTTTTATACTTTATAAAATATATGATTAATTATATACATATTAGACACATCAAAAGGTTTAATGATGGCGTATATGTAGAAGATTAATTTAGAGGATGTAGAAGATTAATTTATTTTATAAATGTCTATTATTAATTTTTTTAGTTTCACGATATGTGTAACTTAAAGAGGGTAAAATAGAAAAAAGTTCCATAGTGGTTGACCTTGATTTTTTATGGTTTTATTAATCATAGAATTTAGTTTTTACCATGATATTGTTTTTTTGATAAAATTATGTGAAGGTTTAATTTTATGGGACACATAATATTTCATAAATTAATAAATATTTTTCCTAAGAGTGAGATGTTTTAATAACTTCTAATTGAAGCCTTTTATAGAAAACCAGACACCTCATTTTTTTTACAAAATGGTAGATTTTTCCTAGGTGAAGTATAATTTTCATATAATATCTTTGAACCCCAAGATTGTGTATTTTCATGCTTTAAAATTAAATAAAAATAAAACATTTTTTTTATTTTTTGTTTGAAGAATCAAAGAGATACCATTACTTGGTGGCATGGTGACTACATGACATATTGTTTATGACATGGTAAGGATAATTCTATAATTTAATATCATTTTCATGTTTTGGAAATTATGAAAGGAATTGATTATTATATTTATATGGGAAAATTAGAGTGAGATTTATGGGTATTTATGAAGGGTGTTTAGGGAAGGAAATAATTTATTACCCACTATAATTCTTATAATTACATCTTTTGGAATTTTTAAATTAATTCCCCCTTTCTCTCTTCTCTATTGGTATAATAACAGCCCAAATAAATATATCTCTCTCTTTCTCCCCCTCTCACCCCCTCCACACAATAATGAACATATCTTTACGTTATTCACATTCTTCATGGTAGTTATAAAAATTAAAATCAAGTAATGTGATGTGATTATCATGGAATGAAAATCTACCAGTGAGGTATGACTCTTCTCTAAGAAACTCATTCTTTGATTATATTTTGTGATTTGATCCCATTCCCCTCATGATCAAATCATCTAAAATTTTATATAAATGATAGGATAAAAAATATAAATGATTTAAAATTTGATTAGTTACTGATATATTGATGGTAATTTAATCATTAATTCTTATCACATGAAATATCAAGAGGATTTCATATGGATAAGAATTCATTTCATTGGGTTTCCTTCAATAATTATTTTTCTTTTAAAATATTTTATTTTCAATTTTTTCCAATGGTGAATGTGTTTAAAAGAAAATACTATATAAAAAAGTAATAATTCAGAAAGAATAATATTTGAACATATTATTCTATTTGACATATTGCACACAAAACATATATAAATTTATTATTTTAAAATTATATTCTTTGTATAATATCGATTATTTATTGATTTTATTTTATCATGAAATTAAAAGGAATTAGTGATTCTTTGATTAAATATTTAGTTTTTATTATTCTCACATCACATGGATAAAATATTTTTCTTATAAATAAATAAAATTGTATTCTATGATTGTGTTACATTGATTTTTCTATTTATTTCCTATTAACGAATAAACATGAGGGTGAATCCTTGATGGCTATAATGGTTTTTAAATAATTATCCTTGGTTTATTTATCTAATGTATTTCATCATGGTGTTTAGTAACATAATTATAATTTATATTTGATTAGATATTTTCTTTACAAACAAATAATTGTTTGAATATTAATACTGTATTAAGAAATTTTCATCCACTAACCACAACTTTATTAATGTATTATAATCACATTCTTCAATGAATCAAAGTACTTTTCCATTAATATGTGGTTTATAATTTTTATGAACACCAAATTCTCAAATAACATTCTCTCATTCTTCATGCTTGAGTTTGATTATGGGTTATCTATGATACAATAAAGGAAAATAAAAGAATCATAGGTATATGGAGATGTTTGGAATATAATTAGAAAATGATGAACTTGATGATGAAATATTATTAGAAATAATCACGATGTGGTGTGTTAGATTCTCTATGGATGATAGTCATTACTATTAGTGGTGTAATGATTGGTAATATAGGAGAAAATGTTCTTTTGGTGTGATGATGATAGTTTTTTTTGGAATTCTGAGCATTTCATGAGTGCACAAAAATTTTCCTCATTTCACACACCATATAATACACCATCTATAGTTTTTCATGTGTTATTAAATCAACTAAAACATATATGTCAAAAAAATACATAACTAGACACACCATATGTATCATATTCAATATACATGAAATTGTAGATATCACACACCACGTGAGTTTAGTTCACATTCCTTGAATGTTGTGATCATGTACTTGGTCATGTAACCACATACATCAAGAGAAAAAACTATAGAGACTATAAGGCATGTACATACATTACCCACACTATGTTTTTAGGATGGGTGGATTAGAGTGTATGAATAATACACACCCATAAACCATGTGTAATTACATGTTGAGTATTCTATAGAGGCATCATATACTGAAAAATATGTTCCATGTACTTCCTCAAATAATTCGTGTTGTATATGTAATAATTAATCGTAATTAAACTGATATATGTGAGAATAAATAATTTTTGTATTATACATACATTAAATTTACCCTAATAGGTACATAATGTATGTTTACCTCACATGATTTTGGTGATAGAGGTACGTGTCCAATTTTCCCAATTGACCATACACGCCATTTATCACATTGCACATGCTATGTACCAGGTAATCTATAATAATTTTCATGATTTACCACCATGGTGTCATCCATGGATGTATGATTAGTATATTATATGCATTTTTCCATATAGAGCATGATGATACAATCCTTATAGACATATGAGGTCAACTATGGGATACTTTGGTTAGTTTGAGGTTCTTAGCTCTGTAAATAGAATGACAGGGTTCAGGAAAGGTGTTTGGAGAAGACATGGAGTAAGGTAATCCCCACCATATATTTGGGTATTATCCTATATACATGGGTTTTAAATAATCCATTGGTCACATACATAAAATAGTATATAGTCCCCCCATATGGATGATCAGGTTTTGGCTCTCCCTTATAAGTTTGTAGTGCGTGTCATCCATATCTGGGAATAGAGTAGTACACCCTTGATCTCGATGAGGTGTGAGAACCAAATACTACTTGTGAAATTTTTATATCCACATGTTATAGGGTGTGGTCCCTCAACCTATAAAGGTTCATGTCTTTCTATGAATGGGTTATGCATAGATTTGGTACTCCAATGTATATTTGGTCACAATCCTCCACATGTGTCATGTACTCCCTTGATTGATATCATACCTTGATGAGGCATGGTACTACATTATAGCTCCATAATGGTTGCAAAGTTATTATAGAATTATATTACATTCTCATCTTCTGGACTTATGATGTTTCAACATTTAGTTTCCTTTGGATACTAGAGAACCTTAAGACTTCATGTCTACCTTCCAGTTACATATTACAATTAGAATGTAAAATTTAGGTATTATGGGACTTAAAATAACATAGGAATCACTAGTTACCTATATTATATGATCCTTTGAGGGGATGTGCTATGAATATTTGGTATCTTCCCTTTTTTATGGTTTTACTTCCATTAGATCATATCTAGTTCCTTTAGGATAAAATTTATTTTTCCATGGTCTTGGGTTTAAGATAGCTTATTGGCATACCATTACTTTTCATTTTCATGGAATTATACGTGGTATGTGAATATATGATTTCTTTATTCTCCCATGGTTTTCATGGAATTAAATCATATTTAGTTCGATTAAGATAATTTCTCTTATTCCCTGGTTTTGGGTCTGTGTTAACTTATTGTATTATCTTTACTTTGTTCTTTTAGGTTGTCATACTAGGTATGTGTATATGCACCCATTAACTAGATCCATTCCCACAGATGTTTTGTTTGTATATAAGTTTCACAGTTCAAAGATGATAATGATGTATGTGGAGGTAATGGAGTTAGAGTAGGTATTACATGGTAGTTGATGATTGTTAATGGTGAAGATAGTATTAGAAAAATTTTATTTTGGGGGACTTTCTAGAGATGAGGTATCATCTAATATTTGGATCTATTTTTACTCAGTCAGTGTCTCCTTTATAATATATATTTTCAAATTCTATATTTTTTATTCAAATAGTTTCTATGAAAACTCATTAAAAATCATAGAAAATTAATGTAAGTTAATTGGAAAATTAATCCTTATAGAACCCATAAAATAACCCTTAAAATAACCTTTACATTTGGAATAACCATTACGATCGACTTTTAATTTAATTTTCTTGAAACATAATCAATATACAATGTATTGGAGAGCTATATTGAGCTCACCCATCATTATGTGATATATCTGGTATTCCCATCATCATAAGATATATTTGGATAAAAAATTATCATAAAAACATTTCCATGGACCATATCATGAATAGAACATTTTATTATTTCACCCTTTATAATAAATCCCTTGAAAAACTCTTTTGAACCCATATGAAAAATGATTTCGGATATCAAAATAAAATTTCTTTTTAAAAACCTATTTTTAAAAATAAAATACCCAAAACAATGGTAATGATGGGTTTATTTTGAAAATAAAATGGAAAATTTTAATGTAATAAAAAGTATAAAATAAATCTTACAGTGATAGGAAAATCTGTTGATGATGTATATGTTAAAATATAAGGTTCCTTACTATCTTTTGCAAATAAAGTAAAAAATTTCCTTATAAAATATGTAAAAAGATTCATTTTTAAAACATTTTAAATAAAGTAAAAACGTGTTGTAAAATGGAATTTATAGTTCATTTATTTCCTTATAAATAAATCCACAAAATATTTCTATGAATATGGATATGGAAGATTATGATTTAGAAAATAAACCATTAAAACATTTTAATGTGATGTTTAAAGATAATTTTAACCTTATCTTGAGACTGATTCATCACAAACATTCTTTATATTACAAAATAATAAACATATGTTAATTATTTAATTTATTAAGAACCATTTTCATAATTATTATTCCTTTTATTTTATTTATTACTATTTTATATAATCACTTAATCAATTAAGTTCACATTGGATATTATAATGATATTCCACTAATATGTCCAAAATTACTTTAGTAAGTTTACTATGGTCTAATTTTTCATTATTCTATATTCACTAGAATAATATTAATTAAATAATTAAAATTTTAATACATAAATTATATTTTTAAAACCAACCATGAATAATGGTTTTGAAGAATGAACTATGTTACAATCATAGAGACTGTAGGTCATACGTACGCATGTGTAAAGTTTTTATTTTTCAACAAATATGATGAAAATTAAGTATCTAATATTTTATTTTTAAATACGTATTATTATATAATAAATATAATATTATTTATTTAAATAAACTTATATATATAATTCATGAGATGTGGTTATGAAAAATAAATTACATCACTTTGTGGAGGTGGTAATCTACACCTACATATGAATGGTGTAATCATTATTATATAGATAGAACATTAAAAAATTATTGGGCATATTAGATTACAAAATTATAAATATTTCATTAATATTATATATATACTTTAAATCCATCATTATAACCATCAATTAGAGGCGATAATGGAAAAAAATTACATTTGTTCATGAAGCAGTAATCCTCCATGCACACAAATGATAGTTTCATTTCCCATTTGATATAAAAAGGGATGGATATAGGTTATTATATTAATATAATAACATATGAGTCTATTTAAGATAATTATTTTATTATTTCACCATTTTTAAGTATATTTTAAAGATGTATAAGAAGAAATTAAATGAAAACTCTTGGTTAAGAACTATATATCTTCTTTTGACAACCTCTTTAGGTTTATATCTAATTTTTTCATAGGTTTGTCTTATAATAAAACTAGGGAACCTAGGATGTGAGGAGGTTTATAGGTAAGGTATTATGGTAGATATTTACTGAAACAAATGTCTCTTGATGTGTGTTTAATATGGGATAAGGGTTGTTCTTAAATATGTGTGGGAGAGGACACAAATGGAAATTTTAAAAATATTGATGTATTATTCATGGAAAATGGATAATAAATGGACCATTTTTCAAATATAAATGATATAGGGTCAAATTTTTCCATAAAATAGAATTTCTAGAAGTTTTTATGTCATTTTATCTCTTATCACTTAAGTTTAATCCAAAATAAAACTATTTTAACACTAACCGTGGTAACAATTTGTTACTCTTATTACTATTAATCATGACCAAAAATTAAGTTGAAGTTATTACCTAATATTAATTATTATGATTATCAATATTTAATACATTGAACCGTTTTCAATGCACCAATGTGGAAAATTTTAATTTAAAATTATACTCATATAATTCGATATAAATTATTTTTCATAGAAATTAATTTTTAATAACAACATTGTTTTTATACCAAATTAGATTATACAATTAATTAAAAAGAAAAAAATTAGAGTATTTTTAATCCAATGAAACTATTAAAATTTTAAAACAAATCTAAAATATAATTTTACTTAGTAAATACGTGAAAATAAACTAAATTTTCAATAAAATGCAGTAAGGTTCATTATTCATTGAAAAATAAAACCTTTCAAAAAAATATCAGAAATTTATCGTAAGTAAAATTTTACATAATGATTTTAAAAATAAATATCAATTTTTATAATAAAAATTGAATAATTAAAAAATCTATTTTTTAAATAAAACCATATAGTTTTAAGTTTTTTATAAATAATGCTTTTTTTCCTTTCGACTATAAACTTACTAAATATTATTATAATGAATATAAATTTATAAAATATATTTAATAAATACTAATAAGAAAAGAAAATTATTTATCTTAACATTACCTTGGTTGTTGCATGCTTCCCATTTCATAAATTTCATTATCATAATTTTATTTACTATTTAAGTAATTTGGGATAGCTCTCTCTTATAACATTTTCAGATTAACTTATTTGTTATTCAATAATATAGTCTATCCATACAAACTTAACCTATTGAATCATCTTATTCCATAATACTGACTCTTTGTGGTCAAGAATATTAATTGGATTATCATTATATAATATATTCTCTTCCAACTAAACCACTTTAGGGATCAACAAATGAGATACATTAGACACATATATTTATAACAATGAATCTTGAAATGCGTCATGTACCGAAGATAAAATTGGGGGAAAGGACACTGAATGAGAAAGTGAGGTAAATTTCTCTAGTATTTCATACGGTCCAATGAACTGTAGTCTT
This sequence comes from Viscum album, assembly GCA_963277665.1. NCBI lineage: Eukaryota > Viridiplantae > Streptophyta > Magnoliopsida > Santalales > Viscaceae > Viscum > Viscum album. The sequence goes on from OY728156.1 coordinate 2,143,312,547, forward strand.
AATTTCCTTTTTTTTTCAAAAGTACATTAAAATTTTCAATGGAGATTCATTTTTAAAAACTTGATCAACTAGAAAAAAATTTATTCCCTCTAATTATACTCATAACTTTTCTTCCTACATTGATGCATCCTCACATGCTACTTATTCATTTTCACCTTATGAACCATTTCCTTTACCAATTTAGGTTCCAATAGCATTATTTTTCCAAATTAATTCCCAAAAGATGGATTCTGTCAATGATATCAATATAATTCCACAAAATATTAAATATGTATATTATAATTAAAACTGTTATTATATGAAAAATCAACTAATGAAAGATATTGATCCCAACTTCCCTGATAATCTTTTTAGTAAGATCAAATATTATCTTCTATGGTCCGAATTTTTTACTAGAGTTGTATATCATAATGAGGATGAAAATATTTAATAAAATTTAATTCACTACCCAAAGGATTACTAAGAACTTTATAAAAATTCTAATTAAATAAAGAACCATAGTCAGATATAATTGAGATAGGAACTCTATGTAACTTGAATATCTCATTGAGGTAAAATTGATAAATCATATCTAAAGATATAGTGTCTTTAATGGTAAGGAAATGTGTAGATTTAGTGAGTTGATAAAAAATAATCTAAATCACATTATTACCTTAAGATTTATTTGGCATAACTTGAATACTTAATTCACCTAATACCACATCAATGGATGGGCCAAAATATTCAGAAATATTCACAAAGGATTTATCCATAACTTTCTTCTCCTGATCTTGAGGATTTCCATCCTTCATTGTGATCTTTGGAAACTTATTCACATAATGAACCATATAATTAAAATTAAATCATTTTACCATCAAATTTTCATTATTGGAATGATAATTTTCTTTGTAGTCACATGCCACATATATAAAATTTTCACATTAAAAATAATTCCTAAATTTATATTACATTCTACAGGGTGATTTTTACCAAAATTATAAAATGATAGTATCCTAATTTTCTTACCTTCATATTTATTTCATGAGATCCTCCCATTTCTTTCCATATAGACCTTTTCATCTTCTTGTTTTCATGGAATACATGATCTTTAAAAAACTCCATTTTTACCTTCTAACAATATCAAAATGTATCTCAAAAATTTTTATTTCATGAATCCATTACCGTTCAATATAATGGATTCATTCATGAGTAAAACTAATAAATATTTCTATCAAGGTCATGGATAAAATTTTGTGTGTACCATTATAGTCAGGTGATGTTTTATTTATATGCGGACAACAAAATATTTCCCATTTTACTTTAACTCCAAGAATTATTTTCCCATAATATGTTTAATAATCATGGGAAAATATTAATCAATGAAAATATTATTAAATTATTCCCATTAAAAAACATAAATCTCTTATCTTTCTCTGATATCCTTGACCATGGATCGCTACTGGTCTACTTCACCATCAAAATTATAGATAGAAAGGGAAACCTTTTGATGATATGGAAAACCCATGATATAAAATATATTCTCTAAGGCTTTTACCCATCCTTAATCTATCATAGGGTCACATGATCCACTGAATGATGTAGGGAATTTTTTCATGAAATAATCTACTATAGTCATGTTCCGATATGGTGAACAAAATTTCTCTCTTCCATGGATACAACCAACATGTATAGACTATGTCATGATATGTTCCAATTACAGTCATTCGAGGTTATTGATTTGGAAGGATATTGTCCTCTAGGTTCCTTTCTACTTCATTTTCCCCATTTCCTATGTAGAAAATCATTCTGAAAGGACAAAAATTATATGAATCGATATGGTAATCTTCAAATTCAATATTGTGATAAAATTCATTATAATATATTAAAGGCAAAAATTGTCTAATCCTTTCTTATGATATGAAATATGATAACTTAACTGTAAAACATTACATAATATTGAGTTTTTAGTCAATAATTCCATTTTTAATTTTTTTTGGATCTTTACAGTTTAGAGTTTTAAATAATTAGATCATTATAATTATATAACAAACCCATATATTAAAAAAAATACACTTCTACTCAATATAAAATTTCCCCACAATATAAAACTTTTAAAATGAATCATGCTATATTTTCATTAAAAATCATCATAATTTTCAACTCATTTTATTATTTATCCTAAATCATCCTTAAAACCCATTAAAAAAATTTGTAAAACCTTTGATGAGAAAAAATATCTCAGTGTTAGACATAAAAATAAAAATAAATAAAATCATTATTTTATTTCAAAACTTTCATATCATAAAAGAGCGTCATATTTTAACATAATAAACATTGATCTCGAATAGTTGTTCACTTAATAAAAAAAGTAGCTTGGGTGGCCATTTTTTTTTTTCAGAAAACACTTTATAAGAAAATATAGAGGAAAAATAATAATCATGAGGATTTATTTGGAAAACATGAGAAAACATGAATTTTTTTCCTTAAAAATAAGTTTTCAACCTACAAGGGAATAATCAATCCTTTAAACCAAATGATCCTTATCTTACCTTATGAAATCAATTGATTTCCATAAAAACTCATTACCAAGCACGAGATTTTCATCCTACTACCTTGGGATATCATCTTCATGTAATACTCATAAGAAGCTATAAAATAACCCTTAAGATTATAATATCTATTAAGGATAACTTTAAAACTAATTCTCTAGAGAACAAAATCTTTACCCAATGAATTATAGAGTTATATCAGGCTCACCCATCATCTTGTGATATATCAGGATCACCCACTATCATGAGATATATCAGGCTCAACCATCATCAAAAAAAATTTCCAAGGAATCTTTCATAAATAAAACATTTTAATATTATAACCTTGACTTATAAATCCCTTGAAATACTATTTTTCCCATATGAAAAACACTTTTATATATTGAAATACCTTTTCCTTTTAAAAAAACATTTTCAAAACTGAAATACCTAGAACTAAGGGTAGGATGGCATTTCCTTGAGAAAAAATATATTTATGTAAAATATAACAAATATTAAATAATTTTTGAGGTGGTGGGAAAAGTTGTTTATAGAGTATACACTAAAATAGAACATTCCTTTAATATTTTTTTTTGTTATTGACGTTACAGACATTAAAATTCATTGCCACCATACATTGTCATCTTCATAAATTTTAATATTATGTTAATTATTCATTTTTAAAGAAACATTTTCATGTTTATTATTCATATTATTTTATTTATTACTAGGTTACATAACTACTCATTCAATTATTTTCACATCAGTCGTTTTGAAAATATTCAGCTCATATGTCTAAAATGACATTAAAAAGTTGTCTATGGAAAAAGAGGACATTATTATATCATATTAAGAATAATAATATTGAAATAATTATCAGTTTTATACTTAAATTATTCTTTTAAAACCAAAAATTAATGATGTTTATAAAAATTGAACTATGTTATAATCATGGAAATGGTAGGCCACACTTAGATTTGAGTAACATTTTTAATTTTCAGTGAACATAATGAAAGGAATGTATGTATTATTTTATCTTTCCAGAATGAATAATATATTATAAATATAATAATATTTTTAAATACTCATATATATAACATCCATGTTATGTGTTCCTAAAAACGAATCACATCACTTCTTGGAGGTGGTATTCTACACGTATGCATGAATGACATTATCATCTTTTAATGGATTGAACCATAACAAATTAGAGGATATATTATCTTTATATAATGAAAAATAGTTTAGAAATATAATATAATACATTAAAAACATCATTATAACTATATATGATAGGCAGTGATGGAAAATGAAATACATCGATTCGTGAGGTGGTAGAACTCAATACAAATGACTGACATTTGTGTTTCCAATTTTATGAAAGATGATATGGATATAAGTTATTTTATTAAGATAATAAAAACTCAATATATTTAAGATAATCATGTTATTTTTTAATCTTGGTTGAATAAGACATGATGAAGGTAGAAGAATAAATAAATGTAAATTTTAGGTTATGAACTGTACCATTAATTCAGACAACCAATTTAGGTTTTTATCAAAATCCATCCTAGGTTGATTTTTTGATAAAACAATTGACTCTATAAATCAGTGAGGGATGTAATTACGGTATTTGGTTAGGTATTTTCCTAATCAAAAGTCTCTTTAATTGTATATAATAATGGATAGTGGTGTCTCTTTACAAGTGGGGAAGAGGACACACTTGGAATTTTTAAAAATATTAAAACAAATTACAATATTACTCAAGAAAAATGGATAAAATGGTTCCTTCATAAATATGAGATGATATAGGGTCTTAATATGTAAAAAAATTGAGTTTAGACAATTTTATATCCCATTTTAACCGTTATCACTTAATTTTAATCCCCATTAAACTTGTTTTAACCATAATCATGGTTACATATTTTTACAATTTTTAATATTCATTATGAAAAAAATAAGTTAAAATTATTTCCCAATATTATTATCGAAATTCAAAATTTAGAATCCATTTTTGTTTCAAATTAAATTTATAAATTTGAAAATTTGAATTTAAAATCAAACCTACCAAACGTGATGAAAAACAGTTTTTCATTAATTTTTTTAAGCATTAAAATATATATATACCAAATTCATGTATAAAATTAATTAAAAAGATCATTATTGTATTTTTTTTAATAAAAATAAACTAATTAAATTTTAAAACTAATCGAAAATATAATTTTACTTTGTAAATACTAGAAAAGAATATACAACTTTCAATAAAAATTTGAGTTTTTCCTATTTATTAAAAAATAAAACCTTTCTGAAAATTATAAAACATTCATCCAAAAATAATTTTGACATATTTAATTGAAAAATTAGGTTTATTTTTTCAAATTATAACTTTATAATTTGGAAATCAATATTTTAAATAAAACCATATAATGTACGAAATCCCATTTTTAACGAACTAATGTATTTTTTCCTTTCATGTAAAAAATTGACTAATATTATTATATTTAATAAAAAATTATAAAATTTAATCAAGTAATATTACTAATAAATGAAAATTATTTATCTTAACATTACCTAACGTTTTTATATTTACCCACTTTACGGGACAAAACCACTGAAACATAATTGGAAATATGTTTCGCTTATTAAAAAACACTGCCACTATAATTATCATCTATACTCCTCCCAATTCTCATTCATCACTCTAATAATACACTATTAAAATTATAATTATTATAAAAAAGTGATATTTTTTTAATATAACGATACACTCTTACCCATTTATTAATATAATATGTTCATGGTTGTATCGGTTCAACGACCAACATGCACGATGCTATACCAAAATTATCATTTTATTCATGGATGAGAATGAATTCATTTATATTGGTAATATATGATATTTAATACTAATTTATGTTAAGATTATTGTTATAAAATTTTGAAATTAAAATTAATTATCATTATTAAGTATCTAATTACTATTGATAAAAGCATATGAAACATACATGTTGTAAATTCCATATTTAAGAAAAATACCCTTATCTTTAATAAAATGAAAATATTAATGAATAAAAAATTATTATTCTATAATTTAACTTAATTGGACAATCTATGAATTCTGAATCTATTTTAAAAAATGTGTGTTGGAATCTCCATACTAACACTAATGTGAAATAATCAAAACTACTAGCATCAAATGATAAAATGAAACTATAACAAACTAATATAGATGTAATAAAGTATTATAATTGAATAATATAAAAGTTAATAGATGTGAATATATTTTTGAAATATTTTATTAATATTTCTATTTATTTTATACACAGGGTTAAAGAATGATCATAGGAGTTATTAGTAACAGTAAGGGTTTCTCTTCCAATATCTCTTTGAAACTGAGATTTCATATGACAAAATTTACATTGTGAAATTTATATGTAATATATCTCTATATACTCAATTATATTATTCTTTTTTTATATTTTTTGGGTTTAAATTACTTCTTTCCATTTCCCATTTCATTAATATATAATTCACTTAAAAAGATATCTATAAGTGGAATTTTCATTATAATGTTTTTTTTCAGTTGGTGATCCATCTCCTACATGTTGACAATATTTCTATTGTTTCATCAATTTATTCACTATTATTCCCTCTGAATATATGTTTTATTAAGCTCAATTTCCAATATATTTTAATTTATTTTATTTTTATAAAGAGTGTATTTTATCTCCCATCTATTATGTTCCAATATATATAAATATATATAATTCCCCCCACCATTTTCATTATTTTTCATTATAAAAACTATTTTAAAAGTTTTAATAATTATTTGAAGTAACATTTTTTTCTATATCATTTTTTTAAAAACCAAATATTTATATATAAAAATTATCGATATGAAAATGGAATTTGTTATTATTTTATAATCAATCTATTTATAATTTTCTAAATAGTTTTTACATATATCAATATCATTTAAGGATTTTTATATTTCACCAGAGACATGTTTAAATGAAGCCACAAAATTTATCTAAATGGATTATTGTTTTATCATAGGAAAATTATTATGTAACTAATTTTATTTCAAAAGGTTAATTTTTATATGTTTTTGTAGAATGTTTTTATATCAATGTGGTACACATAAGTATAGTATATCATTATGTGATGGGTGGGACCAAAATTATATAACCCTATAATTCATTGGGAAAATATTTTATATTTGGTGATATTATGTTATGTGACTCAATAGATTATCCCAATACAATATATTATGGGAAAATTTCATCCACTTTGTGATCTTAGTATTTTTAGTGATCCTTGAAATAAGATATAATTTTTTATACCTATTCATGTGTCAGATTTCTATGTCTTGAAACATTTTTATGTTACACTAAATACTTTTATTATGACTCATGTTATGTTATTACTTCTTTGGGTATTATTATATACTTATGTTTTCATGCCTACATGTTTATTTTATTATTACTCCTTTAATATCTAATTTAAGATCACCTATGTTATTTCGATTGATATAACATATGTATTATCCCTTACTGAGCATTTGAGATCAACATAACCTTATGACTATATTCCCTATAATATGAAGAATAATCTATCATATGATAAGTATATAAGGGATTATAGTGTCATATATATGTGGAATAAATATATTATAACATGTAAAATACCATATTTATGTATAAAATATCTATAAACACAAACTATATTGGGCTTGGGAGTCTGATTCATTGTGATATATAATTTATAATCATGTACAATGATATTTATGTATGTATTTATTCTTTGGCTAGGTAATCTCATAACCCTCACACTTTTTTTATTATTTATGAAATTATAATTCCTTCACGAAAATTAGAGAGGTAGTATTGATTAAAAAGACATAACATGGTAAACCACAGAGTTATGGGTTGGTAGGTAATATTTAAAAATAAATTCATGAGAGAAGAGGATTTAGCTATTTTTTAAAATGAAAATATAGTCACCTTAAAATAAACTACATGCATAACCCAAAGCAACCCTAAAAATTGACCCACTTATCACTCCATGCCAATTTATTGTGGTATCCCAATAAAATTATATTAGTATCATAAATGTAATTTCATCCTTAAGCCCATTTTTTTTTAGTTTTGAACATTTTATTTCATATATTCTTAGACTTTTAGGAACCTTGATTTTCAACTATTAGTTTGAGCCACATCACCCAAAAAAATTCACAAATAAACTATCATATAAATAATGAATTTATTCCAAGGAAACTCGAAGAAGTGATATCCTCCTCTTTACCAAACTCTCATAAACTATATTTTATTTTACTCAAGAGATCATGGAATGATATTTCTATTTTTAACAAGGACCGTAAAAAGAAAATTCATAGTCAATGAGTATTCAATTTTTTAAAATGTACAAAGGTGGAATAATATAGAATTAATGTGGGGTTTATTAACAAAGAAACACCTTTATCAATTCAAAACCCCTTAATCTATGATTTTTTTAAAAGAACTAAAATATTCAATAAAACACAAAACTATCCACCCATGATACACATAAAATTTATCTTCCTATAATTTTTTTTCAATTAAAACCATACAAAATTATAAGAATTTGGGTGTATAAGGAATTCAGATTGTGATACAGCTACCTATAAAGTTATCTATGAATTTTAGGGTCTTATACTACGTTCATATCTAAGGGTTGGATCATGGAAGGTGAAATTACGAAAAAGGAATCCAAAATAAAATGTCACATTCATTTTGACATAGATTCTCAATTTCCAAAAAACTTTTAAAGAAAATTAAAATGAATTTATAGTCAAAATGATTGAATCATGTCCACTCATGTAATATAGAATTATAATTATTAATAAAAAAATTGAAACATCTTGGGATTGTGATATTTAAATTTGGTATTGATTATTATGTTAGATTTAAAAACCCACTAAAATTCATTAACTCACAATTTCAAAATCAAGGAATTTGTCTATAGAATTCATGTGAATTATCAATAAAGATTAGAATTTCTTTAAATTAACTAATAAATGAATCAAAAAGTTGGATACACTAATTTTACCCTAATAAAAAAAATTAAAAACACACTAAAAGAGAGGAAACATAATAAAATCTATACTAAAAGTTTAAAAATCCTCTCCCACACCAAACCCAAATATAAAACACTTGTATTCTCAAAATGAATTTAAAAATTAGTGAATTATATCAAAATAAAAGAAATTATACAATATAGTATGATGAGAAATTACTTGAGTGCAATTTTTAATATAGAGAGGAAACCAACTTGTTGGTATTTAATTTTAGTGTTCATCCACTACCACTTTGGCATATGTAAAAATAGTAATAAAGAAAAACAACAACAAAAACTAACCACAACCACTAACATGATAATTTATTAATGAGTGTATAGTAAGGTTCAATAACTTGATGAAGTGTCCTTATAGTGGAATACTTTGATCTTATTTTAACTTAGAATGAATATTAATATAGAAAACACAAATATTAATTAAATAATCAAGGGGATTACTCCATGAGTGTTTATTTATAAAGTTGAGAATAACATATTTAATTTTCTAAGAGAAGAGATACTGTTTAGGATGATTAATATAGAAAGACACAAATAATTATTAAATAATACAAATAATCTTTTTTATCATAATGAGATGAGAGAAGTAAAATTTGGGAATAAACATCCAAAGGGTATACTATTTTAATTATACACAACCAAATAGTTCTTGATTTCATCAGTGGTTTAATTCTTGGATTTTTTTTGAATTTAAAACTTCCAAATTCATTTTTATCTAGTGAAATTCTCTCTTAATTCATTATGTTTTCAGTCTGCACATGAATGTTGATTTTTTAATCTTTCTTTTAAGGATTTTCTTAAAGTCCAATATAGATGAGAGAATGAAATAAGTTTCCTTATGGATGAATTATTGATTAAATATATTATCCAATAAATGTTATTATTATTATTTAGTATCCTATATATCTTGGTAGTACAACTTTAATTAACTATCATAGATGAGTAATAAACACTATTTAATGAATCATTCACTCTCTATAAATTAATCCACTATTATAATGTCATTTTATTCTTCAATTTCATTCAATTTTTTTAATAGTGTTGAATTATCACTACCAAATAAAGGAAAAATTGTAATCACTTTTTTAAGGAAAAATTAAATAATTAAAATAATAAATGTTAAAATATACCTTTAATTACATTATCATATGATCATGATTATTGATAAAAATCACTAATAATTTTGCAGGTTTCGTAGTGGATCATCAATCCTATTTTTAAATCATATTACATCCAATACTTGGTCAAATTCACTATTCAATTCATATTTTCCAAGTATTGGTTCTATAATTACAAAAAAATATAAAACATTTGATAGCTTATGATCAATCAATTTATAATTTAAAAAGATCAATATAGATTAACCCCCTAATTTTTTTTTCAAATTTTAATTACCTTAAATTACCTATAAATGATGCTATAAAATTTCTTATTTAAACCCTCATCAATGGGATACCGATGCAATTTAGAAATTTATAACACTTGGGGTTATAATGGTGGATTATGTAAGGGTTTATTTTCTAAAGAAGGATTTTGTGTACCATTCATAGTGTTCTTTTTGTTTTTTTATTTTCAATTTTTTAATTTTGTAAAATATTTTTTAAATATATTAAATTGGAAATAATTAAAATAAAAAAAATAAATTCAATGAAATTAAAAAAATGGAATGTAGTTAGTGGGAATAAATAAATATTGAAGGAGTTCTATTATGAAATAAATTATCATAGTTCTTAAATGGATGATTGTACTCTAACAAGATAATCTAATCAAGTGGGTGATGGATCAAATAACTAAACCTACTTTATCCTATAAAATGATAAATATGTGTCACTAAGATTCCTTTATATTCAAAGTGGTATCTTCTAAAAAGTACCACATAGACTTCTTGATATATTAAGGAAATTACATGAAACATATCCATTTATAAATCACTCTATTGATTCAAAATAAAAATGAAGTGAATTGATGATTTTAGAATGTATAAGAAGCTATTAATGAATGGGTAGTCATGGTATGTCACCTCACTTATCGAACCATAAGTTGAAAACAAAGAACCCCTGATCAAGAGAGACAGTGAAATAATATTAAAAATTATACAAAAAATTTCAACTTTCTCCATTAGCCAAAAAATTTGGATTATCCATCCATTAATAGTGGTGCAAGGTCATTTTCATAAGATAAAAAGGAAATACATATAATTAAAAGGATATAAAAAACTAGAATAATGGGATAATACATAGAAAATATACAAAAAAGAATAAAAAATGAAGTAAAGGGTGAGGAATAATCCATTATACTAAATAAAAAATAAAATAAGAGATAAAAGATAAGAAAACAAGAGAATTCAAAAAGGATAAATAAATTGAAAAAATAATAGAAACTAGATGTATTCCTCTAGGGGAAACCCCTATAATAGTGGATTACTCAATAATTTAAATCCATAACTAAAGGTAACTTATCTTTCTTGATAAACTCCATATATCATGGACTTAGAAATGCATGATGAATCCACATAAAAAGCACTTGAGATCCTTATTAATTACATCAAAATATTCATATACTTATATTAATAGTCTTTTTTTACATTTTTTTGGATAAAATAATTATAAAATGGTGGGTTCTGTAGTATATATTAATTTAGGTAAGGGTATGTTCATTCAAAACACCTTTCAATGTGATGTGATTGATGGAATTTTTGGATTATTTCTTAAAGTCTCGGAACACCCATGATCTTTCATTGGGAATTTTTAGTTAAGTCAGACTCATATAATAATGTGGGGTGGATTTGAGTAATGCTTGAGAAACTCTGATAATGAGTAGTAGACATAGTAGAATAGATAAAGATGACAAGAATAAATTTGAATTTTTTTTTCACTTTTCGCCATTTTGAGTGCCTCATACATTGGATTTTTAGGTGAGAGTGGATATGGTTGATAAGAAGAGTGTACATGGATGTTTTTGTAATTATTGTGTTATACATGGTGTGGTTACTAGTTACTAGTTACTTATAGGATTTACTATGGACCATACTATATATATCTACATGGTCTATCCCATTGTATGTTTCCCTTCACCCCTTTCTCACCATAGTTTTGTCCCTAGGCTTCTTAGACCTAACCTTATAGAGTATCTAAAACCTGAGTCAACTTTATAGGGTTTGATCCTATTTTTTTCTAAAATTTTATCATTATTACTACTCAATATGGAATTACACATTAAAAAAAATCATAGAATAAAAACTAAGAATAATTCATTTTTTTCCAAATTGAATAAAATTAATTAAAACCAAATTTTTAAAACAATTAGAAACTTTTATTGAAATATATTAAAAAATATCAAAAATAATGATGAATTCATGTTAAAAAAATTAAATTAATTAAATTATAACAAAAAATGTAATAATTTATATAATATTGGATCTCCTCAATCAGACCACTGATAAAAAGGTCTTCCACTTTTTATCATTAATAAGAGGCCCCTAATACCCTACAAGAGGATCATTCTGAACCACAATTTTTTTATTCTTATAAAAATCATTATGGATTAATTTTACTGAAATTTTAAATTCACAAATCATAATTAATTCATTAAAATAGTTCATATCATAGTTACTGTAATTATTAATAGGTATAATGTTTTATGTACTGTAATATCACACTCTACCCATTCTATATAGATCAAATATTATGCTCACCGTCTTACATGACCAACCCAATATAATAATTATCTAATGAAGGAAAAAATTCATTTCATGAAGTTGTAAATATGATTTTATTTTAATATTATTTTCACAAAATATCATTTCAATATAACTTTGTAAGGGTTTTTATCCATATCATGGAATCCCCATTCCTAAAATACCCATACCAGAGATATCATCTAAAATACATGTTTATTTCAATTTTGAATCATAATAAAGATATAATTAATGAAGAAAAATAGCCACTTATGTTTTTTTTTAATAAAAATTTATTAAAAATTCATTTAGGAAAGAACCAAATGATTTATTGTTATTATTTTAGCTATTAAGTAATATTTCAATATTTTTGTTTTGAGTCATAAAAAGTCACATACATGTCATGTTAACTTACTTGATAAGATTGAAGAATTCATAAACAAACTCAGTCCTTGTTAGAACATGAGTAAATTAAGAAACCATAACTGATAACTTAATACCCCTTAAAATAATGGATAATTATGAAACTAAAAATCAACATTTTAATGCCCTAGTAGATAAGAATTATACCATACAACTATTATCCAAGAACATGTAAAACTTATATCTCATGTTTAAAATAGTTTATCTCTTTATACAGAGCCACAGATAAATAAAACAACTAAAAAGGCTCTCATATTAGTTTTTAGTATCCTAATTTGGTTAACCATCAGATTATTTTATCTAGAGTGCCACATGAACTCAGATGCACCTCCTCGTATTCTATATACTTAAAACTTATTAATTGAATAATTGGAGGTTAAGTCCTGATCCATTTTCATCATAATTGTATTTTATTATGAATAGTTTCAAATGTAAATCTATATCATGGTTAATCTTTGTTAGATTCAATTAAATGATACCTGGATGGTGGGTATTTCTTGTTAATATATTTTATCTAGGGTTTAAAATTATTATATTATTTTCTTAAATTATTATCTAGATTCAAGATATTATTATTATTTGATTGTTTATACTATTTTATTATGTCACATATGTTCATAATTTTGCTTTATCCTGGCTCTCAAAATCTATTATTCAATAATTATTCTTGTTTTTGATATATTGGTAACAATGAGAATTTTTACCAGAAAAAACTAGTATATATAGATATATCATCAATGTATAATATGAAATAACACTAAAAGTATAACTATAAGAGTAAAATATCACCATTTAATAACAAAATCAACCCCATTTCATATTAAACGAATCATACATCAATAGATGAATTTCCTAGTAGTCTGATATTATACATCAAATATAAAATAATAAAAAACGAATAAAGAAAAATCTATAAAGAGATCATTTTATTTATGTAACACCTCGATATCTTAAAATAAGTTTTTCTTTAAAAATGTAATGTGTTGAATAGCTTGCTTCATATGCAACAAGAGACAAAAATAAACCACATAACATTATATAACTATTAAAATTTTCTATAGAAATGGTATGTAAAAATAGAAGTAATCAAATTATGAAATGAATTTATAAATAAACATAAAATTCATCATTAATAATAATTTATTTATGAAAATTAAATTAGTGTAGAAAAATAATTAATAATCCTGATTTATAATTTAAAATGAAAAGTTTCTAAAAACAAATTTTATGTGAATTTTTTATAATTTAAATATATTATTGATTACATATATTATTTACATGAATAATATATTAACACCAATTTTATTATTAACTGATTTGAAATAAGAGTTATAATAGTTACTATTTTCTTAAAAAGTTATTTTGCTTTGATTTTTTTCACTATTATTTTATTTTAAATGTTAAACACTAAAAATATTGTCTTTTAATTATAAAAAATAAATTATGTTTTTATATCAATCATGTAGAAATTATAATAAGATTAATTTTTGTGATTTTTCTAAAATAATTTATTTTTAGTTGAATTGTGAAAAATATCGACTTTTCTAATACACCACTATTATAGAATTATCATAATACAATTATGGAATAATTTTTTATGGAACCTTTTATCTATGAATGTATATATTTTTAAATAAAAATAAATCATTGAGAAATACTTTGTTTAATCTATCAAACCATGTTTAACATTTTGGAGACTCAAGTAATATTTTACTCTAAAAAATATTCTTATTCACTAACATTATAAATTAGTTTTCATCACTTGTCAAAATTAAATACAGAAAAATATGTTTAATATTTTATATAAACATGAAAATATTATTTAATGTGGCCAATTTCATTTTTTTCATAAAATAATAATTACTAAGACTAAAGTTAACGACCCTTATAATAATAAAAAAATTATTTTCTACGAATTTTTTTGTTAATATTGTGTAAATATTTTCTAATAAAACAAACTAGTCACTTATAAAAAGTGAAATTAATATATTTTTTGAATATCTATTTAAATAAATTATCTCTCCTTCTATTGGTAACTGACACTAAATAAGATTAAGGACACTTAGTGGGGGAAATTACATTTTTCTTTAAAAATAGTTTTTCTATATATATAATGTTATAATTTAAAGGTTAATTTTAAATTAATTAAAAATTTAATTAGATTAAATAAATATTAAATTTAGGTTTAGTAGACCAAAATTTTGAAATAGGGGTCATTTTATATGTTTAGTAAAACATATGTTACTTGGGAAAAAACTAGTTACCCAAGTAAAAAAAGGTAAAAGTAAAAACTATAAGAAACAATTATTTCCAATATGTTTAAAACATGAGTGTTTATACTTTTTTGAGGATTTATTGACCAAATATCACCCCAAACTCCAAAATTTCTTAATTTTGGAACCATTGATCCTTGAATAGTGTCATTCTCTTTTTGAAAAATAACAGGTGTTCACAAAAGTTTGATTTTCTTCACATATAAAAGGGGAGACATCAACATATTCACAACACACCGATTACTTAATTATTTTTCCTAAAACAATTTAATATTGATCCAAATATAATTAGATCCTAATTAAATAATGGTATGGTCTCAATTCATTATACTATTCCCTTTATTTCTAATGATACTTCTATGAGAATATCATGGTCCCTAAGTGAGTGTTACTTAATCCTTATTTTTTTCTTATTATTTATATTCCAAGCCTATCCTAATCATAGATATACAATTTACTCAATTTTTTCAGTTAAATTTAGTGTTTTTATGTTAATGAAAAAACCATTATTTATTTCTTCCCATCCACTTATCCAAAACAAAATAATGACGATCATGCATTTTGTGTACAACCACCACATGAAGTTACATTTTTAGTTTTTCACGACCGTTTCTCTTTAGTTTTTATAAAGATGAAATTGAAAAATTAAAGTAAGATATATAATATAATTATTAATATTATGAGAAAAATTATAATGAACCTTCATCTCCTCTCATTCGTTTGGAAATGAAAAAGGTAATTGTGCATTGTGCAGACTACCACCTCCACGAAGCAACATTTTTCAATCTTCATCTTGATTTTCAATTATTATTAAAACCACAAAAAAATTTGAAACTAAAATATAATTTTTTTAAATAATATAATTATTATTTTATAATATTTATATTATAACAAAAATAAATAAATTACTAACCATACTCACCCATCGAGTTATAAAGTGTTCTTATTTTGGTCTGTTTAACCAACGACATGAATTAGGCTATAAAACTATATCATGAATAATTATGTGAAATTATATAATAATAATAATATAATTTAGTAATAAAATAACAATTTTTTTATGAAACTGATATTTTATATTAATTATTTAAATTATTTTTAAGATATCATTCTTGATCCCAGAAATTACCAAAATCAGCTCACATTGATTCAATTTTTATTTAAAATAAAAAATAAAAGAAAAAAAAAACAATTAAGTTGAATATGATAATAAATTATCCTTATCAATCTAAATATTTATGAATCTTATTAAGAAGGTATCTAACAAAAATAATTTGATTATTTAGGATTTTAATCCCATGCACACAATGAATTAAGAATAAGGTAAGAGTTTGTGCGAATATAATATTAACCCATAATGTTATAAAAATTCATATTGAACTCTATTTTTTCATGTTTTATATATCCCACTTAATGAATAATTTGTATTATATTTCCTTATGAATATTTGTGGTTCTAAAAAATTCCTTATAAACTAGTCCTCAGATAATTTCTTCCTTAATTATTAAACTACATGAAAGGGGTTTCTTAGTCTTAATTACTATTTCTTGAGACATACCTATTGTTATATACCAATTTAATTTCATATTGTGTATATAATAACTATTTTTATATTATATCATGAAATTAATTTCATGTAATTTTATTTTTATTTTAAATATATTTCTCCTTCAAGGGGTTTTATTTATATGATACTCAGCCCATAAAGGTTTCTTTTCCCCAATTTTCACTTCTTGAGACATATTTCTTTTTATATAGAATGTTTTACTTATAATTGGGTACCCACTTAAATTTTAAAATATTTTTATCAATATCCTTTTATTATTCATTTTATTCAAATTTTCATTTCAAGTTATATCCTTCAAGGTGTTTTTATTTGAAGGTTTCTAAAGTTTCATGTTTTATTTGTCTCTATTTTTAATTTTATGAGGCATGTTTGATATTATAGACCATATTTCATTTTATATGATGTATTAAGTTTCCAATTTACTTAAATGAAAATGAATATATTAAAATTTCATGGTATTCCTATCATGTTATTTTGATTCTTATGTTGCCATTATCCTAAGGGGTTTTTATCTCAATTTTTCTTTTTTGAGTCATGATTCATATTCACCATATGATTCCTTTTTGTGGTGTATATATTGGTCATGTATTTGCATTTAAATCGTATAATACTATTTTATTTTGGGAGATTAAACTCATGGAAATCCATCACTTCATTTTTATTTCAAAATAATCCCCTTTTATATGAAATTTTTTTTTCCAATGTTTATTATTTTTTGAACACTCTATATTTCCTCTTGATTGAATAATTTTTTGCATTGATTCCAAAATTATATTTATTGGGGAAATTATTAAATTAAATATATCAACCATTCTCTATATGGTGTTATTTTGAGGGATTATTACATAGAAAACTTTCAATTTATTAATTGGGTAAATATTGAAAATCTATATGCTTATTATTCTAACACATAAGTTAATTTATTATTAAGGAATATTGGTTATGTATTATAATGATTAATAATTAATTTATACGATGAATAAATTATATATAATTAGTTATGGTCGTTATATTAATCAAGGATTAACATAAATGGATATTACATTATTTTAGATGAATATTCATCACATTACAAAAATACATTCCCAAGGACCGTAATAGTTTCGTGTCTTTTGAAAGTTAGAAATATAATCTTCCAACTTGGGGAAATATCTTCAATATACCACTTAAAGAACTTCACATTTTTTTACTATAACTTGAAACCATTATTTATAACCAAGGGAAAGTAAACATTAAAAAGGGGTGATATTAGATTCTTAGTAAGGGTATACAAGGGAGATATGTAAGAATAACATGAGTACATAGGTATGAGAACATGATCATAACATTAGAAGATCATAACTTAAAAGTCAAAGATCATAATCAAGAGTCATGTTATATATATTGATAGTTCCTAATACAAGAATTATAACGAAATCAAGAGCATAATCCATGAGATCATAATATAAGAATAAGTCATGGAATTGTGTAATACACATAAGAATATAAAATCCAATGTCAAGGATACCTTCCAAGAAATTCATAACCTGTTAGGATTGGAATAATCAACCATTTATTGTATTTGGTATTAGTATTACTAATAGTTTACCCTCTTGTTTTGGGATTTGGATTCCCTCTCGTGTACCCTCTTGTTTGGGGATTTAGATTCCCTCCCCTATACCCTTTTGTTTTGGGCTTGGGAGGCCATCCCAAGTACCATCTTGTTCTAGGATTAAAATGTTCTACCGTGTACCTTATTGTTTCAGGACTGGGATAACCACCAATATACCCTCTTGTTTTAGGTTTGTGATTCCCTCCCATGTACCCTCTTGTTTTGAGATTGGGATTCCCTCCCATTTACCCTCTTGTTTTAGTCTTTGGATTCCCTCCCATGTACCCTCTTGTTTTAGGATTTGGATTCCCTCCCGTGTAAACTCTTGTTTTTGGCTTGGGATTCGCTCCTATGAAACCTCATGTTTTGGGACAGGTATGACCTCCGGTGTATCCATTTATCTGATAAAACATTTTTCATTACCCAATGCATTAGAGGTATATTAATGTCTTACCAGTCACATAATGAAATCATACGTTCTTGTTCCACAAGGTAACAAAAAATTCATCATATCACAACCCATAAAAAGAGATGGGTGTTATAAATATCATATCATAACCCATGAAATGAAATTATTATTATAAAAATTTTATCATATCATAACTTTTTAAGAAGGGATATGTTTCAAAATCATTTCATCATAGAAAAAATCATGAAGGGAAGCGAGTTTCATTTTTGTTTTAACATGGTATACCCCATGAAAGAGATACGAGTTTCATAAAAAATTACACTTACAAAAAAACATTAAAATAAGTAATAAGAATGGTTTATTTTGATCATGTCCCTAGTAAAGAACAAAATAAATCAAAGGATTCCAACTTAGATTGGGAATGATTTTGAAAGATCACATGAATCATCAGTTAAGGAAAATAAAATTTCTTTGAAAATATTTTTTAAAATAAAAATAATTTGAAAAATACTATTATTAGAAAAAACACTTTTAAGCTTATAAATTAATATTTTAAATTCATTAAAATAATTTCCTGAGGAAAATATCATTTCCTATTTAAAAAAACTCTTCTTAAATCATAGAATATCTTGAAAATCTTTTTCATGGAAAATAACCTTTAAATATTATAAAAGAAGATTTTAAAACCATTTTAAAAACATTAAAACATAAAAAATTTGTATAAAATGTTTTTTACAGGAAAAGGAGATTATAATATCATTTAAAAATATTTTTAAAACATTTTTATAAAGCGTGGTTTGTGAATAAAACTAATTTTTGACCAAAGAGAGAAATAACGTCAGATTTTGTAATGGCCTGGACCTCTATGGTCCATTCCTTTACAAAAATCTAGTGTCTAAGGTGTTCCAGGAGGTCAAGGGGACTTATCCCCAAAAGATTTCCATTTTTTCCAATTCTACAAATAGTTCCATCAATGAGACCGATGTGAACAGTTTCGTCGATGAGACCTTTGTGAATAGTTCCATCAGTGAGACAGATGTGAACTGTTCAATCGGTGAGACCGATGTGAAGAGATCCATCGGTGAGATTGATGTAAACAGTTCCATCAGTGAGACAGATGTGAATAGTTCCATCAGTGAGACCGATGTGAACAGTTCCATCGGTGAGACCGATGTGAATAGTTCCATCAAATTGGTCTATCATTCTGTGAGTAGTACCATCAGATCAGTGAGTCTTTTTGTGAACAGTACCATTAGATTGGTCTGTCGTTCTGTGAACAGTACCATCAGATGAGTCTGTCATTCTGTGAATTGTACCATCAGATCGGTCTGTCATTCTATAAACAGACCATCATATCGGTATTTCATTCTCTAAACAGTACCGCCAGATCGGTCTATCGTTCGGTGAACAGTACCATCAGATCAGTGAGTCCCAGATCGGTGTGTCATTTTTCGAACAGTGTTTCCAGGATCTGTGAGTCCAGGATTGGTGAGTCATTTGGTGAATAGTGTTTCAATTATCAGTGAGTCCAGAATTAGTGAATCATTTTGTGAACAATGTTTCTAGTATCGGTGAGTGTACAATGTTTCCATAATCATGTACAGTGTTTTCAGTATCGGTAGGTGTACAATTTTTCTAGGATTATGAACATTATTTCTAGTTTCCTACAATTTCTCCCCTTTGAATTTTTTTTGATGTAAAATATATTCAAGGCCATGTTTTAATGGATTTATGGACAAATAAAATAACATAATTCATATATTAATTTTCATAATTCCCAATAGGCCATTACTTGGTCAAACCGTGTGGTTTAATGGGATCTGTTTTTAATGGAAAATCCAGCGTATCTTAAACTATTGCTCTGTCAAATCTTCTAAAGGGATGAGATATCTTCCTCTCTAGCTCTACCTTCTTGTTCCCTAGTGATAGACACTTGATCCTTTCCTTCTTCCCATTGGAGCGGTGTGATCGAACCTTAATCCTCAAATCATTTCTCCCTGATGTTTCTTACTACTGCATTCACACCCCCAGTTTTGGTTCAAACAGCAAGTGTCGATCCTTCATTAATATAAGGTATGTTTTATCATCATTCGTTTGGGTTCATCTCCTTTTGTTTCTCCTTTCCCTGTTATAGTATGTGATCTCTATACTTCTTATAGAGTTTTCTTGGGTTTTGGTTGGTACGAACATACCACGACATCCTTGGGTGGATACAGTTGTCACAGGGGGATGCGATTGTGATCCTTTGTGTCGATAGTTCTCGTATAAATAATGACAAGAACCATTTTAGGTAAGGGATTCATTGTTTCTCCTTAATTTTATGTGAAACTTTAGAGTTATCATGTTTTATCCCACTGGTTCTCAATGGAATTGACATAATAAATATTTGAACCGGATAAATAAATTGACATCGATCGCATGTTATTGACTCCTGTTTTCCTAGACAGTGTAATATCTATGAATTATTTGTTTAGATTTTCGTTCTTGATGTAAATTGGTAAAGAACATAAATCCAGAATTAATCGATAATTGTTTGGCTAAAGATAAATAAGCATGTAAATGAATTTGGTTCTAGTTCTTGTAATTTGATGTTAATCAAATTGGTGCAGTAAGCATGTTTAATTATTTATGATACCTTACTAGTTATGTTTCCCAAATTTGGAACCTACGAATAATAAATCAGTTAATCCAAGATGGATTAAAGAACTGGTTGTTTGATAAAAGATATTTCCTTTTAGGATTCTGGGTTACCCTCTTTCTTGTTTAAGGGCCAAGAGCCCAATTGATTTGATGGTTGTTTTTATGCTGCTTGTGTTTTGATGTGAGCCTGAATGGCTATTGTGATATGTGGGGGAAGGGAGGCCTACTAGTTGTGGTAGAAGTTGACACCTAGAGTGGTGAGATGCATTAGTTTATGCATATGGGTGTCGGGGAGGACACTAGGGATAATGAAATGGGTTGGATGTGAATGTTTGTATTCTTGATGATTCTTATTGGTTGTTTATCTACATTACCTTCCCCACTGCTCAAGGTAGATGTTCTTTCTTAGCCTTCTTCTTAAAGGGGTGAAGACGTGTGGGGTATTCCATGTTCTTTCGGTGTTTAGCTTCTCAAGGGTGGATGGGTCTATGCTCTTGTTATAGGTTGAAAAGACTCGACATATAGTTCATCTACTCACCGTATTGAGCCCCCTTGTGTTTAGAAGCATAGAATGTTTTTTCTAGAATTCCTGGGAATATGGGAAGGTAATTATGTAAATAAATAATTGAATAAATTATATTAACCCATAGGGATGGAGCTTCTTGTGGCACAATGCAGAGGTTATAATTTGAAGGAACAACGGACATTGTGTGTGATGATAATGAAATGTAATGTGGAATTTTTAATGGTTAATTAATGTTTAATGAATTAATTAATGTAATATGAAACTGATAGAAAGGTAATTAAGTAATGTAATTATGCTCATTAATTGGTTTTCTTCTTATAGGATACCTAGTCTTAGAAGTGGAATCCGGGAGTCCGAGAGACGTTATCTATAGTAGAGTCTAAGAATAGGTTATGCCCATAGTGTGGTTGTGAGATATAGTATATTCTATTCTTTTGTATGTTTCGATATTCTACTCCACCCCATCAATTAGGGAAACTCACTCCCTGGGGCTTCTAAGCCCTGGGGGGTGTTTCCCCCAACATTCTGGTGGGAGGATGGATAGACGACTTCCCCCTTTGGCCCCACTCCCTTCTCTTGGTAGTTACTTGTGCTGATAGGCACAATGGTTATTTTTCCCCATATATGTGAGTAGAGGGCTATAATAGCTTGAGTTTATTCACACACATATATTCTGAATATAGTTTCTTATGGAGTACTTTAGGTGTAACATATATAAGCTATGATGGCTTGAGGATCCTTACACGGTGTATGGGCTATAATGGCTTGAGGTTTAATACCCGATGTATGATACTTGTTATGTGAGATTTGGTGGCTCCCAAAAACTTCCTGATTACTTTGCTTATGTGGAAATGGTGGTTTTTTTTCACAAGGTGCTTGTTGTGGTGCTTCACCCAGGTATTTGCGAGCATGCCTTTTTGGAGAGATATGCTTAGGAAGTGCGACGTTGGGGAAAAGTGAAAAACTAGTGGGGAAGTAGTAGTAGGTTACCTTTGATATTCTTTATTATATTATATAATATCGTATGTGTTACATGGTGAGAGTAGCCATGGTGATGCTAGGAACTTAGTATAACTATTTAGGTGACTAGTTAGTTTCACTTGTTGTTCACTGTGCTTTAGCATGCTTTCTTTACTTTTTCATGAGAGGCTTCGGGGAGGATCCTACTGAGTATACTGTTATACTCACCCTATGTATATATAATTTTTTTTTAGGTCACTAAGAGAAAGTTGTAGATCAAGCTGGTTTCTACTAGCTTTAGGTTGTAGGAGCTGTTCGGGCTTGTAGTTACTGCTGTTTTTTTTTTACTTTGGTATTTGTAGTTTTTCCTATTTGAGTTGTAGTAGTTTTTCATGACATTACATATGTGTAATTGGGTTTTCTTTTATATTTCATTCTGAGTTGGAGTTTTTTGGTGTCTATCTTATCTCTCTCCTTTTCATGTGTTCTCTTAGAGCGTAATGCCTCCCATTTGTGTGTTTACTATACCCTTGGTGCTAGTCACCAACCTGGGGCCTACTGGAGGTGGGACTCAGAGGTCACTATCTCCATTCTCACCTTGCCGGCCCAGGAGGGGTACACCTTGTGGGGATGAGGTCATGACAGAGTGGTATCAGAGGTCTGGTTGAGGGATGGGATGGAGTTTGGAGTTTGACACAGGTGAGGTTGCATGGGTTGGTTGGGAAAAAATGTCAGTTATGTTTAGCAAGTGATGTAAACACTAGAGACCGGATGAGGCATATGTGTTTAGGGCCCCATATGATTTGATATATGGGCCTTTAAGTTTACAATGGCTTCTAAGTGAGGTGATACTAGTTACAAGGTAGGGACCTAGGAAAGGATCATGCATCATTCTTACTTGTGACTATGTTTGAATAGGTAGACCTTGGGATAGGGTAACCTAAAATGAATAAAATAAAACAATTAATTAATTAATGTTGAGTCTCTATATTCCAGGTTTAGGGGCTCTAACTATTTGTTATTTTTCAGGTATGGCTCCTGGTCGATGTCCTCATCAGGATTGTATAGAGGATGTATAGCTGGCTATACCAGCAGATCGCCGCATGGTAGAGGTTGACAATGATGACACTTGGAGGAGGAAACTCTGAGAGTTTTAGCAACAGAGTCTATAGAAGTATGAGGTCTTCCTTTTAGATGCAGTTATAGAAGACTCGCTGGAGGGGGTTGAGATAGGCTTCAGTTCGATCTGTGCTCAGAAGGAGCATTGGGTGTCCTTGGTTATGACGATGCTGCACGGAGTAGCGAGGTATTATTGGTTCATGTTCATCGAGTATTGTGAGGAGTCAACGATCTCATGGTAGGAGTTCCGAGACAATTTTGGAGTTGAGTTTCTTTCTTTGATCCTGAAGGTGTCTAGTCGCTAGGAGATTCTTACCCTTCAATAGGGGAGGTCCAGTGTGCAAGAGTTTGGAATCTGTTTTAGTAACCTTTTACGATATTCTTCAGACCTTTTTCTAGATGAGGAGGTCGGGGTGAGGCTTTTCGAGGAGGCTTTGCATCCAGAGATCCACAGCCAGGTCGCCCCATTTATGTTGAAGACATATCCTGAGGTGCTGGAAAGGGAAGAGGTTGTTGAGAGGAAATTGGATAGAACTGGGTCATTATGATAGGGGAGTTATCATGATTCTTCATGAAGCATATCTATGGTCCGGGGTTCCCAGTTTTTAGGGAAGACTAGATTCTGCTCAGCCGAGGGTATGTCCCAGCACTTAGCATCTCATTTCTCTGGGGGAGGTATCTCTTAGGCCTATGAAAAGGGATCAAGCACTTTTTTTCTTGTGGTGGCTAAGGTCATCGGTAGCGAGAGTGCCCGAACTTTCAAAGCAGTCATCGCACACCAGGTGTTCCACTACTGGTTCCTCCATTAAGGCAGTTCTAGCTAAGGCAATAGTAGCAGGTTACACCGGCTTTAGATTATAATAGGGTATATGGGGCATGCATAGGACTACCCCATGACTCTACTCATCCTCATAGAGAACAGTGCCACTATGGTGGTGGTCGTCATCAGGGTCAGAGATGTTGTGGAGGAGGTCGTGGACAACTTCATGCTTTAGCATTGCCAACACCAGGCAAGCCAAACGTCATTCGAGGTACCCTTTTCTTATTTTATACCTTGGTTTATGCCTTGTTTGATTCAGGAGTGACACACTCATTTATATCACCTACCCTTATCCATGCTTTTGGACTTGAGGTATAGAGGCTTCCAGTGCCCTTAGCATTGACTACACCAGTTGGAGGTCAAGATGACCTGTTTAAAGTATGTATAGACTATGATCTAGTGTTGGAGAAACACCGCTCTTGTGTAGATTTCCTATTTTTATGAATAAAACCATATGATTTCATCCTTGGCATGGATTTTTTGTATTAAGTGTGTGCTATTGTGGATTGATTTAGGAGGCAATTTTTGTTCTTCAATGCGGATGGAGAGCTAGTGGTGTTTGTTGGAAAGCGATACCCTCAGATGGGTCAGAGGCATGTTCCGTCCTTATCATCCATGACGGTTGAGATAATTCTAAGTTCCTCATAGGTTCAACATTTGTCATTTCCTAGGGTCTTAGAAGAGTACCCTGATGTCTTTATAGAAGTGGTTATAGTATTACCCCCTCGACGAGTGACCGAGTTTGGGATCGAGCTACAACTAGGAGCGTCTTCTATCTCTATGTATCCATATAGGATGTCCCCTTACAGGTTACGAGAGTATCATATTCAGCTTGAAGGTCTATTATAGTGCAGTTTTGTTTGGCCGAGTGTGTCACTGTGGGGTGCACAAGTTTTTTTCATGAAGAATGCTGACAAAAATTTGCAGTTGTGTGTCGATTATTGACACTTAAATAAGGTGACAATGAAAATTTTCTTTCCTCTTCCACATATTGATTATTTATTCGATCAACTAAATGTTGCATGTTGGTTCTCAAAGATCGAATTGTGGTCAGGATATCATCAGATGCGTGTAAAGGATGAGGATATCCTGAAGACTGATTTCTGTTGTCGTCATGAGCATTATGATTTCGTTGTAATGTCGTTCGACATGACAAATGATCCCTCTTTGTTCATGGGATTGATGAACGCTGCGTTCCCTGTGTTTTTGGACAAGTTCGTGCTGGTTTTCATTGATGACATCCTTATGTACTCCATGTCTGAGGAGGAGCATGTAGAGCATCTACACACTGTTTTGGGAGTTCTTTGTCAACATAAACTATTTGGGATGTTGTCAAAGTGTGAGTTTTGGGCTCGAGAAGTTCATTTCTTGGGGCATGTGGTGTACCAGCAGGGAGTATCTATGTATCCATCGAATATAGAAGTAGTTGTGTATTGGGAAGCCCCCAAGACTATGCTAGAGGTGCAAAGTTTCCTTGGTCTCATAGGCTACTACAGGAGGTTTTTAGCCAATTTCTCTCGAGTTTTGAATCCTCTGACAGCTTTGACCAGGAAGGATCAGACGTTCAGATGGAATGATCAGTGTTAGGAATCTTTTGTGTATCTAAAGGAGAAGTTAGTAAGTGTTTTGGTTCTTTGTCTTCCAGCTGAGGGCGTTCATTTTGATGTTTTCTGTGATGATTCACATCTGGGGTAAGACTGTGTTATGATGCAGCAAAGATCAGTTGTTTCTTATAGGTCTCGACAGTTATGTCCCCATGAATGTAACTATGCCACCCACGATCTTGAGTTGGAAAATTTGGAGTTTTCTATGATGTTGTGGAGAAATTACCTCATTGGTGAGCACTTTGTGGTTTTCACTGATCATAAGAGACTGAGTTATGTTTTCTCCCAGCGTGACTTGAATTTATGATAGAGTCAGTGGATGGAGTTATTACTAGAATAAGACTTTGAAATATCATATACACTGAGAAAAGTGAAATGTTTTAGCTGATATGTTGAGTCAGAATCCACACGGTGATGTTCTGCGTGAATCTGGTGACTCCTGGAGAGTAATGGAAGAATTATCAGCATTAGATCTTGATATGGGAGAAGTTGGGGGCAGATGTTGTCATTTTTAGATGACGGTGCAGTCATATCTGGTGCAATAGGTGGAAGAGTCCCAGTTGGGGGATCTTGAGGTGGAGTTCTGGAGAGACCGAATTGTTTGTGGTGAGGCCCATGATGGTTGGATTGAGGATGAAAAACACTGGGTGTTGTATCATATAAGGATATTTGTTCCTTTGAAAATGTGTGAGATGGTTCTCAGAGAGTTCTATAGTTCTCCATTAGTGGTGCATCCTTGCGTGAAAAATACGTACCAAGCCTTGAGGATTCAGTTTTGGTGGCCTGGGCTGAAGCATGTAGATGCGGTGTTTGTGTCTCGATGTTTGGTCTACTAGAAGGTGAAGGCCGAACACAGTGTTCCTGGTGGTCTTATCCAGCCGTTAGATGTTCCTCAGGTGAAGTGAGAGGACATATTAATGGACTTTTTTACTGGTTTACCTCGAGATTAGGGAGGAAATGACAGTATTTGTGTGGTAGTGGATCATTTAAAAAAATAAACTCACTTCATAGCAATCAATGAGTCAAGCTCAGTTGATGTTTTGTTGAGGTAGTATCTGGAGGAGGTGGTGAGACTTTATGGAGTCCCAAGGAATATCATTTCTGATAAAGTTCCTCATCTTACCTCTCAGGTGTGGAGAGGTCTCCAGCATGTTTTTGGTTCTTAGTTATGCCTTAGCACTTCTTTTCATCCTCAGATGGACATTCAGATAGAGCGTACCATCCAGACTCATGAAGACATGTTATGAACCTATGTCCTATATTTTTGATGTTCGTGGATGAGGAACTTACCCTTGGTGGAGTTCCATTACAATAATAGTTTTTAGTCCACCATTGGTATGGCACTGTTTGAAGCCTTGTATGGCCGACCTTGCCATTCTTCATTGTGCTAGACTGGGGTCGGAGAGTCAACAATTCTCGGACTGAAACTAGTGCAGAATACAATAGAGATGGTTCAGGTGATTCATGAGAGGATGAAGACATCACATGATCGTTAGAAAACATATGTCGATCAAAGGAAGAGACCCTTAGAGTTTGATTTTGGGGATCACGTGTTTTAGAAGGTGACTCCCCATCATGGGCAGCGATGGTTTGGTCATGGGAGTAATTTTTCTCCCTAGTTTGTTGGGCCTTTCGAGGTGTTAACTCATGTTGGTGCCATGGAATATCGAGTAGCACTTCCCCCACAGATGAGCCAGATACAAGATGTTATTCATGTATCACAGCTCCATCATTATCTTCATGATTACTCTCACATTATCGATTAGGGATAGATCGATGTTGATGATGATGAGAATTTTGAGGAGAGACTTGTGGAGATCCGAGACCTTAAAGAGAAGGTGTTTCACATGTGTTCTATTCCCTTAGTTCGTGTCTTGTGGAGACATGGTGGCATGGAGGAGAGTACATGGGAACGTGAGTCACATATACGTGCTCAGTACCTAGAGTTGTTTGATGTTTAACTCTTTTCATGTAACGATGTCCCCTTTGTGGTTATATACCTTTCATGTTTATGAGAT
Organism: Viscum album; assembly: GCA_963277665.1. Taxonomy (NCBI): domain Eukaryota; kingdom Viridiplantae; phylum Streptophyta; class Magnoliopsida; order Santalales; family Viscaceae; genus Viscum; species Viscum album. The sequence goes on from OY728156.1 coordinate 2,143,340,791, forward strand.
GGATTACTTTGGTTGTTTCTTGTGGATTTCTCTCTTTTAAGAGGTATCTCAATGGGTGGTTGTTTAGACTTATTTTCTGATCCATTTTAGGTTGTTTTTGAATTCTCGAGGATGAGAATGTTTTGAGAGGTATCTGATGTAATGTTCTAGACCTCTATGGTCCATTCCTTTGTGAAAATCAGGTGTCAGAGGTGTTCTGAGAGGTCTAGGTGACTTTTCCCCAACACTTTTCCTATTTTTTTCCAATTCTGAAAATAGTTCCATTGGTGAGACTGAAGTGAAATGTTCCATCAGTTAGACCGATGTGAATAGTTCCATCAATGAGACTGATGTGAACTGTTCAATCAGTGAGACAAATGTGAAGAGTTCCATCGGTGGGACCGATGTGAACAGTTCCATCGGTGGGACTGATGTAAAGAGTTCCATCGGTGAGACAGATGTGAACAGTTCAATCAGTGAGACCAATGTGAATAGTTCCATTGGTGAGACTGATGTGAACACTTCCATCGGTGATATCGATGTCCACAGTTCCATCGATGAGACCGATGTGAACAGTTCCTTCGGTGAGACCGATGTAAACAGTTCCATCAGTGAGACCGATCTGAACAGTTTCATCGGTGAGACCGATGAGAACAGTTCCATCGGTGAGACAGATGTGAACAGTTCCATTGGTGAGACAGATGTGAGCAGTTCCATCAGATTGGTCAATCATTCTGTGAGCAGTTCCATCAGATCTGTGAGTCATTCTCTGAAAAGTACCATTATATCGGTCTGTCATTTTGTGAACAGTACCATTAGACCGATCTGTTGTTATGTGAATAGTACCATTGGATTGGTGAGTCCAGGATCGGTGAGTCATTCCGTGAATAGTGTTTCCAAGATCTATGAGTCTAGGATCAGTGAGTCATTTTGTGAACAGTGTTTCCAAGATCGGTGAGATTGGTGAGTCATTCCAGGAATGGTGTTTCCAGATTCAGTGAGTCCAGGATCAGTGAGAAATTTTGTGAACAGTGTTTCCCAGATTAGTGAGTCTAGGATCAGTGAGTGTACAATGATTCCATAATCATGTATAGTGTTTCCAAGATCGGTAGGTGTACAATGTTTCCAGGATCATGAATAGTGTTTCTAGCTTCCTACAGTTCACCCTTTGACGTTTTCTTTGATGTAAAATGCATTCAAGGCCTTGTTTTAAGGTATTTAAGGCCAAATAAAATCTCATAACTCCATTATTAATTTTCCTAAGTCCATGGATTCCATTACATGGTCAAAATGTGTGGCTTAATAAGATCCACTTTTAATGGAAAATCTAGCATATCTTAAACTATTCCTCTGTTAAATATTCTAAATGTATGAGATATCTTCTTCTGTTGTTCTTCCTTCTTGTTACCTGGTGAGAGACACTTGAACATATACTTCATCCCATAAGAGCGGTGTGATAGAACCTTAATCCTCAGATCATTTCTCCTTGAAGGTTCTTACTACTATATGCGCACCCCCCACTTTGGTGAAAGAAGCAAGTGTCGATCCTTCATCGATATAAGGTATGTTTTATCGTCATTTGTTTGGGTTCATCTCCTTCTGTTTATCCTTTCCCTATTATGGTATGTGATCTTTGTACTTCTAATGGAGTTTTCTTGGGTATCAGTTGGTTCAGTCATATCGTGACATCCTTGTGTGGATATAGTTGTAATGGGAGGGGGTGATCACGATCCTTTGTGTGGATCGTTCTCGTATAAAGAAAGACAAGAACCGTTTGTGGTAGGGGATTCGTTGCTTCTATTTTCTTTTATGTGGAATTTTAGAGTTAACATGTATTAACCCACTGGTTCACAATGGAAATAACATAATAAATATTTGAACCAGTTAAATAAATTGATATCAATTGAATTTTATTGCCTCTTGTTTTTCTAGATAGTATGATATCTATGATTGATTCGTTTAGCTTTTCGTTCTTGACGAAAATTGGTAAAGAACATAAAGCCAGAATTAATCGATAATTGTTTGGTTAAATATAAAGAGGCATGTAAGTGAATCTGGTTCTTCTTATTGTAATTTGATGTTAATAAAATTGGTACAGTAAGCATTTTTAATTATTTATGATAGATTACGGGTTAGGTTTCTCGAATTTGGAACCTACGAATTATAAATTGGTTAATCTAAGATGGATTAAAGAACTGGTTGTTTTAGAAAACCTAATTCCTTATAGGGTTTCAAGTTACCCTCTTTCTTGTTTAAAGTCCAAGATCCCAATTGATTTGACAGTTGTTCTCCTTCGGCTTGTAACACCCCAAGATTTCATAGTATGTTATCTCATTATAGTAAGTTAATAGCTTACGCAACACGGAACACTGAGTTCGAGCGCACCACTACTTACCAAATTAACCGTTCAAAAAGAAGTTATGAATAGTATTAACTGCGTTTTGAATCTTATATTCTCTATATAAATTTAACATCTATATTATGTGTTTCTTATACATTATATAAGAACAAATTCATTTTTTTTCAAATAAAAGAATTATTTTTCAAAAAATGCAATTTTACCACCTATTAATGGTGAACAATTTTTAAAACCATTATTTGACACTTTTATAAATTCAATTTAATGAAATTAAATTTTTCTTTAGAAGCGGGACATAAAAATTTAGTTTAGATAAATTTTTGGTACTTTTTTGATAACATTCATATTTTGATGAATAGTGAAAAATACTATGTTTTAATTGAGAAAAACATTGTTAATAGAAATAATTTATAGAGATAAATTATGATTTTTAATGGTTTGTAAGCATAATTAGATTACATTTTTATCATTTAATACAATTTAGGTCATTATAAGTAATTTCACATTTAAATTTGACTTAAACACATGTCAATCTTTTGATAGTTTTTACTTTTTAAAAACCCACTTTTTGGTTTTGAAAATTGGAATTACTTTTAAAATAATAAATTCAACTTATATGTTTTTAATTTGTTAAAATAAACTTGATTTTTAAATTCGTAATATCAAAATTAGCTTAGGGTAAATTTTTTGTATTTTTCTGAAAACTTTCAATTTTTGATGAATAGTGAAAACACTACGTTATTATTTAAATAAATAGTTATTTTATTTTAATTTATTTTATGTAAAAATAGATACATAATATCTATATATTTTCAACACAATTCATTGGAGTCATTTTATAATAAGTTTATATATATATAATTTTATCGAACATTTTATCGTCTTTTACCCACCATCTAGGAGTATTTGCAAATTTGTATAAAATTTAATTTTACCGCTTCTGTGAGTTTAATTTCAAAAATCTGATAGACACAATTAATATCAGTAATTAAAATTTGGTTCAATAAGATATAAAAAATTCTTGGTGAATAGTAACTTTTGACTTTAATTTACCACGATTAAAAGCAAATAGGGTAATTAAGTGAAAAAATGATATCATAATTACCCTAACACATGTCCTAATTCTATTGCATAAGTATAATTAGACCAAAAAAAACCATAGGAATAAAATATTTTCCTCTTTGGTCCACTTGGATTATATTTGAACATTTATTATTATTTTATTTAAAGAAGAGTTAAAAGAGTTAAATTTAAAGTTTAATAACTAAAACATTTTTAATATAGGGTTATACATAATATAAATTCGACTATAAATATTCATTAGAAAGATAAAAATATTTCATACATAATTATATTTTATTTATAATCTTTAGAAATTAAATAATTTAATTTATTTATGACACAATGATGACACATTAATTACCTTAATAATGAAATATTAAAATAATTGATATTATAAATATCCAAATAAATTAAATTTGTAGTTTTTGATGAATTAAATTGATTTTTTAGGTTAATATGACATGTTATGATTGAACATATGAATTTAGTTCGAAGTAATAAAGTTTTTAGTACTTTAACAAAAATCATTTATTAAATAATGTGAAAATTGACTTAATTGAGTATTTAAAACAAATACTATATTATTGGTTGATATAATAATCGTAAAAATATAAAGTTTGGCCAAAGGGACTTAATAAAATAATATATGTCATTAATGAACCTATTGGTATTCTCTTGGATGTTTATAGTAAGTTTATTAACCATATAACATAAAAATACAAAGAGACATGATAAATGTCAAACTATTTAACTAAGAGTTAAATCTAAAAGATATGGTTAATATGATGAACTAAACCTGTATAAAACCTATTGGTTGAGATTATTTACACCCATCTCTACATTATACTTTAAAAATTATTTTTTTTACCATTAGAAACTGAAAATGATTTTATTATAAAATAATATTTCAAGCTTTTCCTAAAGCGACCCTCCCCTCTCTTATAAAAGGGCACTTCCCCTTATCTTAATTTCACACCTCCAAAGCATTTTGGATCAGCCTAAACCTACCCAAATATGCTCCCAACTTTCCTCCCTTCATCCTAGAGGCCTTATTTTGGTCAGAAAAAAATCCTAAGGAGCCATTTTTATCCAATCAAAATGAAGAACCCGAAGAAGAGGTAAATATTTCATCACCTCTTTCATGTTCTTTTCTTCTTCCAATTTCTATTTATTTGGTGTTTCCATTATAAAATAATAACTCCAGTATATTATATATACTGTGATGATATTATAAAAATGGTACAACCATATTCATTATCATACGCATCCTATAAATGACAAGGTCACCATACATGCGTATGTACGGATTACCGTCTCCACATTGTGGTGTAGTTTGTTATTCAAGCACTTCATTATTTGGATGGGTACAATAATGAGTATAAATAATTTTAATAAAAAATATAACATGTTAATGATTCTTTATATATGATTTACCATCCAATTACGTACAATTTCACCATCAATATAATGATATTGTCACTCGTGTGTACATACAGATTACCGTCTCCACGATGTAATGAGATTCATTTCCACGTTCACAATTCAACGATGATTATAAAATATATATCATTAAAAAGTATGAAATATATGAAATAATAATTCTACTGGATAATTATATATATATATGTACTTAAATATATCGTATTCAATTATTTCCGTTCAATACAATATGAAAACAGAAACAACGTTTATACATATGTACGACCTATTGTCTCCAAAAATGGTGTTTTCCATTTCATATATACGTCTATTATACATATTTATATTCTAAATATATGTGATATATAAATCTTGTTTTTATTCTTGAGGTATTTAAATCATGATCTAAGTGATACAATTAAGAGTAAGAAGTTAAAACACATACGATAAAGAAAGCGATTATTACCCAAAATGTTAATTTAACATGGAAATTATTATTAAATGTGTAGTATAAAGTAATAAATGAATCATGTATGTTATCATAAATATTAATATTGTTCAGGTATAATTTAATAACATACTAATGTCTTTATACAAGAGGTTAAACGTACCCTCCACTAAAGGAAAGTGCAAGGTAAGGGTTAATTTCACAATCTCTTTTTTTATTCGAGGTTGTTTTTACATAAGTATATAATAGGAACTATCTATCATCCACATCCATGTTTGCATAAAAATGTAATTCAAATTTTTTTTACTATTTACTACACTATGGGTTAAATTCATCTATAACCTTATTGGACTATATATGTTTTGAAAGGAATCTTCCCATTGTTTTCTAAACAAGGTACTTTATGGCCTTTTCAACAAAATTAAGGTAAGAATGTTTTTTTAACTAATACGGAATGTGTGGATATTTTTCCACCATTATATCATCCTCAAAGATTCCCATACAATATTATAAGATTATTTTCAAAATGAATGTTTTCTATTTCCATTATATTAATTTTCAATGATTTCAAAATAGAAAGAGATATTTCTCTAAAAAGTTTTGATTTCATCTATGTTAACATCCTTTGATTGATTTTGTGATTGTTTGAAGTTGATTTATTATAATACAAAACTTTTATATTGTATTGAAGGTTATGTGATATGTTTGACTATGGTTGTGTTATTTTTACACCATTCATGGTTTATGGATAATGTATTGACATTTCATATGCTAGTTTTAATATGAATGTTTTGTCAAGGCTGTGTGCCAAGATACTAGTTTGTCTCATGAGACCTACCGATGCATTGAGGAGCTATAGAGGGATCCACCCGTCACTAGTGAGAATAAGTAAATGACATTATTTTATTTTATCTTATACATATTATGCTGAAGTATATGTTTAAAAGGATTTTGTTTTAGTTTAATACATTGCCTTAAATGTTTGTTCTTATTTATGAAAGATTCCGTTATATTATTATCATTACTGAGGATCTGATCTCACCCCTTTCTATGTTATATTTTTCCCATGATGTGAAGAAGTATTTTATGATTGATAAGTAGGGTTAAGATAAAGTATTAATGTAATTCTCAAAGGATCATTTATGTTGTGTTTTATTTTCTAATGTGTAATATAATGTTCATGTATGTAATCTATTTTCCAAGAGTGCTAAACTAATCAGTCTTTCGGGACTTGATTCCTTGTAATCATATTAATGTATTAAAGTAATGCACCGACTCCCATAACTGGGATCAGGGTATTATAGTTGGCATCAGAGGATGTTTATCAATAACATTGGGAACTAGATTTAGAAAAACTCTGATTAGATAACACTACCCTAAGATACACTTCGATGATTAGTATAGAAGAACTTCATAGAATTTTGGTACTGTAGAGGGATATGAGCAGGTAGAGGTGGCTCTGAAACATATGTACCTAGGGGTAAAACCTAAAAACACTGCTTTGAGATAGACTCAAACGGGAATTGGTGCACGATAATAGGACTTGTTTCAATCTTGGTTACGACACTCTCATGGGATATGCTTAGGATAATTCTTGTTTTCTTTACAAACCAATATGAAGGGTTTATGAGTATATATCTCCTCAAAGAAAAAATTGTTATGATTATGGATTATATCCATGAATTGTTCAATTTATGTTAACTATTTTACAAGTCTGGAATTATGTATTGTGACTCATAAACTAACCTAGTGTATGTCATTATTTATAATTGGCGCCCAGTAGATGGAATGAGACCTCTAACAATACACATGATACAAAGAGTAAGAAGGATCATATCTTTCATGGTGTTAAGCCAAAATTTATTATGGAAATAGTCTCCCACGAATTATCGTCATATGAATAAATATTATCATGTGTTAATAAGATAAGTAAAGAATTTTTTAAGTCCTATGGATTTGAAGGGAAGCCACAGAAGAAAAAGATGATATAGATAAATATAGATAAAGGGAATAAGGGAAAGAAGGATTTTCCCATAAGTGATAACTATGGAAAGAATCACCATGGTAAATTCATGAAGGGAATATGAGTTTGTTATGTGTGTGGAGAAAAAGGACACCAAATACATGATCACAAGGGTGAGAAAAATGTTTCAAATGTACAATACTTTATCTGCAAGGGTTTGGGACACTACACGAATCAATTTCCAAATCATCAGAGTATACCCCAAATGTTGCTATTGGATAATAATAAAGTTATGATACTACCTAAGGTTAAGAGAAATGATTAAGAGTTCTTATGTTATTATTAAAGTATTGTGTCATTTGAGTATTGTATTAATGATGTACATGTTATAATAATTATAGAGTATGTAAGGATTGTACTGCTATACTATTTCCTTAAGGACTTGAGATTAGTGGAACCAAGAAAAGTGACTCAATGGAAAGTTAAACTTCTTGGAAAATACATGGTTGAAGGAAAGACAAAAATTTAATATGGTCCTGATACTGAGGTATTGATTTTGGAATAAGAGATGATTGATTTGGATACATTTTATTGGATATTATTGACATCCATGGAACTGGTTAATGGTTTGTTTATTCCAACATTGTTGGAGTTTACAAAATTTTTAGATATAAAGAGTATATCCAGTATTCTATAAGGAATAAGGGACTATGAATTTAATAAATACAGTTATATGATAATTTAGAGTGTTACTGTGTTTTAAAAGAATACATGATGAAGGTATTCACATGTTATTACGTGGCAAAAAGGATCTTCATTGTGTTTACCTTCCTTATAAATTTTAGACTGTGTGTTTGGACATAAGTATTTTGGATAAGTCTAAATGTTGGAATAGACTAAGTTTGACATTGGATACTATTCTTAAGGTAAAATCATTTCTTGATATTATTTTTGGATTGTCATAAAAAGGACAACCCGGAGGTCTGATGACAACCTGTCGCATCCGACAAGGCCATAAGAATTTAACCCACAACTGAAGGGTCACAAAGGTGAATAACCTACCACTAGCCTATGTGATTTCCTAGTTTTTATAATGTAGTTTTTTTTTAAATATTTTGAAAAATGAATTATAAATTCATTATTTTTGGAACCCTATACGATTATGTTAAATAGAATATTATTGAATTCTATTATATTTTGGAGTGAAAGATGAGTTTGTGGTAGGAATTAGTTGAAGGATGAAACTCTACTTGTCAGGTATATATATATATATTTCCTCTTATTGTATGAATATATTAATTCTTAAACTTTAGGGAAAAGATATTAAAACCAAAAATGTGTTACCCTAATACCATATGTTTTGTTGAACCGATGATATTTTACATCATCTTAGATTGATGGATTTGAGGCCCTCAATTTTACACTTGTTTGTGATTGATGAATTCAATCACTCCCTATAATTATTTACATTTTCCTCTAATTATGTTTCTCTAATTTCCACCAATGTTCTCCTAATAGAGATCATAATTTGGTGGTGACTTTTTCATTTCCCTTTCCCTCTTATTAAGACTAATTTTTATTAACCCAATTTCCGATGTGGGTTTTCCACAAAGGTAATTTTCTATTTTAACCATTAATTTTAGATGAAAAATTTCAAATTGCGAGGACACAATTTATTTAATGAGGGGAGAATGTAACAACCCAATATTTCATAGTACATTATCTCATTAAACTAATTCAATAGCTTGCAATATACGCAACACCGAGTTCAAGCGAACCAAAACTTACAACACTAACCATTCAAAAAGTGGTTATAAATATTATTAACTGCATTTTGAATCTTAAATACTCTATATAATTTTAAAATACATATTATGTGTTTCTTAGACATAATATAAGAACAAATTGATTTTTTCAAATAAAATAAGTATTTTTCAAAAAATAAAATTTTACCTCCTTTTAATAGAGAACCCTTTTTAAAACCAATATTTGTCAATTTTATATATTCAATTTAATGAAATTAAAGTTTTCTTTAGAAGAAGGACATAAAAATTTATCTTAGAAAATTTTTTGGAACTTTTCTGATAACTTTTATATTTTGGTGAATAATAAAAAAATACCTTGTTTTAATTGAATTTTTTTAATCAAAATAATTTATAGTGATAAATTATGCATTTTAATGGTTTGGAAATATAAATAGATTATTTTTTTATAATTTAATAAAATTTAGGCCATTATAAGTAATTTCACATTTAAATTTGACGTAAACACATGTCAATCTTTTGATAGTTTTTACTTTTTAAAAACCCATATTTTGGTTATGGCAACATGAATTAATTTTAAATTAATAAATTAAAATTATATGTTTTGAATTTGGTAAAATAAATTTCATTTTTTAATTCGGAATATCAAAATTATCGTAGGGTAAATTTTTGGTATTTTTCTGAAAACTTTCAATTTTTGATAAAGAGTAAAAAACACTGCGTTATTATTTAAATAATTAGTTATTTTATTTTAATTTATTTTAGGTAAAAATAGATACATAATACCTATATATGTACAACATAATTTATTGTAGTCATTTTATAATAAGTTTATATATATATATAATTTTATCAAACATTTTACCGTCTTTTACGCAACTTCTAGGAGTATTTGCAAATTTTTATAAAACATAATTTTACCGCTTCTATGAATTGAATTTCAAAAATCATAGAGACATGGTTAATATCAGTAAGTAAAATTTGGTTCAATAAGATGAAAATATTTTTTGGTGAATAGTAACTTTTGACTTTTATTTACCACGGTTAAAAGTAAATAGGGTAATTAAGGTTAAAAATGATATCATAATTACCCTAACACATGTCCTAGTTCTATTGGATAAGTATAATTCGACCAAAAACAACCTTAGGAATAAAATATGATCTTCTTTGGTCCACTTTGATTCAATTAGAACATTTATTATTATTAGTTAAATTCAAATTTTAATAACTAAACCATTTTTAATATAGGATTATACATAATATAAATTCGACTATAAATATTAATTATAAAGCTAAAAATATTTCCTACATAATTATATTTTATTTATAATTTTTAGGCAATAAATAATCTAATTTATTTATGACACAATGATGATGCAGTAATTACATTAATAATGAAATATTAAAATAATTGATATTATAAATATTCAAATAAATGTAATTTGAGAATTTTGATGAATTAAACTATTTTTCTAGGTCAATATGACATGTTAGGATTGAACATATGAATTTATTTCAACGTAATATAGTTGTTAGGACTTTAACAAAAATCATTAATTAAATAATTTCAAAATTGATATAATTGTGTTTTTAAAACTAATACTATAATATTGGTTGATATAATATTCCTAAAAATCTAAGGTTCAAACAAAGTGTAATGACACATACTTTCATTAATGGAAATTCCTCTTGATCCAATTAAATGTCATTTATGGTTATATAAAATTCGAACTTCATTGGTTTTATGTTTCTGGATTTTAAAAAACCATTATGAATTTTGATCGTTGCTAATATAGCTGTTGAACAGCGATCATGTGATTAGTATAAATATAAGTCTTCCACAAATCCAATTTACTCAGAAAAAGGAATTGATGACCTCATCCAGTAGACTATCCCCGTACGAAGCCCATTTGTCGGTGCTCGGAAAGGAGGTGGTGTTATTGGGCTTCGCTCTTGACCAAGCCCAAGCCGAGATTGAACATGTTAAGCGTGAGCGGAACCGACTATGGGAGAAGTGGAAGTTAATAGAGATTACCACCTGAGCGATGTTATCCGAGCCACCCCCAGAATCTGTCACCATTGCGAACCTTACCCTTCAGTATTATACGGGTGCTATAAGGGGTTATGTAATAAGACCCCAGAACTATGACAATGAACATTATATTTGTATAAATAATGTGCATTCATTTTATTATTGTTAATTTGTAAATAGTTTTTAAAACAAAAATAGTATTTTTAGTTAATATTCAACTAAGAAATATATTTTGATGAATTAATGGATTTTATAATTAAATAATATTTTAATAAAATATTATTATTAAATTAATTTTTATTAAATATAAATGATCATATAATTTTATGAATGAAATTGTAATTTTTATTAAGGTTTTAAAACTGTTTCTGTCAAAACCCATGAATTTTTTGTAAATGTTGATTTTAAATTTAAAATTAAAATTCACATATTTATAAAATTATTTAGATAAAATGAATATTATTTTTGGAATTAGGACGTCAAAATTATCCAACTGTGAATTTTTCATAATTTTATAAGACAATCAATTTTGTTGGGTAAAAATTAAATACCATTTGAATATATAATATGGTTTATGACATCATAATGAACCAATAGTGAAGTAATAAAATACTATAAACATTATGTTCATCAATAAATCTTTTCGCATTAAAATAATGTGATTTTTGATTTCTTTAAATTATTTTTCAAAGCTTTTGTGGTCCCTCCAAGACTTATAAAACATTTTCTCTTCTTAAATTTTTTTCCTTGAGAGTGTGACCCACATCTATATAAGTAACCCTATTATTTTCATAATTTCGGCCATTAGACTTATAAAATATTGTTTTCCACTCCCCTTTGTAAAAAACCATGGGCTGATTTGTGGTATTGATTAGTTTAATGTGAGGTTTCCCAAACCTAAAAAATAAATAATTCCTTCTCCTTTCCTATATAAACCCACCCAAGCTCCCACTTCCTCTTCACTCAAAGCCTTTGGAGTTTCACCAACTCCTCTCTCTATAATCATCCATAGGCTCCCCAAGCTCCCAAGAAGCCTCTCTCGACCATCTCTCAAGGCTTTGGCATCACACTTCCAAGTAAGGGATTTCTTCCTTTCTCATTTTTTTCTAATTTTATTTATGTTTTTATGCCTTTTTTCAATTAAAAATGTTGGGGTATGATTTCAAACCTCCCCCCCATACGACCCTCTTTATGTTCGGATGATGGGAGACCCCTTTCTCTTTCATTAAATCCTCCCATGTACACCCATTACCATGCCTAAATTCCGTGAGTGATTCCACTCTCTTTTTTATATCCAAGTAATTCTTTTGTTTTATGCATAAAAATTCCATTACATTTGCTGGGACATATATCCATATTACCCCCTTACATTCCACTTCATGTACATATGATGAGACAACATTTTTTATCTCATCAACTATTTTCATGAATCCTTATTTCACGCTGTTATGCTGCCAAAATTGAACCGCGTTTTTCCAAGCCAAGATCATTGTGTAGTGAATACCATACCCATGTCTCTATCAAGGGTATTCACCTTTATGCACATATACCTATTTAATGGTACTTTCATTTATTTATTCCACATTACTTAATCATAGAACAACTTATGATGTTGATTGATTCCATGTTATATGATCCATGTGGAACACTTATGCATGAAATGAAATGTTTTAGAAGGGTGCCCCCTGAGAGCACTCCAATTCATTGGGTAAAGTACAATATCATGATACATCATGTGCAATGGGTTTTGACTCATGCCAATTCATGTGCAATAAGGTTTTACTCGTGCTTCATGTGCAATGAGGGTTTACTCATGCTCCATGTGTAATGAGCCTTGGCTCATAATAATTCAATGTTAAGTGTTATTGCCACATTTCCATGTTATGATTATCATTCTTTATCATGAATTTATGATCATGTTTCTCCTGTACTCCATTGATATGCCAATTGTCTAACATACATTGTATTCCTCATGTTATTCCATGGTTATTCCCTTACTGGGCTTTATATCTCACACTTTTCTTATGCATGTCCTCAGGTAATCCCATGCAATGCTAAGTACGAGGGAATGTAGTGGTCATGTAAAGATTGTTTTCAATAAAGATGTTTTGTGTTTTATGTTCTAATATATTATTTAATGTTATTAAGCCCCAAATACACAAGATCTCTGGATCTTCTATGTTGTATCAAGTGAAGATTCTATGTAATAAATCAGGTTTAACTGTGTAATAAAAAGCAGGGTTGTTACAGTTGGTATCAGAGGATAAGTTTAGTTATTTTTTGGGATTAGAATTAGAAAAACATAGTGAAGAATAAGAGATAAGAATTAGTATAATAAAAACATACCTAAGTATTGGTGAGTATTGAGTAAGTGGTTTATGAAGAAAGTATATCCTTATCTGGATACGAGCTGGTAGAGGCGGATCTAGAACAGATGTATCTAGGGGTAAAACCCAAAAACACCACTTTGGGCTAGACTCGAACGAGAACTAGCACATGACGACGGGCCTTGCTGAACTCTTGGTTACGAAACACCCAGGGGATATGCTTTGGTAAATTCATAATCTTAGTATGAACCCTTATTAAGGGAATTATAAAATTCCCCTAAGAATATATGTTAAAAAGTATATAATGGATAACATATATTGAATCCTATGCATTCATAAGTTAAAGAAATAAAAGTTATTTGTAAGTCATCAATTTTTTCCATGGATTAACCTTTATGTGTTACCCATAACTTTCCTTTTATTCCAGTTATTGGCCACTAATAGGAGGAATCGGGCTAACAACCGATTTGAAGATCAATGTGATGACTGTGCAAAGGAGACGCCCAGTCTGATGGGAGCAGGAATCGTGAAATTTGTCACGCTTATCTCTCAGTTAACTCAAGCATTGAATAGAAACATGGGTCAAGAGGAACATTAAACCCCCCCCCCCCCCAAGAAATAACAAGTCGCTATCAAGAGCTTCATGAGACAAAGGCCTCCTACCTTTAATGGATCGTCTAATACCTTAATCGCCAAATAATGGATCAACTCCATTGAAAAGAGCTTCTCCATCCTTCAATGTCCCGAACAGGAGAAGGTTATTTTGGCTGCTTATTTCATGGAAGGTAAAGTCGATCAATGGTGGACTTTGATAAAAAATAAGAAGCCTGGAGAAGAGATCGATGTGTTTGAATGGAAGGATTTCTAGAAGATGTTTTTCGATAAATATTTTCCGCGCACCCTTCGACTTAAGATGGAATGTGACTTCTTTTCCCTCAAGAAAAAAGATGAAGAATCTATCAGAGCATATGAGGCAAACATCACAAGGCTTTCGAGATATGTCTTCGGCTTTGTCATTACCCCCGAATGAAAGGTTGACCGCTTCTTTGGTGGGATGAAACCTAAACTATGGAAAGCGCTGGTGATCCGTGACTTTAAAAACAATGAGGAAGTTTTCCGATGTACCCTGAAGGTTGAAATGGAGATCGAATAATCTCTGGGGTATCATATGGATAAGAAGTGTGAGGTCGAATTAAATGAAGGTGGTCCGATGGATAAATACAATGGTGCTAAGAAGACCCAGAACCCCACTTGCCAAAGGTGCAGAAAGAAGCACCCCAGAAATTTCCTGAAGGGTATGAGGAAATGCTTTAGGTGTGGAAGAGAAGGGCACCTAGATATTAACTACTGACAAGAAAAACCCGCGACTGCTATAGAGGATAGGAATGCTCCGTTCGAACCTCAACGTATTGTTCATTGCTAAAACTTCAAATAACCATGGAATATTTCAATTCAGTACCCTAAGAAAAGGGTTTTCGGAGGCAACCAACAACCTCCAAGGCACCAAGGGATAGATTTTTCCATCACTACTACTGAAGTGAACCCTGACAATGATGTGGTGATAAGTAAACTAGTTATTCATTCAATAATAGCGAACATACTTTTTGATTCATGTCTTACGCATTATTTTGTATCACAAAAGTTTAGTAGAACAATCAAACACTACAAAAAATAATGGAAGTAAAGATGTTGGCGAGTACAACAAATGGGGAAATCATTGCATCCTAGGAATATAACTCCTCCCATGTCATAATATGTGGACTGAAATTCCCGGAGAACCTCATCATACTCCCTCTGGTGGAATTTGATGCAATTCATGGCATGGATTGTCTTTCCTTATATAGATCCAACATAAATTGTTGTGAGAGGGAAATCACTCTCCATGTGGAAAATAAACCCCTGATTCAATACATGTTCAAGGAGGAATATGAATCTTCTTTAGCTCCATCATCTCAAGCATGGATATTAATTCTCTATGAGCACGCGTATTTGGCTCAGATGATTGAGTCTAAGGAGGAATCCATCCTTGAAGACATGCCTACTATGAGGTAATTTTCTAAAGTGTTTCCCGAGGAATTTTCTAGTCTTCCTCCTAGAATGGATTTTGAATTATCAATTGAAATTATACCTGTGGCATTTCCAATAACCAAGGATCTATATAGAATTGCTGTTGTGGAGCTTGAGGAGCTGAAGAAACAACTACAGGAGAGTCTGGATAAAGGGTTTATACTTCCAAGTGCATCACCATGGGGTGCACCAGTCCTATTTTTCAAGAAGAAGGATGGGTCAATGCACCTTTGAATCGATTATCATGGGATTAAAAAAATCACAATAATGAACAAGTATCCACTCCCATGAATTGAATACTTGTTCGATCAGCTGCATGGAGCACAATACGTCTCCAAGGTGGATTCACGGTCGGGATATTATCATGTAAGGGTAATGAAGGAAGATATCCCCAAGACTGTTTTTTGTACAATATACAAGCCCTATGAATTCATAGTAATGTCTTTCAGACTCACTAATGCTCTAGAAATATTTATGGAATTGATGAATTGAGTCTCTAGGTATTACCTCGACAAATTTGTGGTAGTCTTTATAGATGATATTCTGATATACTCCAAAACCAAGGAGGATCATGCAGATCATCTAAGAACTATACTAGAGACCTTACAGAAGGGGAATCTCTATGAAAAGTATAGAAAGTTTGAGTTTGGGTTTAAGGAGGTATCATTCTTGGGCCATATCATCACAAGCAATGGGATATCTATGGATCCCTCTAAAATAGATGCAACTGAGGGATGGTTGAGGCTATCATCATTAATGGATATCCATAGCTTCTTGGGGTTAGTTGGATATTATCGACAAATTGTGATAAATTTCTCATGATTTTCCAACCCTCTTACCAAGCTAACTCGGAAGGGAGTAAAGTTTGCATGGAGTGAAGAATGTGAAGAAAGATTCATGGATTTAAAAAGGAGGCTTATCACTGTGCCCATGCTCACTTTACCCACAGGTGAAGAACATTTTGTGGTATTCAGTGATTCTTAGAAGAAGGGACTGGGTTGTGTGTTGATGTAAAATGACAAAGTCATCACCTATGCTTTATGGAAATTAAAAGTTCATGAGCAGAATTATCCAACACCTAATTTAGAGTTGGCTGCGGTGATCTTCTCTTTAAAATTTTTATGGAATTATCTCTTTTGGGAGAAGTGTGAAATATATACGGATAAAAAAATCCTCAAATAAATACTAACACAGTAAGAGTTTAACATGCGCCAAAAAAGATGGTTAGAGCTAATCAAAGACTATGACTTCTCAATCAATTACCACCCTGAGAAAGTGAACAAGGTGGCAGATTCTCTAAGTAGAAAGGACACAACAATTATATCATTGATGAGAATTGAGAAGGACCCAATCTTCTTAGATTTGATGAAAATGGACTTGGGAATCATAAAGAAGGGAACATCATCAATACTTTCACAAATGATTGCTCAACCATCTCTTTTGGAAAGGTTAAAGAATGTTTAAAAGGATGATGTGGGAATTTAGAAGAGAGTAGAAGCTACCAGAAAAGGGAAATCCTCGGAGTTCAATGTTAATGAAGAAGGAATTGTGAAATTTGAAAAAAGAATATGTGTTCCATCAAGTCCAGAGATAAAGAAAAAACTTTTGGATGATGCGCATAGTTCAAATTTTTCTATTCACCCAAAAAAAATATTTATCGAGATCTTCAAGAGAATTTTTGGTGTGATAATATGATGAAGGAGATCGCCGAGTATACATCAATGTGCCTGGTGTGTCAGCAAGTGAAGGCAGAGAGGAATAAATCTAAGGGGATGATGCAACCATTGCCCATACTAGTATGGAAATGGGAGAACATCACCATGGACTTTGTCAACGGACTTCCGAAGACATCCAAATGCAACAATGCAATCTGGGTTGTAGTGGATCGTCTTATAAAGTCTGCACACTTCATTGATATTTGGGATGATTTATCATTGGATCAGCTAGAAAAGATATATATTAGGGAAGTAGTAAGGCTACATGGAGTACTACTATCTATTGTATCCGATTGAGATCCAAGACTCACCTCTATGTTTTGGAAGAGTCTTCAACATTATATAGATATTGAGATAAACTTCAGTACGACTTATCATCCACAAACTGATGGCCTATCTGAGTGGACTATACAAACACTTGAGGACATGTTGAGAGCGTGTTCTAAGGACTTAAAAGGAGGGTGGGACCAACATCTTCCACTGGTTTAATTCTCATACAATAATAGTTTCCACTAGAGCATCTTAATGGCACCTTATGAAGCCCTGTATAGGAAGTGGTGCAGAACACCAACATGTTGGGATGAAGTCGGTGAGCGTAAGCTACTAGGACCAAAAATGGTCCAAGAAATGGTGGAGAAGGTGAAAACCATTCAACAATATATCAAGGCAGGCCAAGGTCAATAGAAGAGTTATGCAGATAACCATTGACGAGACCTTGAGTTTAAAGATGGAGACATGATATTTTTACACATATCATAATAGAAGAAGGTCATGAGGTTTGGAAATAAAGGTATGTTAATCCCTAGGTACATTGGCCCCTTTGATATTATTGATTGTGATAGGGCTATAGCCTATCGACTAGCACTTCCACCTACCATGGCCAAAGTACATGATGTATTTCATGTATCCCTCTTAAGTAAGTACATACCGGACCCTACACCTGTATTCTCTTCATAGGTATTAGATCTAGAGGATGATCTTTCTTACGAGGAGAAACCAATGAAGATCATAGATCGTAGAGAAAAAGTTATATGAAATAATACAATTCCACTCATCAAGGTGTTGTGGAGAAACCACAAGTTTGACTAAGAGACATGGGAATCAGAGGAAGTGATAAAGAAAAGTCACCAACATCTATTTTAGTGTGGGAAAAGAAAATTTTTAGGGAGAAATTTCTTAAGGGGGGAAGATTGTAACAACCCAAAATTTCATTAATGGAAATTAGAATTGACTTAATTAAATATCTTATTATGGTTACATAAAATGTGAACTTCATTGGATTTATGTTTCTGGATTTTAAAATACCGTTATGAATTGTGACAGTTGCTAATATAGCAGTTGAATTGTGATCACATGATTAGTATAAATATAGGGCTTTAACAAATGCAATTTACTCAGACAAATGAAGTGATGTCCTCATCTAGTAGACTTGCCCCATACAAATCCCATTTGTCAGAGCTCAAAAAGGAGGTGGTGTCATTGGTCATTGCTCTTGATCAATCCCAAGACGAGCTTGATAACGTTAAGCTTGAGATAAACCGACTACAGGAGAAGTGGAAGTTAATAGAGATTGCCACCTGAGTGATGTTATCTGATCCACCCCAAGAGTCTGTCACCATCGCACACCTTACCCTTTGGTCTTATGCAAGTGTTATAAGGGGTTACGTAACAAGACTCTACCACTCTGACAATGTACATTATTTTTTGTATAAATAATGTGCATTCATTTTATTATTGTTACTTTGTAAATAGTTTTTAAAGCACAAATAATATTTTTAGTTAATATTCAACAGAGAAATATATTTTGATGAATTAGTAGATATTTGAATTAAATTATATTTTAATAAAATATTATTATTAAATATAAATGATCATATAATTTTATGAATTCAATTGTAATTTTTATTAAGGTTTGAAAATAGTTTTTATCAAAACCCATGAATTTTCGGTAAATGTCAGTTTTTATTTTAAAAGTAAAAATTAACATATTTATAAAATTATTTAGATAAAATGAATATTTTTTTTGGAATCAGGACATCGAAATTGTTCAATGGTGAATTTTTCATAATTTTATGTGACAGTCGAAGTTTTGGGTAAAAATTAAATATTGTTTAAATATATAATGTGTTTTATGACATCTTAATGACCTAATAGTGAGGAAATAAAATACTATAAACATTATGTTCGGCCAATATATGTTTCATAATTAAAAAAAATGTGATTTTAGACTTGTTTTATTTATTTTACAAAGCTTTTGTGGACCCTCCAAGACTTATAAAACATTTTGTCTTTTTAAATTGTTTTCATTGAGATGTGACTAACCTCTACATAAGAAAACCTATTATTTTAATATGTTGAGACAATATCCTTATAAAATATTGTTTTTCACTCCCCTTTGGAAAAAACCATGGGCATAAATCATGGTATGGTTTGTGGTATTGATTAGTTTAATGTGAGGTGTCCCAAACGTAAATAATAAAAAATTATCTCTCCTTTCCTATATAAATCCACCCAATATTCCACTTCCTCTTCACTCAAAGCCTTTTGAGTTTGACCAACCCATGACCTCAACTCTCTAGAATCCATCCAAGGTTCCACAAGCTTCCAATAAGCCTCTCTCAAGCCTCTCCCAAGCCTTTTGGATCACACTTCCATGTAAGGGATTTATTCCTTTCTCATTTTGTTTAATGTTATTTAAGTTGTTATGCCATTTTTTTCAATTAAAAATGTTTTGGTATGATTTTTCACCTCCCCATACTATTATATTTGTGTTTTTATGATGGGATACCCCTTTATCTCCCATTAAATCCTCCCATGTACACCCATTACCATGCGGAAATTTTGTGAGGGATTTCTCTCTCCTCTTTTACATCCAAGTAATTATTTTGTATTATGAATATATATTCCATTAAATTTGTTGGGACATGTATCCATATGACCCCCTTAATATCAATTTCATATACATATGATGAGACAAAATTTTTTATCTCATCAACTATTTTCATGAATCCTTATGTCACGCTGTTATGCTGCCGAAATTGCACCACGTTTTTCCAAGCCAAGATCACTGTGTAGTGAATACCATACCCATTTCAATATCAAGGTAATTCACATTTATGAACATATACCTATTTAATGGTACTTTCATTTATTTATTCTACATTAATTAATCAAGTAATTACTTATGATGTTGATTGATTCCATGTTATTTGATCCAAGTGGTACACTTATGCATGAAATAAAATGTATAAGAAGGGTGCGCCCTGATAGCGCTCCAATGCATTGGGTAAAGTAAAGTATCATGATACGTCATGTTAAATGGGTTTTGACTCATTAAAGTTCAAGTGCAACGAGGTTTTACTCATGCTTTATGTGCAATGAGGGTTTACTCATGCTCCATATGCAATGAGACTTGGATCATTCTAATTCTATGTTAAGTGTCATTTCCACATTTCCATGTTATGATTATAATTCTTTATCATTCCTTTATATTCATGTTTCTCTTGTTCTCCATTTATATGCCTATTGTCTAACATGTATTGTATTCCTCATGTTATTCTATTTTTATTATCTTACTGGGCTTTATAGATCACCCTCTTCTTATGCATGTCCTCAGGTTATCCCATACAATACTAAGTACGAGGGAATATAGTGGTCATGTAAAGGAATTTTTCAATAAAGATGTTGTGTGTTTTATGTTCTAAGATATAATGTAATGTTCCTAATCCCCAAAGACACTATACCTCTCGATCTTCTATATTGTATCAAGTAATGATTTTATGTAATAAATCAGGATTAAGTGTGTAATAAAAAGTAGGGTTTTATACAAAGGTCCTTAATAATAATATATATGTAATTAATGAACCTATTATAGTTCTCTTGGATATTTATAGTAATTTTTTATGACATATAATATAAAAATAAAAAGAGACATGGTAAACATCAAACTATTTATCTAAGAGTTAAATCTAAAAGATAAAGTTAATTTGATGACCTAAACCTATCTAAAAGCTATTTGTTGAGTGGTTTTCAAACCATCCTCACCTTATCCTTTAAATAATTAATTTTTGATCCATTAGTAACGGAAAATTATTTTATTATAAAATAATATTTCATGCTTTTCCTAAAGCGACCCTCACCTCTCTTATAAAAGGGAACTTCCCCTTATCTTAATTTCGCACCGCCAAAGCCTTTTGGATTGTCTGAAACCTACCCAAATATGCTTCCAAATTTCCTCCCTTCATCCTAGAGGCCTTATTTTGTTCATAAAGAAATCCTAAGTATCCCATTTTATCCAATAAAAATAAAGAACCTGAAGAAGAGGTAAATATTTCATCACCTCTTTCAAGTTATTTTCTTCTTCCACTTCTTCTTTATTTGTTGTTTCCATTATAAAATAATAACTCCATTATCTTCTATGTACTTAGTTGTTATTATAAAAATGGTAAAACTATATTCATTATTCTATCCATCCTATAAATGACAAAGTCACCATACGTGCGTACGTACAAATTTCCATCTCCACGTCGTCGTGTAGTTTCTTATTCAAACACTTTATTATTTGAATGGGTATAATAATGAGTATAAATGATGAAAATAATCAATATAACATGTTAATGATTATGTATATATGATATAAAATCAAATTAAAAACTATTTCTCCATCAATATAATGATTTTTTCTCTCGTGCGGACGTACGGATTACCGTCTGCACGATGCGATGAGATTCATTTTGATGTTCTCCATTCAACTATGATTATAAAATATATATAATTAATAAGTATGTAATATATGACATAATAATGACACTTGAAATATATATATATATCGGCGTACTTACATATATCTTATTCACTTAGTTCCGTTCAATACGATATGAAAACAGAAACAACGTTTATGCATATGTACGGCTGACCGTCTCCATAAACAGTGTTTTCCATTTCATATATACGTCTATTAAACATATTTATATTTTAAATATATATGATATATAAATCATGTTTTATATTCTGGAAGTATTTAAATATTGATCTAACTGATACAATCAAGATTAACAAGTTAAAACACGTAGGATAAAGAAAGCGATTCTTACCCAAAATGTTAATTTAACATGGAAATTATTATTAAATGGGCAGTATAAAGTCATAAATGAATCATGTATGATATCATAAATACTAATATGGTTCTGGTATAATTTAATAACATACTAATTTCTTTATACATGAGGTTAAACATACCCTCGACTAAAGGAATGTGCAAGGTAGGGGTTAATTTCACAATCTCTTTATTATTCGAGGTTGTTTTTATGTAAGTATATAATAGGACCTCTTTATCATCAACATCTGTGTTTTCTTAAAAATTTAATTCAAAACTTTTATACTATTTACTATACTATGGGTTAAAGTCATGTATACCCTTATTTGACCATATATATTTTGAAAGGAATCTTTCCGTCATTTTCCAAACAAGGTACTTTATGACCTTTTCAACAAAATTAAGGTAAGAATGTTTTTTAACTTATATGGTGGGTATGGCTATTTTCTACCATTATATCATCCTCAAATCTTCAGATACAATCTTATAAGGAAATCTTCAAAATAAATGTTTTCTTTTACAATTATATGACTTTTAAATTATTTCAAAATAGAAAGATATATTTATCTAAAAAGTTTTGATTTCATCTATGTCAATATCCTTTGATGGAATTTAAGCTTGTTTGAAGTTTATTTGTTATGATAAAAAACTTCCATATTGTATTGAAGGTTATGTGATATGTTTGACTGTGGTTGTGTTATTTTTACACCATTCAAGGTTTATGGATAAAGTATTGACATTTTTTATTCTAGTTTTAATACAAATGTTTATATTATGTTTAAACCTTTTCATATGAGGAATGCATTGGACATAGTAAGTGACAATTGGAGCCCGCTATAGCTACTCAATGTATCAGTAGGTATCATGAGACAAACTAGTGTATTGGAACAAGGCGTTGACAAAATCTTATTTTTAGTCTTGGAACATGGCCTTGAATATGTGGCTATTAGGTCTAGCATTATGCATTCCATCATTATGAAAGTGGCTATTGGTATTGCATGTTATTATTCGACTAGTAGAATATCCATGAAAATAATTAAATGAAATTATTTGATTTTATATTTTCCATATTATGCTAATGTTTATATTTAAAAGGATATTATTTTAGTCTAGTACATTTCCTTAAATGCTTATGGTTATTTATGAATGCTTCCGCTATATTGTCATCCTTACTGAGCATCTAAGCTCACCCCTTTCCATGTTTTATTTTTCCCAGGATGTGAAGAAGTATTTTATGATTGATAAGTAGGGTTAAGATAAGGGATTAATGTCATTATCGAAGGATCATTTATGTTGTATTTTATTTTATAATGTGTAATGTAATGTTCATGTATGTAATCTATTTTTCAAGACTCCTAAATTGATTAGTCCTTCGGGACTTAATTCCTTGTAATCATGCCAATGTATTAAAATAATGCACCGACTCCCCTAACTGGGGTCGGGGTGTTACACTATTTGTGTTCTAATGTGTGCCTGAATGGCTGTTGTGATATATGGGAGGAGGGAGGCATACTGGATGTGGCAGTAGTTGATGCCTAGAGTGGCGAGATGCATCAGTTTATGCATATGGGTGTCGGGGAGGACACCAGGGATGATGAAATGGGTTGGATGTGAATTTTTGGATTCTTGCTGATTCTTATTGGTTGTTTATCTTCTTTACCTTCCCCACAGCTCAAGACAGATGGTCTTGATTACCCTTCTTCTGAAAGGGGTGAAGATTCACGGGGTATGCCACATGCTTTCCGTGTTTATCTTCTCAAGTAAGTAAGGGTCTATGATCTTGCTATAGGTGGAAAAGACTCGACGGGTAGTTCATCTACTCACAGTGTTGATCCCCATTGTGTTTAGTAGCTTAGAATGGTTTTCTAGATTTCCTGGGAATATGGGAAGGTAATGCTATAAATAAATAATAGAATAAATAATGTAAACACATGGGGTTGGGGCTTGTTGGGGCGTAATGCTAAGGTTGTAATTTGAAGGAACAATGGACTTTGGGTGTGATGCTAATGAAATGTAATGTGGAATTTTTAATGGATAATTAATGTTTAAATAATTAATTAACATAAAGTGAAACTAATAAAAATGGAATGAAGTAATGTAATTAATCTCTTTAAATGGTTGTGTTCTTTTAGGATACCTAGTCTTTGAAGTGGCAGTCGAGAGTTCGAGAGACTTTTTCTATAGTTGAGTCTAAGAATAGGTTATGCCCATAGTGTGGTTGTGAGTTATAGTATATTCATTAATTTTTGTGTTTTATATGCTACTCCACCCTTTCATTTATTGTAACTAACTCCCCAGGGATTCTGAGCCCTGTGGGTGTCTTCTCCAACATCCCAATGGGAGGATGGATGGATGACTACCCCCTTTGTCCCCACTCTCTTCTCTTGGTAGTTACTTGTGTTGGTAGGAACAATGGTTAGTTTTTCCCATATATGTGTGTAGAGGGCTATAATGGCTTGAGAGATGGATCATAATATTTCATCAATTGGAGCATAATCATAAACAACCCTGGTAAATGATGTGATTGTAACAATAAACTGTTACCACTTTCATAACATTGAATAATAATCCCCACAAATTAATAATATTAAATGAAGCTTAAAATATCATCAAAATAAATATAATAATGATAAAATATGTAAATTTTTTTTATATACAACTTATAGAAGAATGTAGTTGCATAACATGGCATGTGTCTCAAAGATTCAAATTGAGCCAAAATTACTTTACCAATTTGGTAGCTTTTGAACCATAAACCCCATTAAATAGAGATCAAAAAATAGATATGAAAATACCCATAAATTTACGTTTAATAATAATATAATAAATTAAAGGGATTTATATACACCACGCAATTTAAATGAGTGGTGAATATGACATAATTTTCACAGAAATAAAAGTGAGACCAGAAATCCCCTTACTACTTGTATATCTATTGAATCATGAGAAACATGAAAGAATAAAATCAATTTAACATTTAATATTGTGAAATAAAATAAATTCATGATATAACATGTCATAGGGAATTATATATATCATAAAACAAAAATAAGTGGTGAATATAGTAAACATCTCAGAAAAATAAAAGTAAGACAAGAAAACCCTTACATTAAGTCTTGCCTTTCTTTGTCCATGTTCAAAAATCTTGTATAATAAATATAAGTTTTTTTATAAATCTAACAAAAAACCACATTATTTTATATAATACCATATATGATTTTATTATGACTTTATATTACCCATTTATCAACTATTCCATCTTAATGTTATGTTTCGAGTAATAATTTCTTTGTTCTTCATATATGTTTTGACTTGTTATTATTGTTCCTCTTAATTAGATCATGATTTAATTATTTAATGAATGGAAAAATGATATAAATATAATATATATTCATTATATAATTATTTATAATAATCTATAAAATATTAAAATATGAAACGGAATACATCGTTTACGGAGACGGTAAGATGTACATACGTATGAATGTTGTTACCAGTTTCTTGTCATATTGAATGAAATAAAGTTAATGAAATATATGTGTGTATATTTTATCATTATAGTATAATTATTATTTTATATATATCATATAATTTTAAAAAACCCATCCATAATAAATTCCTTGTAAAGTGTGAATGAATCACAACGCTTTGAGGAGGTAGTAGTCCATACATCCACAAATGTAGTAATCGTATTCCTACAAAATTGAAAGAATCAAGGTATGTGTTATATAATAATTAAATAAGTATAATTAGATCATAAATAGAGTATATATTATATAAAAACATAAACTGAATCATTATTTCCATCCTTTATTGGTGGTTGTGGAAGAGAAAATGACATCAGTTCGTGAGACGGTAGTCCTCCTTACACATGGATGATGATTGTGTATCCCATTTGATGGATGTGTTCATGCACAGAGGTCAGAACCTTATAATATAAAATATCATTATTTTTATGATACTGGGGTTAGTATATAATAAATTAATAATAATAATTTATGGGGTGGAGTATGAAATAAAAAAAGTTCTCGTTAAAGGATGTTACCTCTTCTTTGGGTAACTTCTTTTAATTTTCATCAAAGGGATTCGTTGGTTGGATTTATTCCCTAGGTGAAGATTCTAGGATGAGATGATGGAATTTTGGAGATTATTTGGGTAGGTTTTGGGAGATACAAAAGCCTTGAGAGGAGTGAAAATTTAGGGGGGGGGGTGAGTTCCCTTTTATAGTGGGGGAGGAGTGGCATTCATGTAAATATGAAAATATAAATATTTTTGAGAGGTCTACCTTACATAATGTGCATAAAATAATTATAAATGTTCTTATAATAGTTATAATATGTTCTAAATTTTTGAATCCAATGTATTTTGTAAAATTTTCTATGTCATTTTCCCTTAATATAAATGTTTAACCACTATGTAAAGTAATTTTTTTTCTTAATTGCGATAATTAATTCTAATTAATTTCACTTACATTTTTGGCCAAAAAAATAAGTTAAAATTTATACAACAAATAAAATAATCGGATTCTAGATATAAAATCCAATTTTCTAAATTATAAACACATAACTGAAAGAAATTAATTTAAAATTAATATTGAAAACGTGTTGCGAAAGTGAGATTTTATATAGAAAACGTTCAAAAGATTGAAATATTTTTAGTCCAATTTCAATATAAAATTATGAAAAATGAAATAAATTAGATTAATTGATGTAAAATTATGATAAATTCACTTTAAAACCAAATTAAAATATAATCTAACTATATAAATAATTTAGATGAAATGAAAATTTTCAAGTATAATTTAGTCTTTTTTACTATTCATAAAAAAATGAAACTTCTTAGAAAAATACCAAAACGTAATCCAAAGTAAATTTTGATATTATTATATCAAAAATAAAGATTATTTTTTAAAATAAAAATTATAAAATTGCCAAAATTTGTATTTGAAATAGGTTCTCCATTAAAAAGAATTAAAATTTCCTTTTTAAAAAATACATCCTTTTATTCATAAAATTGGATTTATTCTTATCTTCTGCCTATCAAATATATTAAATGAGTGTCAATTTTTTTTATTGAAAATATAATATATTAATTCTATTAAAACATTTTAGAAAAGTATTTTGTTTAATTTATTGAGATAAGTATGCTATTTGTACATAGAAAATTAATTTTCTGAGAAAAGGAATTTCTTTATTCTCAAATAGTTATTACTTTAATTTATAACTAATTGATAACCAAAAGAATTGATTTTATGGACATGTGTAAATTTTGTTTTGGTAATTTATTTAATATCATTCATATATTCCATTCTAATGAAGAATTGATAATTATATTAATATTTTAATAATAATATTAGTAGTATATTATAGTTTGGTAAAACTTGATCTTGCATGCAACACAAGCTAGTGGAGGGACTAGGTAATGTGTGTATCACAATCCAAAAATAGGGTTTTTGTACCAAAATATAATCTAAGTGTTGGGTGTAGTTTAATATTAATTGGTTTTTAATATAACACATGAAAATCATAGTTCTTTCATATATTAAAAATTATATTCAGTGTTATGTGAAATAAAAAATATCAAAATGTTTTAAATAATTTTTTTTTCACAAATTCATAGGGTGTTACATCAACCCCTATTAAAATCAATTTCACCCTCGAAATTCATCTTGGTAATAAAAGGTTTAATACTTGAAGTTTCTTTTTATAGAAACCCACATAGTAAAAATGAATTATAAATCTTCCTTTAAAAAAAGAAATTTAGAAACATAATAGTACTCAAAGTAACTCATAACTTTTTTTCCACATAGGAGAACATAGTTTGGAAGTAATGATTAGACATGGAATATAAGAATAAATAATCATATATATATTGATAAAGACCCATTATCATAAGAACGTGGGTGATATAGAGATAGTTAAAAATCCCAAAACCATAAAATGAAGAAGCATGAAATAGGTCAATTATATCATAAAAAATTATTATAATAGTACAATGTTTTA
This sequence comes from Viscum album, assembly GCA_963277665.1. Lineage (NCBI taxonomy): Eukaryota > Viridiplantae > Streptophyta > Magnoliopsida > Santalales > Viscaceae > Viscum > Viscum album. Next base: position 2,143,369,022 of record OY728156.1, read on the forward strand.
TTTCATGAAATTTTTCCTAAAGTTTAAGAATTTTTTCACAATAATATATAATTATTGATTTAAATCCCTTTCATAAAAAAATATCATCATTTGGTTGTGCCTTGATCAATTTCGACTTCATTTCTTACTCCAAGAAATGAAGGTGGATTTTTTAATTCTTGAAGAACTAACAAATCCTGCGATCTATGAAAATAAATCCCATGTATCTTTAGTTAGCTTTAAAAGAAACTGCTTAGAATAGGTTATACCAAATCCATAAATAATCATATGGTGAGATAATACATTAATCACACAAACTTCATTTAAATTTTAACTAAAAATTTCCATAAATTGTTAACCTTATAATCCTTCCGAAATTTAAAAATCCAAAACATTAATAAGAAGGTCACTAAATTTCTCAAAAAAAACATAGCATTGATTTCCCCTGTAAATTAGCTCTTGGTTGTCACATAACAAACATGTGAATATGTTCATCATGTTTTCTCTTGAAACACATTAATAATATGAATTACTATAAAGCCTTATTGAAAAAATACATGATTTATTATTCAAAAGATTGTTGGATATATTCCATAAATCCAAAAAAACATTTCATAAAAATAATCCATGATGGCATAGAGTACATTTTCAAAAAATCGATTTTCAGTTCTATGGTCATAGATACTACCCAATTTTCATTATCCAAATCAATCATCTCTTTATCCAAGATAAACACAATTTTATAAACATATGAAAGACACTAAGGGTTACATTCCCTTAATCAAAATATCAAATTTAAATTAAATAAATTTTCTAAGCCTTTATCACCATTAAACATATCATTTTAAATCACTAATGAAAAACTTATACTAAAACTAAATATATATTTCATGATTCATATAATATAATCATGGAATTCCAAAACACAAATAGTTCATTTATCCCAATTCCTTATCAAACAATTAACTAACCTTCCTCATATTATTCCTTAATAATCATTTTCAAAAATATAAAAAATGGGTCATTTATTAATGTTTCTCAACATAAATTTAATCATTCATCTTATTATTAATGTAAAAAATAATATTAGAACATCCCATACCTTTCACATGGTATTCACGACCTCTTTATCTTTAGCATTGTAACCAATACTTCTACCATCTTTTTAATTATCATCATGAGATTTCTACTTAGGAAATAGATTTTCAAAATTCCCATGATTTCCACATTTGATTAATTAAATTTTAACCAAGTTCCTTATAGTTCCCTCCATTTAATAAAATCATGAATCATAGTATTAGAAACACTTATCATAATAGAAAATGGCATCATCAAGAAAAATTACTTATAATATGTCTAAATCATTACAAAAACTTATTAATATATGACACCTTAGGTTTATCTTTGGTTATTAATAGTCGTATTCTATGTAAATATTTTATTATGGTTCATAATGAGTTTGTGAGTTTTCAAAGAATATCCCCAAGAGTGTCAAACCAACTGTGCAGTTTGGCCCATTTCGATGCACTAGTTCCCAACTGAGTGTAGATAAATACAATGTTTTTAAGGTTGTTACCCCTATGTACATATGTTTTAGATCCATGTCCACACAAATAATCGAGACACATATGTAATTTCATGATAACCACATTCTCAATCCTTTACTAAAATTCGAAGGCATTTTCCTATACTTTAACTCACCCATAGACTTATCCTTAGAGACATCCATAGAAATATCCTTAGAAATATCCCTAGGGATATCACTAAAGTTTTCTTGTACTAGTTTCAAAAGGTTTACTAAACCATTCATTTCATATCGACTATATTGAACCGGACTTTACACACATGGATATTACCTCATTTTAGATGAATATTAATCAGATTACCAAAATACATGCCCGAGGACCATAATAGTTGTCTGTATTAGAAAACATGGAATCAAAATATACTAACTCGATGAAAGTTCTTCAACATCTCCATTAAATATATTCCCCTTTTAGTACACCTACTTAAAACTATTATTAAAAACATGGGGAAAGGGAACATAACAGGTGAGATCGAATTCTTAGTAAGGGAAAATAGGGGAGATATGTAAGCATGACATGAGCATAAGGGTATAAGAACATGATAACAACCTCATAAGATCACACCCTTCATTTACATGATCTTATTCAAGAGTCGGGGAATACATATTGGTAGTTAATAAGACATGAATCATAAGGAAATCAAGATCATAACTCATGAGATCATAATAGAGGAATAAGTAATGTAATTGTTTCATACACATAATCATAGAAAATCTTATGTCAAAGTCCCCTACCAAGACCTTAATAACATGTTAAGCTTGGTATAATCAACCATGTAGTTTCTTCGGGCTTGGTATAACTTCCCATGTACCCTCTTGTTTTGGATTTGGGATTCCCTCTCCCGTACCGTATTGTTTAGGTCTTGGTATGACCTCTCATGTATCCTCTTTTTTCAGGCTTGGGATGCCCTCTCGTGTACCATATTATTTTGATATTGGGATTCCCTCTCATATAATCTCTTATTTTGTTCTTTGGATGCCTTCCCCTATACTCTATTGTTTCATGATTTGGATTCCATCCCATGTACCCTATTTTTTCCGCTTGGGATTCCCTCCTTTATACCCTCTTGTTTCAGGATTGGGATGCCATATCATGTACGCCCTAGTTTTAGGATAGGGATTACCTCTTGTATATCCTCTTTTTTTGGATTGGGATGACCTCCTGTGTACCCTTTGATCTCATAAAACATTTATCATTACCCAATGCATTTGAGGGATATATAAGTACCACCCATCACATAATGAAATAATACATGCATGTACCAAAGATAACAAAACATTCATCATATCATGACCTAAAAAGATATTGTTTTCATAAAAATTATTCCACAACCCTTAAAATTATATGGGTATTATACACATTTAATCATATCATAAATTATGAAAAATATATGGGTTTCATAATCATTTCATCATAGAATAACCCATTAAATGAGGCACATTCCATAATCATTTTATCATGTTATAACACATGGAATATATATAGGTTTAAAAAAACTTTTCTCCATAACATAAAAATTTCAAAGAAATAATAGGAATGGAATCCTTGTATCATATCCCTACTAAGGAATAAACTATATCATAGGATTACAACTTATATGGGGAGGATTTTTCAAGGATCATATGAATCATTTCTTAAGGAAAATAAAATTTATTTGAAAATATTTTTTTAAAACATAAACAATTTTCAAAATTCATTCCTTTTAAAACCCAATTGAAAACTTATAAATTAATATTTACAAATATTTTAATTTTTTAAGAAAATATCATGTTCTCTTTAAAAAATGATTTTAAAATCATAGAATATTTTGAAAACCTTTTTCTTTGATAATAACCCAAAAAAGTTAAAAAGGAAGATTTAAAAACCATTTGAAATGATGTAAAGATAAAAAATTTATTTATTATATTTATAAATGAAAATTATATTAAGATACCATTTGAAAAAAATTATCTTTTTATAAAACATGGGTTGTGAATAAAATAGATATCCGCCCGAAGAGTGAAATAATGCCAAATTTTATTAAAATCAATTTCATAATGATCAGATGTACCAAAGACTGTAAAACTGGTACCATTATATGAAGATATCATGAATAACTAGAAAATAATAAATTTATTGATTTTTTTGGGATATGTATCATAATATGCCCTAAATGGGATCGTAATCATAAACAATCCCAATAAATGATGAGATTGTGGAAATAAAGTGTTACCACTTATGAAACATTGAATCTTAATCCCCTTGAAATAATAACATTAAATTAAGTATAAAATATCACTAAAATAAATAATTTAATGATATAAATTTTCAAAGGGCAGTATGTCCACCTCATAGAATAATATAAATCTATAACATTGCATGTATCTCAAAGAGAAAAATTGAGACAACATTACTTTACCAATTTGGTAACATTTGAACCATAAAACCCATGAAAGATAGCTAATAAAATGGATATTTAAATAACCATATATTTAAGTGTAATAATAATAGAATAAATTCATGGGAATTATATAGAGCACAAAAAATAAACAAGTGGTGAATAAAGTATGAGTATCATAGAAACAGAATTAAGACTAGAAATTCCCCTACGATTTGAGTATCTTTTGAATCATGAGAAACATGAAATAATAAAATCAATTTCAATTTTAAATATTATCAAATAAATTAAATTCACGAAATAAATTGTCACAGGGAAGTATATATAACACACGCTAAGAATAAGTGGTGAATATAGCATACATCTCATAGAAATAAAAGTGGGATGCAAAATCCCCTACTTTATGTTTTATTTTCTTCGTAAATGTTTAGAAATCCTTTATAATAAATATAAGTGTATTATAAATCTACAAAATATCCATATTATTATATATAATACCATATATTATTTTATTATGACTTTATATTATCCATTTATTAATGATTCCATGTTAATGTTATGTTTCGGGTAATAACAACTTTGTTCTTCATATATGTTTTGACTTGTTATTCTTGAACCTATTACTTAAATCATGATTTAAATATTTAAAGAATGTTTAAAATGATATAGATATAATTTATCTTCATTATATAAGTATTTATAGTAATATATAAAATATATAAATATGAAATGGTGTACACTGTTCATAGAGACGGTAGGTCATACGTACGCATGAACATTGTTTCTATTTTCTTATCATATTGAAAGTAAGAAATTAAATGACATACATGAATATATATTATAATTATAGTATAATTATTATTTCACAAATATAATATATTCTTACTAAACATATCCTTAAAAATTTCTATGTAATGTGTGAACGAATCACATCACTTTGAAGAGGTGGTAGTCCACACCTCCACAAACAAAGATATCATATTCGCACAAAATGGGAAGAATGAAGGTATGTGTTATATAATAATTAAAGAAGTATAAATAAATCTTAAATATAAAATAATAATATAAATTATATAATTATTCTCAACCTTGATGGGTGGTATTAGATGAACGAACAACATCAGTTCGTGAGATGGTAGTCCGTCGTTCACAAGAACCATGATTGTGTTTCTCATTTGATAGAACCGTGTGTGACTGTAGTTCATTGTCTTATAATAAAAAAATATCAGTATGTTTAGGATACATTGGATATTATATAATCATGTAATAATAATAATATAAGTGGTGGAGAAAAAAATAAAACAACTATACTTGTTGAAAGATGTTACCTCTTTTTTGGGTAACTCCTTTTGGTTTGCAGCCAAGGGATTCCATGGTTATATTTATTCCAAAAGTAATGTTTTAGGTTGATTTAATGGAATTTGGGAGATTATTTTTTCAGGTTTTGGATTATACGTAGGGATTTATAGGTGTTAATAAGTGGGTGGGGGTTCCCTTTCATAGTGGGGGAGGAGTGACATTCTTGTAAACATAAAAAGCTAAAAAATTTGAGAGGTATACCTTACATAACGTGTGTCCAATAATATTATTTGTCCAATAAATGGGATTATATGGTATAAATATGGGCATAAAATGGATTTTGGACAAGTTTATTGGTCATTTTCTCCTTAATATTAATGTTTAAACCCTAATTAAACTAATTTTTTCTTTAATTGCTGTAACTAATTTTCACTAATTTCACTAATATTTTTGGTAAAAAAATAATTTGAACATAATAAATATTCTAAATTATTATTATTATAAGTATTAAATCCATTTTTCAAAATTATAATCAAATATATGGGAAAATTAATTTAAAATTAATCCCATAGATGTGTTATGAAAGAGGGGTTTTAAAGTAAAAATGTTCAAAATAATGAAATGTTTTTATATCTAATTTCAATGCTAAATTGGTTCCAATGTCAAAAGTTTGATTTATTTATTTAAATTTTTTCTAATTACTCCTTAAAACCAAATTAAAATATAATTTTACTATATAAATATTTTATAAAAAAATATATTTTTCAATTACAATTCAGTATTTTTCACTATTCCTAAAAAATGAAACTACTCAAAAAAATACCAAAAAGTTACCCACAACAAATGTAGATATTACGAATTCAAAGAAGAAGTTTATTTTTTCAAATAAAAATTATAAAGTGTCAAAATTTATATTTAAAATGGGTTCTCCATTAAAAGGTGGTAAAATTACCTTTTTTTAAAAATACATCTTTTTATTCATAAAATTATATTTCTTCATATCTTATGCCTAAAAAAACTATTGGATGAGTCTAAAAAAATATTTATTGAATATATAATATATAAATTTTATTGAAAACATTAATAAAAAGTGGTTCGTTTAATTTTTAATAAAAAATGGTTTTTTTACATAGAAAAATAGTTTTATTAGAAAATGAATTTCTTTTTTCCCCAAAAGTTATTACATTAAAATCAATCTAATTGATAACCATTTGATTAATTTTGTATACATGCATATAAAATAGTTTCATAATTTAGTCAATATAATTCATATATTTCATTCTAATGTCTTGGTGATAATTACAATAATATTTTAATAATAATATTAATAGCATATTACTGCTCGGTAAAACTCAACCCCGCATATAACACAAGCTATTGAAGGGACGCAATATTGTGTGTAACATAAAACGAACATTGAGTTATGTGCACTGCAATAAAATATAGTTTTTTAGTTTACTAAACACAAGGAATTTATGGTAAAACTCAACCTTTCATGTAAAAAAAGATCTATTGGTATCACGAGACAATGTAGTTTGAGTATTTTGGTGTATGCTTTTCCAGAATAGATAATTTACTAAACAGAGGGTCTTGATGTTAAGATCATGATGTATTTTCTTAGGGAACAGAACTATATATCTAGAATTATTCATTTCCTCTATTTGGAAGCATTTATTATTATCAAATCATTTTTATTGACATATGAACAAAGGATATTTTATGCCCAAGGTTTCCTTTGATTATGGAATTATTTTGATTATGTATACCTATCATACTATTTATGCTAAAATTATGCCCACTTATTATCTTTGTTTTTAATTGATTAGGATTACCCTTACATAGAATTTATTCTCACCCCTTCTTACTTTTCAATTTCCCTAGGTTATGAAGAAATGTATTACAAAATATGTGTCTATTAGAATAAATTTTGTGGATATCTTTTTGGGGGGATGTTGATGTTTTATTATGGATTAAGTAGTTTTTATATATTGCAAAAAATGTTCATTTTATGAGATGTACATTTTCTTTTTTAGTTAACAATTTTTCTATTCTATAAAAGAAATATAAACCTAAACGTCCCTTCAGATGTCAATAGATAAATATTTTTTAGTGATTTTTTATAGTTAAAATTTGGCCGAAATAGTTTATTTCAACGTCGATATATAAAGAGGGAATTTATGAGCACTTGATTATAGAAGTGTGAGTCTAATTCATCATAGTTAGCATCAAATCAGGGTTTAGATAAATTTAGATATTATTATGTCACCATTTGAGTATAATTTAAGTGTTATAAATTTCATTACAGATCAATAATTTATGTTTGGAAATTATTTTAAAGGTATAGACAATTTTATTGGTTTGTTGAGGTAATATTGAATATTTTTGGGACCATGATTAGATAAAATTAGCGAAAACCCCGGAGACAAGTCTGAGGGATAATCCTAAGTATATGATAACATTATGACATTTTGGTAATGTAATGATTGTGTTATTTTCATGGAAGCAACATCTCTATCTGGATACAATAAGTGGAATAAAGATTTGATATAGATGTACCTATGGGTAACAACCCTAAAAAGTGAACATTGGGAATTAACTCAATCGCCACTTGGTTCATGACAAAGAGTCCTAACTTTACACATAGTTTGACGATCCATGGGGATATACATTTGTTATAGATCAGTTTTTACATTTATTATTTTTTGATATTTTATGGATTATATTTGATTCAAGGCAGTGTGATGGGTTCTAATTTTGTGGCACAATGTATCCTGAATAAATTTTTGAAATATATTAAATAGGACATCCACAATTTTTTACTAAAGAAGTAGAATAACTACTAAATGGATGGTTGGATTAGAAATCAAAGGGCACCATTGAGTTCATAATGTGAGTTTCACCTTAAACAAAATATAACATTTATTAGTGCCGGAAGTTTGTAAAAAAGTCATCATGGGTGTAAAAGTAAAAAAAATAAAATAAAATAATTTCAACTCATCTATTGACTCATCAATCTAATTACATCTATAAGTATATGGTTATAGTTTTTTCTAGGTGTATCCACTGAAACCAAGAGACATAGAGGACCAGTGGAGAGCGTTCAAGGAGATTCCATTAGTGGATGATGACCAAATCGAAGATCGCTAACTGCTGCAAGACGAAATAAGAGGATCTCACCAATTATCATAGTGCAAATAAGTTCTTCATCAACAATCAATCCGAATCAAGGTAGGGTGGTTTGTTTATTTGGATTACTACACTATTTTCTATTTCAATGATGAACACAAATCGATCAACCAACAAATTGATCCGTGGATCTAGAGTATTGTATGATGAGTTAGTTTTATTCTAGATTTGGGAGAATTTATTTAGGATTTTTTGTTATCTCTTTTGTCTTCATTCTAACAAAAACAAATCGATTCCAACATGAACATTGGCTGAGGTTTTTTCTTCATGATTGTGGATATGCTTTAATCCACTAATTCTTCCTTCAATATTGGAAAATTGTTTGGCATATGGTTTCAAATATACCAAGGAAATCGACCATTGCACACCTATTTCTTGGAAAAATGATTCGATATCATAGATCCAGAATCAACACGACATAATAGTGGTGTGATGAAATAGAGGAAAATGGAGTGTACAATATAGATACCCAATTTTTGTGTTCTTTATTGTGAAATGAAGAAAACCATTCAAAGGTGTTTTAAAAATAGATTTTATGGTCAGTTTTTGATGATTAAATGGGATCACTGACCGATTGATTATACTCCTTGAATCCAGAATGGGGCGTGGTCAGAGAGGTAGATTGAGGAATGGGTAAGGATGCATGATTCTAGATCTACAGATTTGAAAATTTCTGAACAACACAACATGTACTACAAAGTTACACGCATTGTGGGACCATCTCAATAGAGGATAGGGTTTATGGTGAAATATAAGTATCACACGGTGTGTGACTACATGACACGACATGTGAAACCTCCCTAATGGCTCAACATGTACCTCATAGAGTACATAGACATGACTAGGGAGTACAAAAGTGTAGGAATGGCGTGTACTCCTACATGGATATGGTCAGGCCGAGCATACATGGGCTAAGCCATGTACTATTACACAAGAATAAGTATACATGAACTTGCATTCCATGTACTATGACATGGTAATGGACATAAGCTGTTTACATGGTCATGACCTAGGTTCGAAGGGACAGAATGTGTACCCCTATTACACACTATTTACTACCTCAAAGCTGTCTTGGAGATCATTTACTCTATATGTTGGACAAGTTTTGTTAGGGTGTGTTCCCCATATGCTTTCTCTAAGGGTTAGTATGGAATCAACTTCTACACATATGATAATGATCCCTTTTATAGGACATATTGGGTAGAGTTGTTGGAATCCTTTCATGAGGTCTGGGGTGACATCCTCTATCATCTTCTTTCCCTTATTGGAGTTCTTAGTATCATCATGACCATTACTATATGGGCGCTGATCATCTACTTAGTGGGTTAATCCATATTTATTTTTTTGTATACCCATAGCCTTGGGAGGGATCATCATCTTTGTATCATATATATTTATACTTTTAGTGTATAATTCTAATGGTGAGACCTGATGAGAAATATCTTTTGGATAAACATCATCAATGCTATATAACTTTAAGAGTGTTTTCTCTTTAATGAGTGCTATGTGGAATATTCAGGATTATAGGTTGGAATTACAGTTGTGACTTTACCATGAGACTTTGTTTTTCTGTTGAATATATATATATATATATATATTCTATTTATATTCATTATAAACAAATATATTAATAGAAATTATTGTTATTTTTTAATTATATTCATTTTGGTTTTGAGGTGTCATACTAGGTATTGTCATACTAAACCCTCCACATGATTTGACCACATGTGTCATATCTTGTTCAGATGATCGAACATTTTAAAGAGTCCTAGATAGACCAGGACCAGATGGTTCTTGGTGAGACCAGACATACTGGCATGTGTTCTCGTGGTATCTTGATAGCAATCCCCATATTTATGTTTAGTTTAGAATTTTTTCAAACTCTTTGTGGTGGGATTGTATTTGGAAATGTTTACTTTCAATTACTTATATCATACTATGTTTGTGGGTTTAGATGTATTCAATCGTGGTTATTTTCATTTTTATGCTTTTCGACATTTTTTGGGCTTGGATATGTTTATGTGTGTGAACATATACTTTAAGGTAAGGCCTCCCATGTAATTGATATTCATACTCGGTGCTTGTTTCTAGACCTTGGCCTATTGGAGGAAGTCTTAAGGATTAAAGTAATGGGAACCATTGGGCTTGGTCATGATAGAGTAGTATCAAAGAATCAAGTTCTACAGTAGGACTAGAGTCGATGAGAATAGTTTTTGGGAACAATGTTATGTGTTTTGGGTTCATCTTTCAGACCATGGATTCCAATGGTGGGGCAGAAACTGAAATATCCTTACACTAGAACTCTGGTCACCAGCATTTTGACTTGGTACATGAGAACATAGGTTATAGGGAAAATAATTGTACATTCATCATATATGAAAGGGTTATGATGTCCATGTAATTATTGAGTTTTCTCCCCAAATATTATAATAGAATGTGGTAAATATTATTTATTTCAAGATTCCTCCATGAGGTATGCCAACTATGATTTTGAACCTGTATCATGAGGATGATCCCCTTAGTAATGAGGCATCAATACAAGGACCCATTTCAGAGGTGCTACCTCTAAGTGGTTCAATAATTATATCACCACCTGTAGAGATGAGGATGATACCCATAGTACTAGTGGATGTGGTACATAGGACATGCACACTTCATGAGTTTCATTGATTGATAGCCCTCTGGTTCCAAGGTAAACCCGACCCTCAGGTGGTTGAGGAATTTCTGGAGGGGGTGACATGGGTTTTTCATTTGGTCCAGATACCAATGGATTAGATGGTGGTCCTAGAGGTGAGACTTCTCTATGGATCAGTAGGATGATGGTGTGGGTTAGTGACTATGTATTATGATGAGGTTACTCTAGAATTGTTAGAGTTTGTTCACCTTTTCATATGGGAGTTCTCTTCTACTATGTTGGGGGTTTTACATATCCAGAAGCCTATACTACATTAGTCGGAAAAAAAATAGATGAGTATTAATTTAGGTTTACCAACCTAACCAGGTGATCTATGGATAAGGTTTGAGACCTTTTCTTCTAGGAGAGAACCTTTAAATAAGGGTTTCATATAGAAATCCTATCAAATGTTATAATTTTTTCATTCTATTATATGATAGGGTGATAAGCGAGCTTTGGGGGTTGAATGTTTATTGGTTGAGCAGATGAAGAAAGTGGTTGATGAAATTGGGGAAATAAGAGAAGTGACTTCAGAAAAAGGGTGATGAAGTCATCCTTAGGGACTTGGATGTGCGGGAAATTTAAAGAGTAGGTCCTAGGATAGGGGTTCTATGGTTCACGGCTCACAGGGTGGTTCCAATCATCCCAGGGAGAGGTGATGATACTCATACGATAGAAGGGGACATGCATCATGAGATTTTACAACCTAAAGTAGGGATAATAGGGAGACTATGGATGATCCACCAAGGCAGAGGAAATGACAAGATAAGACAGGTCTGTAAGGCGACAGATGTCAAAGGGGAGCTGGGAGAGATGTTATTGGTTGTAGATGCATTTACTTGTTACCACCACCCATGAAGTTCCATGCTAGGCACCAAAAGGTAGATGATATGGGCTTGGGTAGCTGTAGGCAGTCAAGGATTCTGACCTAGAGGATTTTTGAATGATAAGAGTTATGATATATATCTTTTATAGATTATATCTAGTACTAATATACATAGATTCTAGTAATTACTTTATTTTCCACCTATATGGTTTGAAACATTGAGATTCTAGTTGTGACCTTCCCTAAACCCTTGTTATTTTTGACTCCTAATAGAGTCAACTCAGTTATCACACACTTGTGATGATAGTGTGGCCTAACACATAGAGGTGAAGGTTTCTATTTGGTTCTCTTTGTATTAGTGACGAGGCCTTACCCCACCATCTTAGGCATGAATAGGTTATCTATAATTCATTCTGAGATCAACTATTTCAGGCAGAGTATGTGGTGCGTCCAGAGTGATGGGACCAAGTTTTCCTTTATGGGTAATAAGATAAACCATGCTGCACAGGGTGAACTCATGCATATGAGTGTTCAACCAATCACCCATCTGTTGGATTGAATGAACCTTGGTGATGTGAATGTTGTGAGTTCTCGATTCCCTGTAGTGTTTGTGAAGTATGAGGACCTCTTCCATGAGGATGTTCTAGGATTACCTCCTCATTAATAGAAGTAATTATTTATTGATCTACACCCTGGAGTAGCCCTAATTTCAGTACCAATATATTGGATGGCTAACACAATGCTTCATGAGATGAGGGTGCAGTTAGAAGACTTATAGAGGAAGGGATTTTACATGACCAGTGATTCATCATGGGAAAACCCAGTTTTGATCACTAACAATGTATACGAGAGTTTAAGGTTATATTTAGACTACCAGTTCTTGAATAAGGTGACCATGAAGACCAAGTATCAACTACCAAGGATTGAAGACCTCTTCAATCAGTTGTGAGGGGAACAATGGTTCTCAAAGTTTGAACTCAGATCATGTTATCATCAATTGCGAGTATGAGATAAGGATATGCCAAATACAACATTCATATGTCACTAAAATCACTATGAGTACTTGGTTATTCCATTTGGCTCGATTAATTCCACAGAAATGTTCACAAGACTCATAAAACAGATCATTTATCTCTTCTTAGAATGGTTCTGGGTAGTATTCCTCAATGATATCCTCATGTACTCGACATCCAATGAAGATCACATGAGACACATGAGGATGGTTCTAGGAATAATAAGAGAGAACCCAATTTTTATAAGGCTCTTTAAGTGTAATTTATGGATACATGAGGTCCACTTTCTAGGACCCGTTATCTTAGAAGATGGAGTGGTGGTGGACTCAGCCAAGGTTGGGGCAATGTTAACATGAGATCCACCCAAGAGCATTATTGAGGTTCAGATCTTTCGTCGGTTGATAGGATATTAATAGAAATTTATATCATACTTCTCAATGATATCATCACCCATGAAATATTTTTCCAAGAAGGGATAACATGTGATGTGGATAGAGAGGTTCCAATATGATTTTTCAGAGTTAAAGTAGAGATTTATGAGTGATCTCATCTCGAGAGTTTTAGAGGATATTGTTGAGTACGTAGTGTTATGAGTTGCATTAAGGAATGGAATTAGTTGTGTTCTGATGATGATTAAGGAAATGAGTACCTACGGTTCATTTATGTTGAGACCACATGAGCAGAACTACACAACCCACAATCTTGATTTAGAAGTGGTAGTATTTTTGATAAAGATATGGAAACCCTACCTAATGGGTGTGTGGTTTATTATCTATTCTGAAAAAAAGAGTCTCAAGTATATCTTCTATTATAAGGTTCATAAATTAATATATATGTGATGGAAATAGTTCTTCTAGGATTAAGAATTTTATATTTTCTATACTCCTCCAAAGGGGAATATGGTAGCAGAAGCTCTCGGTATGAGATATTGTTTGTTGTTTCTGAACTAGGCATTTGAGAAGTTGGAGTCGTTGCAATTATATTTTGTGGATAAAGATGGATCATCCTACCAAAATTATATGGTTGTTACCCCTATTATTTTATGGTGAGTCAGGGAGGAACATCATGGGGATACCTACTGTGAGACCCTACGTACTCAAATATCCACTAGACATTTTCCTGATGGATTTTATGATGGTAGGGATAATTTCGTTCATTTTAAAGGATGAAAGAAGGCACTAGTGATGTTGTAGGAGGATATTTTGAGAGAGTTTAAATCATCTCATTGGATGGTATATCCCAGTGTGTTAAATATGTATCAGGAAAAACAAAGTCACTTTTAGTGGATCGGGAAGAAGAAGGGAGTCGATGAGTTTGTCTCCAGATACCTAACTTATTAGAAAATAAAGGTTGTGCTCCAAGATCCAGTGGGTTTATTCAACCCCTTGAGGATACATATTTTATGTGATATTGGATATCCATAGACTCCATGATGACATTAACTCATACATTTAGAGGAAATGATTCCATCTAGGTGATCGTAGACTGACTCACCAAGTCATTCCACATTCTATTTATTTAGGAGTAGAGTTTAGTAGAGATCTTGGGACACATCAATGTGTATAAGATAGATAAAATACTTAGAGTTACTTCAATGATAGCTTTTGACCATGATTATCACATCATATATTGATTTTGGATGGGATTACATGATGCATTTTTGACTCAATTACTCTGGAGTATGATGTTTCACCCCTAGATTGATGACCAGACTATGTGGACCATTTAGGTTCTGGAGGAATTTATGTATGCTTTGATGTTGGACTTTGGCTGTAGCTTGGAGGATCAACTACATTTTTTAGATTTTTTGTATATAAAAAGATACCATTCTACCATTGGTATGACACCATTGGAGGATTTTTATAGGTGACCATATAGGTCACCACTTTTCTGAACTGATTTACGAGAGTTAACACTTATGGGCCCAGAGTTTGTGTGTGTTACTACAAAGAAAGTGAAGATCATATAGAAATGGATGGGAACTGTATGAAGCTTTCAAAAGTCTTATAAGGATTGATGATGGTGCCCTTTGGAGTTCAATGAGGGAGACTATGTGTTACTGTAGGTTTTACCTCAACATGAATTATGATGATTTTTCCATGGTGAAAAGCTATCTCAGTGATTCATTAACCATATCTAGATACTATTTAGAGTTGGAGTGGTGAAATAACACTTATATCTACATCCATAGTTATATTGGGCACACGAATTCTTCCATATCTTGTAGATGAGGAGGTACATGCATGACCTATCACACATTATCGATTAGGGGAGATGGACATCGTGGATGTTAATAACTTTGATGAGTAATTAGTAGAGATCAAGGAACATAAATAGAGGATCCTTAATTGAAGATAAATTTCTCTAGTTCTTTTCAGATGGCGTCATGTGGATCTTCAAGAGAGCACCTTGGAGAAGGAGGCTCAGATGCATAATTATTACCCACATATTTTTGTTTAGACGGTTGTTTTGGATTTTCATGACGTAAATCCCCATGGTTGGTAGAATATAATGACACAAATTTTCTTGAATTTATTTAATATTTTATGGAATATTTTCAAGACCATTCACTAATACGAAATGTGATTCCGAGGCCTAGTTTTCATAGAATAAATTTTCCAAATATGTTAAATATATTGAATAACACGCTTGCATAGGTTTCTTGAAAAAGTGAAATTGTTTAAAAACGTAGGACCAAATTAGAAATATTGTGGAACCATTATGTTCAGATTGTAGGTTTAACCAGAGAAACCACATAACATTTTTTGATGTGATATGTTTGTGAAAAAGTCATCTTGGGGGTAAAATAGAATAAAATAATTTAAAAAACAATTTTAATTCATCCATTGAAGAAACCCCATAATTCCACCTTTATGTATATGGTTATGGGTATTCCTAGGTTTAGAAACTAAAACATAGATATATAGAATAATTTTGGAGACTGTTTAGGGAGATTTAATTTGCGAACAATGACCAGATTGATGATTAGTGACAAGTTTGAGATGAAATCAAAAGATCTCACCAATGATCAAAATGTAGCTCTGTTATTCATCAGAAATAAATATTAATCGAGGTAGAGAATTTGTTTATTTGTATTCTTACACCATTTTCTATTTATATGAAAAAAATGGATCAATTAACCAATATATTGATCCGCGTATTGGGTGTATTGTGGGATGGGTTAGTTTTATTCTGGAATTTGGAGAATTTATTTTTGATTATTTGTTTTGTATTCTTTCATCATTATAAAAGAAACAAATCAAGTCTGAAACAAATATTGGCCATGGTTATTTCCTCATGTTTGTGGTTTTTATTTTCTCCCCTGATTCATTTTTCATCTTGGGAAAATCGTTTAGCCTTTATTTTGAAAAATACTGAGGAAATCGATTTTTGTGTACCCACTACTCAGTGTAATGATTTGATATCATAGATCTAAGTTTGGAATGATGTGAAAATGGTGTGAATATGAAGATGGTAGAGGAATAGATGATATAGATACCCCATATTTGTGTTCTTTTGAAATAAATGAACATCACCATTCTAAGGAATTTTTAGAATAGATTTGATGGTCCTTTTTCAATCATTTGATGTCATCAAGGCCCGTTTGATGATGCTACTTGATTCCGGCAAGGGGTGTGGCAGGAGGCGTGTGAGAAGACACATGATTCTGGATTGGGATTTCTATAAACTTCTGAAGAACATGATGTGTATTGTTGATCTACACACCATTGGGACCCACTTAGGAGTGGATAGGATTTCAAGAGAAAGATAAGTATCTCATGGCATGTTACCATGTCACGTGACATGTGACCCTCCTCAATATCTTAGTGTGTACCTCATAGGGTTGACATACAGGGACACAGAGTACATGAGAAGAAGAAAATTGTGTACTCCTACAAATACATTGCCATAAAGGGAATACATGGGCTAATTTGTGTACTGGTATACTATTATAAGTACATTGGAAGCCACACACTATTTATTATTACATAGACACAGAAATAGACATATGCCAATTACATGAGTAGGACTTGTGGTGAAAGGTACATGATGTGTATCCCTACTACACAATGTGTACTCTCTATAAGTTGTGTTGGCATCCTTTTCCTCTGTATCATGTACACATTTCCTTAGGCTGCATTCCCGAAATCTATTCCCTAGGGGTTAGTATAGAATCACCCCTTACACATAGGATATCGATTCCTTCAGCATGACTTCTTAGATAGAGTTGTTGGAATCTGTATATGAGGCTTGAGGTGAGATCATTTATCATCTTCTTACCCTAGGTGGAGATCTTGGTATCATCATGAGAAACAATACACTGATGTTGATCCTCCACTTAGTTGGTTAATATAGATTGAGATGTTAGCATACACTATGGACTTAAGTGTAATCCTAATATATGTATCACATCTCTTCATAATTCAGTATATAAATATAAGGGAGAAACCTGATGATGACTACTTCTTGGATGAACATTATCAGTGATATCTTATTCATGGAGTGTGTTCATCCAAACAATTGCTATGTAGAATCTTTGAGATAGAATCCTAGGATGTCATTATAGTTGTGACATATCCTTGAGACTTTGTGTCTTTATTGAGTATATATAGATATTGTTTCTATATACATTGTAGACATATACTTGTGTATAGATAACTGTTATTATTATGTTATAATATTTGTGGTTTTAGGGTGTCCTATTTGGTATTGTCAAACTCACCCCTGCACAACCTTTTCCCACACATGTCATATCTGGTGCAAACGATCAAACTTTTGAAAGAGTCCTAGGTAGACCAAGAAAATATGGTGCTTCGTGAGATCGAACAGACAGAGGTGTGTTCCTAAGGTATCTTGAAAACAATCCCCATATTTACATTCATGTTGGACTTGTTTTCAAACTTTTTTTAGTAGACTTTCTTTTGGCCTTGTTTTCTATCCATTAATTTATTCATACTCTAGTGGTGGGTCTAGATTTATTCATGAATATAAATTTTCCATCTTTATACATTTTATCATTGTTTGGTTTTTTATATGTGTGCATGTGAACATGTACTTTATTCTAAGTCTTCCCATGTTAGTGATATGCCTACTCGGTGCTAGTCTCCAACCTCAGTACTATTGGAGGCAGAATTGGGGAGTCAAGAAATAATCCCCATTAGGATGGATATTAAAAAAAATTGGTTAAAAAATTCTCTTTATAATCTACTATAAATGATTTATTAAGTTAAGGAATTAGGAAAATAATTTAGAGAAAACACACCTAAACAAACCTAGATCTATTTGGGAGTAATTTAGGGTTGACTGAAATCTAATGTAATAATTTTAAAAATTAATACATTTTTTGGTAGAAATTCTCATGTAATTATCATACAATAATTATCTTATGGTGTTAATTATTCAACACTGATGATTAAATTCTTTTTTTTAATGTTTGAATCTTGAAGGAACGAAGTTAACAATGGATGACATGAATTATGTAGAGATTATCCCAATAATAAACATAATGGGATAAGAGTTGGAGTTAGAAACTTATGATTATTAAAAACCAACTATTAAGAATTATGTTTAATTATGAAAAATTAGATTAGTTTCTAAACACAAAAAATAAGATAAGTATTGCGTCTAATGAATGTTTAGACAATGAATATGATAACGAAAAAAAGATTCAATTTTATTCATGAATTTTTGTTTTGGAAGAAGAAATAAGGAAAATGACTCAAAGGAATTGGATGATGTTTTATCTATAATAAAGGAGGGCATTAAGAAACCAATTTATAAGGAAAAGTGAAGATCTCAGTGGACAATTTGAAAGGATAAAGATTTTATCCTAAAACACCACTGACAATTCCCTGTCTTAAACATGCGAAACATAGACATTATTTAAGTAAATTCTCTAAATCAATGGCCAATGAGGATTATAGGCACAAGTAACATTGAATATAATAGAATTACTATGAATCCAAAATCATGGATGTGATTTTTTTAATATAATATAGAGTGAGAAACACTAATCATATACTTAAGAACTTTGAGTATTGTATTCATATTTTTTTCAACCTACTCCTCTATTCCATGTATTTTTTCTATGAATATAAAATTTCCACCAAGATAACTAGATATTTAATAATTAATTAAATATTTTAGTGTAATTATTATTGTACAAATGATGTAACTCATATTAGATAGAATTTATTGGAATGTGCTTCCTATGAAATCATATTATCCTTCTTTATGTCAAATTTAATATGGTATTAGGATTTAATTAACTCTATTTGTAAATGTATCATATAAAATTTTATATTAGGAAATATCATTACATATCCTAGATCAACCCATGATCATATATTTACATTGACCATGAAATTGCAACAAAACTTCCTTGTATCATATAGGTCTTGATACCCAATTATGAGTTTCTTAGTATCTAAAATAGTTTGTTTGATATCTCATTAGAAATTAAACCTCATATATTTTATATCTTTGGTATACAATCAACTATTTTACTTATAGGAAATTAATTAAAAGCTATGAGGATGAATTTTATTTAAGTAGTGGGGGAGATTGTGACACCCGTGATCTTAAATTATATTTTCCTTTAAAAATTTAATGTGTTTAATAGATTACATGACACAAAAAATTGAACTAAAATGAATTGTGGAGTATTATATAAATATTAAAAAAGTATATATAGAAATTGGAGAGAAAAATATGTAACCAAATTATGTAATATATATATATATTAATAAAAAAATTTATATCATCAATATTAAGGTGTTGATTAAGATTCAACTAGTGTTGCTAAATAATTAATAAAAAAACTTTATGCTTTAAAATGTAGCATTTATAAAAATTATCTTATTAATTGATTTTTAAGAATATAAATATATTATGGATGAAATATATTATTAATATTAATAATATATTATCACCTATTTTATTAGTAATTTTTTGGAAATATGAATAAGAATATTTAATATTTTTTAAAAATTTATTTTCATATTAAAACATTTTTCAATATATTTTTATATTTTTATTTTAATGTTAAAATCTATAGAATTATAATTTTAAAATGGAGAAAAATAATTTTTATATTCTACATGTCAATGTTTTCTTAAGAGTAATATTTTATATTTTCTAAAATAATTGATTTTAGGTGAATAGTAAAAAGTATCAGTTTTGCAAATACCATTACTTTTAAAATATTATCATAATATAAGAATGATAAAATGGTTTTTGAGTTTTTTTATTAAATTATATTTATTTATTGTAAAAAATTCTTTTATAAAGCACTATTTTTAATTTATAAAATAATTTTTAATGATTTGGAAAATTAAGTAATATTTTACTCAAAAAATAGTTTTTACTTGCTTATATTGAAAATTATTTTACATTAGTTGTAGAAATTAAATCAAAGACAATTGATTTAATCTTTTAGATAAAAAATATCATATTATTTGACTATTTTTATATATTTTTTCCCTATAATTATGATCACTACGATCCAATTTAATCACTGTGATAATGGTAAAATAGTTATTTTCAAAGAAATATTTTCTTAATATTGGGTAATTTTTATCCATTCTAATAAAATAATATCTTATAAAAAATTTATTTAATAAATATTTAAACCAATTTTTAAATAAGTTTTCACTAATTCAATTGGTAACCCGTTCTAAATAAAATTAAGGACACTTAATGTTGAAAATGACATATTTATATAAAAAAGTTTTCAATATATAAAATGTTTCAATTTGCTAGTTAATTTTATTTTTAAAAAATATTGAATTAAATTTAATGGAGGATAAATTTAGTTTCATAACAAATAAATTTGGTAATAGGGGATATTTTATATGTAAAATATAATATAATTTACTTGGGTAAAAACTAGTTACCTCGGTAGAAACAAAAAAAAGGTAAAAGTAAAAATATAAGATCAAATGACTACCAACATGTTTAAAAAAGGTTTGGAAATTATATATTGAGGCTTTTTTAACTCAAGATCACAAAAATATCCACTATTTTCATATTTTTGAACCATTTATACTTAAATAGTGTCACTCCATTATAGAAAATTAATGGGTATTAAAAAATATTCTCTTTTCTTCAGCCGTAAAAGGGGAGACATCCACCCCTTTATACCACACCCATTTCTTATAATTTCTCCCTTAATATTTTTATTTTCACCTTACTATAAATAGATATCATTTTCATAAGCCTCTAATCTCAATTATTTGTCCAAATTATTTCATATCCAAGGAGACTACCAAGAGAAAGGTAAAACTCCCGAAGTGAGTATTACTTAATCCATATTTTATCTTCCTATTTTTTACCTTCCAAAATTATCATAACCATAGTTATATAATTACCCTATTATAATTATTATACTAAATTATTATTATATTAATTTATCATGCTTTATTAATTTTTCCCATCCACTTATAAAAACAAAAGAACGCCAATTAAGCATTGTGCAGAATACCACCTCCACGAAGAAACATCTTTGTGTTTTCACCACTAATTCTATTTACTGGGTATATGAATGGAACTGAAAAATAAAGTTTAATATAAAATATAATTATAATTATAAAGAGAAAAATTATTATCCACCTCTATTATCATTCATTAGGAAATTAAAATGTTAACTATGGGTTATGCAGATTATCACCTTCACAAAGTAACATTTTTCATTTTTCTTATTGATTTTCAATATTTACCCAAACCAATTTAAATATTAATAAAAAAAATTATAAAATATAAATAATATCAGTATATATATTTATAATGAAATTATTTAAAAATAAATTTTTTGTAACCATATTCGCCCATCAAGTTATAAAGTATTGCAATTTGGGCGGACTTAACCACCTACTTGAGTTGTTCTATAAAACACTCTCATGTATGAATATGTGAAATTCAATACTAATATTATTATATGTTATAAAGAAAATAAGTATTGGTTTATTGTTATATAAAGTTTATATTAATTATTGAACATAGTATTAAATTATTATCCTCGTTTACTAAAATTACCAAAATAAGATGACACTAATAAATTTTTTATGAAAAATAAATAATATAATAAAAAAATATTAAGTAAATATCATATGATAATAAATGGTAATTTTTAAATTAATTATATATGAATAATTTTACTAATAATTTCTCTCATAAACTTAATTTTATTTTTCACGAAGTCAGGTGTATGTGCAAATGGATCAGAAATAAGGTATGTGTTTTTGTTAACTCAATATTATTCTATTCAGTTATAAATTTATTATTGAACTATATTTTCCAAATTTTCATTTAATATACCTAATAATTATTATTATTTATTTTCCCATTATTTTATAGGGTTGTAAAATTTTTAATTATAAATTCATTATCAAATAATTCTTATCTCAATGACTAAGCTACCTGAAAGGGGTTTCTTGGTCTCAATTCCCATTTCTTGAGACATGCCTCAATCTAGGCATTAATTTAATTTTATATGGTGAATACAATCCCTATTTGATAAAATATATCATTAATTATCTTTCATTTAATTTTATGTTTAGTTTCAAGTTGTTTCCCCTTCAAGGGTTTTGGTTTAAGTGATACTCAAGTCGTAAGTGTTTAATGTCTCACATTTTCACTCCTTATGAAATATTCATTATTATAAACCATGTTTTTTAATATTTTATCTATTAAACCTTTAATAATTTGTATAGTTATCATTTAATTATTCATGGTATTTAATCATTCATTAGAAATTCTATCCTTTGATAGGTTTTCATTTGAATGCTTCTAATGTAGTAAGTGTTATTTGTCTTTATTTTCTTTTATATGAGACATGTTTGATTTTAGACACCATATTTTAGTTTATATGGTGTATTAATTTCCTTAGTTACTTCATGTGAAATTAATATCTTTGAATTTCCTTTTATTTGGATCTTATTCTTTTGATTTATATATTACTTATTCCATAAGTATGTTTGTATCCCAATTCTTCTTCATTGATATATGATTCATATTCACTACTTGTTTTATTTTTTTGCTGTATATATTAGTCAGGTAATCACTTTGATTTCATCTCATACTATTTTATTCTTGGGTGTTAAATTCATAAAAATTCATTACTACCTTTTTCATTCCAAATCAACCTTCGTTATATGCATACTTTCTATTCCATTAGTTTCTCATTGTGAACACTCTGTATTTCATTCCTTTTATTGAAGTAAGTTGAAATAGATCCCATATGTCAATTTTTTGGATAAATAATTAAAATAACCATATAACCCATGATTTATATAGTGTTATTTATAGGGATGATCACATAGAAAGAAATTCTATTTATTTATTAATAGAATATTGAAAATACATATAATTGCTATTCAAATAAAAATACTTATTGATTATTGGGTAGTATTGATTATGTATTATATATATTGTTTGTTCTGTTATATGATGAATACATTGTATATAATTAGTGACAGTTAGGCTTTGAAATAGCATCTCGATGAATTGGTGGTTCTCTTGAAACAAACTGGCTTGGTTATTTTACTGTATGCCTACCTCGAACAGAATATTTTCTAAATCTATGGACATGATGGTAAGATCATGATTTCTTATTTTAGGGAATGGAATTATCTATCTATAATTAGGAACTTTATCTATATAGAACAATTTATTTTTATCTAAACATTTATTTATTGACTTGTCAACCATCTATATTTTATTCTCATAGTTTCATTTGATTATCTACTCCTACCATACTATTTATACAAATATTATTCTGAAATATGATCTTTTTTTATCTACTTTGTTTAAAATTAATGGTCATTTTAACTCGCCGATTCATATGTTTCAATTTCCCTAGGTTATGAAGAAATGTATTACACATGATATGTCTATCATTATAGATTATATGGATAACATTGTGTGAGATGTTGAAGAATTATTATGGGTTAAGTAGTACCATATAGGGTGAAAAATGTCCATTTGATAACATATATATGGGATTTGTTAGTTAAAAATTTATACCAACACTATAAAATCCTAAAGAAAAATGGTTCTTCAGAACCGAGTGGAAATTTTTTTAGTGATATTTTAATTATTGGTGGTTAAAATTGGGTTTCTTTGGTTCATGTTAATGATGGTTTGTAAAGAAAGTGTTTATCATAATCGGATTCTAGGAGTGTGAGTCCAGGGTGTCACACTTTACCCCTATAAATTACTCTATTTTATATATTTATCATTGAATTTATTCCTTTATATGTATCATAAACCATGAAGTATTTACATTCATATAGGTGTATGTAAAGTGTGTGAGTACAAAACATAGTATGATACCACCAAATATTATCTAAAATATTATAATACATATGAGAGTGAACCTATAATATGATATTAAATCATTAAATATCAATTTTCATCACATAATTTACATAATTAAGTGTTTACCAAAACACTTGTATGATAAATAATTCCATATTTGATCAATGTCTTTTATTTGGGATGATCATTAAAAAAATTCAAATAAAAAAGATAGAGTGGAATCCCCTCATAGCCTATAAGTCTATTATATCAATACTTTTTCAACATGTTTATGATTTGGATTGCCTCTTTTTGACTACATGGTTGGTAATGATGATGAATAGAATAGTCTTGTGTCTTGTCTCAACCAATCCTCAAAGTGGCAGGGTTGTACAATCATTCAAATCATTAAACATGGTAAACTTTGGTTCAACCTCACAAATCCAAAGATTAGTGGGTAGGGGTAATCATAATTCCATTTAGATATTTTTTTCTAAATAGTGATATTGTATATACATATCCACCACCCAAAAAAATCAACATAATACTAGGATTCCATAGTTATCCAACCTCAAGGAAATACTCTCTAAATTATGGACATATCATACTTATATTTATTCCTCTATTTTAATTTATATATCATGTGAACGACGAATTTATTAGAAATTAAAATAATAATGGTGTCATAACAAATCTCATCAATCATTTCCCTCAACCTTCCAATTATATCACAAGAATTATTAGTCATGATGTGCCCAACATCTTACATGACTACACATGGAAAGGCTCATAATAATCAACAATCATATCTTATATAAGTAATAGACAACTAATAATATATAAACCATTATCAACTCAATAAAATGATAAATTCATTCAACATATTGAGGTATATCTCACTTCTCATAATGACTTTTAACTCCTAATCTTAACAGGCCATCTACGACCTATCACTAATTAACCATGCCTAGACTCCCAATAATGGTTCCTCCTTCAATTCAAATCCAAGGATAAGGTAGTTTTTTTAATTTATCAACAACAAAAGGTAAATGATTGGCTTAATTTACTTATATATAATAGGTTTATGTTATTTCTTTACATATATATGAAACACCCTAATTCCCATTTGAGTCACTCACACTCACTCTCCCTATCATACATATCACTAGGAGAAAAAAACTTCTAAACTGGGGTAAATATAGATACCAACTACCTCTATCTGACATGATCTTTCTCACCAAATATTTTAACAATAGTTTCCCTCAATCGGCCGATATTTAATTGATTTTTTTAAAATTTAGGGATTTAAAATATAATACCAATAATATGTGAGGTAAAATTTAAATTTAAAATCTTGAGAGGTTAGTGTTACCTTAATAGGACCAATGGAATTGGTAAGCTCACCAATCAAAAATTTTGTGGGATGTTGGGAGCTCCCTGATTAAGGATGAACTAGGAGAGAGAAAAGGGAGTATAATTACTACTTATGGGAGGAAGGGGAGGTGTGTCCATGTAAAAGTTAGCACCAAAATACCCAAAAGTCCCCCATTTATACATATGTCTAATTTTTTACTAGGAAACTAGTGGTAATCACAAAAGAATAATTGATCCACTGGGGTATTGGTGTAGGAACTAGGAGAAAAGAGGTCAATGTGATACTTACTGATTGACCACCAAAACTATGGTGGTCTCCCATTAGGGTTCCAATGCATTTTATCTTTTTTCCCAAATTCCAGATTTCACTCGTTTCTACTAATTTAAACTCTTAACATAATCAAAATCAATACATATGTAAAATATATATATTTTATTAATCTATATGTCAAATAGATTCAATTTACCCATTTAATGATAAATATTTTGTTCCAATTAACTCATTAACTTATTGTTGTGATTTTGATGACTCCTCTAATTATTCTCAAGTCTTAAGGATTAATTTTGATGTTTCTTGGTTTGTACATGGAAATTTTCTAAGGATTTGATGATAATAACATATTATATGAAAATTATGTCTAGGATATGAAAATAGATTCACAGTCATGAAGGTTTCACCAACATCAGTTATAAAATTTTCTTTATACTACACAGTAACATTTCTGGTTTTTTAATTCCAGTTGTGAATGATTTTAATTACTATGTTGATTAAAATCTTGATGTTATTTTTGATTTTGTGGTTTATCTTAAAAAAACATAATATCTTGATTCTATCAAAGAATTAAACATATTAGAAATTATAGTGTCTTATGAACCTTAACATAGATAGGGAATCTATTTTTATATTAGTTATCCCATTAGTATATATAAGGTGAGAATGAATTATTAGAATACATTAGAAAGAGCCTATATAGATGACTAGTACTGATATTCATTTTATAGATTATTTAATTTTTTTTACTTGAATTGAATAATGAATTACCAATTATTCATTTATGAAACTAAGTCTCATAGTACTTGAGTAAAATTTAATATTTTAGGGGTTGGATTGTTGGATACCTTAGGTTTATGAGTTTATAAGAATAATTTCAAATTATATTTTATTTCATAGATGAATGTGTTTTATCCATATATATTATATGAAATCCATTATTTGATAGAATATAGGTTTTAGTATCAATTTAGACTATATAGGGAAATATTTGAATGATTATGAAAAAACATATTGATTATAACTATATAAAATTTATCAGTACACGGTAAAATTAGAACAATGGATTTTTCGTGGAATTAATTGACTTAACCATTACCCAAAAAAGCCAAAAAAATATATTAGTAATAGAATAGAGTTACTTTTTAGTAAAAAGAAAACATTTAAGAACCATATTGGTTATAATATTAAATAATTTGGTTATCACAAGGAAATATTGTATTATTAGGTTTTTTATACTATGATTCTATTCTGCTTTGAAAATGGTGATCATGTTTTGGGTAATATTTTGATATGCATTTTTTTAAATTATGATATATTTCTTATTTTGTTTAGTGACTAAATTTTTGTAACAATAGGGTATCTAGGAATAATAACACTTATATTCGTTTATATATACTTCTTGAAAAAAATCATGGATTGTCTTTAAATGATTTGATCACAACCTAGTAAAAATAAGACTTGTGTTATCAATTGGTTTATAATTGTCGACACCTCTTTGTGAAATAGGTTTTCCACTCACTTATTTTAATGAAAAAAACCATAATTATTTTAGAACTAATGATATACATGTTTTATGATAGAACTTTATATGGTAAGACTCTTTTTATGATAATTGTTCTAAGTACTATGGTGGGTTACCATTAGTCAGGAGTCACTGACCAGAATTCTTACTAACAGACAAGAGATACCGTCGAGGTGACTCAATGCCAGGATTGTTACCTCTAGCAGAGTCACCACTATAGGATCTAATGCAAGAAAGATCTACTACCATACTTGAGTCATAGTTACTAACAAAACAAGCTACCACCAAAATGAGTTACCGTCAGAGGCGAGTCACTGCCAGCTGCTAAGTCACTGCCAACTTCTTGTTACCATTGTTGTACGATGACTTCAGCATGAATGGCTCAACGACTATTTTGTTATGGAGTTATTTTTAACTGAGTCTTTAGGAAATTTTTAATGACCGGTCTGAGGATTCTGGATGTTATGATACTATATATAAGTATAGGATATATCTCTTTTGATACATGTTATGAAATAAAATAACGTAGTTATGATTGTTACATAGCTACAACGACAATCAATTACTTTCATATAATTGTGTGAGTAAATTTGTGAATTATCACAAGATTACTTATTCACGTTCTATAAAGATAAAATGATACTGAATTACATAATTTTTCATCTATATTTATTGAGACACCGATAGAAATAAGCTAAAACATTCCTCCATATTTTTTATGATCCTCTATTACCTCCAAATTTCTAGATCGAAGCACGGATTCCTCACCAGTGCTAATATAAGGACTACAAACATTCAGAACATATCAAAGTGAGATTTTCTATTCTTTCTTGTTCTATCAATTTTATTTTTAGATGTGTTTTGTTACATTGTTATCCAACACACATTATCTCTTGCATCTACCAGGAGAATTCTTGTTATTCTCTTCTTTTTGATATTTATTTTCCCATTTTGTGTGTGGAACTGGTCCCTATATGACCTATACTATTCTTCCTTCCCATTAATAAATATGGTGTAGGATTTTATCCTAGATAACTTGTTTTATTTTTGATAATTTACCTCATCTACATCATGGATTCATTTGATTATAATAATAATTTGATTGGAATAAGGTGATTTCCAAGTAGAGGGGATTAAGTCTCACCTTGAGACCCAACCTCTTGTTTATTCCACCATGTCATTTTTTTGTTTTACTAATATATCTTATATATATTTTTATCTAAAAAAACATTACTTTGATAATTAATATTAACCAGTGTTCATATTTTTTTGTCTATGTAAATTGATTTTTAATGTTAAGGTATTTCTAAACAATACTTTAATTGAGAATTAATCACTCTATATGAAATATTTTAAAAGGACAGATCTTATATCAATATACTGTTTTGGTTAATTGACCAGTTTATTTTTATTAAGAGGTTTTTATTTTAGTCTTGTTATTAGAATAAATTTTTATTGGGAAATCAATGCACCCTCTCTTGAGTTACTCACTCCAACCAACATTTGTTATCATAGGTTTATTTAAATTAACATTTTTAACTGGGATTTTAGTTGTATTATAATGATCTCAAATTTTTAACATTTCTAAATTCTATTTCATTATCGATAATAGACTAGAAAATTATGATACCAACATAACTCTTTATTTTAATAGTAGAAATTATGCTCAATATATAATCAAAGTTAAATTACATATAGAAATCATGGGTTTTGATGTTTGTATTTTAATAGAAGATAAATCTGAAATTCCAAAAACTAAAAGATTTACAGAGAGAAACACTACAAAATCTACTAAAAATAATAGTTTAAAGATATTAATTCTTTGTTCTATGCCTTGGGTGATGATTAACTTAATAGAATATATACTTGGAAATATGATTTTGAAATATGGGAAACCTTATCTGTTTCACATGAGAGAACATAAATTGTCAAAGAAATAATATTAAACAAATAAAAAATCAAGTATGATACAATTAAAATGAAATTTTAAGAACCTATTTATGATATGTAACTTAGGTTCAATGAAATTGCAAATACTATTAACTCACTTGGAATGAATGTGACAGACAAAGGACATGTGATGAGATTGCTCAAATGATTATCGGATAGATGGAGAAGAATATCTATGTTAATTAGAGAATTTTGTGATGTGAGTAAACTATCTTTAAAAGAGTTTATACAAAAAATGAGGATGTATGAATAAGATATTGAAGTCAACAAATAAATCAATGAAGATGAACCAAAAATAACATCAATATCCTTCAATACTACTAACTCTATACAAAGATAAAAGGTGGAAGATGAAGATACCATTTAAAATGAATCTCCAAATGATAATGATAAATAAATGGCACACATGGACATAAGATTCAATAAATTTTATAGAAAAAATATGTTCTTCAAAAATTCAAATTTGAGAGAAATTTATGACTATAAAGGAATGTGGAAAAAGGATTGTAAAAAGGATGACACTCAAAATAAAATCACCTACTATAAATGAAAATGGGAAGGAAATATTAAAGATGACTATAAAAAATAAAAATAAAAAATAACTATGAGTCTAGGAAAAAAGAAAAAAGAGATCCATGAAATCAATATGGAGTACCTCCAAAGATAAATCGAGTGACTCAAAAACTAATCAAGATGATAAGTTTGATAGAGAAAAAATGTTCTTTATAATAAGCGCATTTGAGGAAACCTATTTTAAAACCACTAGAAAATTCCTATGGTATCTAGATAGTGGAAATTCCAGACTTTCATCTGGTGAGTATTAAATCTTTAAGAATTTTATCAAATTTTATAGGGACATGTCACTTTTGGTGACAATGAAAAAGGTAAAATCATCGGGCTCGGAAATTTTTTTAATTTGAATTATGTATTAATTTTAATAGTTTTATATGTAGATGTCTGGAAATAATATTTTCTTAGCATATTTCAATTATTTCATGATGAATTTTATGTAAAATTTGAAAAAAATTCATTTCATGTTTTTAATGATAAAATTGTATTAATTTTTACTAATTTAAGAAATGATAATATTTATTCTATGGAATTAAATTCCTTATCTTCTAGAAATATTTATTTATTAATAGACATACACAACGAATCTTGGATTTGAAATAAGATATGAGTCCACTATAATATACATACACATATAAACATAACTAGTAAAGGGATAGTTAGAGACCTACCAAAGCATGAATTCTCAAATAATAGAGTTTGTGATCCCTATTAAAATGGAAAACTTCATAAGATTTATTTTAAATCTAAGAATGAAGTTTCAACCTCTCAACCTCTAGAGTTCATTTAGATGGACCTATTTAGACATTCTAGAGTCTATATTATAAATGGAAAACATTATTTCTATGTCCTTTTAGATAAATTTTCTAGAAACACTTGGGTATTATTTGTAGCTCACAAAAGTGAAGTTTTTTTACCTCATTAAGCATGCCAAATCTATAGAAAATTTTAGTGGAATTAGTATTAATACCTTAAGAAGTGATCATGGGTGAGAATATTAAAATCAAGACTTTGAATCATTTTGATCTCAAAATGGTTATACTCACAACTTTTTTCAACCTAGGACACCATAGAAAAATGGTTTGGTAGAAAGAAAAAATATGAATTTTCAAGAGATATCATAGACTATGCTAAATAAGTATGACCTACTATCTACTTTTTGGATGAAGCTGTTAATACATCCTGTTATACTATAAAAAATGTATTAATTAGACATTGCTTAAAAAAACACCTTATGAGTTATAGAATAATAAAGACTCAAAGGGCAATTACTTAAGAGTTTTTAGATGTAATGTTTTTATTCTAAATACAAATTATAATTTCAAAAAAAATTCATCCATGAGGGATGAAGGAATTTTTCATAGATATTAAACTTCTAGTAAATATTATAGAGTGTTTAATTAGAGATCCAGAAAAATGGAAGAATCTATTCACATCAAATTTGACGAAACTGATCCAAATAAACCTAAGACTATATTAGAAAACCTTGAGGGTGATCTTTAAACTCTAAATTTCAATTCTAAACTTTCTAAAAGTTCTGTTAAACAAAAATATAGTTCATCAGGTAATATGATAGAACCATAACCTAATGAAGATCTTGAGTCTACTAGACCCTCTTTTCAAAGACCAATTATAACTCATAGACACTACCTATTAGACATGGTTATAGGAAACCTAGACAGAGGAACATGAACCAGATCTTCCCTTAGAAATAAAATTTAACATTAAGCCTTCTTGTCACATCTTGAACCTAATATCATTAATGATTACATCAATGATGAATTATGGGTAATAGCCATGAAAAAATAACTTAAATAATTTTAAAGAAATAATGTTTGGGAACTTTTTGACAGACCTACAGACACCTTAACTAATATAACTAAGTGGGTGTTTAGAAACAAGGTTGATGATTCTGGAACTAAATTAAGAAATAAAGCTAGACTTGATTCATAAGGTTATAATCAAGTAGAAGGTATTTATTATGAAGAAAAAGTTTCACCTATAGGGAGACTTGAACCCATTAGGATACTGATTTCTTATGCAACACATTTGGATTTCAAATTATATCAAATGGATGCCAAAAGTGCACTCATAAATTGATTTATAATTGAGGATGTTTTTTTTGAACAGTCCCTAGGATTTCAAAATCCACATTTTCAAATAGCATTTTTAAATTTATAAAAGATTTATATGGTTTAAAACAAGATCCTAGAGATTGTTATGATAGTCTCACCACTTTTATTATTTCAATTTTTTTTAAAAGGTATAGATGATCCAACTATTTTAATAATGATAATTTCAATATATGTTTTAATAGAAAAAATATATGTAGATGATATTATTTTTGGATATACTAAATATTTCTTTTGTTCTAATTTTTCATAATAAATGAAAAATTAATTTGAAATGAGTTTAATGGATGAACTCAATTTCATTATTGAATTTTAAATTTTTTAAAATAAAGAAGGAATTATCTTAAATCAATGTAAATATAATAAAGATATTTTAATAGGTTTTGGCTTAGAATGTACCAAAAGTAGTGACACTCCCATGAGTACCACATGTAAACTAGATGTTGATGAAGCTGGTAAATCAGTAGATCAACTAGCTATAAAGGTATTATTGGAAGACTTTTGTGTTAGAACCATGGTCTTATATGAATGATTTGGAGTATGGTTTGTATTTGTTTTCAATCCTCAGTGGAAGTTCAGAATGTGTACCAGCAAAGAGATCATACAGTTCAAGCAGACAACAGTATTGAAGGTGGCGCCATTTCCCAGTGTTTGCCAAATTTTTGGGCCTGAAAATCGACAAATGGAGAAAAGTGTTTTTTGCAAAGATACTTGTACACCGTGTACTTTAAGGATAGGAAACTTTCGTTCCATATGTTTTTCAAGATCAGAACATGGGAAAATGGCAAAGGGATAAGGGTCGTGCAAGTTTTGGGCTGGACGCACAAGTGACCTGCGCGCCGTGAAGAGACTTGCGCGCCGATGCCTAGGAGGATTGGAAAGTTGCGCATCTATTGTTTTTCAAGATTATAAATTCAAAATATTGAAAAGGAAAGTAGGCCGCACAAGTATTTTTGTGTTCGCGCAAGTGAGTAGCACGACAAAGGATAGGGAGGATGAGTTGCACGCCGGAACCTGCGCGCTGAGTGAAGACTTGCGCGCCACCGCGCAGGGGGTCCGGTTTTCCTATAAATAGAGGACCACCCCTCCTCATTTGTAATGAAGTTCAAGACTTATAGATTTTTCAAGCTCTCGTCACGCAATTGGTTGAGTCGCGTAAGTGGTTGTTGGGTCGCGCAAGTAGAGGTTGCGCGCCGGCTGTTGGATGCGTGTCCAAAGTGGATTGGGATTTAGAGGCGCTGAGTTGCACAAGTTTGGAGTTCAAAGAGGCAGAGATGCACAATTTGTTTGGAGTCACCTGCACGCCGAGTTTGTACCGCGCATGTGACTTGCGCGCCATTCCTTAAACTTGCACGCCAGAGCATAGAGAAGCACGCCAGGGTTATTAAAGTACATCCGTCCTTTTGAAGCTGCACGAAATATGGAGGATCATCCAGTACCCTCAGCGCAAAGTGAGACTCGTCTTCAGGTGAGAGTTGAACTTCAACAGAGCATCTACATATAACATAGGATGCATTCTTATGAAATTATGAAGAGACCTTCACATCTATAAACTGAGTGTGGCTTCACCAAGGGCAGTGAGCCAGGGTGAGTCAATGGGAGTGACCCGAGGGAAGGAGTGAGCTGTGCCTGAACCTTTGTAAAGGTAGTGAGCCTAGGATAGGGTGATTGTGCCCGAACCTTTGTAATCCACAGATAGTGAAGATTTATGGAATTTGGTATGACTGAAAACTTGTCGGCGTATGCTCCTTGGACGTAGCCCTTTGTAGTGAACCATGTAAAAAGTGATGTGTCTTCTCTGTGCATGTGAATGTTTTCTTTCTGATCATATTCATCATATAGGTTCAACAAGTTCCTACCAATGTGGGAACACAATCCATCACATTAAAAGAAAAATCTTTCACCCGGATTCACCCCTCCCCTCTCATGGTGTCCCGAGGTCCTTCAAGTGGTATCAGAGTGTAAAGGTAGGTGGTGTTGAATCTTTCCTTTATCGTTATGGAGAATGAAATCAATGTCAGCGGAGTCCCTCACTTAGATGGAAGTAATTTCCATATATGGAAGAACAGTATGAGATCTCATCTAAGATCTCATGGAATGGAAGTTCTCTTTTTCTACTGTGCAAGGAATACAAGTCACTAATCCAACATGCCTGGCTATGACTGGAACAGACAGGAAAATTATTGATGCAGATGCTAAAGCACAAAATGAACTCACTTCAGCACTTTCTGATCAGATCTATCTAAAGGAGATGAATTTAGCCTCAGTAAAATCCATGTGGGATAAACTCAAGAATATTTATGAAGTATATATCAAGGTGAAGGAGGCGAAACTGCAAGTGCTACACAATCAGTTTGATGATCTGAAGATGCATCCAGACGAGAATGCAGACTCATTCTTCAATCGAATTACTGAAGTGGTTGGAGAAATTCGGGGTCTAGGTGTAGAAATAAAAGACATTGATATTGTAAAGAAAATATTAAGAAGACTTACACCTATTTACAATGCAAAGGTGTCAGCCCTTGAGGAAAGAGATCTTTCTAAACTTTCTCTGGATGATCTGCTGAGCAGCTTGGTAGCATATCAAATGAGAGTCAAAACCAGAAGATGCTACGACTCATGTGAGCAAGGAAATTGAATTCAAGGCCATGAATAAACTGAAAATCTCAAAAGATAGTAGTAGTGATGATGAAGAAGAAAAAGAAATTCTTTCTCTCATTGCAATGAAGTTTCAGAAGGGAAAAGGGAAATTCAAAAGGAAGTTACCTCTCACGTGTTTTTGTTGTGGAAAAGTAGGGCACATTTCCTCTTAGTGCTTAAGAAAGATCAATGATAAAGATAGTGAAGATGAAAGCTTCAAGAAGCCTCGAAAAAGGTTCTTCAAAAAGGGAGACTTCAAATTGGGAAAGAAAATGAAAAGTAAGAGTTTTTTCTGTGAAGAGGACGAAGATGATAAAGAATTTTGTGAAGAAGAAGAACCAGAATTCAAAACTAGGAACCATGCTTCCATGATGGCCACTTTTGAAAAGTCAGAAGATACTGGTGGATAAAAACAAATGAGAACTTGTGTAGATCCCGAGATGCACTTAAGGATATGATTAGTAAGCTTAAGATTAAATGTAAGAGTTGCAATAAGTGGAAATCAATTGTAGAAGAATCAACTGAATACGTTGATCAACTTGAAGATGAAATTGAATGACTGGAAGAATTTGTGAAGGTATAGTCTAAAATAATTGAAATCAATGATGATGTAGTGGATCTGAAGCTGAGAATTGAAGAGCTGGAAAAGGTCATCAATGTCCTCACCTCCAAACTAGATGAAAAATCCAAGACTGCTGAAGGTCTTGAGGAGGAAGTTGTTACTCTAAGGTGTAAACTTGAGACTGAATCAATTCCAAAAGAATCGAGGAAGAAAATACAGTTTGGAATATTCTCAGATGCAGAATTACTAGCAAGAGCCAAGTGTGGTTTAGGTGGGGTTGAAAAAATATTGAGTGATCAAAGACCCGCTTGCATGGGAAAGAGTGGAATTGGCTGTGAGGCAGAGAAATCAACTACTGGAAGTGAAAATATCCAAAAGAAAGATAAGATTAAAGTTGAACATGTTCAAACGTTTCCTAAAGTGCTGAAAAAGGACCCCTCAATCCAAACTAAAAGGAGAACTGAAAATTATCCTCAAACTTTTAGAAATGAAAGACAGTCTAACTATTCTTCCAAGGAATAAGGTATGAAGAGAAATTCAAGTTAGAAGACATTTCCTATCATTAGTGTTAGTTCTGTGGCTATCTGGGTCATACCATGTCTTATTACGAAAAGGCAAGAAGCTATCTGAATGGAGAAGATATAGAAGTTCAAAAAAGGAGAACAAATTTATATCCTAATTCTTATAGAAGAAAAAATTTCTATGGATACTGTTATCGTTGTTCTAAATTTGATCATAAGGCTCCTAATTATAGGCAGAGAAGGGACATGGACACCTCTTACCGATGTTCAAGACTAGTCAAGTCTCATCAGCAAGACAATGTTGCTCTTTCAAACAGGTTTTCTCCCCTCAAAGAAGATTTCGACTATAAAGAACCTGGGTATGTGGAAGAGATAATTGAAAGGCCATTAGTACTATATACTCAATCAAATGTCTCATGAAAGGAAAGGATGAATATTGGGAAATCCAACCATGCAGAGGTGGCCCTCAAAGCTACAAAGAACAACAGTACCTGGATTCTGGATAGCGGTTGTTCATCTCATATGACAGGTAATGCCGACCTACTAACAGATATAAAAAGGAAGGTTGATGGTACAGTACGATTTGGTAATGATGGAGATCTGAAAATCAAAGGGATTGGAAGTACCGAATTAGCTAATGGAGAACTAAAGAATACTGAAGTCCTTTACGTAGATGGCATACATCATAATCTCCTCAGCGTGAGTCAAATCTATGACTCGAGACTTATTTTTACTTTTAATCAGAAAGGCTGCACTATCAAGGGAAAGACAGACAATTCACTTATGAAGTGATGTAGAACAGAAGGTAACTTGTATCAGGTTGATAGTGAAGAAAATGTCTGTTACATGACTATTGAAGAAGAAAACAATTTGTGGCATCGGAGACTGGGACACATCAATCAACAAGACATGGAGAAAATATCAAAATTTAGAATTGTCATGGACATTCCCAACCTGAAGCGTGAACATGATAAATCTTGTGATGCTTGTATTCGTGGGAAGCTGGTCTTCAGTTCATATTG
Source organism: Viscum album (assembly GCA_963277665.1). Classification (NCBI taxonomy): domain Eukaryota; kingdom Viridiplantae; phylum Streptophyta; class Magnoliopsida; order Santalales; family Viscaceae; genus Viscum; species Viscum album. The sequence goes on from OY728156.1 coordinate 2,143,405,824, forward strand.
GCCAAAGAAGAAAAGGGCATATCACATTCTTGATCAGATTCATATAGATGTATGTGGGCCAATAAATGTTGCTGGAACTCATGGAGAAAGGTACTTTGTCCTTTTCATAGATGATAACAGTAGAATGGACTGTGTGATGGTCATTCAAATGAAACGACAAGTCCTTGACTGCATGAAAACATATCGGCAAATCGCCAAAAATGATACTGGACGAACAATCAAAGTGTCGAGATCTGACAATGGAGGAGAATACATGTCCATTGAATTTGAAAATTATCTGGAGAAGCATGGGATACAGCATGAGGTAGATACTGTGACAACTCCACAAAAAACGGAGTTGTTGAACATATGAATCAACATGTGAACAACATGGCACAAACTATACTGATTGAGAGTTGTATTCCATGACATTACTGGAAAGAGTCTATTCAAGTTGCAGTGTACATTCAGAATCAAACAGGACTTTATATGGGTGAGATGAAGACACCATATGAATTGTGGCATAGATGGAAGCCCTCTTTAAAATACTTTCATGTCTTTGTATGTAAATGATTCATCAGGAACAAAGAAGGAAATCAAGGGAAGTATGGTGAAAATGTAGATGAAAGAATTTTCCTTGGTTACTCAATGAAAAACAAAGCCTACAAGTGTTTCAACAAGAATTTAGGAAGGATTGTGGAAAGCAGTGATGTTAAGATAATTGAAGAGAAAACCACAAATGCTTCAAGGAAGTCATATGCTGATGTGATAGAAAGCTAGGAAGAAAGTGAACGTGAAGAAAGTACAAATTCAGAAATAGAGGAAGCTATACAAAACACTCAGCAGTCACATCATGATGTTGACTCAGATGAAGATTCTGAAGAATAAACTATGGCTGAAGAGAATGCAACTAAACCTCACAGGAGAAATAGAAGACCTGATATTGATCCATCCAACATAATTGTGGACAAGAGTGCACCCACTAAAACAAGAAGGATGAGGACTAACACGCAATCTGCAATTCTATCAGTTATAGAGGCATCCTCATTCGAAGAAGCTAAAAATGATGAATCTTGGGTGAAATCCATGAATGATGAATTAGATCAGATTGACAAGAATCAGACATGGGATCTTGTCCAGAGACCCAAAGGTCACAATGTTATTGGTACCAAATGGATCTTCAAAAATAAGTTTGATGAGCATGGAAGTGTCATAAAAAACAAGGCACGACTGGTATGTAAAGGATGCACCCAGATTGAAAGCATTGATGTTGACGAAACCTTTCCTCTAGTGGCTATACTGGAGTCAATCAGGCTTTTCCTTGACATGGCACACCAAAGAGGATATAAAGTATTTCAAATGGATGTCAAGAAAACATTCTTGAATGGTGTACTCAAAGAAGTCTACATTGAACAACCAGTGAGATTTGTTTTGGGTACTGATGAAACAAAGGTCTGAAAACTAAAGAAAGATCTATATGGTTTGAAGAAGGCACCACGAGCGTGGTACTCGCGGCTGGATTCATATCTCAAGAAGCTGGAATTCAAAAGATGAGGGGTAGATCACAATCTCTATGTGAATAATTATCCAAAAGATCAATTCATGGTTCTAGTCTACGTTGATGATGTCATATTTGGTGGCAGCAGGTAGAAATCAGTGGATGAATTTTCCAACCACATGAAATCAGAATTTGAAATGTCTATGATTGGGGAGCTCACATACTTCTTGGGGCTGTAGGTGATTCAATAGAAGGAATTCACTTTCATTTCTCTGGAAAAGTATGCAAGAGAGCTATTGAAGAAGTTTACTATACAAGACTCAAAACCAATGTCAACTCTAATTGCAGTTGGAACTAAACTTGGAAATCATAAGGACGACACCTATGTTGATCCCAACATGTACAGGAGGATCATTGGGAGCCTACTATACCTGACAGCGACACGACCAGATATTGTCTTTTCCACATGCCTTGTAGCCCGCTTTCAGAGTAATCCAAAGGAGGAACATATGGCGGAAGTAAATAAGAATCATGAGGTACATTCAAGGTACACATAACTTTGGGTTATTTTTTCTGCAGGTAGGGACAATGAATTATCAGCATTTTCTGATGCTAACTGGGCTGGTGATGTAGTAGACAGAAAGTCCACTAGTGGTGGAGCCTTCTATATTGGGTAGAAATGTGTTGGCTATTTGAGCAAGAAACAAGAAAGTACTTCTCTTAATACTGCTGAAGCTGAGTATATCTCTGCCACAAAGGCATGCAATCAACTACTATGGATGAAGCAACAATTAATAGATATTGTTGATGAAGTAAAGCAGCCAATGATAATTTACTGTGATAACAAGAGCGAAATTGATCTTACGAAGAATCCTGTACAGCATTCCCACACCAAACATATTGAAATCAGGTATCACTTTATCAAAGAGAAAGTTGAATAAGGGGTGATTAGAATGGATCATGTGGGAACTAATGAGCAAGTGGCTGATATCCTAACCAAGCCACTATCAGCGACTGTGTTTGAGAAGCATCGGTTGAACCTCAGTGTTCAGCCGCCTCCCATTGCATAAGGAGGTTACACAATACCCCTCTCCCCGATTATGATAACTATTTTTATCTGTTTATGGATGTGATGTAGGTTTGTGGGGGAGATACTATCTAGGGGGAGTATGATTTGAGTTGACTATTGAATAAATTACCAAGATTTGGGTTTATTTTCAATGGGGGAGAAAGGAATAAATTCAGGCATGTTCAGACTTGTAATACTCCTGTGACACAATGCGAATTCAGTGTTAGTGATAGGATGAGAAGGATAAGAAGGAATTCATCAGTCATGTAATGATTCTTGGGAATCATTGAGAATTCAAAAACTATGGAACCTAATTCAAGCTTCCTATATTATTTACTACACCGATCATTTCTCATGTAGTCTTAGAGTGTTGGCTGAGTTGATTCTTGCGTTTTTTGTTTTCACATGGATGGAGATCTACTAAATTTATTTTCTGATTGCCAACAAACTCAAAGGGGGAGATTGTTGGAACCATAGTCTTCTATGCATGATTTGATGTATGGTTTGTGTTTGTATTCAATCCTCAGTGGAAGTTCAGAATGTGTACCAGCAAAGAGATCATACAGTTCAAGCAGCAACAGTATTGAAACTGGCACCGTTTCCCAGTTTTTTCCAAATTTTTGGGCCTGAAAATTGACAAATGTAGAAAAGTGTTTTTGGCAAAGAGACTTGCGTGTCATGTACTTGAAGGAGATGAAACTTGAGCGCTATATGTTTTTCAAGATTAGAACATGGGAAAATGGGAAAGGGATAAGGGTCGTGCAAGTTTCGGGCTGGTCGTGCAAGTGACCTGCGCACCGTGAAGAGACTTGTGTGCCGATGCCTAGGAGGATTGAAAACTTGCACGTCTATTGTTTTTCAAGATTATAACTTCAAAATATAGCAAAGGAACGAAGTTCGTGCAAGTATTTGTGTGGTCGTGTAAGTGAGTAGCGCGATAGAGGCTAGGGAGGATGAGCTGGGCGCCGTAACCTACGCACCGAGGGAAGACTTGCGCGCCACCGCGCAGGGGGTCCAGTTTGCCTATAAATAGAGGACCACCCCTCCTCATTTGTAACTAAGTTCAAGACTTAGATATTTTTCGAGCTCTCGTCGTGCAAGTGGTTGAGTCACGCAATTGGTTGTTGGGTCACGCAAGTAGAGGCTGTGCGCCGACTGTTGGCTATGTGTCCAAAGTGGTTTGGGATTTAGAGGTGCTAAGTCGCGCAAGTTTGGAGTTCAATGAGGCAGTGTCGCGCAGGTTGTTTGGAGTCCCCTGCGCGCCGAGTTTGTACTGGGCAAGTGACTTGCGCGCCATTCCTGAAACTTTTGCATCAGAGCATGAAGAAGCGCGCCAAGGTTGTTAACATACATCCGTCCTTTTGAAGCTGCATGAAAGCTGGAGGATCATCCCGTACCCTCAGTGCAAAGTGAGATTCGTCTTTAGGTGAGAGTTGGACTTCAACAAAGAACCTACATACAACAGAGGATGCATTCTTATGCAATGATGAAGAGACCTTCACGTCTATAAACTGAGTGTGGCTTCACCAAGGGCAGTGAGCTAGAGGGAGTCCACAGGAGTGACTTGAGGGAAGCAGTGAGCTATCCCTGAACCTTTGTAAAGGCAATGAGCCTAGGACAGAGTGATTGTGTCACGACCCATCCTCGGGTCCCGTGCCGTGACTACCCCAAGCCCGCCTTCCATAGGCCAGGGGCTGGTGACTAGCACCAAGGCGTAAATCCCGGTAAAGGGAAGGCATTGCCTTTGTAAAGTAAACAAGAACCACAAAGTAAGCAAGCAGAAAAAGTAAACACTAAGTAAAAACTGGTACAACAGTAAGTGCGGAAAAGTAAAAGGGGGCCGAAAATACAAGCCCAACTGTAAAGTACAACTGAAAGAGAAAAAACAACAACTGAAAGGAAAAGCGGCAGCGGCGAGCCATCCTCTGGAATTCCCACCTGAAGGGTGAGTACAGATAGCCTCCATAGCTCCTCGGTCCAACCGTCTGCTCCGAGTACACCCCGCCCAGTAGTCCACCTCCAGGTACCATCCTGCTCCGCAAGCCTCCACCGCGATCAGCACTGTCTGTCGTCTGCAACCAACACAACGTAGTGCGGGCATAGCCCGTGCAGGGGTGAGTATAAGCTACTCAGTAGGGACCCCGAGACCCCCGAAGGACTCCCAAAATCCACAAAAGATAATCCAAAAAGGAAAGATACAATCACGAAGTAACATCCGACATGGCTTAGGTATATTCCCATACATATACCTAAGTCATCAATTCTCGCTCGGCTCCAACATCCGAGCTCAAGTACAACCCAGTCCACACAGGATACCACAACACAATCCACAAAGGAAAGAAAAACGTAAATCCACACAGGATAGCACAACACAATCCACAAAGGAAAGCAAACAGGGTTTTCAGCTCACACAGGTATACTTCTTCATATGACGTTAGAGATGATCATATGTAGCCACTGATTCATCTAAGCCGTCGGACCCACAAAGGATCTGTAGGTATTAACCCCCGCAATGACCCAAATAGGATCGATCAAGAAGTTGAACCCAAAGCTATTGGGAAACTCTTTATCCGTCAAGTACAGTGGTTATACCGCTACAACCAAGCGCTTCCCTCTCACCTTGGACTGCTGTAGTACTCCACCTATCGAGTACTGTGGGCCTGCTCCTACAACCAAGCGCTTCCCACCATGGGTCTGCCGCTACAACCAAGCGCTCCCCCTCATAACCTCTAGAGGTACTCCTTCTGTTGAGTACCATGGGTCAACCGCTACAACAAAGCGCTCTTCCGTCGTGGGTCTACCGCTAAAACCAAGCGCTCCCCAGTGCTGCTACAACCAAGCGTCCTCCGTCGTGGGTCTGCCGCTACAACCAAGCGCTCCCCCTCATAGCCTCTAGAGGTACTCCTTCTGTTGAGTACCGCGGGTCTGCCACTACAACCAAGCGCTCCTCCGCCGTGGGTCTGCTGCTACAACCAAGCGCTTCCCACTGGGCTATCTCTAACACACTGAGTCGTTCGATCAGCAGTCGTCAAGTCTCAACCGGCTCTAGGGTTTCCGCACACAACATGCTCATTCCGGGAGGGTCTACTCCACAAGCTAAGGGGTCGATGCATCAACTGACATGTAGTCCAGAGTTGATGTATCCCAAGATGTACCGTAGTGGTCACTGCCGAAAACACGGAGGATTCCAGTATTGTTTTCATCATCGTCGCAATCGAATCCACTGAGGATCTCTGTACAGTCATCGTCGTCACAGTAGCAGTCGCAGCCAGCTCTAGGGACCCCGCACACAGCAAGCTCGTTCGGGAAGGTCCTCTCCACGAGCCGAGAGGCTGATACATCAACTGACACATAGTACAGATTTGATGTATCCAAAAGTTCCATATTGTCAACAGGAACTCAACGTCGCAGACGGCGCGTCAATCGGACGCCTGATCTGAGAGTTATTGGATTTTTTGGTCCCAGGGGCCCGGTTGGTTTTTAAGGAAAAACCAACCCGACTGTACTCCACCTGTGTCCAAAGCTCGGGCGGAGAATTCCAAAAGATCCATCTCACTTAGAGGAAAACAACAAAGTTGACGACACGTCAATCGGACCTTCGTAGCTCAAGATATGAGCGTTTCCGCTCCGAGGGCCCGGTTGGTTTCGTGTACGAACCAACCCGGCCGAACCAAAATTATTCTGGAACCTTGAGTGCGATATACCAAAACTACCGTCTCGATCCAAGGATCTCATCTCCGCTGACGGTGCGTCGTTCGGAGGACCATAGCTCAAGTTATGAGCGAACGATCCAAAAGGTCCGGGAATGGGGGGTTTGGGCCCGGACCGAACCGGGTCAGCCCGGCCCGGCCTGGGTGTGACCCGGCACGGCGGGTCAGCCCGTCTCGGCTCGGCCGAGCGGCCGAGCGAGGGGAAGCCGCGGGGGGCTTGCTGCCCCCGCGTGAAGAAACGCCGCGGCCCCGGGTGGAGCCGCCTCGCCAGCGGACGCGGCGGCCGGGCCGCGTCCCTCTTCTTGGTTCCGTGCGGCCGCGGAACCATCTCACCGCTGCGGATACAGCCACGGCGGGTTTTTCCGGCGGCGCACCGGGCGCCGCCGCTGCCTCCGGCCTCCGCGCCGGCGGGAGCTTCCGCGAGCCACCGGACGCGCTCCGGTGGTCCGTTTTGCGTGTGGTCTTCACCAGTGGTCCTCCATGGACTCGATCTTCACTGCCAGGCCCTCGAATCGCCCTTGCGGCCCCGTTTGTCATCATCCGTTGTTTCACGCACCAAGAACGAAAAAGTGTGGTGGGTTCGGACTTGTTCGTTAGTCCGCACCCACTGCGTTAGCTGTCTTAAAGGTATTCACCCAAAAATATTTAAACAACCGGGGATTTAATTACAAAGATTTAAAGAATCAAACCCCTACCTCGTCGTACATGCATTCTTTCCAGAATTTATCGACGTGGAAGATAAGAATCGTCGCGTCACGGAAGAGCGTCGCTGTCGCGCGGTACTTGGCGTCGCATCGACGAACTCCAAGGATAAAAAACATACAGATTTAATTAATAATAATTAAATCCATGTTGTTGTTATAATCCACAAATAATTTAAAAAGGAGTGCAAACCACTACCTTGTCGTTGTCGATCGAAGGTTGTCGCGAGGTTGGATCATCGCGGAAGAAGCGTCGCGAAGGGAGGTTCGACGGCATCGCGGTACACGGCTTCACGTCGTCGATCTCCGCGGGTTCGGCATTCTTCGTCGCCTTTCGTCGAAGGCCGACGTTCTTCACATTCTTCGCGTTCTTCACGTTCTTCGCGTTCTTCGCATTCTTCGTGAAAGAGGTTGAAGGACTTAAGGTTCTATCAAATCCTCTCAACGAACAACACACCAGAAGGAAAAATGTTGGTCTTATTTTATTACATGCCAACAAACAAAAAACTAAGTTAAGTAACGACCCATTAATTCATAGAATTAATTCAACGAATAAAACCGCCCAATTAAAAAGGAGCGTTTGATTGTCTAAGAAACGCCCCAATTGACTTTCATTTAATAGGGGTTTTCGCGGGTGCGTTACTTAGCGGAAAAGAAACGGTGGGCTCGTGCGGGCCCCACCTCACAAATATCCTACCCACTTGGTAGGATATTTTTGGATAGCACCCTATCCGCATAAACTCAGTTTAATAAGCTTTAAGTGGCTTTCAAGTGGCTTTAAGTGAAATAAAAATAAAGTTTTCGCACACTTTATTTTATTTCTTAACTTAACCCCAAAAATTTAAAAACCACACCCGAGAAAACGCAACTCCAGAAGAGGTGTTTCTAAGCAAATACCGGCGCTGTGATTCAATCGATGCACTCAGAATTCTCTTCTGAGCACCGGTTTAAAAGTTAGAAAACCCGCTCATTCGTTCACTGAACGTACCTGAGCCAATCTTCGGAAAATGATTCCGGGCACACCGGGCCTCAGAATCAGGTGCCGTCAGAAACTGCGTTCTTGTAAAATTCCAAAGAAAATTAAGAAAAAAATTTCTTTGAAATTTAAGGGTCTTTAAATTACTCCCACGACATGGATTTACGTCCCCGTAAAGCTTCACCACAAACTTAGGGATACAAAGGCGGTACTGAGCATGCATCTGAGCCTCCCACTCCAAAGTGCTCTCCTGGAGGTTCCCGTGCTGCCATCTGATGTGCACAAGATGAATTGATCGTCCACGTAGGACCCGCTTCTGTCGATCCTCGATCTCCATTGGGACCTCCGCAAAAGTCGCCCCATCACCAACGTCCAGCTCCCCATGGTCAATGGTGTGTGACGAGTCGTGCACGTATCTCCTCAGTTGAGATACGTGGAAGAAGTCGTGCACCCGGTGCAACTGAGGTGGTAGAGCCAGGCGATAAGCCACCTCGCCAATCCTGCTGAGGACCTGGAATTGTCCGATGAAGCGTGGAGACGACTTTCCGCCCCGGCCAAAAATCTATAATCCACGTCGAGGTGAGACACGCAAGAAGACGTGGTCGCCATCCTCGAACTCTAGTGGCCTCCGCCTTCTGTCAGCACAAGACTTTTGCCGGTTCTGAGCTGTCCTCATCCGCTCATGGATGACTTGGACCTTTCTGGTCCTACAAAAGATGTTGAGATTTCTTCTTTGCCGATAAGAGAAATTCGGTCTCATCCCCTGGATGAACCATGTTTTTCGCCTAATACAGTCAATCCTGAAATGGATGATACTAATCCATACCAAGGATGACATTGTAAGGCCTTGACGCTACTACCAAGAGATCCAACCGTTACTCTCGCCTCCAAGGGTTGAGTCACACTGTCGGCATCAGTGTGTGGTAACTGGGTCTCCTCTAGTAGATGTCTCACAAGTGAGGGTCAAGTCAACAGTCTAAACTGGAACCTCTTAGTAACAACACAAAAGAGGACAAGGATGAAAACATAACAAAGGTATGCGTCTTTTATTATTGCAGCTCATAATACAAAGACGCTACACAACAGCAACAAGGAACTAGAAGTACAAAAGGCGTATCCACTAGTTCTGCTCCTGTCCATCTGCTCCCAGAGCTCCATGATCGAAGACCTCAGCTGCCTGAAACTGAGCTCTCCCGTTTCCACCAACTCCCTGCAGTTGGGGTGGACCTCCTGGTGGTGGTGGTGGCAACACCTCGAAGCGTCGTCCACTACCTGCTACTCGGCCGACTCCTCTGCCACGGTCTCCTACTCCATGCGATCCGCCTCGATCGAACCTTTGCCTCTGCCTGGGAGGTCCTTCGTTCATCTTACGGTCATCCGTATGGCGGGTCGGACAGTCACGAGCCATGTGACCAACCCCGTCGTAGGAGTAACACTGTCCGCTCATGGTAAGTCGTTTTCCACCCCGGGTGCCTCGCATAATCGACCCTGTGTCATGTGGTCGACCACCGGTAGGTATAGTCCTCTTGGACCCCTGCGTTATCTGTCTACTGCCCACTGCAGATGACTCTGCCGAATGCCGGCTAGTGGTGGGTCCTGCTGCTGGAGACTGGTCAGCAAGGAAACTCTCCACTAAGAGGGCTCGCTCCAACACTCCCGTCTGTGTCGAAATGCTGTGAGAAACAACTGAATATCTGATCTCTCACCTGAGCCCCTGCTCAAAGGTTTAGGCCCTGAAGAATGGGTCCCGTACCATGTCCATGGAATAATGCGAGAGATCGGTAAACCTCGCCGCGTACTGGGCTACTGTCATGCTGCCCTATCGCAACTGTAGTAGCTCTTGGATGCGCACCTCTTGGAGGGTGGCTGGGACAAACTCTGAGTGAAAAAGGCTCTCAAAGTCCGTCCAAAGGAGTGATGCCTCGTCGTGCACCTGGAGCATCAAGCTCCACCATCTGCCTGCTACCGCATGAAGGAGGCTCGCTGCAAGGACCACCATAAGGTCTGCTAGTGTCCTCACTATCCGGAAAACTCGTACAACCGCCTCCAGCCAGTCCTCGGCTCCCTGGGGGTCTGTCTCCCCACAGAACCTGGGCGGTCGCTGGCGCTGGAACTCATGCAGTGCACTAAGGCGACGTACATTGTCAGCGGTCGGGGCTGGAAGCATCGGTGGCTCGGCGGGTAATGGTACCGCTGGTGCCTCTACTGTCAAAGGGCCCTGTACCGAGGCCTCGTCGCTCGGCGGGCTGTCGTCACGAACAACACTTGGAACCCTAGATGGATACCGTCGTGGGGCCATCCTGAAAGGAAATAGGTGCACCACGGTCAAAACAGTATACCAGGTGAGCTGATACAAGTAATCACAAAGAAAACTTGAAACACACATGCAATCAATGTTTTCGTTCATTAAGTCGGAAATCAGAAGTCAGGGTCCTGGTGTACGGATACGTCGACCGCCACACCAACACTGGGCTCCCTGGACTGATAACCACACTCAATACGCTTAACACTATTGCTTCATATAGAAGAATGATCAGAGTCTACGGTAGAACCAAACTCCTCTGATACCAATTTGTCACGACCCGTCCTCGGGGCCCGTGCCGTGACTACCCCATGCCCGCCTTCTATAGGCCAGGGGCTGGCGACTAGCACCAAGGCGTAAATCCCAGTAAAGGAAAGGCATTGCCTTTATAAAGTAAACAAGCACCACAGAGTAAGAAAGTGGAAAAAGTAAACACTAAGTAAAAACTGGTACAACAGTAAGTGCGGAAAAGTAAAAGGGGGCCGGAAATACAAGCCCAACTGTAAAGTACAACTGAAAGGGGAAAAACAGCAACTGAAAGGAAAATCCGCAGCGCCGAGCCGTCCTCTGGAAGTCCCACCTGAAGGGTGAGTACAGATAGCCTCCATAGCTCCTCGGTCCAGCCGTCCGCTCCGAGTACACCCCGCCCTGTGGTCCACCTCCAGGTACCGTCCTGCTCCGCAAGCCTCCACTGCGATCAGCACTGTCCATCATCTGCAACCAACACAACGTAGTGCGGGCATAGCCTCTACAGGGGTGTGTATAAGCTACTCAGTTGGGACCCCGAGACCCCTGAAGGTCTCCCAGAATCCACAAAAGATAATCCACAAAGGAAAGATACAATCACGAAGTAACATCCGACACGGCTTAGGTATATGAACATACATATTTATAAGTCATCAATTCTCGCTCGGCTCCAACATCCGAGCTCAAGTACAACCCAGTCCACATAGGATAGCACAACAAAATCCACAAAGGAAAGAAACACGTAAATCCACACAGGATAGCACCACAAAATCAACAAAGGAAAGAAAACAGGGTTTTCAGCTCACACAGGTATACTTCTTCATATAACGTTAGAGATGGTCAGATGTAGCCACTGATTCATCTAAGCCATCAGACCCACAAAGGATCTGTAGGTACTAACCCCCGCAATGACCCACACAGGATCGATCAAGAAGTTGAACCCAAAGCTATTGGGAAAATCCTTCTCCATCAAGTCCAGTGGTTATGCCGCTACAACCAAGCGCTTCCCTCTCACCTTGGACTACTGTAGTACTCCACCTATCGAGTACTGTGGGCCTGCTGCCACAACCAAGCGCTTCCCACCATGGGTTTGCTGCTACAACCAAGCGCTCCCCCTCATAACCTCTAGAGGTACTCCTTCTGTTGAGTACCATGGGTTAGCCGCTACAACCAAGCGCTCCTCCATCGTGGGTCTGCCGCTACAACCAAGCGATCCCCAATGCTGCTACAGCCAAGCGGTCCTCCGTCATGGGTCTGCCGCTACAACCAAGCGCTCCCCCTCATAGTCTCCAGAGGTACTCCATCTGTTGAGTACCACGGGTCTGCCGCTACAACCAAGCGCTCCCCCGCCATGGGTCTGCTGCTACAACCAAGCGCTTCCCACTGGGCTATCTGTAACACACTGATTCGTTCGATCAGCAGTCGTTAAGTCTCAACCGGCTCTAGGGTTTCTGCACACAGAATTATCGTTCCAGGAGGGTCCACTCCACAAGCTAAGGGGTCGATGCATCAACTGACATGTAGTCCGGAGTTGTTGTATCCCAAGATGTACCATAGTGGTCAATACCGAAAACACGGAGGATTCCCGTACTGTTTTCATCATCGTCGCAATCGAATCCACTGAGGATCTCTGTATATTCTTCGTCGTCACAGTAGCAGTCGCAGCAAGCTCTAGGGTCCCCGCACACAGCAAGCTCGTTCGGGAGGGTTCGCTCCATGAGCCGAGAGGCTGATACATCAACTGACACATAGTCCAGAGTTGATGTATCCAAAAGTTTCGTATCGTCAACAGGAACTCAATGTCACAGGCGACGCGTCAATCGGACGCCCGGTCTGAGAGTTATTGGCTTTTTTCGTCCCAGGGGCCCGGTTGGTTTTTAAGGAAAAACCAACCTGACCGTAATCCACCTGCGTCCAAACCTTGGTCAGAGTACGCCAAAAGATCCTTCTCACTTAGAGGAAAACAACAAAGTTGACGGCACGTCAATCGGACGTCCGTAGCTCAAGATATGAGCGTTTCCGCTCCGAGGGCCCGGTTGGTTTCGTGTACCAACCAACCCGGCCGAACCCAAAGTATTCCGGAACCTTGAGTGAGATATACCGAAACGACCGTCTCGATCCAAGGATCACATCGCCACTGACGGCGCGTCGTTCGGAGGCATGTAGCTCAAGTTATGAGCGAAAGATCGAAAAGGTCCGAGAATGGGGGGTCTTGGCCCGGACTGACCCGGCCCGACCCCCCTGGGTCGGCCCGAACCGGGTCGACCCGACCAGGGTCCGGGTCTGACCCGGTTGGGCACGACCCGGCCCGGCCGGGCAGCCCGGCTCAGCATGGGCGCGACCCGGCCCGGCGGGTCGGCCCGGCTCGGCTCGGCCGAGCGGCCGAGCGAGGGGAAGCCGCGGGGGGCTGGCTGCCCCTGAGTGAATAAACGCCGCGGCCCTAGGTAGGGCCGCCTCGCCAGCAGACGCGGCGGCCGGGCTGCGTCCCTCTTCCCGGTTCCACGCGGCCGCGGAACCTGCTCGCCGCCGTGGCTTCAGCCGCGGCAGGTTTTGCCGGCGGTGCGCCGGCGGGAGCTTCCGCGGGCCACCGGTGGTCCGTTTTACGTGAGGTCTTCGCCAGTGGTCCTCCCGGGACTCGATCTTCACTGCTTGGCCCTCGAATCACCCTTGCGGCCCCGTTTGTCATCATCCGCCGTTTCACGCACCAAGAATGAAAAATTGCGGTGGGTTCGGACTTGGTCGTTAGTCCGCACCCACCACGTTAGCGGTCTTAAAGGTATTCACCCAACAATATTTAAACGACCGGGGATTTAATCACAAAGATTTAAAGAATCAAACCCCTACCTCATCGTACGTGCATTCTTCGCGGAATTGATCGACGCGGAAGAAAATAATCGTCGCGTCGCGGAAGAGCGTCACTGTCGCGCGGTACTTGGCATCGCATCGACGAACTCCGAGGATAAAAAACATACAGATTTAATTAATAAAAATTAAATCCATGTTGTTGTTATAATCCACAAAGAATTTAAAAAGTATCGCAACCCCCTACCTTGTCGTTGTCGATCGAAGGTTGTCGCGGGGTTGGATCGTCGCGGAAGAAGCGTCGCGAAGGGAGGTTCGTCGGCGTCGCGGTACATGGCTTCGCGTCGTCGATCTCCGCGGGTTCGGCATTCTTCGTCACCTTTCGTCGAAGGCCGGAGTTCTTCGCGTTCTTCATGTTCTTCTCGTTTTTCGCGTTCTTCGCGAAGGAGGTTGACGGACTTAAGGTTCTGTCAAATCCTCTCAACGAACAACACACCAGAAGGAAAAATGTTGGTCTTATTTTATTACATGCCAACAAATGAAAAACTAAGTTAAGTAACGACCCATTAATTCATAGAATTAATTCAATGAATAAAACTGCCCAATTAAAAAAAGTGTTTAATTGTCTAAGAAATTCCCCAGTTGACTTTCATTTAATAGGGGTTTTCGCATGTGCGTTACTTAGCGGAAAAGAAACGGTGGGCTCGTGCGGGCCCCACCTCACAAATATCCTACCCACTTGGTAGGATATTTTCGAATAGCACCCTATCCACATCAACTCAGCTTAAGCAGCTTTAAGTGCCTTTCAAGTGAATTTAAGTCAAATAAAAATAAAGTTGTCGCACACTTTATTTTATTTCTTAACTTAACCCCAAAAATTTAAAAACCACACCCGAGAAAACACAACTCCGGAAGAGGCATTTCTAAGCAAATACTAGTGCTGCGATTCCATCGGTGCCCTCAGAATTCGATTCCGAGCACCGGTTTAAAAGTTAGAAAACCCCGCTCATTCGTTCACTGAACGTACCCGATCCAAACTTCAGAAAATGATTCCGGGCACACCGGGCCTCGAAATCATGTGCCGTCAGAAACTGCGTTCTTGTAAAATTCCAACTAAAATTAAGAAAAAAATTTCCTTTAAATTTACGGGTATTTACAGATTGTGCCCGAACCTTTGTAATCCACAACTAGTGAAGATTAGTGGAATTTGGTACGACCGACAACTTGTCGACGTATGCTCCTTGGACGTAGCCCTTAGTGGAGAACCAAGTAAAAAATGATGTGTCTTCTCTATGCATATGAATGTTTTCTTTCTGATCATATTAATCATACAGATTCAACAAGTTCCTACCAACGTGGGAACAAGATCCATCACATTAAAAGAAAATGTTTTCACCCTGATTCACCCCTCCCCTCTCAGGGTGTCCTGGGGTCCTTAATTTTGTACATAACTACTACTCATTATAATATTATGTCTAGTGTGTGTATGTGTGATCAATTTCAAGAAAATCCAAAAGAATCGGATGTATTAGCTATTAGAAAAATTTTTAATACATCAAGTATGAAACCAATTTAGGATTGTTGTACCCAAGAGGACATGATTTTGATTTATTAAGTTATTCAGGTGTTTATTTTGGTTGATTAAAGTTAGATAGAAAAATCACATACTGAACATGTTATCTCTTTGGAAAATCTCAAGTATCATGGTGCAATAAGAAACAAAATTCTGTTGCACTGTCTACTGCTGACACTGAATATATATATCTATAGGATGTTGTTGTGCATAATTATTGTGGATGTGACATAATTTACTAGAATTTTGATACCAATTTAGACATGTACCTATAAATTGTGATTACAAAAGTGTGATACACATTTATAAAAATCCATTATCTCACTCTAGAACAATACACATTTATGTAAGACATCACTTTTTTAGAGATAATTATTCAAAGGGTGATATAAATTTAGAATTTTTTAACAAAAATCATCTAGATGATATATTCACAATGCATTTGATCTAGGATATATTAAACTACATAAAAAATGAATTAGGAATGATAAATTTTGGTTGATAATTCACCGTTGATGTGTCACCTTTGATGATTCATCGTTGATGAGTCACCCCTGATGATTCACCATTGACGAGTCATTGTTGAACAAGTCATAGTTATTTTATATGTTACAATTGTTTTATTATTGTTGTATTTTTATTTTAATGATTAAAATTATTATTATTCAAAATTTATTATTTATTATTATTTACTTTGAATCCCTAAATGATATAACTATTGGGATAAATCTAAATCGATTTACTTCCCATAAAATCCTTAATCTACCAAACCTTTTTTCTTCCTCTCGAATCGATCATACTTCTCCCTTTTTCCATCGAATCCTTCAACCGATCTATATGGCTCGTGTGAAGCGATTATCATAATCGAATCCATATGAGACGAGGCTATCTAAGAAACAAAAGGTACCTTCAAGAATCTTGGATGATGTTTCAGGGAACCCACATCTCGAAAAGTGATTATTCAAAGTAGAAAAAGATATCGATTTGCAATGGCTCCCAACTAGAAATACACTAGTATTAATGGTTATCGAGAAGAAAAAATGGATGAATTGGTTTAACTAGAATCACCGAGTTTATTATATAAGATTAGACTGTGATTTTTATTAGAATGCAGAATTAATTTTCAAAAATAATGTGGATAGGATTCAAAGCTGCATTGATGGAGAAGAGATCTATTTATATTCAAGGGAATGGGAAAATGTTTAATGTTACCTCGTAAAGGAGTGTATAAGGATTTTCAATATAGTATACCAACTAACAGTGAAGTTTTCAAATATAAAGAGTCTTTTCTATAGTTGACTAGAGATAACACCCAATGGAGACATACTGTTGAAGATTTTGATGCCGAGTGTAAGCTATTTTCCATGTTTTTGAAACATGTTTTATGATTGAGAAAAGAATATTTCAATACCATGCATTATCAATATGTTTACTTACTTTATATGATGAAATAATTGAAAATAATTAATATCTATAGATTTTGGATGATTCATATGTATGATATGTACAAGAAGATCTCAAGGTCAAACACCCTCATATATACGAAAATGATATCATCCATCTTAGATTCAAAGGGATATGTCAAATAAGGAGAAGAAGTTGAAGATAAATTTAGCAGTTTTTTCTTGTAAACAAAAATTTGAAAAAGGGTAAAGGTGAGTTGGAACCGCTGGAGGAAATGCTGGGTAAGAGATAATGAGAAAGTGTATGATGAATTCAATCCTACTGATCATCTAACAAGACCTAAAAATATGAGGGATCTTGGTCTCTATTTATATGAGATAGATGAGTACTCTCATGTAGATATTGAAAAAGTTGAACATACAATGGAAGAAGAACAATAAGCATTGTCAGTGGAAGTGGGTAGTGACCTAGAAATTCTTAAATATCCTCAAAAATATTCTAATAAATATGTCATTCCAACATGTTCTATGACTACCCAAGAATCTATTTTAAAAGAAAATGATGATGAAGATACTGAAGTTTCTAGAGAGGCTCAATTTAAGATGTCTTCCTATAGAAAATAATATAATCAGAATGGTAATAGAAATAGAAGTATAGATAATTCTTCTAAGGAAGAAAAGGTTGACACTGTGGATCTTGAGAAATCAAATAGAAATTCAAGTAAAAATTATTAGGATCATAATGATGAGGATAATGATGAAGAGGATCCTGATGATGGAGAAAATGATGGTGGACTTGATCAAAGAGATGATAAAAATAAATAAGGGAAAATTGAACATAAAAAGGGCAGTGATAAGAATATAGATGTTTCTATTGATCAATATTAAGAGGTAGTTCAACAACAACCTTCTTCACCAGTGTTATATAGTTCAAATAAAGATGAAAGTCAGCCTAAATACACTCTAATTCCTGATGTTCCAACTGTTCCTATAGAAGGTATGGAAGCTACATGTGAGGAGGTGAATACTTTCAATTCATTTGATCAGTCTGAGAAATTGGATCAATTACAACAGGAAGATAAATTTCATACCAATTAGATAGAACCTTCACCTTCTGTAACTAAATTTGGTCAAAGCTCTCATGTTCCCAGAGTCTCTCTAGTACATCCTTATATTTGGACTTCAATTATTTCTTTTTATGAATGGAATAAGTATATAGGTTTTGTTAGACTTGGTTGGAATTATAGATATTTAAATGATGGGAATTACAATATTGTCACAAGAGATGGATCCTCAGTGTATCAAATAGATCAAGCTGGGGAGTTGCATCATTTTACTCCCATGGAAATAGATAGATCAACTAAAGTTGAAGTTCCTCATGAGAAATAAAATGATTAACCTATTATACCTCCTGATGTAATAACCTTCGATGATTTGGATTCTTTTCAAAACATTGTGAGTTTTTACTTGGAATCCTTGAAAAGGAATTTGGTTTCATATTTTTCATAAGTCGTGAACTCTAAACCATCACCAATTCCCCGAATCAGTGAAGAGATCACTCGTTACTTGGTTTAATTGTTTATATCACATATCTATCCAAGAGTAAGATTTCATATTGAAGAACTGGATGTAAAATATAGAATATTTTAAACCAAGGTAGAATGTTTGAAATCTTCAATAGAGGGTCTACAAAACACTTTTTCAGAATTTATCACTCCCATATCTCAGAAGGTGGAATGCTTGACTGCTTCGACCTCTATATCAACTCCACCACCTCCATCTCCTATACTACTTGATAAATATTTTCTCCAATAGATTATTATGGAAGAGATAATAAATTTTATGGGTTATGTGACCACTAATGAGGACCGAATTCATTAGATACATCATCATGGACATAATATCTATTAGATGATCCGAAAATATTCTATAAATCTATTGAATGAAAAAGACATCATCACCAAAGCGATAAAGTATTATCTATCAAGAATTTATAAAAATAATGATATGTCTGATAATTTTATATTTATGATAGGGAATTTGATATTTCTACCAGGGATAAAAGTTTTCAAAGAATAGGTGAGTCGGCTAAAAGTTATTACACCAGATCTGCAAAGATTCATAGATGCGGAATCTGATTTGTTCAATGTCATGGAGAGGGGAGGTAATGTAATTATAGACTTTATTAACTTGATGAAACCATTCATCCATGTTCATCAGAAAAATTTTATTATGGGAGAAGAAATTATTATCACAACAGTTCTTTCAACCACAACCACAGATTCAATTCGATATAGGCCTCCAGTGATAACTCAGTCATATAGTCTTCTACCTCAACATTTTCTTCCTATGAGTTTGTCCCTAGTAGTTTAAATCACGCACCTCAGATTGGTTCTTATGAGAGAGACACTGCCTATTAATACCATAATACCTTCCATTACAAACTTTTCCCAAAATTACACATCTACTGTCTCCTCCCAAGATAGAGATATGGACATATATAGAGACAAATGGAAAGACAACGGGAAAGACAAGGTTGATAAACAACTACCCTATAACCAGTGAATCTGACAAGATTAGTTATTTTTGATAGGGATCTTGTGTTTTAATTTTAAAAATTACCTACCCATACTCACATATTATTTGAATTTATTTACATTAATATTATTGACTTTTTCTAATTTCGTTGTTTATACTACAATTTTATTTTTTGACAATATCAATGGGGGAGATAGATTTTCTTTTATATTTATACAGGGAAATCCCATAAAATCATAATAAATATTCTGACTCCTTTTGTATAATTCATATATCTTCTAAAATGATAAGATGATTATTTTTAACCTCAAATAGGTCTTTGATTATTTATAATCACTCAAATGGTACATAAATTATAAAATGCCATGTTTTATGATAATAAAAAGGGGGGATAATTATTATCACCTCCTTGTGGAGTATGTTTGACACTCTTTAATTTTTAAAAATAAAAAATAATTATTCTTTTAATACTAATAATCTAAAAGTTTTATGATATATTTTTATAAGGTAATGTAATTTTTATGATAATTTTTCTATGTTCTATTGAAATTCACCAATAGTTGAGAGTCACTTCTAAGACTTGTTATCGTCAAACAGGAGCTACTACTGAGGCGAGTCACCACTAGGATTGTAACCACCACCAGAGTCTCCTCCAGAGGAGATACCACTAGAAATAACTATCCCTCGAACTGAGTCACAATTACCACTAGAAAAAGATACCTATAGAATAGGTTACTTCCAGAGGAGATTCACCACCAGATGTTGAGTCACTACCATCTTCTTGTTACCGTTGTTGTCTGAGGACTTCAGTGTGAATGTATCAATGACTATTTCATTATGGGGTTATTTTTTACAGATTCCATAAGACATTCTCAAAGACTAATATGAAGATTGTAGATCTGATTCTTGTATATATACACAAAGGATATATATCTTCTGATATTGGCTATGAAAGAAAATTCCACCGTTATGATTGTTACACAACTACAATGACAATCACCTACTTTCAAATAATTATGCGAATTAATTTGTGAATTCTCATGAGCTTAACAATTCATGTTATGTAAAGATAGAATAAAATATAAAGACAAAACTCTTCATCAATATTGATTGATACACTGACAGAGATCAACTAAAACATTACTGCAGATTTTCTATGATCCTATATACACTAAAAATTCCTTGAATGAAGCATGAATTCATCACGAGTGCAGATCTATAGACTATGAATATTAAGAACATATCAGACTAAGATTTTCTATTCTTTATTGTTTTTCCTATTTTATCTTGAGTAGTGTGTTGTTACCTTATTATCCAACTCACACTATCTCCTGCATCTACCTGGATAATACTTGATATTCTATTCTTTCTCAACATCTATTTTCCCACTTTTTTGTGGAAGAGGACCCTATAAGACTTGTACTATTATTTATTTTCCCAAATAACTGTGGAGGAGGATTTTTAGCCTGGATAGCTTGATTCTGTTTATTTTTTACCTTAGGCTGTTTATTTATTTGATTATAATTATAATTTTCTTGGTAGCAGGTGATTTCCAAGTGGAGGGGATTAAGTCTCACCTTGAGACTGAACCTATTCTTTATTTTGTTGTTTCATTGTTTTATTCTACTACTATATCCTTGATTAAATTTTTTCTATAAACACACCATTAGTTTGATAATTAATCTTAACTAGTGTTTATATTTGTTTTTTATGTAAATTGATTTCCCAAGTTAAGGAATTTTTAAATAATATTTTTACTGAGACTTAATAACTCTTCAATAAATCTTTTAAAAAGATATATATTATATCTATTTTACTTTTTTTTAAATGGTTACCTTATTTTTATTACGGTATATTTAGCTTAGTCTAATTATTAACCGAAATTTTTATTAGGAACTCAATTCATCTCCTCTTGAGTTACTCACTCCAACCAACAATAATAATATTAATATACCACCACATATTATTTATATTTATCTAGTAGAGTATATTGTTATGGGATAATCTTATTAAGTATTTTTTAATCAGTCTCATACGGGTATAGTTATGTTACATTATAATTTTTTCCTAAATTTTATTATTTTAGGTATGTATATATGTGGAGGGATCACAAAATTCATTGGCATCCATTCAATATTTTCTTATAATTAGATATTTTAGGGTTCCTAAGCATCCCTTACATGAATCCACTTCTTTTTTCATTGTGGGTTTTATTAGGTTTTTTTTATGATTCACTTTTTTCAATTTCTTAACAATATTACATTTTTATTTTACATCGTTAATATTATTTTTTTTATTTTTTTCCTTGATATTACTTTATGAGATAACATATATTAAGAGTCGAATGTAATAACATTTTCATTTTTTTAATTCCCATAATTTTTGAGATTATACTATAATCTCTCGTTTCAAACCCTAGGCCTTTAGAAGGTTGGATTTGAAAAGAGCCTAACCAATTTTTCTATAGGATTTAGATGGGATCTTAGTTATGGAAGATTATTCTGAAAAATAGTTTGAAAAATAACACACATAATTATTTTTATTTCATAAAAATATACAATGACTTGTTGATTAGGGTTAAGAAATTGTATAATGAAGATGAAATGATGAGATTTTGTTTAATTTTTAGCTACCTATTTTGTAGAAGTTTGGAAATAAAGATAAAGAACCAAAACAAAATGACTATGGTTTTGGTCCATCGACCTAGAATGAGATTAGTTTTCCCTACGAAAATGTATTTATAATTAAATATCATTTTTTTCTATATATTTAAATTACTTAAATGATATAGATAAATATCCATTCAAATATTTCTGAAATATATCTTGTATATTATTTATGATTTCTTTTATATCTGTTTATTGAGTGAAACTATATAGTTATATAGGAAACTCATTTTATGGATATTTTATTACAAAATTATATTTTTATAAATATATTTACCCTATATAAAAAAACCTATATTTATTGAGGTTTAAAATTACTTAATAGGATAAAAATTATTCTACCTATAATGGAAAAAATTAAATTATTAAATTCAAAATGATAATTTCATGACATTTAATGGTGAAATAAATTTGTGAAATTATGAAATGATTTGTTATCTTTATTAAAAAAATTATATATAAATTTATTGTAACACTAAATGTTTTTATGGACCAATTTTTTGGAATAACTTAAAATTTTCATCTCAAAATGCACAGAGTCAAAGATTGCATTCACACTAAACCAACATGTCATATGTTACACACAACACCGACTTCTTGTGATTTAAATCCAATAGTAAGTTGGGTATGATACATAAAACTCTGATTTGGCTTATGACACACACAATACTGAGTTAGCTTATGGTACACGCAACACTAAGTTTATATGCAACATCATTTTATTATTTAAACAATATAATCATAACCTAGCCATTAAACAAAGTTATATGACTAATAATAACTAATTTTCAAATATTTTCTACAATTATTTTATATAAATAAAACATATTGATAATGAATGTTCTGATTTTTGGTAAAGTCATTTTTATGTTTAAAAACATCATTTTCTTGAAAGAACCACTTATAATAATGAAAGTAATTTTAGAAAAATTTAGAAATTGAATTGGATAAAAAACATCATTTTTATATATAATTTCAAAATTATCTTTGGGTGATTTTTTTTGATTTTTCTACGAAACTTCATCTTTTGATGAATAGTGAAAAATATTGGTTTTTAATTCAAAACTATTTTTTAATTGTAATTATTTATATGGTTAAAATATATTTTAATATTATTTAAAAGTTTAATTAGATAATATTTTTATCAATTAATACAATTTTAGTAATTTTATCCATTTCTACACTTAAATTGGTCATAAAGACTTAACAAACTTTTGATCATTTTTAATAAAAAAACCACTATGTCGTCCCAAAATGAAATTATTTTTAAATTAATTTCTTCCACTTCAGTGATTAGAATTTGGAAAAATGAATTAAATAATTTAAATCAAAATAATTTATAATGTCAAATAATTTCAAGGTTTTTTTGACAAATAATATTAGGGGAGGTGATTAAAATTTATTACATCGGTTAAAAGAAAAATTGTGTTAATAAAGTACTAAACCTTATATTTAAGACCCAAAACAACCTAGAAACATGTAAAACACCCATGTATGTAAATATATAGACCCTATAATAAATTTTATCTAACTTGGTCCATTTTTGTATCCACTTGAAACATGAAAAACGTGGGTGTAATTCTCTCTTGAAATATTTACAAGAGTTTCACTCTGCCACCACTATAAAAGGCCACCACCTCTACCCGTTCCTCACACATCTCAATCCTTTTAAGTTCGTCCATGCTCTACCAAATTTTACTCCAAAAAAATCCTTCATTTGACCTTGAATCCTCCCTTAGTTCATAAATCCTATCATGGAATCCTTTGGGCACAAATCAAAAGGAGTTACTCAATTTAGTGGTAACATCCTCTCTCAAGATCTTTTGTTTTGTTTTTCATATCCATCCTTCCAATATATTTTTTAAATTATTATGTGAAAAAACAATTATAATATATATACTATGATTTAGTTATTATAAGGGTTCGTCCTACACTTACACACATCTCCATCTAATGAATATCGAACATATTGTTTCTCTGTTTGGCGAATTACTACCTCACGAGAAGATGATTATTCATTATTCATTTATGAAAATTCATAGTGGACATTATGGTGGAAAATCTATATATATATGTCATAGGTTATATTTATTATTTATTTAATCATATTTATTCCTTTTAAAACTCACATCTATTTACTTTCGATTTGGTTTTATTACAATAATCTTGTTTGAGGAAGTGTGGACTACCAACCCCTCAAAGTGATGTGATTTTTTCACACACCACATGGAATGTATTAAGGATGAGTATAGTGAAATTATATTATATATATCATATATTAATTCTAATTGATTAATGATAAATATATATACATACACACAGATATATATATATATATATATATATATTTCCTTTACATACTTTCTTTCAATACAACAATAAAGATTGAAACAATGTTCATGCGTACGTATGACTTACCATCTCCAGGAAAAGTGTAGTATATTTCCTACTCCTATATAATATATATTATTATAATACACATATAATTTATATAATGGATAATTTTATCATGGTTTACATTTTGGAATCATTGAATATGTATATGGACTAAAGATATAACAAATTAAGACACATGCGAAGAACAAAGTGAATTTTACCCGAAGTGAAACTTTATCATAGGATATTTAACAAGAGGGTAATATGCGGTCATAATAAAAACATATATGGTATTATGTGTAAGAATCTGATTCTGTAAAATATATATAATAAACTTATATTTATCATACAAGAAGATTGTATGAGTACAGATAGAGTCAAGGCACAAGGTAATGGGATTTCATCTCACATTGAATTTTCATGAGATAAATGTTATGTTCTCCACTCATCCCTTTTTTGTGGTGTGTTTAATACCCATTATTATATTCTATGTATTTAATACTAAAGTTTATGGTCATTCACATGTCCATTTTATGATCCTTCTTACATGGGGTTTAAGTTTCAAAATATATCATATCAGTAAAAATGTTTTGTCTCAGTTTTCCTTCTTTAAGACTAATGTTTTGTTATTCACCTAAAATATCTTTATATTTTTATATAATTCCATTTTAAATGTTATATCATTAATTTATTTCAATAATGAAATTTTAATCTTCATGAAATTTAATTTTCTTACAGTATATTCCCAAGTTACATAGTTATAAGAGATTATTGAGACAGTATCATCGTTTTTCCAGATTTGTTTATGATTATGCTTATATTGATGAAATATTATGTTTCATATATCAATAATATTCATGAGTTTCGTTATCATATGTTTATTCAATTTATTCTCATGTTTTATTTCCATTTTTCCACTTTTTGGTACATAAGATAATGTTTTATGAAAAATTATTATGTATCTCTCTTTGGTATGAAATATATAGTTTCCAAAAACCATGTTTTCAAGAATATTTTCAATAGATAATTGAAGATAATTTTCAAGGTAAAAATATTTTAAAAATAGTTTTATTGTTTTGAAAGAATCTTTTATAAGTTTTCAAATTCATTTTCAAGAAAAATATTTTAAAAATATTTTATGTTATAAAAAAAAAATTTCAAATAAGAAAGGACATATTCCCAAAGAAATGTTTTTGAAATATATTTAAAAATTATTTTCCATATAAGATTACATCCATTGGTGTTACTCATGAATTTATGGGGAAAATTATTCAATTTTTCTATTCATATTATTTCTCTTAATGGATTATGTTTTTATAGCTTGATGTTTATGAAACATGTATCTCTTTAATGGGTTATATGATTTTGAAACCTAATTTTTTTCACAGGTTATATGGTTTTGAAACCATATTTTTTTCATAGATTATTATATTTGATTAAATGACTATGAAACCCATCTCTTTCCATAGGTTATGAAAGGCTTACATGTTTATGATACCAATTTTATTTTAAGGCTTATAATATGTCTATTTATAGTCTTATGGAACATGTATGTATTATTTCATTATGTAATGGTTGGGACCCATATCTCCCTCCAATGCATTGGGTAATGATTTATATCTTGTGAGATAAACAAGTATGGAATAAGGGTTCACTCGGTTCAGAAATACAGGGCTGGAATGAGGGTTACTTAGTTCAGTAATACAAGTCTGGAATGAGGGTTTACTCATTTTAGTAATACAAGGCTAGAACGGGGGTTCACCCGGTTCCGTAAATGAATTTTTACAGAAATATGGTCTTGTAAGTGATACCTTTTCTATAATGGAAATCATATTATATATTGATGTGTTTTCCAAAATTTCGTGTTTTATTCCCATGTTATTCTTTAATGTATTATTATCTTTATTTCATTATGATTTATGTCTTATTAACTACCAATATTTATTCCACGATCTCTGTTATAATATTTGATATGTTGGGTATGATATTATATCTTCATGATCATGTTCTCATACACTTATTCTCAAGATAATGCTTACATGTCTCCATTTTTTTCTCTTATTGAGCAATATATCACACCAATTTTTATGTTTCCTTCCCCAGGTTAGGATGATATGCATTATGTTTGATGTACCTAAGAAGGGTTATGGTAAAAAAGAACCTAGTGTGAGATAATGTAGCTCATTTCTGTACCCGTTTTTATGTTTCCATGTTTCCAAAGGCACTATACTCATACGATCCTCTTGCGTATGTTTGTGTAATGTTTTTTATTTTCTGAAAAAATTATGTAACATCAATTTTTTTAAATTTATTTTCTCTATACTTGGTATAATAGGAAAGGTTTAGTTAACCTTTGGAAACTATGATTTGAAAAACTTGGTGAGAACCCTAAATACGTGTCTAAGGATAATTATATGGATTATTCAAAGTATAAGAAAATGTATTTGATTTTTTAGTGAAGGATAGAGTGAGTGGTTTCTTAAAAATACATATATGTTTAGATAATACAAGTGGATGTGGATCTATAATAGATATACCTAGGGGTAACAACTCCTACAAGATGTTTTGGGATGGACTTGGGGAAATCTGGTACATGAAAATGGGCCTTACTAAACACCAGGTTTGGCACTCCTAAGGGATATGCTTTGGGAATTCAGAAACTCTTCAAAAACCATTATGAAGGGTTTAAAAATAAGAAGGCTATAATAAACCTATGGTATCATAGAATAAGTAATTTGTAATAATTTAGACCTACTATAAGTGTTTTTTATTATTATGTGATTCCTAATTATGATAAATACTTCTTACTTTATGCTTTTTGTTTTAGTCAATGGCCAGAACCCAAAGGAATCGTGATAATGAAGATTGTGACAGACAATGAAATGATTGTCCTTCCAAAAAACAAAATGATATGGGAACTAGAATGAATAAAATATTTTCTAATCTCACATTACTTTCTCAAGTTATAAATCTTGTTGGAATTCTAAATGAGAAAATGAGAGAACAACATTCTGTTGATTATTTCCTGAGAAAACATCCACCTTCATTAAAAGGTTATCCAGATCCACTTATTGCTGAACAAATTATTAATACAACTAAAAAGATTTTCTCAATTATTTGTTATTCAGAGCATGAGATAGTTATTTTGGATAATTGTTGGTTAGAAGGAGAACTATATCAATGGTGGAATCTAATCAAGAATACAAAGCCGCATGATGAGATTGAATCCATGGTTTAGGATGAGTTCAAGAACTTCTTTTAAAATAAGTAATTTTCTAGAATTCATCATACCAAGATAGAGAAATATTTCATTGAGTTTAAGAAAAGGGATGATGATTAAGTTGGTACCTACAAGGCTAATTTCAAGAGACTTGTGAGGTACGTTTCAAGAATTATCATCCAACTCAAAAGTAAATTTGGTAGGTTCTTTGGTGGATTAAATACAACTATCATAAGGAATTTGTAAATAAGAGACTTTATTAGCTACGAAGAGATTGTGCGTTGTGTAATCAGACTTGAAAAAGATATAGGAATCACATATCAATCTCATGGATTTGATAAAAAGAGGAAGGAAGAGTTTTAATGAAGCTCGAAAAACCATGGATAAAGAGAATAAAAACATTCCTTTTTTCTATAAGTGTGGGAATAAGAATAGAATAAATTTCATAAAGGGATTTAATATTATTTTTAAGTATATAAAATAAGGCCAATAGGCCATTGATTACTGAGGTGATGGGAAGAAGTCGGCTCAGAATGATAATGGGGAAAAAGACACATAAAATGACCCCCATGATTCAGCGCTAAAAGTGTGAGGAGAATAATAATTATGATAACTACTTGTTAAACCCTTGGGTTGGTGATGATGATCAACATTAGAAACCTCTAAAGCTGAGGGACAAGGGGAAATCTCATGTAATCTCTATATTTGATGAGGGGTGAGATAACGGCGGGATGAAAGGTACACTTACCATCCAATCTAGAAAAGATAATGTCATATTTTATTTTGGAACTACCGACTCTTTAATATCTAAATAATTTTATAAGGGTGTTACGATTCCGACAAAACAATTAGATATGGAATTTTAGTGAATACCCCTAATGGTATGATGATTGCATCTCAAGTTAATGATTCCTTTCAAGTTGAAGTTTATGGGAATGTGTTTCCTGAAAATATTTTCATTGAACCTTTGGTTGAATTTGATTTCATACTAGGCATGTATTGTATTTCTATACATAAATCACATATAAATTTTTATGGAATGTACGTTGCATTCGATATTTCAAACCCTCATATGATCATTCATCGATGTAACGATATGTCTAAACTTCCTATAGAGGTTTCATCTAGTGTGTGGGTCTTAAATCCCAATAAATAGGTAAGGTTATCTCAAATGGTTGTGGGTAATATTGACATAGATGATATTCCAATTGTTCTTGATTTTTTGGATTTCTTTCCAGAGGAGTTTCGTAGTCTCCCACTAAAATGTGAAGTTGAGTTATCGATAGAACTTATAAAGTTTATTTTCTAAATTTATTAGTTAAATTTGGGTGTATCCTTTATGAAACTAAATAAAAATAATTATTTATATACATATATCATATTATACCTGAAATTATTTTTTCATCATTATCTATGATATAATTTTATATCTGTGTTCAAGAAGGTGGTTAAACCGACCCAGTCGTTAGAATACCATGATTATTGATTATTATGAGGTGATTTAGTTGTAATATCATTTCACTAGTATCATAATAATATAATTTAATTATTATTAGAGAAATATTAATAATTTTGATGAAATAATATGAATATATAATGGTTATTAAAATATTACATAATTTTAATTAAACACTTTACTCTTAGTACACCTGTTTTAATCAATTTAAATTACGATAATGATTTTTAATCATATAATTAATAGGTTCTACATTTTTTTACAAATTAAATCTAATTAAATCCTAAAAATAATATTAATCCTTCAAATACATTATCATTAACATCCACATAATGTGGCGATGAAATGAAGAAATGGAAATCGATCATCCCATGGAGGCGATAGTCCACAGGTACGCATAGTTGACTATTTCATTTTACATAGAATGGGGAAAGGGTGTAATAAGGTTTATAATTTTATAATATAAAATATCACATTAATGTCAAAATTTTATATTGAATTCCTTATTATTACCATCATTGTAATGTGGTGAAGGAAAGTGAAATAATTATTACATCATGGAGGCGGTGCTCCGCACAACACATGATTCATTCTTTCGTTTTACTTAATTGAAAAAGGGAGGATGTTTAATTCTTATACCATAATTATAATAACATACCAATATAATAATGACATTTAAATTATCATTTTATTATGGTTAAATGAAATTTTATGAATGAGAAAAGTGTATAATAAAATAGAAAAAAAACAGAAATCTAGGAATATATACGTCAATTAATAGATTATGACCTTTATGAAGGGGATTACACCATTGAAGGGAGTAATTTTGAGATGAAATAAACATCCTCAAGTAAAATAAGAGTTTTTAGAAAAGTTATGGTAACAATTTGGGTTGAACTTGAGGGGTTTTGGTGTGAGTTAAAGTGAAGATGGGAGTGCCACTTTTTAAAGTGAAAATGACTGGAATTATAATGCATATACAAAACTATTCAATTATGGGTCGTCACTATCAAAACACAAGGATAATAATTGATAAATAATGGATTATAGAAATTATAATGTTGATTCACACCACCAAAATTCAAATATAAACATGTTTTAGAAATTTTATTCCCATTACCTCTAAGGTTACTCACTTTTACTATTTTCGTTTTCACCACAGTAACTAGTTTAAACCTCAGTAATTTATCCTTTAATATAAAAAATAGAATGATAAAAATTATATAATTTGAAAAAATGATTATAAATATGAAAAAAATATAACAAAATAAATATCCTCTTTATGTGAAAAATCAATTTTAGCACAAACACAAGTAACATGCAAAAACCTATTTTTTGAAAAGTTTCTTTTTATTAAAAATTATTTATGATTAGTGTATAAATGTCCATGTAATTAATTCCAATGAATTTAAAATAATTATAATCATTAAAATGATATTTATTTAACTATAACAGAAATAAAAAAATTTATTTAATCTTTTTATAATTAATTAAATAAGATATGTAAAAAAAATTCCATTAAAATGCTATATATATATTGAATATGTCGAGCTTGATATTATAAATTAAAAATAGTATTTTAAAATAATTTATTCTACTTTATTATATATAATTTAATTTTTAAATGGTTTTAATAACTTTTAATGTATTCAAATAATAAGATAATTTCAGAAAGGTGATCGTATTAATAAAATATGTAATTTCACCATTCATATAAAAATTAATTATTTTTGAAAAATATCAAAAATTCATGTTAAGATAATATGAAAACTATAAATCCAAAAAATATTTTAATATTTTAAAATACTCAACCCAAAATATAAATTTTTTTTAAATAAAAAACATCAAATGTATTGAAAATTATTTTTATAGAAAAATGAATTTTATTATAATAACTATTTTTATATAAAAAATCACTAATAAATATATTTCTAATATATATTATTATTATTCAATAAAAAACTAATTTCATTGTAATAAAATTATTGTTTCTTAGAAATACATTTTTATGTAATATGTGAATTTAGCAGAAAAAACATTCCAAGTAAATATATTTATGATATAACTATATAAATTTTGTTACTTTTTTATATAATCCAAATTTCTATTTACATATCCCATTATGATAATCTTGTAAGACCTATGAATCAGATAATGTATGGCTGTTTTTAGGTGGTGTTTTAGCTAGTATGGACCTTGTGGAAATCTCTATGAGCTATAACTTCTCCCATATATGTTTTTTCTCAAGCTGTAATTGATCGAGTTCATCTTGGTCTTCATCGAGGGAAAACCCTAGCCAAGATACCCCCCCCCCCCAACATGTTTAGATAAGTGATATCTAAAAGGGAATACACCACCTTTTGATTCCATTTCATCCCACATTATTAATTTTTTATAGATTCAATTTATACGATATAATTTAAAATCTAAATTTTAACAGGTAAATTTAATATTCAAAATATATCAATGTTTCTCAATTTATATTTTCTTTAAATGTGATTCATAATATTAAAAATAATATTTATTTGTCGAAAATATATATTGAAATCTCAGGTCGATATAATCTCCCTCTTAAATAAATTAAATCCTCGCAATTTAATCTATTACCTACTAATGAAGATAGAAAATGGTATCTATTATATGACTTGATATTTTATTTTATAATGAAGTATAAACCACATATATTCACTTATAATAAGAATAATACCAATATTGTGTTTCTTCTAATCCATTTAATCTAAATACCTATAATTATTTAGTGTTAAGACTTATTCTAATTTTAATTGAGTTTATAGTTTGTACCTTCATTGATATATGATCATAAGATGGTTTACAATATGAAATGTGTTTCACTATATTTATAACAGTGACAACACACACACACACACACTTATCTCTCATCCCCCTTGGTTCCTTAACTTAGTGGTGTCAGTGGGAAGTGAAGGTAGGAAAATGAAGTTGGTGAAGACTACTCCTCCTACTTATAAGGAAAATTGGGATCAAAATTCAGACTCTTCCTAGACCTTTTTAGAGTAGAAATATCCAATGCATTGGAATACACCCTATCTATCTTATCCCTCGTTCACGTCACTATCTTGAACATATAATCAACTATCTCTTTGTGTAAATACCTAAAAATTCCATATAATTTTTTTAAATTATTTTTGATTATTATGAGTCGGTGAGAATTGACAGTGCTTGATTCCAAGGTTCGGTGTGCCCAGAATGGGATTTTGAACTTTTTTATGGTATGTTCAATAAACTTATAGGCGGCATTTTCTAACATTTTAACTAGTGCCTAGAATTGAAATCTGAGGGAAAGGTGGAACTTGTAGCACCAAGATTCTACTAAGGGAAGCTTAACTTTGTTCGGAAAAAGTCGGACAGAAAAGTTAATCTCTACCATTAGAAAAATTAATAATAAAATAACTTAACAAGTTATTTTATTTCTTTTTTGTAACCGTTGAGTGGTATGGAGGGACCACAGAGTTAAATGGTCTATTCAAGGGCATGACCCTTGGGTTGTGTAACTTCGATGTTGGAACATTAAATGCAGTTCATAAATGAACTATATTAATGTTATGCATCATGGTTGATTTCCTCGCATATTTAAATGATGCTTAGGAATAGGTTTTTGGCATGGATGTGAGGAACCTCTAATGATGTATCATGACATCTTTCACTGACGGAGGATAGAAGCTTGGGCGGCAACGATCCGGGATCAAGGAATGCCGATAAATTCATCCAACGAGGACTCTTCCCCTGCCACAATCGCAACATCACCGAACAGATCATGAGGTAGGTGATTTTTGGTCCTCAATTAACATAAATCATATTTCTTTTCCTCATACTTGAAAACGTGATGAACAAGGATCAACCAGAATGAGTTGATCTGTAATTTGTACCGAATTGTGGGATGTTGGGGGGTTTTTGAATGTGGTTTTGTATTGTCGTTGATAATTTTTTACAACACTCCCATTTGATTTGATGCCAGCATGGAGGTAATGGGATAAAAGAATAAGTCCCATACCCTCTACCAATTCATTTTTGTTTTGTTCTTCATGGGAGAATTTTGAATTTGACTGAAATGCGAATCAGAGGGTCATGATGCGATAACGGCATTCCAGGAGCCCCGTAGGCACAAAAAAGAGTGAAAAAGGAGCTCCAGAGTGTCACTAGTGCCTCATGGAAGAAGCATAGGTGTGACACCAAATCCCCACAGAAGAAGAAGGCGTAACCCCAGTGCGATGCCGTCGGTGACCGGCACCAGCGGATGAGTGCGGCGGCTCGAAACCGCCAGCCGCGATGGAAGGGTGGCACTGCTCGACTCTATGGTAGATCGAAGGGGTGGCCATCCACATTTGCGGAAGGGTAGAATTCTATTGGGTGCCATAGGTGGAGGCCACGACTTCAAACCCATGGTGGAAGACGAGGGGACTCACTCCCTATGGGTCTCACAGACAGCAAGGCGGCGCCACGTGACACCACCGGTTAAAGAGTCGAATGGCTCTTTGAGCTGTTTGGGACCAAGGGGTAGTGCGACCCCACATGCAGGTCACGCCCAGCTATCAGGCCAGGCTAGTCCACTATCCAGTGAGCCAAACTCACCAGCGCCCAGCCCAGCAGGTTCCGGTCAGGCCGGTCCGTGGCCCAGCGGGCCGAGCCTGCAGTGGCCCATCCAGTTTGGGTCGGGCGGTCCGCGTCCCAGCTAGTTCGGGCCGGGCAGGGCAGGATCCAGGTCGAACCTGGACTAGGGAGGGTGACCTGAATCGGGTTGAGTCGGCCCAGGATGGGTGGGTTGGGTTGGTTGGATAGGGTCGGACCAGACCTGGACCCTCATCGACCCAGATACGCTTAAAAGGTTGTATCTTACAAACCAGATGTAAATTTGACGAGCTGTATTTGACATTGGACTCCTTGGGATGAGATAGTCCTTTTGAGATACTCCCACCTAGGTTTTGGAGAATGTTGGATTATGGCCGGGTTGGATAATACTCGAATCCAATCGGACCCTCGGCACTGAAATGCCTATAACTCTCAAACTGGGCGTCTGATTGATGCATTGTCTATTGCTTTGGAACCCTTATGACATGTCATATCATTGGGTTACTTCTTCCTTGGACTTCATGATGGTTGATGTATGACAGATGGCTTAAGGAGAGGATCCTCGAAGAATCAAGAGTACTATGTACGAGAATCTAGTGGTTGAATGAGACGTGAAGAATGAATATAAATTCTATGTGAATCAGCACCCATAGATCCTATGTGGATCAACACCTAGAGATCCTGGGTGGATCAACATCTAGTGATCCTACATGGATGAACACCAAGAGATCCTGCGTGGATCAACACCTAGCCAACCTGTGTGGATCAGCACCGAGCGAACCTGTGTGGATCAGTAGGAGAACCATTGATAGAATAATATGATCTAGCTTTACAAATAATCATCGGTACTTCTATATTTAAGTTATACCAATTTTTAGTTGAGTATTTTTCTTTGTGCTTTGTGATTGAGATCATGCATTGTGGTTTTCCTTTATGGAATTATGAGAGACCTTTGGGGGTCTCGGGGTCCCTACTTAGTATTTTTATAATCACCTATGCACGGCCTTTGCCCACACCTTGTTGTGTCTTGTGTAGACAACGAGCGACCTTGACTAAGACTCTAGAATTTAGGACCTGATGGTGGATAGTGGTGACGGTTGATGTGGAGAGCTATAGAGATGAGTTATAACTACCCTTCATATAGGATCCATGGTGGACAATCTCAGGAGCTGTTTTTTTTTTGTAGTTGTATCTTTCCAGTTGGGCTTGTATTCTAGGACCTTTACTTTCAGTACACACATTTACTACTAAAGTTTTACTTCATGGTTTCACCTTGTTGTGTTCTTGTACTGTGTGTTTGCATAGGTTAAAAGGGAATGCCTTCCAATTTTAGGGATATGCCTTTCCGCTGCTAGTCGCCAACCCATCACTACTGGAATGGGAGGTTTTCCCCATGGTTCTTTACCAAAGGTTTTCTTAAACCGTTGGTAAAGAAGGGCCAAGACACCCTTTACCAATGGTTCTAAAGAACTGTTGGTAAAGGGGTGTTTGAGTCACCCTTTACCAAAGGTTCTAGTGAACCGTTGGTAAAGGGTTACTCAAACACCCCTTTACCAACAGTTTTTAAAAAGAGTTGGTAAATTTTTACCCCAAATACAGTCGGACACACCTCTCCCCCATTCACGACAGAACCCTAAATCTGCAGCGCTCGGCTCCTCTCGCGACTTCCCCATCCGAACCACCGAAACTCCATCATATTCTTCTCAAATTAGGTATTTTCTTCTTTTATACACATAAAATATTTTAGTGCTACCTTGTTTTTATTGTTATTCATCTAATACTTTAGTTTTATGTTTTGATATTGATGTGTATATCATTTTTTTGTGTTTTGATTTAATCTAGACTTTCTCCATTCCAATCCATTTAATTAATTAAATCATTAACCCTCAATCGAAGACGAAACATCACAAATTCATTGCAGTTGGATTCTAGATTTTCTAAGTATGTGTTTTTATGTTTTTTCTTCATCTTGTAACTAATTTTTACATGGAAATTTATTTATATGTGTTTATTAATTTTTAGCACAGTTTCTATGAATGTTTTCCTTGAAATCCCTTGTGAAATTTTATTTAACCATATTCTCATTGAATTGAACAAGCCAAGAATTTGATGACTATAATTTTGACATCTTTCAAGTATTTATGAATTATTTAATTCCATGAGTGTTTAGATTTATTTTCGAAGAATATTTAAAGAATGAATTGGTGAAATTGAGTCTTTGTCTCGAGTTTTTATTAAAATAATGAAATAAATTGATTTTCATGAAATTATTTGACCTATTTAATGTTTTCTAAGTAGTTTCAAATGATTTAATTTGTCAAATGACAATAAACCCTCTTGGAATGATTTTTTTTGAAATGTTATTTCATTGGTAATTTTAAATTAGATATTTATTCATGTGGAAATAGGTTGTAAGCCCATGTTTTGAATTAATATTGAGAATTTTTAATTGTAAAACATCCTTTAATGCCTTTGGGATTTTTTGAAATAAAGGATTTTTTAAATGCTTGTTTAGAATTACATGTTAGTTTTTGGAAGGAAGTTGGTATAGATAAAATTTCTGAATATTGAATTAAATAAGGGGTTTTGAATTGAATTGAAGATTTTTTACCACTTAGTTGGAACTTTATAAAGATCCTCAATTGTAATAATTCATTAATGTAAATGGCTCAATTCTTGTAATTACAATTGATGGATATTGAAAATGGGATTATTGACATCGATGGAGATTGGGGTGAGATTGAGAAATGATTTGATGTATGAATAATATGATTGATATTGATAAATATCCTCATTGTGATCCTCATAAATTCATTATCTTACTCGCCTCTTTTGACTAGTCATGTTGACATAGATAGTTAGATGGTAAAATCTATATTTATGATTCAGTAGTGGACTCATACCTCGTCTAGTGGAATCCACTACTGGAAATCTGCGTTTTCCCAATACTCCTACACCAAATGTTCATCAAGGAGGCCTTTACCAATAGTTTCCTAAAACTGTTGGTAAAGGAAAACATAGGTGATTTAAAATGGATTTTGAAAGATATTTTAGAAATGATTTAATCTTGAAGAAAGTGTTTTATTAAAATGAGATTTTTTTAATAAGGCTTGTGTAATGTAATTGGTTATAGTACACTTGTTATGTGACTATGTTTGTTATTTAGTAACACATGAGATAAATAGTGTGTGAGAATGTGTTGTGAAAGAGATTCCATGATTGGTTTAATATTATATTTACGTTTTGATCCTATCAATGAGTTGTTTTAAAGATATTTTGAGATATTTACCTTATGTTTACTGGTGAAAACTGGGATCTGTAGAGGTGGTTCATGATTAAGACATATAATTACTGCTAAACATGTGGATAAACCATGCATAATATTGAATTATTGAAATGTTTGATGTTTTTAGTCCTTTTTTAATTGAATTTTCTTTTGATATTGATGTTTCTTATTGATACCTAAGATGGGAATTTATTTTAGTTTCTAAATCGGCTGAGACTCCCCCACCATGCACAGTGTATGTAACCTCTACCCTTATTTAATCATTCTATTTACATAGCCTATTCAACCTCTACCCTCATTTAATCAGTGAACTCAAGTCATTAATTCAAGCCTTCATTCTCACTAGCATGTAAGAAATTGAAATATGTATAGCCATCCTCACATGATTTCTTACCTTAGATAGTGTCTAACATATAGAATACGAGCTTTTGAATTCATCAGTTAACCAGGATCATATATTCCATTTCCCCCAAGATGACAGTACTAATATAAATTTAGGGTCAATTAAATATGGTTCACATTGTATGTTGTATATTATGTGTCCTTCTTGGCCAATACTCACTTTTATGAGGGTGGCGTGCTTTTCACTAGCCATGTTGGCATGTGTAGACATCCATAAATTTTTTAGATAAGTCACAAGTTTAATTCAGTAATGTTGTTATCATTGCCATACTTTATTATTAATCTCAAATTTAAATATAAATGTTTTTGTCTATACATTATGAAATTAAATTTTTTTACAATCCGTGAACAAACTATTAGTGTAGAAGCCTAAAATTTATTCACCTATGGGGTGCGCTTGACTTGGGAAAGTAATTGGGTAATGAAATGTATGGAAATAGAGGTGCCAATAATGAGTTATTGAACATGAGTGAATGATTTGGGATGCCTATAACACATAACGGGGCCTGAGGCATGTGACTCTTATAGACCTAATGAAAATGAATATAAATAAATTTTAATTTAATTTTTGATTACTTGTTCTTTACATTATTTTAATAGTTCACTACATCAACTAGAAACTTCTTCCTTTATCATTTACTTAAATGTATTTTCTATTAAAGTTCAATCCTATATAATTGTTTATGACAAAATGACTTATATAAATTCTTTTTACAGAATGGACAGAAGTCGGATGTATGAAACCGATCAGATCTCAAGTGATTTTCAAAACAATTTGGAGAGCTTAATATATTCTTCATTTCAAAATGCTTCAGATAGTGGTCGCATACACTGCCCATGTTCCAATTGTGTTGTTAGACCTTGGTTGAGCCATGAAGAAGTCAGCTACCACATAACCAAATATGGTTTTCAAGAAAACTACATTGTGTGGTATCACAATGGTGAGAAAATGAAATCTCAAATTGGTGATGATCAAAATGAAAGGACTAGAATAAAGAATTTGTTAGATGATCGGTTTCCCTTTATTCGTCACCATGAAAAAGAAAGGATTTCAACTTAAGAAGACTTTGATTTGAGGAAATATGATGTATCTAATGAAAATGATAATATTGATAGGGTGAAAAAATTTAATGATGCAACCACAAATCCAGTATATCGACAGTGAGATAAAATGAAAAAGCTAGAATTTTTAATCTCATTGTTTCATGGGAAAACTATGTATGGGATTTCTAATACAGCAATCAATTAAATTCTTACCCTCTTGAAGGATTTAATTCCAGATTATGTAGAGATTCCCTCAAACCACTATATGTCATGGAAGTTAGTTGAGGAACTTGAATTTTCATGAAACAAAATTAATGCTTTCCCAAAAGTTTAAAGTTTATTCTGGGAGGAAATCAAAAAATGAAATGATTGTATAAAATGTGGAACATCCCGGTGGAAGTCAAAATCTGATGGAACACCATCTCACATTCCACAGAAAGTAATGTGGCACTTTCCATTGATCCCTAGACTCTAGAATCATTTTATGTCTGATGAAATATCAATAAAAATGAGATGGTATGATACCGAGATAAAGAAGACTAATGATGAGTTGGTTCATCCTGCAACTGTATTTTCATGGCAGAGATTTGATGCTCGAAATCCTGATTTTGTAATTGACGTGCGTAATGTGAGGCTGGGTCTTTCATATGAATGTTTTAATCCGTTTGGGAAGATGCTTACTTCGCACAACACAAGGACAATTTTTATAAACATTTATAATCTTACCCCCATGGTTGTGTATGAAAAAAATTTCACTTTCATGAGTATACTCATATATGGTCCTTCTGATCCCGACATTGATATTGATGTATACATGAAACCTTTAATAAAAGAGTTGAAACTTCTTTGGAATGTGGGTGAGCGCACATACGATGCATGTTTGAAAGACATATTTCAGATGCGTGCTGTGCTTTTGTGGACGATCAAGGATTTTCCAGCTTATGAAATGATGTCTGGATAGAGCACGAAGGGAAAACTGTCATGTCCAATTTGTATGAAGAATACATGATCTAGAAGATTGAAACAACATTTTAGTTTCAGTTTTAGGGGACATCGATGATTCTTGCCAAAGGATTATCCATATATAATGAATCGTCGAAGATTTGATAATACCATAGAGGCTGATGATCCACCTCAGCATATGTCTGGAACTGATGTGCTTAATGAATTGAAATATTTCAGTTTTTCATTCAAGAAAGGTCAAATAAAATCTTGAAAGAGAAAAAATGTTTCCATTGAAACCTGTTACATTGGAGGAAGAGTAGTATCTTTTTTGATTTTCTTTATTGGTCAACCAATTTATTACGTCATTTCTTAGATGTAATGCTTATTGAAAATAATATATGCGAAATGTGGCTTTCAGTTCGTCTAAATGTCAATGGGAATAAGAAAGATTATTTACGATCTCGGCGTGACTTGGTGGATTGGGGCATCAGAGCAGAATTGCATCCTGTGCGTATCAGTGAAAATAAATTGAAACTTCCATGTGCTTCTTATGTGATGACACCTATGAAAAAAACAATTTCTGGATGTATTAGAGACTATTAGAGTTACTGATGGCTATTAAAGCAACATATCTAAATGGGTCAACAGAAGAGAGATGAAGCTAAAATCTTTGAAGACTCCTGATTATCACGTTCTACTACATGAGTTGATTCCAATAGAAATCCGTCATCTTTTGTCCAATAATATAAGGGTGACTGTTATTTGGTTGTGCCATTATTTAGAGATATTCGTGCTATGAATTTTTCCAAGTTTTTATTGAAAAAAAAATGTTGAAAGATGCCCCATTAATTTTGTGTTAGTTGAAGAAAATATTTCCTCCATCACTTTTCACATGCATGCTGCATCTGACAATCCATATTCCCACTGAAATACTTCTTAGAGGACCTAATTGTTTTCATTGGATGTATCCAACTAAACAAAATATGTACACATTAATGTATTATGTCCGAAATAGGAATCATTCCAAAGGTTCTATCGTGTATGGTTACTTGGCCCATAAATGTATGGATTTCTGCTCAATGTATTTGTCTGATCTTA
This sequence comes from Viscum album, assembly GCA_963277665.1. Lineage (NCBI taxonomy): Eukaryota > Viridiplantae > Streptophyta > Magnoliopsida > Santalales > Viscaceae > Viscum > Viscum album. The sequence continues at coordinate 2,143,445,719 of OY728156.1, forward strand.
CTACAAGAATGAACAGACCAATGAGAAATGGAGAAGAACAATATAAGAAAATTGAACATAGTTTTCCATCACTTACTCAAATAGGAAGAATTCTTGGATCATATACATTGAAGACATTAATCCATGAAGAGCGGGAGATGGCACATCACACAATTTTGTTCAACTGTGATATGTTCGATGACTATATTAGGTAACTAAAATAAATATGTATATCTTACATATATATTTGTTAAACTATTCATATTTTTTATGTACATGGAACATAAAACAATGATAAATAGAAAGCATCTTTCTTTATCTTTGAGAAGGATAGAGATTTTGCATAGCAATGAGTTTTCTGTTTGGTTAAAATTGAAGTTAAAAATATTATTGTTTAAAATAATTATATCAATATTTAATTAATTTTCATAGTCATTTATATTGCTGGTATTGAGTTTGTCTGCTGACTCTGTCTCTGATGAAATAAGAGCTTTGGATTTTGGTCCTAATACCGTGGTTCATGACTGTAAATCAATTGTTATCAATGGGTACAAATTTATTGTCACTTAATGAGCAAAGAACATGATAACAAAACATAATGGTGTTATGGTTACTACCACAATAGATTTTTATTCCAGTGCATCAGATAGTAGACTACGATTTGAAAATGTGGGTTATTATGGATTCGTTGAGAAAATAATAATATTGGATTATTACTTTCATGGACGAGTCACAATGATGAAATGCCATTGGTTTGATTCGATGACTAGACATAGCACATTTATTTATGATTGTGGATTTTGAGTAATTAATATGACTCGCACTCTTGCTATCGAAGAACCATATGTGTTGGAATCAATGACCAAACACGTTTTTTATGTCAAAGACCAACTTTGACCTGAATTTGGTGTCATAGTTGAATTAATTCCAAGACATATTTTTGATGATGGTGATGATGGAATTGACATTTTCCCTAGTGCCATTGGAACCAATCCGTTTATTTCTTTTGATGACTTCAATAGCTCAATTGTCAGAGTCTATTGTGAACCCGAAGTTGTGGTTGGAAATATATAGAATCATTCATCCATGTTCTCAATTATTTTGGTTTACCTCGAGTTGGGTTGTTAAGGCTGGTAATATTCAAATTGATTTAGTATTGATCATAAATATGTTTTAGATGACTTGACTTTTATGTGAATTTTCAATGTTTATTGGTTCCAGTTTTATTTGAATTGAATTTTCTAATTTGGAATTGAACTGTATTAAAACCTAGTCAAACAATATTTCTAACATGGTGAACATTACAACTTGTATGATTTATTAAATCCATTCAAGGTCTTCTAAAACAATTAATATCTAAATTACCAATGAATCCCCCTATTCCCTCATATATTTAGTTCTTTGGGTTACACATTAGTTTCCATTTTATATTTAATTGCATATTTGTTTTAAAAAGCAGGAAATGCATCCAATTGTAGAGAGGCGAAGGAAAAAAATGATGGAGAACAAACGTTGAATGATGCATATGGGTGTTCCACCATTAGTGCTTGTAGTGAGTACTTTATTTTAAATATATATATTTAAAGAATATATAATATCATGTGATTAATTTCTCTGTAAAATTTTTTGTAGGATCCACCTATACGTCGACAGTTATTTGATGAGGAGCCTAGTACTGGTCCCAGTACGTAGGCCAGTGGTACGAGGAGGGTTCATACTAGAGGTGGACAAGAAGCTTCACGTACCTGACTAGACCATACCCCTCCCACTGACATGTCATCCTTACGACATTCTGATCCCAGTTTGTTGTTAGGGACACACGGGATATTTATGCCTCCCATGTTTTCGCCACCTTTTGCATCTTCTGACCCATCTTTTTCATATCCCATGATGATTCCCACTCCCCAGCCAGAATCTGGTCATACAACTATGCCATATTCTTTTTCTTCTACTTCTTTCTCTCTGAGCTTCTATATTCCATCTTCTTCGACTCCTGTTCCACCACAGGATGGTCCATCAGTTTCTGTGGATCCAGCGGTGCCCAGTGATCAGACTGGTGAAGGTATATTTATAGAACCCTAACAAACTTTTATAGAAATATTTAATTTCATTATAATATATTTTGATAAAATATTTGTATTTCTTTCATGATAGATATATCTACTGACAGGAGGTAGGGGCGGGGTCGTACATGCTTGCGTGTGGTGTGGAACTGCCGTACACAGGTTATGGTGGATTACAATGAAGACAACCAAATGGTTGAGAAAATAGGGAAGCAATGTCGGAGTTTTTTGGCGATACTTTCCAAATACTCCGACATCATTTTCGTCAGCCCGCTATCATGGAGACATTTCCCACATGAGGGAAGGATAGAGCTTGGGCAGAGATATGGCTAAAAAAATATGATGTATTTAATGCCATGAATTATTTTTGTATTTATATGAATTAATATTTTGATATCAGCTTCGATTTAATTTTCCCGATGGTGAGGGTGCACGACCGGAACTGCTAAAGGATTTAGGTGAGCTTTGGAGAGCCTAAATTCATGAGTTGTATATCGACATGCATGCTAGAGTTGGCACTAAGTTAGAGGCAGTACGAGTCTTGTATGATTTTCCTATAGAGTAGTATCATTAGATGATTACTCATTGGACAACTACCTAGATTAAGGTATTAATTACATTTGAGGTATTTAAATAATAACATTCATGTTTTTCATTAATAATATCTTTTTGAATTATCTAATTTTATTTTGGAATCATCTGGAAAAAATAAAAAAAACATTGATGCAAAAATATACCTCCACACATTGGGACGTACTACGATGCCAGATCATGAGAGGAAGTAGGTGTGACAATTGTTTATAAGTTTTCTTTACAACTTACACTTTCTTTTGTTTCCTCAATTATTTAATCATTTGCTAAAGTTTTCATATAACTTTAGTTATCAATGTCATTTTAGAAGAAAATACAGAATATTGAAGGACGTGTGGCTTGAGCAAAACTATTTTGCTCGAGTAGACGGAAAAGGATGGAAGTTTCGTCAATGAACCGACTCAACAGTAGATTGTATGTTTTAATCTGTTGATTTTATATTTTAATATATATTTTTCAACATAATAATATATTTATATTTGTAATAGGATGCTTTAGAGGCCCTCGATGCACAAGAACCTGTCAATTTTGGGCCAACTGATCAGTTACATCAGGTGTTGGGAGAGGAGCATCCTGGCAGAGTACGCTGCCGACATAGGATAGCCCTGACGAGGTATTGGCCCAGCTCAAGTACGAGTTATAGTGCCATTGAGTTGTAGAAAGTTAGGGAACTGGCAGAACAGGTTGAAAAAAAGTCCATAGAGACAGCAGAATAGTCTGCGAGGAAAAACAGTGAATTTATGAAATTTGTTGAAGTTTTACGTCCAACACTTCCACCAGAGGCCAGCACAGCTTTTGATGAATATATTTCATCGATACGTTCTATATATGGTGCACCAGTTGACAGTTCAATTGGTGGTCAAGACGATGTCCAACCTAATGATGATGATAGTGTTGAGTCTGATGTGGAAGATGAGGGAGAGGAGGAGGGCGAGGCAGATGGCGAGGGTGAGGAGGAGGACAAGGAGGAGGGCATTGAGGAGGATGAGGAAGAGGGAAAGGGTGATGATAATTGTGATGATATTGATGGTGATGTGGGAAAAATTTATCCGTTACATTTTTGACTAATATTACTTATATTTGATGTATAATATATTCTAGTTGTTGGTTTTATCTAGACCCTTAGTATAGTATTAGAGTTGAGTTATTTTTATATATTATCTATTTTCATGGATGTTGATGTCTTTTAGTGGTTTTGGTGTATCTTGAGCATGTTTGTAGTGTTTTGTGTGTTTGGGAACTCCCTGGACAACCCCCTCCTTCCTGGACCCTGGACAACCCCCACCATCCTCCTTGGACCCCGGACAGCCCCCAGAAAGCCCCCTGGACACCCCACTGGATAGCCCCCACCCTCCTCCTTGGACCCCAGACATCCCCCCGGACACCCCCCAGACAGCCCCCTACACATCCCCCCCCTCCTCCGTTGTCCCCAGACAGCCCCCCCGGACACCCCCCGGACACCCCCTAGACAGCCCTTGGACAGCCCCCCACCCTCCTCCCTGGACCTCGTACAGCCCCCCCAGACATCCCTCCGAACATCCCCCCACCCTCCTCCCTAGACCCCCAGACAGCCCCCACCCTCATCCTGATTTCACGTGCCTTTTTTTATTTCTCGGATCATGCAATGTTATTTAGGATTATTCAATTTTTTAATGTCTTGAATTCTATGAATGTCTTGGTAATCTTATTAGCTCATGCTCATCAAATGCATGTGATGATATGCTTTAATTTGAATACAAATCCATGTTGTACATTCTCCATGTTATGTGAATTATGCCTTGTTTTATTTGGTTTACTTGTCAATTGTTAGGATAATACATGGGTTAGATGTTAATAACTCATGGATGGACTTGTCATGCTCACGGAATTTAGACTTGAAATTCCAGGATGTATGCTTGGGTTTCTAGGTGAGGGCTACCAGGATGGTTTCTATTAATCATGATTGATATTGGTTCCTTGAAGATAAACTGAGGACATGTTTGTTTTTTCAAGATGGTAATACCATGCCTCAGGTGTGGCCGACACCACTCCAAATGTCTCAGGTTTATTTTAAATAGACAACATTTTAAGTGAAAATAACAACTGGCATACGAAAAACCAACCAAATACATTTGGATTGTGTTGATACTTTAGGAAAATGATACATGGGTCATTTGTGATGTGTACGAGTCAACCCTGTCTAAATCCAAGGTGTGGTGTGGCTGGTAGCACTCTAAATGTGTCTCCTTTGTTTAAAATGGATGTGATTTTAAGTGAAAAGAATAAATGGCATACAGAAAACTGACCAAATGCATTTGGATTATGTTGATACTTTTTCAAAATGATACATGGGTCATATGTGACATGTATGAGTCAACCCCGGCTCAATCCGAGTCGCGGTGTGGTTGGGATCACTCTAAGTGTATCTCTTATGTTCAAAATGGACACCATTTTAAGTACATATGGAAAACTGACCCAACGGATTATGATTGTGTTGATAATTTATAACAACGATCCATGGGTTATATGTGACGTGTACGAGTCAACTCCGCCTCAATATGAGGTGCAGTGTGGCCAGAACCATTCGAAGTGTCTCACTTTTGTTTGAAATGGATAACAGTTTAAGTGAAATGTATAACTGACATATAGAAAACTGACTAAACACATTCAGATTGTGTTAATACTTTAGTAAAATTATCCTTGGGTCATTTTTGATGTGTACGGGTCAACCCCACCTCAATCCGGGGCCCGTTGTGGCTTGCACTACTCAAAGTGTCTCAGGTTTATTTGAAATGGACAACATTTTATGTGAAAATAACAACTGCATACAGAAAACTGACCAAACACATTCTAATTTTGTTGATACATTAGGAAAAAGATACATGGGTTATATGTAACGTGTACGAGTCAACCCCGCCTCAATACGAGGCCCGGTGTGGCCAACACCACTCAAAGTGTCTCAAGTTTATTTGAAATGGACAACATTTTAAGTGAAAATAACAACTACCATACGGAAAACCGACAAACACATTCAGATTGTGTTGATACTTCATCATAATGATCCATGAGTCATATGTGACGTGTACGAGTCAACCCCTCCACAATCTGAGGCATGGTGTGGCCGACACCACTAAATGTGTCTCTCGTTTATTTCAAAAGGACATCATTTTATGTGAAAACAACAACTGGCAAACGGAAAACTGACCAAATGCATATAGATTTCGTTAAAACATTAGGGAAACGATCCATGAGTCATATGTGACGTGTACAAGTCAACCCAGCCTCAAACCGAGGCCCGGAGTGGCTGGAACCACTAAAAGTGTCTATAGTTTAAAATGGACAACATTTTAAGTGAAAACAACAACTGACATACGGAAAACTAACCAAACGCATTCAGATTCTATTGAAACTTTAGAAAAACATTCCATTAGTCATTTTTGATGTGTAAGGGTCAACCCTGCCTCAATCCGAGGCCAGGTGTGTCCGGAACCACTCAAAGTGTCTTAGGTTTATTTGAAATGGACAACATTTTATGTGAAAACAACAACTGACATACAGAGAACCAACTAAACACATTTTGATTCTGTTGAAACCTTAGGAAAACAATCCATGGGTCATATGTGACATGTACGTGTCAACCCAGCCTCAATACAAGGTGCAGAGTGGATGACACCACTCGAAGTGTCTCTCTATAGTTTAAAATGGACTTCATTTTAATTGAAAACAACAATTGAACTACGGTAAACTGACCAAACACATTCATATTACATTTAAACATTAGGAAAATGATCCATGGTTCATATGTGATGTGTACGAGTCAACCGCACCTCAATATGAGTTTCAGTGTGGCCGATATCACTATAAGTGACTCTCTTTTGTTTAAAATGGACAACATTTTAAGTACATACGTAAAACCAACCAAATGGACTCTGATTGTGTTGATACTTTAGAAAAAAAATTCATGGGTCATATATGATGTGTAAGAGTCAAACCTGCCTCAATCCAAGGATCGGTGATGCCAAAACCACTCAAAGTGTCTCTCTTATGTTTAAAATGGACAGGATATTAAGTGAAAAAAAAACAACTGACATACAGAAAACTGACCAAATGAATTTGGTTTCTATTGAAACTTTTTGACAATGATCCATGGGCTCTATGTTCCATGTACGAGTCAACCCCGCATCAATCTATGGCATGGTGTGGCCGGCACCACTCAAAGGGTCTCTTTTTTGTTTTAAACAGACACCATTTTAAGTGAAAACAACAACTGACATACAGAAAACTGACCTAACGCATTTGGATTCTATTGAAACTTTAGGAAAACAATCCATGAGTCATATGTGAAGTGTATGAGTCAACCCCACCTCAATACAGGGTACGATGTGGCCGACACCACTCAATGTGTCATGTTTATTTGAAATGGACAACATTTTAATAAAAAACTACAGGCATACGGAAAACTGACCAAACACATTCAGAATGTGTTGAAACTTTATCAAAATGATCAATGCATCATATGTGTCGTGTACGAGTCAACCCCGCATTAGTCTGAGTCATGGTGTGGCTAGAACCACTCAAAGTGTCTCATTTTTTTGAAATAAACAACATTTTAAGTGATAATAAATGACAAACAGAAAACCGACCAAATGATTTCAAAATATGTTGATACTTTAGGACAACGATCCATGGGTCATTTTTGATGTGTAAGAGTAAAACTAGCCTCAATCCGAGGCACGGTGTGGCTGGTATCACTCCAAGTGTATGGTTTCTATTTAAAATGGACATCATTTCTAGAAAAAAACACATTTAAATGTGTATGTTTAAATGAATTATGTATGTTTATAATTAAGTTATGAATTCTGATTTAATTCTGGATGTGTATAGTTCGAGATGAATTATATTATAAATGTGTATGAATTTGTTCTATATATGTATGTGTTAGTTGGTTATTGTAGGTACAAAGATATTAGAGAATTACCAATGCTTTGCAAATTCCAGGCTGCTATGAAAATTGCAGGTTTCTGTGCAATTTGCACAACATAGCCTATGCCAACGGTTTCAAACCATTGGAATAGAATTCATAGAAAGTTTTTACCAACGGTTCAAAGGGAACTGTTGGTAAAAATACATTCCCAATGGTTTTAGAAACCATTGGGAACCATGGGATAATGTTGGTTTTCCCAACGGTTCAGGGGAAACCATTGGGAAAAACTTTTCCCAATGGTTTAGGGAACCGATGGGGTAGGCTAATTTTTATGACCTATCCCAACGGTTCTATGTAAACCATTGGGAAAAGCTATCCCAATTTCTTACTTACCAATGGTTTACAGAACCATTGGTATAAGGTATACCAACGGTTCTCTGGCCTTTCCCAATGGTTCAGAACCGTTGGTAAATCCTCCTTTTCCAATAGTGCATGGCCTATGGAAGGCGGGTTTGGGGTACTCAAAACACGGGCCCCAGGGGATGGTTTGTGACAATGTGGGATCATATGATTAAGTTCTAATGAAGAACTAGGAATCAGATATTTCCAATGGAGAAATAGTGTTATGTTTTTTGAATGTGGTTTTCAGTTTAGGCAATCCAGTGTTGGTGTGGCGGTAGACATATCCATACACCAGGACCCTAAATTCTGATTTCTGACTCAGTGCACAAAGCACTGATTTCATGTGTTTTGGAAATGTTTTACTTTTGATATCTTTTGAGTCAGCTCACCGGGTATAACTTATTGATCGTGGTGCACTAATTTCAATTCAGGATGCCTCCACGTAGACAACTAGCCAATATTCCAGAGAGGGTATATGATGATGGCCCACCAAGTGATGGGGCTTCAATGCAGGGTCCTCTTAATATGTTGGCACCTTTGTGTGTTGTACCAACATTACCACCATTGGAGGGTAGTAGTTTCCACCTGCCCCACTGGCAGACCGTGCACGCTGATTGAGCGCATTGCATGAGTTCTAGAGATAGTGGAATCCGAGGTTTCGAGGCGAGACAAATCCCCATGCTGGTGAGGACTGGCTGGAGGCTATGGCACAAATTTTTCACATAGTTGATATCCCATCAGATCAGATGGTGATCCTAGATTCTAGCCTCTTATAGGTAATAGTAGGGAGGCGGTGGAGTCAAATGCTCTTGATACATGAGGAGGAAACACTCTCTCTATTGGACTTCGAGACCCTCTTCAGGGTAGAGTTTGTACCAGAAACTTTACGCTCAATGCGTATCCATGTAACGCCCCGACCCTAGTTACCTAGTGTCGGTGCATTATTACATAACATTGACATGATCACAAGAAAGATAAAGTCTCGAAAGACCGATTAACATAGTAGCCTTAGAATAACTAGATACATTCATAAATTTTACATTACATCATAAGATGAAAAACTACAACAATATAGTCTCCATAGTCCACACTCTTATCCCTTCATACTATCCCTGTAGTTCATTCATAAAATACTTCTTCATATTCCATGAAAAATAAAACAAATAAAGGGGGTGAGCTCAAATGCCCAGTAAGGATAACAATATAGCGGAAAATTCCATAAATAAGCATAAACATTTAAGGCAATGTATAACTAAAACAAAATCCTTTTAAAACTTGAACTTCAGCATAATATGGCAGAAATAAAATGAAATAATTCCATATACTTATTCAAATAGACATTCTACTAGTCTAATAATTACATGCAATATTAATAACCACTTTCATAATGATGGAATGCATAATGCCAGACTATCATATCCACATAAACAAGGCCTCATGCCATGACTACAAATAATATTTTGTCAAGGACTTGTGCCAAGATAGTAGTTTGTCTCATGAGACCTACCGATGCATCAAGGAGCTATAGTGGGCTCCACCCGTCACTTATTAAGTCCAATGCATTCCTCATATGAACAGGTTTAAACATAACATAAACATTCGTATAAAAACTAGCATACAAATTGTCAATAATTTCTCCATAAACCATGAATGGTATAAAAATAATACATCCACAGTCAAACATATCACAAAAACTTCAATACAATATGTATATTTTGTTTCATAACAAATCAACTTCAAATAAGCTTAAAATCCATCAAAGGATGTTGACATAGATGAAATTAAAACCATTTGAGAGAAAGATATCTTTTTTTTGAAATCATCTTAAAGTCACATAATTATAAAAGAATACATTTACTTTGAAAATATTCTTATAACTTGTAAGTGAAGCTTCAATGATTTTATAACGGTGGAAAATAGCCGCACCCGCCGTATAAGTTAAAAAAACATTCTTACCTTAATTCTGTCGAAAAGGTTAAAAAGGACCTTGTTTGGAAAACAACAGAAATATTCCTTTATAAAATTTTTATAAAATGTCAGTAAGGGTATAAATGACTTTATCCCATAGTCTTTAAAATATTAATAATGATTTTAAAAACATTTTTAAGAAACATGGATGTGGATGATAAAGAGGTCCTAGTAGATAATCACGTATAAACAACCTCGGATATTGAAGAGATTGTGAAATAAACCCATAACTTGTACTTTTCCTTAGTCGATGGTTTGTTAACCTCCTATATAATAGTTAAAACATTGTTATTAAATTATACAAGAACCATATACATAATTATGATATCATATATGATCTTTTAATATTTATTTTTTAATAATATCTTAGTATTATCATTGTTTCAGGTGTTAACTTATTCATTTTATTTTGTTACATAAGTCGTGTTTGTTATGGATAGGTTGCAACTTATTCATATCCAGAATGATATAAAGTTCTTAAAAATTACTTTTAATCATCAAATGATAATTAGTCTTGAATGGATACGATGGGGAATGAATCTCATCGCGTTCGTGGAGACGGTAGTCCGTACGTACGCACGAGAGATAATATCATTCTTTTGATATTAAAATAATATATAATTGGATGGTATATCATATATAAAGAATCATTATCATGTTATATTTATTATTTACATGAATTTCATATCATTATTATACCCATCCAAATAATAATATATTGAATAACAATTACACCACGACGTGGAGACGGTAAGCCGTATGTACGCAGGTATGGTGACATGTCATTCAAAGGATGGATAGAATAATGAATATGGTTGTACCATATTTATAATAATATCACAGTATATAGGAGATACTGTATTTATTATTTTAGAATAGGAATAACAAAGAAAGAAGAAGTTAAACAAGAAATGAATTTGAAAATTGGTGGTGAAAACATTACTTCTTCTTCGGGTTCTTCCTTTTGATTTGATCAAAAGGGCTCCTTAGGTTTGATTTCTATTCAAACTAAATCCTCTAGGTTTTAGTTAGGGAAGTTTAGAGAGTATTTAGGCAGGGTTTGGACGAGCCAAAATGCTTTGAATGTGTGAATTAGTGAGAAGGGGGAGTTCCCTTTTATAAGAGGGGTGAGGGGAACCTTTGGAAATGCTAGAAATATTAATATATAATAAATTCATATTCAGTTTCTAATGACTTTAAAGTCGATTATTTAAAATTTAAGGTGGGTATGGGTCTTAAACCACTCAAAAAATTGAATTTAGACAGGTTTGGGTCATTATATTAACCTTATGTTTTAGATTTAACTCTTAGTTAATTAGTTTGACACTTAGCATGTCACTTTGTATTTTTATATTCTATAGTTAATAAACATACTATGTACCACCAAGAGACCCCCAAGTGGTCCATTAATGATACACCTATCATGATATAAGTCTCTTGGATGAACCTTAGATTTTTAGGAATTTAATATCAATTAATAATATAATATTTGTTTTAAAAACTCTTTTATGTCAATTTTGACACTATTGGGTATTTTGTTTTTGATAATTTCATAACAGCATTATTAATTCCAAAAAAAAAATTCATATAACAAATCCTAATGTGTCATATTAATAATAAAATTAGTTTAATTCATTAAAAGTCTCAAATTATATTTATATGGGTATTTATAATATCAATTATTTTAATTTTTCCCTATTATGGTAATTACTGCATCATCATTGTGTCATAAATAAAATAAATTATTTAATGTCTAAAAATTATAAATAAAATTTAATTATGTAGTAATTCTTTTTATATTTCTAATGAATATCTATAATCGAATTTATCTTATGTGTAACCCGATATTAAAAATGTTTTATTTGTAAAACATTGATTTTACCTCTTTTAACTCTTCTTTGAATTAAATAATAATAGATGTCCTAATCTAATCCATGTGGACCAAAGAGGTTCATATTTTTTTCATAAGGTTGTTTTTCGTTTAATTAAGCTTATCCAATAGAATTAGAACATGTGTCAGGGTAATATTAATATCATTTTTACCCTTAATTATCCTATTTACTTTTAACCGTGGTAAATAAAAGTAAAAGTTACTATTCACCAAAAATTATTTTCATCTCATTGAACCACATTTTACTCTTTGATATTATCTGTGTCTCTCAGATTTCTAAATTCCACTCACAGAAGTGGTAAAATTAAGTTTTATGAAAAAAATCAGTTTTTTAACTACCACTTAGTGGTTTCACTATTCATAAAAAATGATGTTTTTCAGAAAAATACCAAAAAATCACCCTAGGATAATTTCGATATTAAAAATACAAAAATGGAGTCCATTTTGAAAAATAAAATTTATAAATTTCAAAAAGTGGGTATTACTATTCATAACGGCTAGTTTGATTGGTTGTGGTGTGTTAGAACGTGATGTTGCGTACAACACATGCTATTGAATTATTCAAAGAGAAGCGTACCGTAGAAGCTTGGGGTGTTAAATTCTCCCCTCCTTCAAATAATTTCGTCCTCGAAATTTCTAGAATACTACCGCATGAAAAGACTCAGGTGGTTCTTCATCATAAGTTCCTCAGGTTCCCACGTTGCCTCTTCCATATTATAGTTTCTCCACAAGACTTTTACCAGATGAGTCGTCCGGTTTTAAGTACTTGTTCTCTTGTATCAAAAATATTGACAGGCTCTTCGCAATAAGACAGATCGGGTTCTAGTTCTAATTCCTCATAGGTGAGTACATGCGTTGGGTCAGGATTGTATTTCTTCAACAGAGATACGTGGAACACATCGTGAACTTTGGAGAGACTTGGAGGCATTGCCAATCGGTAAGCTACAGCCCCAATCCGTTCTAGAATTTCGAAAGGTCTGATGTACCTGGGACTCAATTTACCTTTCTTACCAAAACGCATGACTCCCTTCCATGGAGATAACATCAAGAAAACATGATCACCGACTTGAAATTCAAAATCCTTCCTTCGATTATTGTCATAGCTCTTCTGCCTACTTTGAGCTGCTTTGATATGGTTTTGGATTACCTTCACCTTTTCCATCATTTCCTCCACCAGTTCTGGGACTACAAGTTTTATTTCACCAACTTCATCCCAACAGGTTGGTGTGCGACATCTCTTTCCGTATAACGCTTCATATGGTTCCATCTGAATACTCGAATGGAAGCTATTGTTATAGGAAAATTCTACCAGAGTTAAATATTGATCCCACATACCCTGAAAGTCAAGTGAGAAGGATATCAACATGTCTTCTAAGGTTTGAATAGTTTGTTCTTATTGTCCATCTATTTGAGGGTGGTAGGCAGTGCTCAAATTAAGTTCAGTATCCAAGGATTTCTGAAGACATTTCCAGAATCTTGAAGTAAAACGCGGATCACGATCAGAAACAATCGATAGGGGTACTCTATGAAGTCTCACAACTTCATTAATATATAGTCTTTCTATCCATTCAAGTGGTAAATCTTCCCTTATAGCAAGAAAATGTGCTGACTTGGTATGACGATCAACAATAACCCATATTGCATCGTTCCTTCTAGGAGTATTTGGTAGTCCCATGACAAAGTCCATCGTGATATTATCCCATTTTAACTCAGGTATGGGAAGAGGTTTCAATACTCCACTAGGCTGTTGCCTTCCATCTTTCACTTATTGACAAACCATACATCTTGACACAAAATCAGAAATCTCCCTCTTCATGTAGTCCCACAAAAAATTTTCCTTCAAATCTCTATACATTTTGGTGATCCTAGGGTGTATAGAAAAATTGGAACTATGAGCATCATCCAGCAATTCCATTTTTAGATCAGGTATATCGGGAACACAAAGCCTCTTCCCAAATTTCAAAATTCCTTTTTCATACACGAAGTCTCTCAATCTCCCATCATTCACAACTTTAATCTTCTTTTGAAATTCTTCATCATCTGTCTGATAACTCTTAATCCTTTCTAGTAAAGATTGTTTGGAAACCATTTGAAAAAGCATTTATGTTTCACCTTCCCTGGTTATTCCCATGTCCATCTTCACTACATCCATGAAAATTTGATCCCTTTCAATTCTCATATTATTCAAAACTCCATGATCTTTTCTGCTCAAAGCATCTGCCACCTTTTTTTCTTTCCCCAGGTGGTAGTGTATCGTACAATCATAATCCTTGATTAATTCAAGCCATCTCCTTTGCCTCATGTTGAGTTCTTTTTGTGAGAAAATATACTTCAAACTCTTGTGATTAGTATAAATCTCACATTTTTCTCTATAGAGATAAGGTATCCATATCTTCATAGCAAATATTAGAACAACTAACTCGAGATCATGAGTAGGGTAGTTTTTCTCATGAATTTTCAACTTTCGTGATGCATATGCAATAACCCTATCATTCTGCATAAGGACAAAACCAAGTCCTTTCTTCGATACATCACTATAAATAACGAACCCATAATTCCCCGATGGTAGAGTCAATATAGGAGCATTGACTAATATTATCTTCATTTCTTAGATACATTCTTCACACTCTTTTGTTCAAACAAATTTAACCCCTTTACGTGTGAGCTTTGTTAACAGGTTAGCCAACTGGGCAAAATTCTGGATGAAACGTCGATAATAACCTACTAAACCAATAAAATTGCATACCTCAGTTATACTCGTAGGTTCTGTCCATTCATGGATTGCCTTGGTCTTAGAATGATCAACATAGATTCCATCTTTAGAGACAATATGGAAAAGAAAAGAAATATCCTGAAGCTAGAATTCACACTTGCTAAACTTCCCATATAATTCATGTCTTCTCAGAGTCTTCAGGATAATGCACAAGTGATTTTCATGATCTTCATAGATTGGATTATACAAAGATATCATCAATAAATACCACCACAAAATCATCGAGATATTCCTTGAAAACTCTATTCATTAGATCCATGAATACAGAGGGTGCATTAGTCAGCCCAGAAGGCATTACCGTAAACTCATAATGCTCGTACCTTGTTGGAAATGTTGTCTTCAGGATGTCTTCCTTCTTCACACACTACTGATGGTATCCATATCAAAGGTCAATCTTTGAAAAGTATTGAGCTCCATGTAGTTGGTCAAATAAATCATCAATGCGAGGTAGTGGATACTTGTTCTTTATTGTTATAGCATTGATCTCCCTATAGTCGATACATAACCTCATAGATCCATCTTTTTTTAACAAAAAGAACATGGGATCACCATGGAGAAACACTAGGGGTGAATAAATACCTTATTACTCAATTCCTCTAGTTTTTTATATAGTTCAAATAATTCCACAGTGGCCATTCTATAAGGGGTCTTCGATATAGGCCTTGATCCAGGAATTAATGTAAAGACCCGCAAATTTCAAGGAAATTTTTTTCTTAATTTTCTTTGGAATTTTACAAGAGCGCAGCTTCAGACGGCACCTGATTCCGAGGCCCGGTGTGCCCGGAATCAATTTCCGAAGTTTGGCTCGGGTACGTTCAGTGAACGGACGAGCGGGTTTTTCTATCTTTTGAACTGGTGCCCGGAATCAAATTCTGAGGGCACCGATGAAATTGCAGCACCAGTATTTGCTTAGAAACGCCTCTTCCGGAGTTGCGTTTGCTCAGACGTGGTTTTTAAATTTTGGGGCTTAAAGTGAGAAATAAAATAAAATTTGTGCGACAACTTTATTTTATTTCACTTAAGCTGCTTGAAGCCACTTAAAGATGGCTTGAACTGTGTTGAACTGGATAGGATGCTATCCAGAAATATCCTACCCCCTTGGTAGGATATTTGTGAGGTGGGGCCCGCACGAGCCCCGCCGTTTCTTTCGCTAAGTAACGCACCCGCGAAAACCCGTCAAAGTAACTGAAAAGTCAACCAACGCGTTTTCGTTAATTTCTTAACAGACCATTTAATTGGGCGGTTTATTTCGTGAATTAAATGGGCTGTTTCATTCGTTGAATTAATTCAACGAATTTAATGGGTCGTTACTTACGCGTTTGCGTTCGTTGGCAAAATAATAAAATAAGACCAACTCTTTCTTTTGGAGGATTACTCGTAGTGCGAGATTCTCTGGGCCTCCACCTTCCCCGCGAAGAACGCGAAGAACGCGAAGAACGCGAAGAACGCCGGCGACCGGAATTCGACGACGCACACCGAGATCTGCGACGTCGACGAGCTTTACCCGCGACGTTCTTCGGCGACGCCTCTTCTTCCGCGGCCGATCCTCGTTCGGCAACTAAGGTGAGAATCGGATCGTTTAAATTCTCCCTTTTTAAATTTCATGGCAAAGGATTTAATTAATTAAATCCGTTTGTTCTTGATCCGGAGATTGGCAACGCGACGCCGGATACCGCGACGACGCGACGATCTCCTTCATCCGCGACGAGCGATTCCGCGACGACCTCTCGTCCGACGACGACGACAAGGTAAGGGTTGATTTGAAATATTTTGTTTTCCCCGTGTTTATTCTTTTAAAGTAAAGAACATGATCTCCGACAATTTTAAATTATTTAAAATTGTTGTTGATTATTTTCTTTTCCTCCCGTGGTTTATGACTAAAGCGGAGGGTGCGGGTCTAACGAACAAGACCCGACAACCCTCCGCCGATCTCTTTTGTTGTGCGGATATGGTGGACGACGATGAACCGCGCGACAGGGGCGATCTGTTGAACCCGCAGTGAAGATCGACCCCCGGGAGGAGCAACAGCGCAGACGGGAGGTGAAACGGGCCACCGGAGCAACTCCGGCGGCCCGTGGAAGGCGGCGGCGGCGCGGGACGCCGGCGCCCGGCGCGCCGCCGTGGAGAAATTCCGCAGCGGCTGAAGCCGCGGCGGCGGCGGCCGGTTCCGCGGCCGCGCGGAACCGAGGAGGGACGCGGCGGCCCGGCCGCGTCCGCGTGACAGGCGGCCCCCCGCGGGGCCGCGTTTCCTTCAAGCCGCGGGTCAAACCCGCGGCGGCGGCTCCTTCGGCCGCTCGGCCGAAGCCGAGCCGGCCGGTCCGGTCGGCCGGGCCGCGCCCAGGCCGGACCGGACCCGGCCTCGCCGGTTCGGGCCGGGTCGGGCCGACCCGGTTCGGCCGACCCAGGGGGGGTTCGGGCCGGGTCGCCCCGGGCCCAGAACCCCGTTTTCGGGCCTTCTCCGGTCTTTCGCCCATATCTTGGGCCTGGGACCTCCGATTGACGAACCGTCAGCGGCTACGCGATCCTTGGATCGAGACGGTCGTTTCGGTATATTACACTCAAGGTTTCGAAAGACTTTGGGTTCGGCCGGGTTGGTTCGTACACGAAACCAACTGGGCCCTCGGAGCGGAAACGCTCATAACTTGAGCTGCGGACGTCCGATCGACGTACCGTCAGCTGTGGTAGTTTCCTCTAAGTGAGACAGAACTTTTGGCATACTCCACCCGAGGATCGGAAACAGGCGGAGTACGGTCGGGATGGTTTTTCCCTAAAAACCAACCGGGCCCCTGGGACGAAAATGCCAATAACTCTCAGACCGGGCGTCCGATTGACGCGCCGTCTGTTGCGTTGAGATCCTGTTGTCGATACAAAACTTTTGGATACATCAACTTCGGACTACGTGTCAGTTGATGTATCAGCCTCTCGGCTCGTGGAGCGGACCCTCCTAAACGAGCTCGCTAAGTGCGGGAACCCTAGCGCTGGCTGTGACTTCGACGGCAGAGCAGAGATCATCCGTGGACTGCGACGACGGCAGAGCAGAGATCCTCCGTGGACTGCGATGACGGCAGAGCAGAGATCCTCCGTGGACTGCGACGACGGCAGAGCAGAGATCCTTCGTGGACTGCGGCGACGACTATGCAGAGATCCTCAGTGGACTGCGTCGACTACTGCACTCAGCGATCCTACGTGGATCAGTGCTACAGGTTCTGTGTGAGCCCGATCCTATGTGGGTCCTTACTACCGGTTCTGTGTGAGCCACTGCCTACAGGTTCTGTGTGAGCCCGATCCTACGTGGGTCTTTGCGGGGGTTAGTACCTATCGATCCTTCGTGGGTCCGACGACTTAGATGGATCAGTGATCATCTTGACGTCATCTGAAAAAGCATACCTGGTTGAGCTGAATCTTATGTTACTCTCCTTTGTGGATTGTGTTGAACTATCCTATGTGGATTTACTGTTTACTCTCCTTGTGGATTTGAGTCTTGCTTTCCTTTGTGGATTGAGTTGTTCTTGAGCTCGTGAGCAGAGCTAGAATTGGGGACTTAGGTATATGTATGGGCATATACCTAAGTCGAGTCAGATGTTACTTCGTGATTGCATCTTTCTGTTGTGCTATATCCTTTGTGGATTTCGGGAGACCTTCGGGGGTCTCGGGGTCCTTACTGAGTAGCTTGTACTCACCCCTGCACGGGCTATGCCCGCACCTTGTTGTGTTGGTTGCAGACGACGGACAGCGCTGATCACGGTTGGGGCGTGGAGCAGGACGGTACCTGGAGGTGGACCACTGGGCGGGACGTGTTCGGAGCGGACGTGGGACCCGAGGAGCCTGGAGGCTATCTGTACCCACCCTTCAGGTGGGATTGCCAGTGGACGACACGAGGCCGCCGTCTTTTCTTCAGTTGCTGTTCTTTACTTTTTCAGTTGTACTTTACAGTTGGGCTTGTATTTTCGGCCCCCTTTACTTTTCTGCACATTACTTTCCGCTTGCTGACTCTGTGTGGTTGTTACTTATAAAGGCAATGCCTTCCCTGTTTACCGGGAATTTACACCTTGGTGCTAGTCGCCAGCCCCTGGCCTATGGAAGGCGGGCTTGGGGTAGTCACGGCACGGGCCCCGAGGACGGGTCGTGACAATTGGTATCAGAGGGGTCGGTTCTACCGCAGACTCTGATTGTCTTTCTTTTCTATGTGAAGCAATAGTGTTTAGTGTATTGAGTGTGGTTATCAGTCCAGGGAGCCCAGTGTTGGTGCGGCGGCCAACGTATCCGTACACCAGGACCCTGACTCCTGATTTCCGACTTAATGCATGAAAACATTGATTGCGTGTGTGTCCCAAGTTTCTTTGTGATTACTTGTGTCAGCTCACCGGGTATACTGATCTGCTTTATGAAAGTCTCAAGTTTTCCTTGTGATTACTTGTGCCAGCTCACCAGGTATACTGTTCTGACTGTGGTGCTCTTGTTCTCCTTTTCAGGATGGCCCCGCGACGACAGCCAGCTAGGGTTCCGAGTGTAGGGCGCGACGGCAGCCCACCGAGCGACGAGGCCTCGGTGCAGGGCCCTTTGCCAGCAGTGGCACCGGCGGTAGCTTTACCCGCCGAGCCACCGATGCTACCAATACCAGACGCTGACGATGCACGTCGCCTCAGGGCACTGCATGAGTTTCAGAGCCAGCGACCGCCCAGGTTTCACGGTGAGGCGGACCCCCAGGCCGCCGAGGACTGGCTAGAGGCGGTGGTACGGATCTTTAGGCTAGTGAGGACACCAGCGGATCTCATGGTGATTCTCGCGGCGAGCCTCCTGCAGGCGGCGGCAGGACGATGGTGGAGCTTGATGCTCCAGGTTCACGATGAGGCATCCTTGCTCTGGACGGACTTCGAGAGCCTCTTCCGCTCTGAGTTCGTCCCGGCCACCCTCCGAGCGGTGCGCATCCAGGAGCTTCTCCAGCTGCGCCAGGGCAGCATGACGGTCGCTCAGTACGCGGCGAGGTTCACTGACCTATCTCGCTACTCGACCGACATGGTACGGGACCCCTTCTTCCGGGCCCGGACCTTCGAGCAGGGCTTGCGACAGGAGATTCGGGCGTCGCTAATCTCCCTCAGCATTCCGACCCAGGCGGGAGTGCTGGAGCGAGCCCTCCTGATCGAGATCTTCCTGGCAGAGCCTTCTTCAGCGGCGAGACCTAGCGCAGGGCGGCAGGTAGCTGAGTCTTCGGCAGTAGGTAGCCGACGGATGACTCTCGGGTCCAGGCAGACAATACCCCCACGCAGACGGACTCAGGACACCGGCTCAGCAGTGCGAGGCACACAGCGGAGTGCCAGCCTTCCGAGAGGCAGGCTGTGCTACTCCTGCGGCGGGCAGGGTCACATGGCTCGTGACTGCCCGACTCGCCGATCAGAGGAGCAGCAGACGGTGGAGGGGCCACCCAGGCAGAGGCAGAGGGTCGACCGTGGCGGTCCACAGGGAGGAGGCGGACGAGGCAGAGGAGGTGGCCGAGCAGCGGGTGGTGGGCGACGCTTCCAGGATCTACCCCCACCACCACCAGGAGGGCCACCTCGACCACAGGGAGCTGGCGGGCAGGGACAGGCCCAGCTCCAGGCAG
This sequence comes from Viscum album, assembly GCA_963277665.1. Lineage (NCBI taxonomy): Eukaryota > Viridiplantae > Streptophyta > Magnoliopsida > Santalales > Viscaceae > Viscum > Viscum album. The sequence goes on from OY728156.1 coordinate 2,143,465,888, forward strand.
TGGAGGCCTACGACCCCGACATGCCAGAGATGATTCGAGGTACGATCTGTGTCTATTCCACCCTTGCTGTAGTACTTATAGACACAGGAGCGAGTCACTCTTTCATAGCCTCTGCCCTTGTTCAGAGCTCGGAGATTCCGACTGAGCCGTTGGCTCGATCCTTACGGCTAGAGACTCCTACGGGAGCAGACTCGACGATTACGCACTGGTGCCGGCAGTGTGAGATTACTCTAGGAGGTGAGAGCTTCGGCTGGGATCTCCTTGTAGCGGCGTCGAGGCCTTACGACGTCATCTTGGGCATGGATTGGCTATCCACGGTTCATGCCCAGATCGACTATTTTAGGCGCAAGGTGCGATGTGTTCGCACCGACTGGAGCAGGTTTACCTTCACCGGCGAGAAGGGAACCTTTGCAGCACAGGATGGACTTCCGCGGAGGAGAGTGCAGCCCATCTCTCATCAGTTGGCTAGCCTCATCCTAGGAGCAGTGGACGTGCGGAGTCCAGCTTTTCCTGCAGTGGTGGACCAGTACGTGGACGTCTTCCCCGACGACGTTCCAGGGCTACCTCCTCGTAGAGAGGTAGACTTTTACATCGACTTGTACCCCGGGACAGCCCCGATATCTACTCCAGCATATCGGATGGCCCCCGCCGAGCTTCGGGAGCTGCGGGTACAGTTGGAGGACTTGCAGAGCAAGGGGTTTATCCGACCCAGTGTTTCACCCTGGGCTTCCCCGATTTTGTTCGCCAAGAAGGCGGACGGGAGCTTGCGACTATGTGTCGACTATCGTCGCCTGAACCAGGTGACAGTGAGGAACAAGTATCCGCTGCCACGGATTGATGACCTCTTCGATCAGCTCAAGGGAGCGCGGTGGTTCTCGAAGATAGACCTCCGGTCAGGCTATCATCAGCTCAGAGTTCGAGACGAGGACGTGCAGAAGACGACCTTCAGGTGTCGGTATGGCCATTATGAGTTCTTGGTTATTCCATTCGGCGTAACCAATGCTCCAGCAGTGTTCATGAGCCTCATGAACAGGATCTTCCAGCCATACCTCGACCGATTTGTCGTGGTCTTCATTGACGACATTTTGGTATACTCGACGACTGAGGAGGAGCATGCCTACCACCTGCGAGTTGTGCTAGACACACTCCGAGAGCACCAGATTTATGGCAAGCTCTCAAAATGCCAGTTCTGGTTACGTGAGGTCCAATTCTTGGGGAACGTCATCTCTGAGGCGGGAGTTGCAGTGGATCCTGCGAAGATCGAGGCAGTGCTAGCCTGGGAGCCACCCAGGAGCGTGACGGAGGTGCGGAGCTTCTTGGGCCTAGCCGGATACTATCGGAGATTTGTGCCAGACTTCTCCAGAGTTGCGGCACCACTCTCAGCCTTGACGAAGAAGGGGAAACCTTTCGTGTGGTCAGACAGATGTCAGCAGAGCTTCCAGGAGCTGAGACAGAGATTGACCAGCGCACCTATCTTGAGGTTGCTTGAGGAGGGAGTTGGATACGTAGTTTACTGCGATGCATCAGGGATTGGACTCGGGTGCGTCCTGATGCAGGAGCGGGCCGTGATCGCCTACGGATCACTTCAGTTGAGGCCGCATGAGCAGAACTACGCCACTCATGACCTGGAGTTAGCAGCAGTGGTCTTCGCTCTGAAGACTTGGCGGCACTATCTGATGGGCGAGCGCTTCACAGTCTTTTCTGACCACCAGAGTCTCAGGTATATCTTCTCTCAGAAGGACCTGAACCTGAGACAGCGGAGATGGCTTGAGTTCCTCCAGGACTATGACTTTGAGATAGTCTATACTCATGGGAAGGGGAACGTGGTAGCCGATGCCCTCAGCAGGAGGACGGGCATTCAGCTACTTGAGGAGGCGACAGAGCAGCTAGCCTCCTTACAGATATCCTTCGTGGATAGAGACGGAGCAGCCTTTCTTCAGTCTCTCACAGTCTCTCCTCCACTTCTACAGCGGGTCAGAGAGGCTCAGCTTGGAGACGCTGACTGTGAGACCCGGCGTGCACTGATATCCTCAGGTCAGGCGCCTGATGGCTTCTCCCTTGGAGCAGAGCACGACATCCTTTTCAGAGGAAGTGCCTTCGTACCAGTCGCTTTACGAGAGGAGGTGTTGAGAGAGTTTCACACTTCTCCCTTGGCGGTGCATCCCGGAGTGGCGAAGATGTACCAGGATCTCAGGCGACAACACTGGTGGCCGGGCATGAAGAAAGCTGTGGCAGAGTTCGTTTCACGATGCCTCACCTGCCAGCAGGTGAAGGCAGAGCATCAGGTACCAGCAGGCTTGGTACAGCCCTTGGAGGTCCCGGAGTGGAAGTGGGATGGCATATCTATGGACTTCGTGATTGGACTTCCACGTACTTCCAGAGGTCACGACTCCATTTGGGTGATTGTCGACCGACTCACCAAGTCGGCACACTTCTTACCCATCAGAGAGCAGGGCTCAGTGGAGAGCTTGGGACATCTTTACGTCCAGGAGATCGTACGGCTTCACGGTGTGCCATCGTCTATCGTCTCCGATCGAGATGCTCGTTTCACTTCCCGGCTTTGGAAGGGGTTGCAGGAGGCGTTCGGGACGCGGCTCCATCTGAGCACAGCCTTCCACCCTCAGACGGATGGTCAGACGGAGAGGACCATACAGACACTCGAGGACATGCTCCGTGCATGTGTTCTCGACTTTGGTCGCAGCTGGGAGGACCACCTACCCTTGGTGGAGTTCGCGTACAACAACAGCTACCACTCCACCATCGGGATGGCACCATACGAGGCGTTGTACGGCAGACCCTGCAGATCACCGTTGTGCTGGACAGACCCTGGGGAGTCAGCACTCGTGGGACCAGAGATGGTCCGAGCCACGACAGAGAAGGTCCAAATCATCCAGGAGAGGATGAGGACAGCTCAGAGCCGGCAGAAGTCATATGCTGACAGGAGGCGGAGGCCACTAGAGTTCGAGGATGGCGACCACGTCTTTTTGCGTGTCTCACCTCGACGTGGTTTACGGAGATTTGGCCAAGGCAGCAAGTTGTCTCCACGCTTCATCGGGCCTTTCCAGGTCCTCAGCAGGATAGGAGAGGTGGCTTATCGCCTGGCTCTACCACCTCAGTTGCACCGGGTGCACGACGTCTTCCACGTGTCTCAGCTGAGGAGATACGTGCACGACCCGACGCACATCATCGACTTTGGGGAGCTGGACGTGGACGATGGGGCGACTTTTGCGGAGGTCCCAGTGGAGATCGAGGATCGATAGGAGCGGGTCCTACGTGGGCGGTCGATTCCTCTTGTGCGCGTCAGATGGCAGCACGGGAACCTCCAGGAGAGCACTTGGGAGCGGGAGGCTCAGATGCGTGCTCAGTACCCCCATTTGTTCCCCTAGTTTTTGATGTATCTTTACGGGGACGTAAAGCCCTGAGGTGGGAGTAATGTAAAGACCCGCAAATTTCAAGGAAATTTTTTTCTTAATTTTCTTTGGAATTTTACAAGAGCGCAGCTTCAGACGGCACCTGATTCCGAGGCCCGGTGTGCCCGGAATCAATTTCCGAAGTTTGGATCGGGTACGTTCAGTGAACGGACGAGCGGGTTTTTCTATCTTTTGAACCGGTGCCCGGAATCAAATTCTGAGGGCACCGATGAAATCGCAGCGCCGGTATTTGCTTAGAAACGCCTCTTCCAGAGTTGCGTTTGCTCAGACGTGGTTTTTAAATTTTGGGGCTTAAAGTGAGAAATAAAATAAAATTTGTGCGACAACTTTATTTTATTTCACTTAAGCTGCTTGAAGCCACTTAAAGACGGCTTGAACTGTGTTGAACTGGATAGGATGCTATCCAGAAATATCCTACCCCCTTGGTAGGATATTTGTGAGGTGGGGCCCGCACGAGCCCCGCCGTTTCTTTCGCTAAGTAATGCACCCGCGAAAACCCGTCAAAGTAACTGAAAAGTCAACCGACGCGTTTTCTTTAATTTCTTAACAGACCATTTAATTGGGCGGTTTATTTCGTGAATTAAATGGGCTGTTTCATTCGTTGAATTAATTCAACGAATTTAATGGGTCGTTACTTACGCGTTTGCGTTCGTTGGCAAAATAATAAAATAAGACCAACTCTTTCTTTTGGAGGATTACTCGTTGTGCGAGATTCTCTGGGCCTCCACCTTCCCCGCGAAGAACGCGAAGAACGCGAAGAACGCGAAGAACGCGAAGAACGCCGGCGACCGGAATTCGACGACGCACACCGAGATCTGCGACGTCGACGAGCTTTACCCGCGACGTTCTTCGACGACGCCTCTTCTTCCGCGGCCGATCCTCGTTCGGCAACTAAGGTGAGAATCAGATCGTTTAAATTCTCCCTTTTTAAATTTCATGGCAACGGATTTAATTAATTAAATCTGTTTGTTCTTGATCCGGAGATTGGCAACGCGACGCCGGATACCGCGACGACGCGACGATCTCCTTCATCCGCGACGAGCGATTCCGCGATGACCTCTCGTCCGACGACGACGACAAGGTAAGGGTTGATTTGAAATATTTTGTTTTCCCCGTGTTTATTCTTTTAAAGTAAAGAACATGATCTCCGACAATTTTAAATTATTTAAAATTGTTGTTGATTATTTTCTTTTCCTCCTGTGGTTTATGACTAACGCGGAGGGTGCGGGTCTAACGAACAAGACCCGACAACCCTCCGCCGATCTCTTTTGTTGTGCGGATATGGCGGACGATGATGAACCGCGCAACAGGGGCGATCTGTTGAACCCGCAGTGAAGATCGACCCCCGGGAGGAGCAACGGCGCAGACGGGAGGTGAAACGGGCCACCGGAGCAACTCCGGCGGCCCGCGGAAGGTGGCGGCGGCGCGGGTCGCCGGCGACCGGGGGCGGCGGCGCCCGGCGCGCCGCCGTGGAGAAATTCCGCCGCGGCTGAAGCCGCGGCGGCGGCGGCCGGTTCCACGACCGCGCGGAACCGGGGAGGGACGCGGCGGCCCGGCCGCGTCCGCGTGACAGGCGGCCCCCCGCGGGGCCGCGTTTCCTTCAAGCCGCGGGTCAAACCCGCGGCGGCGGCTCCTTCGGCCGCTCGGCCGAAGCCGAGCCGGCCGGTCCGGTCGCCCGGGTCGGGCCGACCCGGTTCGGGCCGACCCGGTTCGGCCGACCCAGGGGGGGTTCGGGCCGGGTCGCCCCGGGCCCAGAACCCCGTTTTCGGGCCTTCTTCGGTCTTTCGCCCATATCTTGGTCCTGGGACCTCCGATTGACAAACCGTCTGCGGCTACGCGATCCTTGGATCGAGACGGTCGTTTCGGTATATTACACTCAAGGTTTCGGAAGACTTTGGGTTCGGCCGGGTTGGTTCGTACACGAAACCAACCGGGCCCTCGGAGCGGAAACGCTCATAACTTGAGCTGCGGACGTCCGATCGACGTACCGTCAGCTGTGGTAGTTTCCTCTAAGTGAGACAGAACTTTTGGCATACTCCGCCCGAGGATCGGAAACAGGCAGAGTACGGTCGGGTTGGTTTTGCCCTAAAAACCAACCGGGCCCCTGGGACGAAAATGCCAATAACTCTCAGACCGGGCGTCCGATTGACGCGCCGTCTGTTGCGTTGAGATCCTGTTGTCGATACGGAACTTTTGGATACATCAACTTCGGACTACGTGTCAGTTGATGTATCAGCCTCTCGGCTCGTGGAGCGGACCCTCCTAAACGAGCTCGCTAAGTGCGGGAACCCTAGCGCTGGCTGTGACTTCGACGGCAGAGCAGAGATCCTCCGTGGACTGCGACGACGGCAGAGCAGAGATCCTCCGTGGACTGCGACGACGGCAGAGCAGAGATCCTCCGTGGACTGCGACGACGGCAGAGCAGAGATCCTTCGTGGACTGCGGCGACGACTGTGCAGAGATCCTCAGTGGACTGCGTCGACTACTGCACTCAGCGATCCTACGTGGATCAGTGCTACAGGTTCTGTGTGAGCCCGATCCTATGTGGGTCCTTACTACCGGTTCTGTGTGAGCCACTGCCTACAGGTTCTGTGTGAGCCCGATCCTACGTGGGTCTTTGCGGGGGTTAGTACCTATCGATCCTTCGTGGGTCCGACGACTTAGATGGATCAGTGATCATCTTGACGTCATCTGAAAAAGTATACCTGGTTGAGCTGAATCTTATGTTACTCTCCTTTGTGGATTGTGTTGAACTATCCTATGTGGATTTACTGTTTACTCTCCTTGTGGATTTGAGTCTTGCTTTCCTTTGTGGATTGAGTTGTTCTTGAGCTCGTGAGCAGAGCTAGAATTGGGGACTTAGGTATATGTATGGGCATATACCTAAGTCGAGTCAGATGTTACTTCGTGATTGCATCTTTCTGTTGTGCTATATCCTTTGTGGATTTCGGGAGACCTTCGGGGGTCTCGGGGTCCTTACTGAGTAGCTTGTACTCACCCCTGCACGGGCTATGCCCGCACCTTGTTGTGTTGGTTGCAGACGACGGACAGCGCTGATCACGGTTGGGGCGTGGAGCAGGACGGTACCTGGAGGTGGACCACTGGGCGGGACGTGTTCGGAGCGGACGTGGGACCCGAGGAGCCTGGAGGCTATCTGTACCCACCCTTCAGGTGGGATTGCCAGTGGACGACACGAGGCCGCCGTCTTTTCTTCAGTTGCTGTTCTTTACTTTTTCAGTTGTACTTTACAGTTGGGCTTGTATTTCCGGCCCCCTTTACTTTTCTGCACTTTACTTTCCGCTTGCTGACTCTGTGTGGTTGTTACTTATAAAGGCAATGCCTTCCCTGTTTACCGGGAATTTACGCCTTAGTGCTAGTCACCAGCCCCTGGCCTATGGAAGGCGGACTTGGGGTAGTCACGGCACGGGCCCCGAGGACAGGTCGTGACAATTAAATCAATGGAAAACTCAACTTCTCATTCTGGAGGATGTCCAGGTAAATATTTCGGAAACACATCTACATATTTTTTCACAATAGGTACATCCTCTATTTGAACCTTCCTTTCCTCACCCACAATCATTTCAGTCTCTTTATCCCCAATAATTGAATTTAGTTGAGCTACTGGGGGTGGATCTATTTAAGAATTAGGTGGTGGTGATTCTTCTCTAAAGATAATGTGTTCCTTCTTATCATCATCAAAAATCATAACCTCTTTCTTCTTACAATAAATCTTTTCATCATGGTCCGAAAGCCAATCTCTACCGAGGATTATATCAAACTCAATCATAGGTATAACGATGAGATCAACAGATAAAGAACATTTATGTGCTCTAATGGGGAATGATTCACAAAACATTGTTGAAATGATACTTCCCTTAGGAGTTTTAACTGACAACTCCCTTGTTAAATCAAATTGGAAATATCTAATTTTCTTAGCAAACTGGGAAGATATGAAACAATGCGATGATCCAGAATAAAATAATGCATTTCCTAAACTTGAGGAAACCATTAAACTACCTGCCAGCATGTCTTTCGGAGCCTCTGCCTCAGTAGTAGTTATAGCATAAGCTTGGGCTTGATACCTTGGCCTTTTTGAGGTAAGTTCCCCTGACTCTTAGGACATTCATTTTCATAATGTCCAATCTCCCTGAAATTTTAGCACTGAACATCAGTAGCTTCCTTCTTCCCTTTTCAATCACGAGCTTGGTGGCCTTTTTCACCACACTTGTAACAGACACCCATTCCCTTCAATAAAGTACCAGGGTGTTTCTTCCCACATTTACCACAAGATGGATATTCAACCTTTCCCTTCTTCCCCTTATTTCCATTTCCAGATTGATCAGCAGATCTCTTCTTCTCTTGCTTTGCTTTAAAGTCATAAGACTTAGAGAATTCCTTTTCTGTCTCGATAGCACATGAGAAAATATCTTCGTACGATGAGAAGGATTGTGAGACGAATGCTCTATGGAGAAAACGGTTTTAACCCATCAAATAAACGATCAATATTATTTCTTGGGTTACGTATATAATCTATAGCATACCTTACTAACCTTGTAAAGTTAGCCTCATAATTTGTGACATTCTCATCCTCCTTTTGTCTTGGACTCAGAAATTGCCTTTCCATATCAGCTCGATGGTCGCGAGGAAAGTATTTTTCTAAGAAAATATCTTTGAACTCCCTCCATTCCATATTTGATACTTCAAAATCTTCCTTCATGTTTTGAATCAATTACCACCATTGATCAACATCTCCAGTGAGGCGGTAAACTGCCATGATAACTTTTTCCCTTTCACTACTTCCCAAAGCCTGAAATATTTTCTCTAGGGAACTTATCCATTTCTCAGCTACCAATGGATTTGTACTCCCATTGAATGTTGGTGGTTTTTTACTCATGAAGCGATCTAACATTGATCTTACACACTGTGGATCAGGGTGCTCCATACGGGTAAGGTTATTATTCATAACATGATTGAGTTGTCCCAGTATGGTGATTAGTTGATCAGCACCAGTTGCATCACTAGATCCACTATAATTATCTCGAGCAGGAGGGAAATCCCAACATGGAGTGCGTGCATTGATACGGTTTCCATTTCTTTCACTAGGCGCCATTAAAAGAAAATGGCATAAACTAGATCAGTTTATGAATCAAAATACATAATTCCATACTTATAAAACACTTAACATAAATTTAACTATTTATGGATATAATCCATAATCATAAAAAAAAAATTCTTTAGGGAATTATATACTCATAAACCCTTCATAATGGTTTATAAAGAAAATGAGAATTATCCTAAGCATATCTCCCAGGAGTGTCATAACCAAGAGTGTAGCAAAGCCCGTTGTCATGCACCAGTTCCCATTCAAGTCTAGCTCAAAGCGGTGTTTTCGGGTTTTACCCCTAGGTACATCTGTGCCAGATCTGCCTCTACCTGTTCGTATCCATATATGGATGTATTTCTCAAAAAACTCACAAAATATCTATAATACCAAAATTCTTGGAAGTTTTTCTATACTAATCTTCAATGTCCATCTTAGGTCTATGTGCTCTAATCAGAGTTTATCTAAATATAGCTTCCAAGGTTTGTACTAAACTTCCTCTGATACCAACTGTAACGCCCCAACCCCAGTTACCCAGAGTCGGTGAATTATTACATAACATTGGCATGATCACAAGAAAGATCAATTCTCGAATGACCGATTAGTTTAGTAGCCTTGGAATTACTAGATATATTCATAAATTTTACAATACATCATAAAATTAAAAACTACAAGAATATAGTCTCCATATTCCACACTCTTATCCCATTATACTATCCTTGTAAGTCATTAATAAAATACTTCTTCACATCCTGGGAAAAATAAAACATAGAATGGGGGTGAGCTCAAATGCCCCGTAAGGATAACAATATATCGGAAAATTTCATAAATAAGCATAAACATTTAAGGCAATGTATAACTAAAACAAAAGCCTTTTAAAACATGAAATTCAACATAATATGGAATAAATAAAATGAAATAATTCCATATACTTATTCACATGGATATTCTACTAGTTGAATAATCACATGCAATATTAATAACCACTTTCATAATGATGGAATGCATAATTCCAGACTATCATAACCACATAGCCAAGGCCTCATGCCAAGACTACAAATAATATTTTGTCAAGGCCTTGTGCTAAGACACTAGTTTGTCTCATGAGACCTACCGATGCATCGAGGATCTATATCAGGCTCCACCCATCACTTATTAAGTCTAATGCATTCCTCATATGAACAGGTTTAAACATAACATAAACATTCGTATTAAAACTAGCATACAAATTGTCAATACTTTTTCCATAAACAATGAATGGTATAAAAATAACACATCCATAGTCAAACATATCACAAAAACTTTAATACAATATATAAGTTTTGTTTCTTAACAAATCAACTTCAGATAAGCTTAAAATCCATCAAAGGATGTTGACATAGATGAAATTAAAACCATTTTGAGAGAAATATCTCTTTTTTTAAAATCATTTAAAAGTAACATAATTATAAAAGAAGACATTTAATTTGAAAATATTCTTATAATATTCTAAGGGAAGCTTCAACGATCTTATAATGGTGGAAAATATCCGCACCCGCCGTATAAGTTAAAAAAACATTCTTACCTTAATTCTGTCGAAAAGGTTAAAAAGGACCTTGTTTAGAAAACGACAGCAAGATTCCTTTATAAAATTGTGATAAAAATTAAACAAGGGTATAAATGACTTTTTCCCATAGTATTTAAAATAGTAAGAATGATTTTAAATACATTTTTAAGAAACATGGATGTGGATGATAAAGAGGTCCTAGTAGATAATCACGTATAAACAACCTCAGATATTGAAGAGATTGTGAAATAAACCCTTACCTTGTACTTTTACTTAGTTGATGGTATGTTAAACTCCTGTATAATAGTTAAAACATTGTTATTAAATTATACAGGAACCATATACATAATTATGATATCATATATCATCTTTTATCATTGATTTGTTAATAATATCTTAGTATTATCATTGTTTCAGGTGTGAACTTACTCGTTTTCTTCTATTACATAAGTCGTGTTTGTTATGGATAGGTTGTACCTTATTCATATCCAGAATGAAATAAAGTTCTTAAACATTTCTTTTAATCATCAAATGAGAATTAGTCTTGAATGGATACGATTGGGAATGAATCTCATCGCGTTCGTGGTGACGGTAGTCCGTACGTACGCATGAGCGACAATATCATTCTTTTGATATTAAAATAATATATAATTGGATGTTATATCATATATACAGAATCATTAACATGTTATATTTATTATTTACATAAATTACACATCATTATTATACCCATCCAAATAATAATATATTGAATAACAATTAAACCACGACGTGGAGATGGTAAGCTGTACGTACGCACGTATGGTGACATGTCATTCAAAGGATGGATAGATTACTGAATATGGTTGTACCATATTTATAATAATATCACAGTATATAGGAGATACTGGATTTATTATTTTAGAATGGGAATAACAATGAAAGAAGATGTTTAAGAAGAAATGAATTTGAAAAAAGGTGGTGAAAACCTTACCTCTTCTTCGGGTTCTTCCTTTTGATTTGATCAAAAGGGATCCATAGGTTGGCTTTCTGTTCAAACTTAGTCCTCTAGGTTGTAGTGAGGGAAGTTTAGAGAGTATTTGGGCAGGTTTTGGCCGATACAAAAGGCTTTGAATGTGTGAAATAGTGATATGGGGGAGTGCCCTTTTATAAGAGGGTTGAGGGGCACCTTTGGAAAAGCTAGAAATATTATTTTATACTAAATTCATATTTGGTTTCTAATGGATCCAAAGTGTATTATTTAATTTTTAAGGTCGGGATGGGTCGAAAAACACTCGACTAATATAATTTAGATAGGTTTGGGTCATTATATTAACCTTATGTTTTAGATTTAACTCTTAGTTAATTAGTTTGACACTTACCATGTCACATTGTATTTTTATATTCAATAGTTAATAAACTTTCTATATACCTGAAAGAGACCCCCAAGTGGTCCATTAATGATACACCTATCATGATATAAGTCTCTTGGCCGAACCATCAATTTTTAGGAATTTAATATCAATTAATAATATTATATTTGTTTTAAAAACTCTTTTATGTCAATTTTGACACTATTGGGTATTATGTTTTTGATAATTTCATAACAGAATTATTACTTCGAAACAAATTCATATAACCAATCCTAATGTGTCATATTAACCTAGAAAATTTGTGTAATTCATAAAAAGTCTCAAATTATATTTATTTGAGTATTTATAATATCAATTATTTTAATTTTTCACTATTATGGTAATTACTGCATCATCATTTTGTCATAAATAAATTAAATTATTTAATGTCTAAAAATTATAAATAAAATATAATTACGTAGTAAATCGTTTTATATTTCTAATGAATATTTATAATCGAATTTATATTATGTGTAAACCTGTATTAAAAATGTTTTAGTTGTAAAACATTGATTTTACCTCTTTTAACTCTTCTTTGAATTAAATAATAATAAATGTCCTAATCTAATCCAAGTGGACCAAAGAGGTTCGTATTTTATTCATAAGGTTCTTTTGGTCGAATTAAGCTTATCCAATAGAATTGGGACATGTTTAAGGGTAATATTAATATCATTTTTACCCTTAATTATCCTATTTACTTTTAACCATGGTAAATAAAAGTAAACATATACTATTCACGAAAAATTATTTTCATGTCATTGAACCAAATTTTACTCCTTGATATTATCAATGTCTCTCGGATTTCGAAATTCCACTCACAAAAGCGGTAAAATTATGTTTTATGAAAAATTCAGTTTTTTAACTACCACTTAGTGGTTTCACTATTCATTAAAAAATGAAGTTTTTCAGAAAAATACCAAAAATTCACCCTAGGCTAATTTCGATATTCCAAATCCAAAAATAAAGTCCATTTTGAAAAATAAAATATATAAATTTCAAAAAGTGGGTATTAATATTTATAACGGCTAGTTTGATTGGTTGTGGTGTGTTAGAACTCGATGATGCATACAACACACGCTATTGCATTATTCAAAGAGAAGAGTTCCGTAGAAGATTGGGGTGTTACAATCCAGGATCTGCTACACTTACATCATGACAGCCTATCAGTGGCATAGTACACTGTGAGATTCAATAACCTCTCATGCTATTCCACCGACATGGTACGAGACCCATTATTCTGGGTCATGACCTTTGGGTAGGGTCTCTTGTGGGAGATCATAGAATCGATGATATAGCTCAATATCCCGATGCAGGATGGTGTGATCGAGAAAGCATTATTGGTGGAGAGCTTCTTATCTGAGAAGGAACATACAGTGAAAGCCACCATCAGACGGAAGGTAGCCGAGTCATCCACAACAGGCAGTAGGTAGATGACATAGAAGTCCAAGGGGGAAAGACCTTCTATAGGAAGACCCCAGGATATAGGGTTGGTGGTGCAAAGCTCGTGAGGTAGAGGAGGTCTTCTGAGGTCTAAATCCTGTTACTCTTATGGAAGATAGGGACACATGGCTTGTGACTATCAGGATTCTCGCAGATATGATCAAAAAATGAATGAAGGACATCTGAGACAGTGATCGAGGATTGAGTGAGAGAGTTTGTAGGGTAAAAATGTGGCAGATGAGCAGGTTCTTTAGTAGGTGGTGGACGGCGGTTTGAGGTTCTACCACCACTACCCCTAGGTGGTCTACCCTGACCATAGAGAGAAGGTGGAAAGGGACAAGCTCAACATCAGGTGGTAGAGGCCTACGACCACGGTGCTCCAGAGATGATTAGAGGTACGATCTGTGTCTATTCTACCATAACTACAGCTCTTATAAACATAGGTTCCAGTCACTCTTTTATTTCCATGACATTCATTTGGAGATCAATGATTCTGATTGAGCCGTTGGCTCGATCCTTACAATTATAGACTCCTACAGGAGAAGATTCGATGATTACACACTGGTGAAGACATTGCGAGCTCACTTTAGGAGGGGGGAGCTTCAAATGGGATCTCCAAGTTGCAGCATCAAGGCCTTACAACGTCATCTTGGGTATGGGCTGGCTATCCACTATCCTTGTTCATATTGACTGCTTTAGGTGCATAGTGTGGTGTTTCCGCATGGATGGGGCTATGTTTTTCTTCACCGGTGAGAATGTAACCTTCACAACACATGATGGACTTACTTGGAGGAGGGTGTAGTCGATCACTCATTAGTTGGCTAGCCTTACCCTTAGAGAAGTTGAAACGAGAGGTCTGATTTATCTTGTAGTGGTGGACCAGAATGTTGATGTCTTTCCTGATGATATTCTAGGACTACCTCATCGTAGAGAGGTAGAATTCAAAATTGACATGTACCCTAGGATGACACTAATATCTACACCAGCATATCATATGGCCCCTACAGAGCATCGTGAGTTGTGGGTACAATTGGAGGACTTGAAGAATAAGGGGTTCATTAGGCCCAGAGTTTTTCTATGGGCATCCTCAATTTTTTTCGCCAAGAAGGCGGATGGGAGTCTTATGTTTTTTGTGGATCATCGGTTTCTTAACCAGGTGACCGTGAAGAACAAGTATCCACTCCCGAGGATTCATGACCTCTTCAACTAGCTGAAGGGAGCATGATGGTTTTCGAAGATAGACCTCAAATCAGGCTATCACCAGCTCAAGGTACGAGATGAGGACATTCCTAAGACACTATTCAGATTTCGGTATGGCGATTACAAGTTCTTGGTGATTCCCTTAAGCACGACCAATGCTCTGGAAGTGTTCATGGGGCACATGAACAAGATCTTCTATCCATACCATGATCGATTGGTGGTGGTCTTCATTGATGACATCTTGATATACTCAGCGTTAGAGGAGGAGCACGTCATGCACCTATAGTTAGTTCTGAATACACTTCGAGAGACCCATATTTATGGAAATCTCTCAAAGTTATAGTTTTCAATATAGGAATTCCACTTCCTGGGGAATGGTATCTCGAAGACAGGAGTTGTAGTGGATCCTGCGAAGATTGAGGCAGTTCTTGCTTGGGATCCACACAGTAGTGTGACCGAGGTGTGATGTTTCCTAGGATTGGATGGGTACTACCAGCGATTCGTATCAAAATTTTCCATATTTTCATCACCCTTGTATGCTTTGAAAAAGAAGGTACATCCCTTTGTGTAGATGGAGAGATGCCAACATAGTTTTCAAGAGCTGTGGCAGAGACTGACAAGTGCCCCCATCTTGTGGCTACCAGAAGAGGTCGTTGGGTATGTAGTCTACTACGATGCATCAGGGATTGGTATGGGTTGTGTCTTGATGTATGAGCGAGAGGTGATCTCCTATGGCTCACTAAAATTGAGACAGCACAAGCAGAACTATGCTACCCATGACTTGGATTTAGAAACAGTGGTCTTTGTGCTAAAGATGTGGGAACACTACTTAATTGGTGAATGTTTTACAGTCTACTTTGAACACAAGTGTATCTGATATATCTTATCACCGAAGGAATTGAACCTGAGATAGCAACAATGGCTAGAGTTCCTCTAGGACTACTACTTTGAGATATTTTACAATCCTAGGAAGGGGAACGTAGTAGCAGATGCACTCTGCAGGAGGTCTGGTTTACAATTGCTGAGTGAGGCGACCGAGTATCTAGCTACATTGCTGTTATCCTTCATGGATAGTGATGAATATGATTACCTCCAATCCATGTTAGTTACCCCCACTACATTAGCAATTAAGAGAGGCACAATTTGGGGATATAGAGTTCAAGGCTCTATGTGCTTAGATATCCTCATGATAGGCTCCTGATGGATATTCTGAAGGTGGGGATCACACCATCTTCTTCAGAGGATGCACCATGGTACTAGTGATGCTATGAGAGGAGGTGTGGAGGGATTTACATACACCCCCTTTGGAAGTATATCCTGGAGTGGAGAAGATGTACCAGGTCCTCCGACGTTAGTACTGGTGGCGATGGATGAAGAAAGCAATGGCAGAGTTTGTACCACAATGCCTCACTTGTCAAAAAATGATGGTAGAGAATCAGGTACCAACAGACTTAGCTCATCCCCTTGAGGTACCTAAGTAGAAGTGGGATGGTATATCCATAGACATTGTGAAAGAGCTACCACGTAAGTCTAGGGGCCAAAATTCCATCTGGGTGACTGTTGACCGACTCACCAAGTCATCTCACTTACTACCCATCCCTGGGTAGGGATCGGTAGAGTTATTGGGAATCCTCTACATATAGGATATTTTATGGATACATGAGGTTCCATCGACAATCTTCTCATATTGTGACTATCATTTTACATCCTACTTGTGGAAGGGATTACATGAGGTGTTGGGGACTCAGATACACTTGAGCACTACCTTTCATCCTCAAATAGATTGTCAGATGGAGTAGACCATTCAAAATCATGAGGACATGCTTCGTGATTGTGTCCATGATTCTGGTCGTAGTTGGGAGGACCACATTCCACTAGTGGAGTTCACTTAAAACAATAATTATCACTCCACCATCAGCATGGATCTCTTTGAGGCCCTAAACGGGTGACCTTGCAGATCAACTCTTTGACGGACAGACCCAGGGGAGTTGGCACTATGGGTCAAGAGTTGGTACAGGCTACCACCAAGAAGGTGAAGATCATCTAGGTGAGGATGAAGAATGTACAGAGATGAAAGAAGTCTTATGCCGACAGGAGATAGATACCCTTGGATATTGAGAAGGGAGACAATTTCTTCCTATGGGTCACACCCCGACGAGGATTTTAGAGGTTTGGCTGAGGCCACAAGATATCTCTAAGGTTAATCGAACCTTTCAAGATCCTCAACAGAGTAGGAGAGTTGGCAGACCATCTATCTCTTCCCCCACAAATGCATCGTGTGCAAAACGTTTTCCATGTATTTTATCTGAGGAGGTACATGCATGATCCATCACACATTATCGGCTGGGGAAAGATGGAAATCGACGTTGGGGAAACGTTTGCGAAGTTCTTGGTGGAGATAGAGGATCGATAGGAGTCAGTCCTTCATGGGCAGTCAATTCCTCTAGTGTGAGTTCATTGGCAGCACAGGAACCTCTAGGAGAGCACATGGGAGATGGAGGCTCATATACATGCACAATACCCCCATTTGTTCCCATAGTTATGTTGTGGCTTTTGGGGACAAAAATCCATAATGTGGGGTGAATTTAAAGACCCAAAAAATCCATATAATTTTTTTAAAATTATTTGGTAATATTACGAGTTTGTGAAAATTGACGACACTTGATTTTGAGGCCCGGTGTGCCTGAAATGGAATTCTGAAATTTTTTTAATGTACGTTTAGTAAACACACGAGCGGAGTTTTCCAACTTTTGAATCGGTGCTTATAATTGAAATATAGGGTAACCGTTAAACTCACGACACCAAGATTCACTTAAAGGAAGCTTAAATTTGTTTGGAAAAGTTATGTTCTAGATTTACAAAAAAATAACAAAACATGTTTTCTTTGTAACCATTGAGTGGCATGGTGGGACCAGAGAGTTAAATGAGTCATTCAAGGGGATGACCCTTGGGTTGTGTAACCTTGTCATTAGAACATTAAATGTAGTTCATAAATGAACTATATTAATGTTATGAAACATGGTTGGTTTCCTCATCTATTTAATTGAAGCTCGGGCACAGGTTTTTGACACTACTATGAGGAACCTCTAGTGAAGTATCACGACATCTTTCCCTGATAGAGGACGGAAGCTTGGGAGGGAATGATCCGAGGTCAATGAACGTCGATGAATTCATCCAATGATGATTTTTCTCCTACCACAACCTCAACATCACCCAACAGATCACGAGGTAGGGGATTTTTTCTTTCATTCAAGTGAATTATTTTTATTTTCCTAATACTAGAAAATGTGATGAACGCGAATCATGAAGAATGATTTGATCCACAATTCCAATGTAATTGCAGGATTTTAGGTTTTTTTAATGTGTTTTTATTTTGTCTTTGATAATTATTTACAACACCCCCCTTTGATATGATGCTAATGCGGAGGGCACAAGCTAAATAAACTAGGCCAGGATGCTCCGACCCTTCATTTTTGTCATGTTCTTTGCAGGAGAATTTTTTAATTTCAATAAAACACAAATAAAAGGGTCATTCTAGGACATCAACATTCAGGGAGGCCCGTAGGAATAGATGTGAGTGAAAACGAAGCTCCAGAGCATCACCAAAGCCCCGAGGAAGAAGCACCAGTGCGACACCAACAAACAAGGGTGGAGGCCGGCAACCACCGACCATGGTAGAAGGGTGACGCTGTGGTGGACCGCCGAAGGGGTGACCCACACTTATATGGCTGCGTTGGCGGGAGGGCGGTGTGTTGTCGCATGCCATAGGTGGAGGCCACGACATCAAAGCTACAGCAGAAGGCGAGGTGGCCCGCTCCTTGCAGATCCTACAAATAGGAAGGCGACACCATGTGGCCCTGCCGATTAAATAGACGAACGACTATTTGATCCGTTCGAGAACGATGCGTCATGTGACCCCTCACGTGGGTTGTGCCCAAAGGGCGGGCCAGGCCAGTCCGCTGCTGAACAGGTCGAGCCCGCTGCGACCCAGCCAGTTCGGGCCAGGATGGTTCACAGCCCAGCTAGTTGGGGTCGATCCAGTTCAAACCCGAGTCAAACCTGGACTGAATTTGTTCTGCCCAAGATGGGTGGGTTGGGTTGGTCTGACCAGGTGGGACCAGACCAAGACCCTCTTCAACCCATATATGCTTAAAAGGGTTTATCTTACAAACTAGACGCTTGTTTGAAGAGCCATCCACGGTGTTGGAGTCCTTAGGATGAGATGGTCCTTTTGAGATACTCCACCTGAGTTTTGGAGAAAGTTAGATTACGGCTGGGTTGGATCAAACTATAATCTAACCGGGATCTCGGCACTAAAATTCCTACAACTCTCAGACCGGGCATCCGATTGATGCACTGTCTGTTGCATTGGAACCCTTATGACATGAAGTATAATTGTGTTACTTATTAGTGGGAATTAGTGCTGGTTTAAGTACGCACTATGTCATGAGGATCAAATCCTACCAAAATAAAGGGTACTATGTATGAGAATCCAGTGGTTGGCTGAGACCTGAAGAATGAATAACAATCCTGTGCAGATCAGAACCCATCGATCTTATGTGTATCAGCACCTATCGATCCTATGTGGATCAGCAACTAGCGATCCTGTGTGGGTCTACACCTACTAATCATCTATGGATCAACACCTAGCGATCCTATGGGGATCAGCCTTGAGCGATCCTATGTGGATCCATAGTAGAACCTTTGACAAAATAAGATAATCTAGATTTAGGTATAATAATATGTACTTCTGTACTTAATTTTTACCTGGTTTGAGCTGAGTCTTTTTCTTTGTGCTTTGTGATTGAGATCATGCTTTTTGGGTTTCCTTTATGGAATTCTAAGAGTCCTTTAGGGGTTTTAGGGTACCTATTGAGTATTGTTATAATCACCCCTACACGGGCTTCACCCGCACCTTGTTGTAACTTGTGTAGATGACGGACAGCCTTGACTGAGACTTGGGAAGCTAGGACCTGACAGAGGACGGTGGTGACGGTTGATGTGGAGAGTTGTGGAGATGAGATCTACCATACCTTTAGGTATGATTTATTGTGGATGATCGCAGTAGCTATTTTCTATTGTAGTTGTATCTTTCTAGTTGGTCTTCTATTCTAACCCCTTTACATTCAGTACACACTTTTACTACTGTAGTTTTACTTCATTGTTGCATCTTGTTGTGTTATTGGACTGTGTGTTTGTACAGGTAAAAAGTCAATGCCTTCCCATTTTAGGGATATGCCTTTCTAGTTCTTGTCACCAACCCCTGGCCTATAGAATACGGGCTTGGGGTAGTCACTGCACGGGCCCCGGGGGATGGTTCGTGACACTTTTCTTTCTTATTGAATGAGTCTTTTCATTTATATCTCTATTAAATACTCCTAGATAAATGTTAGAAAGGGATAGATGCTACATAATTCCTGCACCAAATATAATTTTATGTATCCTAATAGGTCATTCCGTGACCCGAACTATTTCCCTCAGAAGATGTATGGGTTCACATATTTTGGTGCATTGAACTAGATTTTTGAACTGCTCGAGAATGCATGATCATGAGGTGGCCTCCCAATTTTTCTCATAAGCACCATGTCATATTTAATTATTACTAACAATAGTGGGTTATATTCTAAAAATACCATTGGAATGTTTATTTCAAATTATCATGGAACATTTGGGCCTATATGCAGTGGTGGTTCATTGGTGGATGCAAAAAAAGATGATCTATGTTATCATATACTATTATAGTGATAATAAGATATTTTCATGGTGTCTTCTGTTTTTTTTTTCTATTCCACATCCATTTTCTTATAAATATGGTGTTATGATTAGTCTGACCATTTTCCAAGAATAGGGATTCCATATTGAATTATTATATCTATTACCTTAAATACATCTAAAGGATACACAATAAGATTTATATTCTCATAAGAATATATTTTTAATAGAAACTATCATGTGACTAGATATTTATTTGATAACTAAACATCATGGTGGTAAAATTAGAAAAAAAAACTGTTAAACATAATTTTTATAGAATAAAGATACCATATCCACGAACTAAAGTGGAGTATTTAGTTATCAAAATCCACAATATTGTAAGTCATTGAACATGATCCACCCTGTTCAATTGGGTGTGGTGGTAGTTCACACCAATCATTCATATCTTCTTTAGATTTATGAAAATGACTTGGGTAATGTCCAATATTTTGGCACTTATGGAATTGGAACCTTAGTGGTAGCGTTGGACTCATATTTTACAATCCCATCGTGCTAACTGGCCTCATAATTTTCATATTAGAGTTTAATGCTTGATGAACTCCTCTACCAAAAGTAATGTATTTTTTAGTCCCCTTACGAAAATTCACATTGTTCTTTTTTTTTGACATATAATAAATTGAACATTTTTTTCTTTATCATATTAATCACTTGATCCTTCATGAGAATCCATCCTTCTGTTATTTGGTTTGTTTTGAACTTCATCTATGATCACATTTTAAATCATATTCCATGATATCTAGTTTGTAATAATCAAGAGATTTGTCATTACATCTATCATTCCAATGGGTTGTTCTTTTATTTAATCTCTACATTGTCCTTCATACCAATGGTTCATTCTACTTCAATAAGTTTCTAAAACCAAAAGGGTTTACATGAGGGATGAAACATTTACAATGTGAGGATATTATCATAATGAAAAAAGGAATTTCATCCATAATACATTTTATTATTTTACATTATCACGCTAGCATATAGTCCTTTCTATTAAACTTATATAAATCATAGATTGACTTAGGCTACTTAATTTTTGGTTATGTTATGATTTTCAACCCAATCCCTCATTGTAACTAGTAAATAAAACCTTCATAGTGGTTCATAATGAGCATATGATCAACAAAATAATATATTTAAGGAATTTCAACCTAGTATTATAGTTAGGAATCTTTATCATTCATTAGTTCATGATCGATTTAATACCATTTCCACCCTTCTCTAGGTTATTTCCACTAGGTACATGTGTTATGAAGCCTGCATCCAATTTTAGTATGTACACATGGATGCATTTATAATGAAAACCATCAATTCAAAACATCACTTATATTTCAGGATATCATCCAATACATAGGATGATATATAGAGTTTTTAAAAAGGTTCTATAACCATAATACTAAAGGTAACTAAAATAATATAAAAAAAGTAAAAAAATCTAAAAAAATAACTAAATCCTACAATGATATCCATTATAGCGACCCGTGATAAAATTATCCTAAGAAATAAAATATTCTCAAGATTTAAATAATATATATCACAAATAATGACATTACCCAAAGATAGAATGGTTTATTTTCTTGGGTATTAGCTATATAAACAACATACTTTACTAATCCTGAAAATTTTGATACGTAAGCATGATCTTATAGATCATTTCAAGACACATCACATGATACAATCATCTTCATAACATAGGGATTGAAAACATAAGAAATGGGTGATCTCAAGCATTCAATAAAGGAAAATTAATATTGAAAAATTTTAGATCATAAACATTAAGGAGGAAATGAAGAGGAAATAAATATATTATTAAAATATAACAAGACCATGTATGATAATCCCGAAACCTGATAGAGCAATATAAGATCATAAAATATTATTAATGAATTATAAAATATATTTCATGGAATAAATAGATATCATTAATCATAGAACACATGATCATGATATAAAAGTGTGAAATAAATTTTTAATAATGCCTGAATGGCCTGAATCCCTTTTTTATTTGGGATAATACCCCTTACAAAGGATTAAGGGGAACCCTTACAAGGATCTTTGTCTTAGAGATTACATGACCAGAAGGTTTTGGACATTACCTAACCCATAGGTCTTAGAGGAATTTATCCAAACTATAACTACATGGTACTGCTCCTCCCCAACTTCTACTTTATAAATGCACATGATCTGAATCCTCATCTAGAGTCTTCTCCTTGTAGATTCTGATTTCTCTATTAAGCACAATTTCATGTATCCCGAAAGCTTTAAGGTGACCTGATGTCCTTGAGGTGACCTGAAGGCCTTGAGGTGGCCCAAAGGCCTTGAGGTAGCCTACTTCAGGACTGAATATTTACTGATATATAAACTTAAAGCATTGAATTGATGGTAAATATAGACCTCAAACCAAAATAATCCACACATATATATACCACATAAAATAAATCATTTTACAAATTTAAGTAAATATTGGAAAACCGATGGGTTTATTAAACATAGCACATAACATGATGTTAAGAAATCATAGGATATCAAAATATCATTTCCCAAAAGAATTCATAACATAATTAAAAATACAGGATTCTTAAAATGTCACATTATCAAAGATAATCCTTAGAGGATAAATTAAGGTGAAAAATCAAAATTTTGGACAAAACCTTTTTAAACAGTTTTATAAAAGATAAAGTGTAAATAAATTCAAAAAAATTATTTTTTATAATGGAAGGATAATAATTTTTGGAAACCATATTTTAAGGAGTTACAAGTAAAATATCTTCTATAATATATATGTCTTTAAAATAGATATGTTAAAATTATTTGAAAAAATTAATTTTAAAAAAATATTAAATAATTAATACTTTAAAAGAAATAATTTTTTCAGAAGGTAATGTGAAAATAAGTTTTGAATATTTTACTTTTAAATAAAATATTTGATAGTGGAAACATGAAAAATACATAATGATTTCAAAAGGGAAAGTGAAAATACTTTGATATCATTTAACTTTAATAATAATATTTAATAACGTAAACATTGAAAAAGAAATTTTTTTATCAAACGAAAATGCAGTGTAGATGATAAAACATTTTATTTTGAAATGATAGAAAACCCTTTTGAAAATTTTGATATAACCCTATTGAAAACCCACATCATTAGAAAGATAGTTATAGATTTTTTTATAATTAATAATAGGTAATAAAAGGATCATTGAAGGAAAAAAATTTAGTTTCCACTTGGTAATGGAGAAAATTGGTGGTAAGTAAAAACCTGGGCATGGAATAAAAATACATTAAAATAAATGGGAATTATTCTTAATAAAAATGTATTTTAATAAAACAATAAAATCATAAATGAAGTTGAATTTTTTTGGAAAATTGTTATATTTAAAATAAGGTTTAAATAAAACATAACATTTTTATAAGTCATTATATTTTAATCATGAAACACTATAGAGAAAGAAGAGTCATTATAACCTAAGGAAAGGATCTGAGCATGAAAATCCCAGACATCCTTTGTAAAAATTGAATCAAAACCCCGTGAGGGGTATCAATTTACAAATAAAATTTATTATCATGAAATATATAATAATATTGATGAAAATTTTAATTAGGGAAATATTTACACCATTGAAAAGGAAACATGGTGTATAGGTAAAACATGTCGTATGGTTTTCGAATTTGAGATAATGAAACCCTTATTTTATTTCCATACTTAGTCATATGTGATCTAACCTCCAATTAAATAAAAATAACTATATTAATATACTATTTTATAACTATTATAATTCTTATATATATATATATTTATATTTAATCATATTCTACATGTATATTAGTTAGTTTCCTCATATTTTCCCACAACAAGTGTTTATTGTTTTGTCTATTTGTGGAAGTTTCATAGGAACGATGTTGATATTCATTATTATTATAAATGTTAATAATTAAAAGTTAATTAATTTTAATCTAATGGATTAAAATATAAATATTTATGAATTATAAATTTCCTTTTATGATTACTTTATTATTTATCCTAGAAGGTGAAATTGACAATGAAATTTTTTTGGGTCATTTTCAACCTACAGAGGGTATTTTATTAATTAATTTTTTAAATATTGATGCATCATTTATAGAAAAAATAATTATTTATATATTTATAACATATTATACCCAGAATGTTTTTTTCCTAATTATCTATGATATAATTTCAAAGCATTGTTCAAGTAGGTGGTCAAATTGACCCATTCATGAACATACAATGATTATTGATGATTATGAGATTATTAAGTTATAATATCATTATAATGGTAGCCGAATGATATAATTTAGTTTATAATAGTATGATATATTAAAATTATAAATTAACAATGAGAATAAGTAATGGATATGAAAATATTACAAAATTTTAATTTAATATTTTCTTCTAAATATGATTATTTTAAATGAATAAATTTATGTTAATCATTTGATAATCATATCATTAAAAGTTTATATAATTTCTTTATATTGGAAAGCTAATGATTTCATTTTCCATATTATGGGGAAAAGAAGTAATATGGTTAATAATTTCAAAAAATAAAATATATAATTTATATTAATATTATATATTAAATTTTCAATTAGGAATATACTTGTAGTGTGTGAATGAAAATGAAAAAAAACTACATCGTGTAGGTTGTAGTCCTCACAACACATGATTTTCACTTTCATTTTTCTTAATAGAAAAGAGAGTGTGTTTAATGATTGTACCATAATTATAATAACATAACTATATAATAATGATTCTTATGATATCATTTTAATATGGTGAAATGAAATTTTAGGAAGAGTAAAAGTGTATAAAGAAATAAAATTAAAAAGGTGTGTTTAGGAACTCATACCTCAATACTTGAATTATCACCTTTGTGAAGGGGATTAAGCCTTTGAGGGATGATATTTTTTAATACCATAACCTCATTAAGGTGTATAATAGTTTTAATGAGTGTGTTGAGAATATTTTGGGATGTTAATTTTGGGTTTTTTAGTAGGGGAATTGAGGAGAGGAGTGCCCCTTTTATAATTGAAAAGTAGTGATATTTTTCTAAATACCCAAACTTTTTCAATAATGGGAAGTCATTATAAAACCAAGTGCCAAAAAAATTGATTATATAATATATTTTAGTGAATATATGGTTTATCAAAACCTATACCATTACAAAATAAATATTCTTAAATATTTTGTTCACTTCATCTCTAAGATTACTCACTTTTACCATTTCAGTTTTTACCATGGTAATGAGTTGTTACCTAGGTAATTGACGCTTCAAGACTAAAAATAAAATAATAATTATTATATTATTTTACCCAATTATTATAAAAATGAAATCTAATCTATCAAATAAAAATATTATGTTTGTGGAAAATTAATTTTATCACAAGCACATGTTATGCGCAAAAACCCATTTATTTTAAAAGTATATTTTTAAGAAAAAATAATTATGATTAGGATAGAATTACTAATTTTATTGATTAAAATTAATTTAAAATAAATATTATCATTAAAAAATAATTTATTTAAAAATAAAAAAAATAAAAAACTTCATTTCATCATGTTATAATTAATTAAACCAAACAATCAATCTTTTTCATTAGAAGAGTACCTAAAATTTCAAATAGGTGGGAATGATTATAAATAAAAACTAGTATTTTAGATTGATTTATTCTACATTATAATATATATTTTTATATGATAATTCTTTCTAAATAGTTAAATGTATTCATATAATAAAATAATTTCATAAGAGCGACAACATTAATAAAATTAGAATTTTAACTATTCACCTAATAATTAATTATTTCCAAAAAATACCAAAAACTAATATTAAGTTAATATGACTAAAATGAATCAATAAATGATGTTAAATTTTGTTTTCAGTTCTCATCATAACATTTATATTTTTTTTTAATTAAAAAACAAAATGTAGTGAATAATAATTTTTATAAAAAAATGACTTTTGGTATAATAACTATTTTTATAAAATTACTAATTAATATATTGATCATATATATTATTATGATTCAATAAAAATAAATTTATTTACTTAAAATAAAATTCATATTTCTAAAAAATACATCTACAATCATTATGTGAATTTAGAAAAAATAAATTTTCCAAGTGTATATATATTCTTGATATATCTATATATATTTTTTATTATATTTTTGTATAATCCTAATGTCTACATATATAAAACCTTATGATAACCATGCAAGATCTAATCTTCTAATAATCTATGTTTTTATTGTTTGGTGGCTATTCAACTAACATGGACCTTGGGGTGATCTCCATGAGCTTGAAAATCCCACATATATGGTTTTTATCAAACCATAATTACTTGATTTTGTCTTTGGATTTCTCATGGGAAATCCACAGAGAAGATTCCTCCCATTCAAGTTCAAATAAATGTGCTTCATAATGAAAATTTATGCTTCCACATTCCATTTACTCTTACATTCTTTATTGAAATTCTAGCATGGTTACATCAATTTATATAAAACAATTTAACCGATAAAATTTAATGATAATATTTAACATTAAAAATCTATATAATGGAATTTTTTAAATTTTGTTTTTTTGTTTTATACACTTTATTAAAAAAATGTCTATTTATGGATAATATATAGTGAATTATTTAAAGGACCAGTTTGGGATGTTCCTAACACTGAGGGGGGGGGGGGGGGGGTGAATCGATGTTGGGGACCATTTTACACCAATTTAAACTTTTTATCTCTGTACTTCCTGTCCTATTAGGATCTTGATTCTATTATTCTATTTTACCAATCAGATTCAATAATATTAAGGTAATACAAATACACATATGATATTTTTATAAGGTTCAACACTCAATAAGAGAATCTACGTCCTTTACATGCATGGGAATGACCAATGCATGGATTCTGCAGTATAATGTGATATACTATTATAGTGGGTTGACTTGGAAAACAATATTCTAGTCAATGTGGCTCCCTATAATTGGAGGAGGGAAGGAAATAATCACTTCCTAGTGTGAGTCTCTACACTTGGAGGGGGAAGGGAAATAATCCTATCTTCCTAAACTGGTGATGACCTAGTCCAACTTACAACACCTTGATGGTTCATTATACTACATATGAAGACTATCTTATCCCTATTGATAAGGGTTTGAAACACCAATAGATACTTCCACCTGTTGAGACCTGTTGGATGTCATAGTGCTAATTTTTTATTCGTCTCTTAACTCGTTACATTCCTAGACTAATGCAAGTAAACAACAAATTATTTCTCTGTAGAAAACCTAAAAGATGCATACTCTTTTTCTCCTATATCATCAGTGAAAAACCAGCTGCACTGAGACCCTAAATTCTTCACACATTCTTCTTTAGTGAAAAACCAACTACACTAAGATCACTTTTCTTCTTATTTTAAATAATCAAAAACTGCCTTTATTATTATCAGATCAATGAAGTCTAACTCATCTTAGCATAAACACATTTATTATTCCTTGAGTAACAATCAGTCTCTAAGTGGGAACACTTGATTATTCTTGGACACAATATAATATGAAATTGTGTAGTGTTGTCTTCCCAAGCATTAGTTCACCTAAACTAGATATTCAAAACTATTGTTTTTTCAAATCTCCTTCATGAAGCTCCGTCTCAGAGCTCCTTTTCAGAGAAAAATTCTTTGTAGAGCTAACTACTTTGCAATGCTATGACCTTCGTAGAGCACACACCTTCATGGAGATCTCTGCCTTCACAGAGCTTACAACATTCACAAAGTGAATTTCCTTTGTGAGGCACTTTTCCTTCGTGGTGCTTACAGCCATTGTGGATCCCAGAACCACTGTAAACCAAACTGACTCTACAGAGATCACAACTTCTCAAATCTCACTGAGCCTTTACGGAACAACCTGTCAATGCGAAGCATATTTCCTTCGGGAACAACTTACTTCATAATACTTTTTCATAATTCAAGAGAACTAAAATTCTCAATAAGTATATTTACTTTTATCTAAGGGTATAAGCTTTTTTATAGGCATTTCCAACCAAATCTAGAACCTTCCATCCACCTGATTAACATGTCATCACCAAATTTCAGAGGTCCAAAATTTCTACAGAAATGCACTCTGTTTCGTGAAGCACTATGGATATTTTTTAGATTCTCAATGATCATCATAATCACAATGTATCCTGTCAAATACTTTCCACCACCATGATGCTCTTTCTTCCTTTATGCCACCACAATTCTCTTCACCTTCACCATCATAATTATCAACCATAATGCTCCATAACTCATCAATTTCCAAGGATCTTCGTAATCACTAAGAACACCTTCAAAATTCTTCATTTCTTTGAGAAATATACTTCATTAACAACATAGTTTCTCCCCATTTCATTTATAAATATTTCATCAGAAGTTCTCCTACCAACTTATGATATTTGTGAAATATAGACCAATAAAGAGTTGTTAGATTTACTGAGGAAAGTATTCAAAATTACCTATCTTCCAGTAGTATCTTTCCTTCCAATCAAAACTAAACATGATTGAAACAAACTTAACTCCAATATCATGCATAGACTTTTCGAATGTCATGCTCATGCATATCCTCCTCTATATTATTTTTTTCACTTGGTTTGGGTGTTATTAATTTATACACATGACTGCATGCATGATGTGTTCTCAACCAAACTAAATGCACACTCGTCTCTTCTTCTCCTCTTCATTCAAATCACATAATTATTTTCTTTTTCATTATCACACTTAGAACTTCACCTT
This sequence comes from Viscum album, assembly GCA_963277665.1. Classification (NCBI taxonomy): domain Eukaryota; kingdom Viridiplantae; phylum Streptophyta; class Magnoliopsida; order Santalales; family Viscaceae; genus Viscum; species Viscum album. The sequence goes on from OY728156.1 coordinate 2,143,494,545, forward strand.
CCACCATTTCTTCTTCATTAATCCTTGGATGGATGATACATTACCATTCTTCATTATTGTAAAAAATGTGTCACATTTGACACAAATTCCATAAACATTAAGATCTTTACATCAATCATCTATTTTGACTTCATAGAGAATTTCCCAAGCATGACATCCAATGAAATGATTGCATAAACATTCTCCAGGAATCCTCATTTCATCCAATATTTATTAAATTTGGATTCATTCTTTATCTCCTTCTTCATTTTTACAATGATTGACAATTGTTGAAAAACAAATACAATCTTCATACACTAAGTGGTCCCAAAAATTATTAGGTTGTTATAAGATTATAATTATTCTTGGGATATTTATTATTACATCTAGTTTAGGATTCCATTATAGTTTAGGGGTATTTCATAGTTGGGTGGTATTTAGATGGATTAATATGGGGATCTTAGTGTCTATTGATCTTAGAACCATATAGATTTTCCCCATGGAGATTAAGATTATACTATTTATGTGATAGTTGATTTATAATTATTGAATTCTAGTTTCATCTTTATTTTCTAGATATTTTTTATTTTGGGGTTTATTATTTATTATATTTTATCTATTTAACTTGAAAGGATAGTAAACATATGAGATGTTTATCCATCAATCTCTTTAAATTTTATTTTTTATTAGTAATATTTTGGATTTTACTCATATTCAAGATGTCGAATTTTCAAAGGAGTTTCTATGAAAAAAGGTATTTAAAATTTATTAAATTTTAATGTAATAAATGGATGTTTTTTTTAAATTTCCATATGATGATTTATTTCATTAAAAATGAAAATATTTGCTTAATAATTTTAATTTTAAAAAATAAAATAAAATGAAGTTACTTTTAAAGGATAAGCATAGTGATTTGGTAGTATACTTTCTGGTCATTATTTTCTCATACCCTTCATCTTACCGGCCCTTAAAGGGATCTTCTATACTGTATCATATAGTTTTTGGATCTCAGTTTAGGTATGTTGGAGGTGGTGAGTGAAGAGGAATCATAAGGGTGGAAGAGATGGGATGTTTTGGTCCTTGTTTTATTTTCATATTTATTCTTTTAGGGTATTATACCACATAAAAATTCTTTTTTGGGTATATATTAGTTTATATTGGTCGAAATATCTTAGAATTTTACATTTTTATATGGAGATATTTTGGTTATGATTGTTGGGATTTTTTGGTCAATGATTTATGTTACATGTTATTCCTCAATTAGTTTTCCTATATTCAAAACTACATATTTAATAGATGTGATAATATGACTTTTGAAATGTTCATTCTAAACATCTAACTGAAAGTTATATGTTTATCCTTATTTTATAAAGTGAATCTATTACCACTTGTGAGAATATGAATTACCAGGAGGATATTTGTTTTCTCATTGAAATCAATGATGTGTTTTAAGCCATGTCACATGATGACTATGGTATTGGATCAGGGGTATCATAGGTTAATTTATAAAAAATGGCATCAAATCCCTTTTACTATTTGGGGAGTCATAAAAGAAAAGAGGTAGGACTATTAGGGCTCACGAGTAAAGTAAAAATATGTGTATAAACATCATTTTTAGTAATAAAAATTGAGTTTAAATGAGATTTCAGTGCTATGTAATTTTAAATTTGAGTTTGATTTACCCTTATTTTATGCGTACAATTCATATTTAAATGTAGTTTAATGTCTAGAATATTTATGTGTATTATTTTTCATATATTTTATAGAATTATTAGAGACTACTCGTTGAGACAATGTGCGATTCCGAGGCATGGTGTTCCCATAATAAATGTTTGAAATATATTAAATATATTAAATAGTGCATGCAATTAGTATTCTAAAAATAGTGTAATATATTCTAAATGGGTTCCTAGATCCAAAATATGAGGGTACTATTGAGTTTATAGTATGTACTTTACCCTAGGCAAGGCCTAACACTGATTAGTTCATGTTAGTTTGCAAAGTTAATTTTTGGACATTTTGAAGGATAAAATAAATTAAGAGTTTATTTTATTATTTTAACAATTCACAGTGATGACACAACATTTATTTCAATTAGCCTTTGTACAGGGATCCATGGTTAATATCATAACCCTAAAAAAATTTGGAGGATCTGGAGAGAACCTATAGAATTCTTTCGATGATAAATGATGATAGAAGTTGGATCGAAGATCAACATGATCTGTTCTTGAAAAATCTTTCCAATGACGATGATGTGATGATCAAACCTCAACTGCAAATGATACAACCCTGAGGTTGTGTGTTATGATTTAAATTCCTTCTTTACCATTCATAGAATTAATGATGAATGTAGATCAACCCATGAATAGGTTGACATGTGGTCCAATTTTTCTTGCGGGATGAGTTGATTTTGAGATTTTAATTGGGGTTGATTTTGAATATTATTTGATTTAGATTTTTGATCACTGTCATGGGGACATACTGAGTATATAACAAATAATGGACAAGTTTTTTTCCCTCGGGTTTGTTTTATGTGAATTTTCTGCGCCCTTTTTCCTGTGTGTTCTTTGTTCTTCATAGGAAATGAATAGACGATCATCGATCCTTTGATTAAGAGAGAAGAAATCCATGACTGAAGATCTAGCATTAGGATTACCTAGAAGACATGCGACAGGGATGGTGATAGACAAATCACAATATTTTGGGAGATTTTGTTCTTAAAGAGTTCATTGTTTGGGTGGTAGGAATCGTATTTTGAAGCTGATTAAAGGCATAAAAATAACAGATTTGGTTATATGAGGAAGAGGCAGCCTTAGATCATTAGTTTTAGGAAGAACAATATGACTAATCAAGCAATAGAGGATCAACTAAGGAATGTGGAGGAAGAACTATGGTTCTAGAAAATCATAATGAAAAAGACATGCATTTCAGAATACACAGCGTCTGGGACATATTGAGCGGCTAATAGTGTTTTAGGTTGTAGTAAAGTGTCACAAAATGAGTGACCCCTATCACATGATGTTTGGGACCTTCCTCATGGCTTAGTGGGTACTTCAAGAGTATAATGGAAATGGGGTTGAGTACACATTCCACCTACACAGTGTGTACCCCACCACATGGCCATACCCAGACCGGATACATGGGTTACCCCATATACTGGTACATGGTCATGCAAACATGGGATGACAACATGTACTGTCACAAGACAAGAGTAAATGGGTGGACGTTGGATAGTATTACATGACATGTGAGACATATTAAATGTCATTTATAACTCTTCTATATGACATGTTCTGATGACACATGCCATTGAACACGGGAAATACTTAGGGTTAAGGGATACAATGTGTAACCCTACTACACGATGTTTACCCCTTCCTACTTGGATTGAATTTCTTTTCCAACATATCCCAGGCAAGTTTCATTAGGTTTGGTTCCCTTTCACATTCCATTGAAGGACAATTGTTATCGTTTCCTATTCACAGGAGTATAGTACCTTCAGTTAGATTTTACAGGATATAGTATGGAATCCCGTTCGAGAGGCCCAAAGAAGAATTATATATACATTCATGTTCCCTAATTATAGTCTTGGTATCGACGTTACCAATCCTACTAAACATAGATTCTCAACTTAGTAGGTGAATCTAGATGAGTGGTGCTATCAACCCATGGCCCTGGAAGTGATCCTCACCTGTGTATCGTGATCTTCCCCACTCATGGAGTGAGTAATCCCGATACGAGTGTATTGTATCTATCTTCATATCAATCAGTGTATCTACCTCCGGATGTTTCCCAATGAACAATACTTCTCGAGAAGATATCATCAGTGCTATCAGACTCAAGAGTATGTTCTCCTAGACGAGTTGCTTTATGGAATCTTTTGAATGAATCTATAATGATGGTATAAAGTAATTGTGTCGTACCTCTAGACTAAGGTTGGGGTTTGATTATATCTAGATATGTTCTTGTTATATGTACTTTATACATATACTGTTCCAAGATGACTGTATGTTTAATTTGTCTATTTATTTTTGTTTTTAGGGTTTCCTAATGAGTATTGTTATACTCACTACTGTATGGGATTTTCCCACACATATCGTGTCTTGAGTAGAAAATTTACCTTTTGATGAAGTCTAGGGCAGACCAGAACCATAAAAATGTATTTGAGTTCAGAAAGACTGAGGTGTTCCTACAGATTTGAGCAGAAATCCAAGTACCTTTTTTATAGGTTATACTTTGTAGTTTTTAGAATCTTTCTATTTGTGGGATTATATTCTAGAATAGTTTACATTAATAAAAATTACTTTTTCCATCGTACCAGGTTTGTTGGGTTTAGTGGTATGGATGAATTTTGTTCCTTAGTGGTTTTTAAATTTTAGCATTTGTGTGCTTTGATATGGGTGCATGCATAAAACTACTTAGGCAATGCCTCCCATGATTGTGATAAGCCTACTCAGTTCTAGTCACCAACCCTTGAACTATTGTAGGCGAGCTTGAGGAGACACAGAATGTATCCCCACTGTGATGGGTCATGATAGAGTGGTATCAGAGGTGGTTGTTTCTACCTTATGTCTTGGAGTCTATGAGATTGGTTTGGGGAAATAGTGTTAAGTGTTTCAAATTTGACATTTAAGGTAGGGACTCTAGTGTTCGTATGAGAGGCCAATTTTTCCACACACCAAGACTCTGATAACCTTATTTTCAACACACTACATTATAAAACAGGTTGTAGGTAAAATAATGGTACATGCATCATATAGTAATGGTTTGTGTTTCCAGGTCCTTCCTGAGTCGGCTCTCTAGATATACTCATTGACTATGGTAGATCTTTTTTTTCTTACAGGATGCCTTTGTGCTGAATACCAGATACGATTCAGTAGCTCGATCATGAGGATGAACCCCTCAGTGATGAGGATTTAGTAAAGGGATGAGTTTTCCAGGTGTTACCTCCAGGTGGTGCACCGGCTATATGACCACCAGTGGATCAACACGTTGTACATGTAGTACCTGAAAATGAGGAGCACCTGCTGAGCACTCTCCATGAGTTTCTCCATGAGTTTCAGAGTCAGCAACCATTCAGGTTTCGGGGCAATCCAGCCCCTCAGGCAACTGAGGAATGACTTCAGGTGGTGACCAGAGTTTCCAATCAAGTAAGGACACTAGCAGACAAGATGGTGATCCTAGAAGAGAGCATTCTTGATGGTTGGATACGGAAATGGTGGATTTTGACCACACAGACTCACGATGAGGTTACTCCTTCATGGAAAAAGTTTGAGTGTCTCTTTAGAGAGGAGTTCTATCCTATTATTCTTAGTGTAGTGTGTATACAAGATCTTAGTCATTTCTTGTAGGATATCTTGATAGCAGATGACTATTCCTTAAGGTTCACCAACCTCTCTAGGTATTCGATGGATATGGTTAATGATTAGTACTTTAGGGCTCAAACCTTCAAGAATGGTCTACAACAGGAAATTTGAGAATGGTCCATTCCATGACATCCATGCCATCATTTTAACTCTATGAATGCCTACTTATGATGGAGTATCCGAGTGAGATTTGGTGGTTAAGAGCTTCTAGGATGAGAAGATGTAGCTAGTGATAGTCAATAATATCCATATAGGTGCAGATACCTCTACAATAGGGAGTCGATGTCATACATAGTGATTTGGATGTGTGAGATGTTACAAGTGGTCCCAAGGTAGGGGATCTATGTTTCATGGCTCTATGGCTAGATCCAGTCAGCTAAGGGAGATGTGATGCTTTAAATGCAATGACAGAGTAAATCTCACTAATGATTGATAAACCCATCATGCTATTGATAGGTGGGATACTGGATGCACCACCAAGGAAGAGGCAACAAGTGGATTAGGGAGATCCTCTTGGTGGAAGATGTGGAAGAGGAGCAGGGAGAGCTGCATGAGGTGGTAGAAATTGGAAAAACTAGTACCACCACCCCCTGGAGGTCCACACCCGGCTCATAAAGCCAGAGGACAGGGATGGGAGTTGCTACATGCAGTTGAGGTGTATGACCCAAGGACTCGAGGGATGATCCGATGTATGATATATTTCTTTTATACCTTGTCGTCCATACTTGTAGACACAGTTTCATGTCATTATTTTCTATCCACTTACCTTGTATGAGAACATAAGATTCTGGTAGAACCATTGTATCCACCCTTATGAGTCGAGATATCTAAAATATGAGACTCGATGATCATACACCTATTTTGATAGGGTTATGTGACCCTTATAGGTGATAGTTTTGATTGGAAACTCTTAACAACAACATCGAGGACTTACGACATCATTCTCGGTATGGATTGACTATCTTGGGCTCATACCTAGATTGACTATTTTAGAAGAAATGTGTGGTGTATCCATAGTCATGGGATGATGTTTTCCTTTGTTAGTGAATGGGAAAACCAATAAATATATGATGAGATCATGCATAAGAGGGTGCAGCCGAACACTCATGAGTTGGATAGCCTTACCCTAGGAGAAGAAGATATTATGAGCTTTCAGTTCCCAACAGTAGTAGAAGAGTACAAGGATGTCTTTCTATAATATGTTTTAGGGTTACCTACCCATCTATAGATCGACTTCGTCATTTAGTTACACCCCAAAATGGAACTTATAACCTCAATTTAATATTTGATGGCTCCCAAATAGCTTCACGAGCTGAGGGTGAAGTTTGAGGACTTGTAGAGGAAGGGATTTGTGAGTCATATTGTTTCACCCTGGATGAACTGAGTTTTGTTTTCCAAGAAGGAATTGGGAGCTTGAGGTTGTGTGTGTATTATTGATGAATGATCTAGGTGACTGTGAAAAATAATTTTCTACTATAGAGGATCGATGACCACTTCGATCAATTGAGAGGGGCACTATGGTTCTTGAAGGTTGACCTTTGATCTAGTTATCACCAGCTACAAGTACATGACTGGGATATATCAAATATGACTTTCAAATGCTTCTACGGTCATTAAGAGTACCTGGTGAAGCCCTTTGGCATGAAGAACACCCTATCAGTGTTCATGGGAATCATGAAAATAGACAGTTCATCCTTACTAAGATTGGTTCATGGTAGTCATCATTGATGATATCCTTGTGTACTTAGAATTTGAGGAGGAGAACATGAGGCACCTGTGGATTGTTCTGGACGCACACCAAGAGCACCATCTTTATGGGAAACTCTTGAAGTGCCAGTTCAGGATTCAGGCGATCCACTTTTTGGGACACATTATCTCATTGGATGGAGTGGCAGTGGACCCTACCAAGGTGGAAGAAATGTTATCATGGGAGCCACATAGAATCATGATGGTGGTATGGACCTTCCTTGGAATGATAATATATTACAAAATATTCATACTATATTTCTCTAGGATATCAGCACCTTTGATATCTTGGACAAAAAATGGGAAACCTTTCATATGGAAAGAGAAGTGAAAACAACCTTTTTATTAGTTGAGGAAGAGTTTAAAGTGAACTCTGATATTATGATTTGTAGAGGAGGGTGTTGAGTATGTAGTAATATGTGATTCATTAGGGACAAGATCAGTTTTTTTCCTGATGTAGAGGAAACCAATGATGCCTTTAGAATGTGCCTGTTGAGACCACATGATTAGAACTACATGACACATGACATTGAGTTAGCTATAGTAATATTCACATTGAAGATGTAGAGACCTTATATAATGGATGAGGGGTTTATCGTCTACTCCAAACAAAAGATTCTCAAATATATCATTTCGTGGAATGATATAAACTTTAGACATAGGATATAGATAGAGTTATTCTAGGACTATGACTTTGAGATTGTATACACTCCTAGGATGGAGAACATGGTGGCATATGTTCTCAGCAAGAGATCTTGTTCATTGTTTCTGAATGAGGAATTAGATCAGCTGGCCTCATTACAATTATTCTTCATGGATTGATATAGAGAATCTTACCACCAGTAAATGTTTTCACCCCTCCACTCTTACAATGAGTCCAGGAGGTACAACTTGGGGATTTTGGCTATGAGAGCAAATGTGATCAGATGTGTTTAGGGCATGCGCCTGATGGATATTCATAAGGTGGGGAGATCATTTTCATTTTCATAGGATCCACATTTGTACCAGTGGCATGGAGGGAGGAGGATTGGAGGGAGTTTTATACATACCCTTTGGTAGTACACCCTGTTGTGGAGAATATTTACCAGGACAAATGACGTTAGTATTGGTGGATATGATGAAGAAGGAGGTGAAAAATTTTGTTTCTCAATGCCTTATGTGCTAGAAGGCAAAGGATGAGCCCCATGTTTTAGGGGGGTTGACTCAACCCCATGATGTTTCAGAATGAATGTGTTATGGTATATCAATGAACTTCATGATGGGTTTACCAAATATTTCCACAGAACACAATACCATCTAGGTGATCATTAATCGACTCACCATGTCATCCCATTTCCTACCTATCTAGGAGAAGTGTTTAGTAGAGAGATTAGGGAGCCTCTACATTCAAAAGATAGTTCAACTCCATAGAGTCCCATCAAGGAATGTTTTTGATAATGATGCACATTTTTCATCCAGGTTGTGGAAAGGATTATAGGATGTGTTTGGGACTCAGTTGCACTTATGTACTATGTTTCATCCCCATACAGATAGCCAGGAATAGAGGACCATTCATGTTATGGAGGAAATGATACAAGATTTCATATTGGACTTCATTTGTAGTTGGGATGACCACCTAAAAAAGGAGAAGTTTGTGTACAATAATATCTACCACTTCACCATTGGTATGGCACCATTCGAGGCTCTACAAAGGTGACCCTATAGGTCACCACACAACTAGACTAACCCAGGAGAGACAACATTGATGGGCCCAAAATTGGTGCGAGATACTACTGAGAAGGTACAGATCATCCATTAGTAGATGAAGAATACACATAGTCATCATAAATTTTATGATGATAAACATAGGAAACCTTTGTAGGTAGAGGAATTGTACTATATCTTTATTTGAGTCTCACCTTGATGAGGGTTATAGAGATTTGGTTGAGGTGACATGTTATATCTGAGGTTTATCGGCCCTTTTTAGATACTGTATAGAGTTGTCAAGTTGACATATCGATTAGATCTACCCCTATAGTTGGTCTAGGTACATGATGTATTCCACATGTCATGGCGGAGGAGGTATGTTCATTACCCATCGCACGTCATCGATTGGGGTGACATGGACATTGATGATGGAGGGACTTTTGCTTAGAACCCTGTGGAGATCATGTATTAGTAGTAGTGGATCTTTTTTGGGTGATTGATTCCTTTAGTACGTGTCTAGTGGTAGCATAGGAATCTCTAGGAGAGATCATTGGAGTGGGAGACTCAGATTCAGGCTCAGTACCCACATATTTTTGTATAGCCTTTGTTTTTGGATATTCAGGGATGTAAATCCCCAAGGTGGGGAGAAAGTAATGTCCTGTATTTTTCTATTGATTATTTTTAAATATTATATGGAATTAATTAGAGAATATTTGATAAGATGAGGTGAGATTATGAGGCTCGGTGTTCATAGAATAAATGTTTGAAATATAGTAAATATATTAAATAGCGTACATGAGGGGGTTCCCTAAAATAGTGGAATATCTTGTAAATAGGTTCCTAGATCAGAAATCCGATGGCACTGTTTTGTTAATAGCAATGAATTTATTCTAAGTGAGACCTAAAAATGGCCAACATGGATCGGCCATGAAAGTTATCTTTTTGACGTTTTAAAGGAAAAAAGATATTAAGAATATATATTATTATTTTAATGTTTCACAGAGACACAATGAAGTTTGTTTTAATTATCCTTTTAAGAGTAGATCCAAGGTTAGGATCATAACCTTGGAATATATTTGAGGCTCTAAAGTAAATTTAGAGAATTATCTCAATGAAAAACGACAATAGAAGTTGGATCAATTATTCATGGGAGCTGTTCTTGATGAATCTCACCAACGGTGATGACATAGTGATCAAAATTCTTTAGAAAACCATCCAACCACAAGGTAGAGAATTATGATTTCAATTCCTTATTTTTCGTTCTAAGAATCAATGAAAAATTCCAATCAACCCATAAACAGGTTGACCTGTGGTTCAATCATTCTTGAGAGATGGGTTGATTTGAGGATTTAAATTGCAGATCATTTTGATTGTAGTTGGATTTATCGTATTGATTGTTCCTATGATAATGGATGAAGGCTACCATGAACAAAGTCAGAGGTTCATTCCTTGATTTTTTGCTATGTGAATTTTCTTCCTCCCTTCCCATGCATTCTTTGTTCATCATGGGAAATGAACAGATGCTCATTGCACCTTTGATTAACGGCACAATAATTTGAGATTGGAAATCCAGCATTGAGACGACCTAGAAGAGGTGCGGTGGTGATGGAGATGGATGGATTGAAGTATTTCAAGAGATATAATTCTTCAATATTTCTTCATTTGGGTGCTCATAAATGGATTTCGGAGCTGATTGAAGGCCCAAAACTCACTAATTTGGTGCTACGATGACAAGAAAACCATAGATATTTAGTTTTGGGAATAATTGACCAACAAATCGAGTACTAGGGGATCAAATGAGGCATGCAGATGAAGAATTGTGGTTCTTGAAAATCCTGATGAACACGACGTGTATTTCTAGAATACATGGAATGTGGGACCCGCAAAGCAACGTCTACGGTTTCTAGAGGTAGTAAAGTGTCACACAGCTTGTGAACCCCGTCACACAACATGTTGTAACTTTTTTGAGGCTTGATGTGTATCTTGGGAGGTACATGTACAATGAGAGTAGTACATAGCTTTACTACATGGCGTGTACCCCAAAACAAGGCAATATCTAGACGAGATACACGGGTTACCCCATGTACCGTTACACAGGTGGGTGAACGGAGCTTGACATCATATACTAGAACATAGAAAGAGTACATAGGTGGACCCAAAATAGTAGGAGACAGTCTGTGAGCCTTTCTAAACTCCATGTATACCTCATTTACACAACAAGTTATGATGACACCAGCCATTGAACATTTATAGTACCTGAGGTCAAGGGACACAATGTGTGATCCTACTACTTTTCGTGTACCCCTTGCTACATGGATTGAATATCTTGTCCACCATATCTCAGAAAAGTTTCATTAGGGTTGGTTCCCATTCTGATTCCTATGAAGGTTAGTTGGTATCATTTCCTATTTACAGGAGTATGGTCTCTTCAATAGGATTTTAATGGATTTAGTCAGGCATCCCGTGTAAGAGGCCTAGTGTAGGATCCTATATCAATTATTGTTCTCAAAGTGGAGTCTTGGTATCAGCACAACAATCCGACCGGATGTTTATACTCTAATTTGATGGTGAATCTTGAGGAGTGGTTGTATCACCCCATGTCTTTGGTAATGATCCTCATCTGTGTATCGCAATCTTCCACACTCGTCGAGTGAGTACTCCCAGAGTGAGTGTATTATATCTCTCTTCAGATTGATATGTGTATCTCTCTCATGATGGATACTGATGAACATTAGTTCTTGGGGGGACATCATCAGTGCTATCAGATTCATGAGTGTGTGCTCTTGGATGAGTTGATTTGTGGAATATTCATATTGAATCTATAGTGTTGGTATGCAGTAGTTGTGACGTAACTCTAGACTACAGGTCAGTGTTTTAGAATATCTAGATATATTATTCTTATATGTACTATAGACATATACTCTATTGAGCTGACTATACCTTTACTTTGGTCATTTCTTTTTGATTTCAAAGTGTCTGACTGAGTATTATTATACTCACCCCAAATGGTCTTTTCCTACATGTGTCATGTCATGTACAGATGAGTGGCCTTTTTATAGAGTCTAGGCACGCCCAGGACCAGAAAAAGCTTCATGAGTTCAGATAGGCCAAGGTGTTCCTATGGCTTTGAGCAACAGTCCCAGTACAGTTTTGTTTATAGGTTGGACTTTGTTTTTTTCACACACTTTCTTTTGGTGGGATTGTATTTTGGACCATTTCACTTTAATTAACTTATTTGTTGGGTTTAGTGGTATACATTTATTCTGTTGCTTAGTGGTTTTTACATTTTAGCATTTATGGTCATGAAGATGTGTGTGTGCATAAAAATACTTTGCAAATGCATTCCATTTTAGTTATAAGACATCTTGGTGCTAGTCACCAACCCTTGGCCTATTGGAGGCAGGATTGTGAAGTCACAACACAGACCCCACTAGGATAGGTCATGATAGGTAGTTATATGGGGAATAATTTATTTGTATAGGAATGGTGTATTTGTTGTAGAGTTTTCACATAGTTCAGGCATCTTGGAAGGGTTTCATTTTATTATGAAATCTTTTGTAAATTATTTTTATTTTTTTAATTTAATATATTGATGATGATTGGTATTAATGACTTTTATGTGATCTAAATATTATTTGACACCATATTAACTGAAATTTGAGATGAGTTGAGATAATATTCATAGGTTATTTTTTTGAAATTTAATTATGTTTGTAATTATCCATTGTGTTGTGACCTTTTGGGGAATTTATTTTAGAAGCTTATTATCTAAGTCATAAGAGATTTTATAACATTTCCATGAATTTCAAAAAATAATTTCCCTTGTATAAATGGATAATAAATATGATTTTAATTTGTCTGAACTAGTGAAATTATCTTTAAATATATTTTTATATATTTTATAGAGGTTTTCACAGATCAATTTAGTTATAAGACAAAAAATTAGTAAGACTTGGGATTTAAATTGGTGTGATGATAGTGTTTAGGAATCTATATAGTTTTGAATTGGTGTAAATCATTTTATCTATTCTAGAAAAATCATTATATTCATTTTTTTATTTTGATAAATGGTTTTGAATTATGTTGTTATTGATATTTTATTTTGATTTTGTATGGTAGTTACTTATTATTATTCTCTCAAGTGGAATAGTATGGATTAATCCATATTTTGTTTTAAAATGAGAAACTATTTTATTTAAATAATACATTTTGGTTTCACGTAGGAAAATTATTTATTCTTAAATTTTTTGTCTTTTTCATTTATATCTATAATATTTATATTTTTATAATGGTTTATATCTACAGGAGTGTGATATTTCATATGATAAATTAAATTTAAGATAATTTAAATATTTTGATTTATAATTGGTCCTTTATTTTTCAATGAGTTTCAATTTTTAGTTTAAAATATTATTGTTTTTTAGTTTTTTTAGTAATGTGGAAAATTTAATTGTGGGCATACCCAACAATTGTATATAGTTTTATGATGTTTTCTATGATTCATTAAAAAATATGAAATATTACTTTATTGTGTAAGTGTTTTCCTCAAGAGGATGTCTAATGGACTTTCTTAGGATGTAATATATTTTTGGTTGAGAGAATTGTAACAACAATGATATATTTTTTGGTGTGAAATATATTATTTATTTAGTTTTATCTATATTTATTATTTTTTGTTGGATTTTGGAGGGTTTTGATTTTTTTTAGTTGTTTGATGGATTTTGGACATGTTTGGTATGAATAGTTGTGTAGGAAGAGGTCATGTTGCATTCTAAAGGGGAATGATAACTTAGAGGAGCTGGAAGAAAATTGTTTAGTTCGGGCTGTTCAAGAATCATTCCAGAGAAAAGGGGCATCACAAAAAGATAGGTGGTTTGGATTTGAAAAATAGTTAAATATACACTTTTGAGTATAATTCTTCATAAAATTATAAATCTATTTAAGGGGTGTGGGGGTACTGAATCATAAGTGTTCCGTACATTGTGAAAAATTTAATTTAGTGGGAGAGGTTATGCCTGGCTAGGGGAATCACAACATGATGAGAAAGAAAAACTATTTCTTAAATTCTATGTTAAATTTATTTAAGAATAAAATCTTATATATGAATATAAATATATTACATATTGAAAATAACACTAATCCATAGACTATATATTTTATATAAATGATTTTTTGGAAGTAAATAATTGTGAAGAAGGTTTTTAGAAGTTAAAGAAACGAATGTTACATATTTATTTTGGATTTTCAAATTACCATAACAAATTGGGTACATGGAATTTTAGTAAATTATTTTAAATGTTATATATAAGAGTAATCCTATGATGGGTTTGAAAAAAATGGTGAATTAATTATACATGAGGTTTAATATATAATGGTCACCCAGATGACATGTAAGTGTCATTCTAGAGTTTCCTTGGGTATGTAAAATCAAATCTATAAAAAATTGAAAATGTAAGAGTAACATCATGATGTTTATGGTCTACAAACATAGAATTTTAATTTGGAATTGGATGTAGAAATTGTTCTATAATATATTAGTTTAATAAAAAAATAAGAAATGTGTTATTAAGAGACCAAAATTTTTCATGTTGATCCCTAGAAGTAATGTCAAGCCAAGATAAGGGGAGGTTATTCCATGGCCGTATATAAGTGTTACCATTGTTGGTTCTAGAAAATGGTAATTCCATAGAATATAAGGGTCTATTTATTTATCAATTATTGACTAAGTATTGAATTCACTATGATGCATAAGGTCCATTCACTGATATATCAGGGTTATTTCTATGACAATAAATGATACCTAAGGGTTATCCAATTGATTATTAAGTGAGTTCACCATCTCTATCCTAAATATTATTATAGAATATATAATGAGATTTAAAATCATAAAATAAAATAAATAGTTTAAGATTAATTTATGAATTTTTTCTTATTTATCATATCTGAAGATTATAGCTATATTGGTAAACACTCATTGAATAAGAAATAATGATTCTTAAAATATGATTATGGATTGAATTATATGATTTTAAATTATAATAATTTTATTTGAGATATTTATAAGTATGTAAATGTGTTATAGGATTAATCACACCATAATCTAGAGGATCATTATGTGATTCCATATATTTAAATCTATAATTTTTTAAATTCCAAAAATGAACTTATTTAAAATAAAGTCACTAGGATCCCATTATATGTCTATATGATTCCCATACCTCCAAAAATAATCCTTCTTTCACCCCTCTACCTATTAAAATTTCCATGAATTTCCTTCATGTGTTGATGATAGTTTGTTTAGTTAATGTGTTCCAATGCATATCCTATCTTATTACTTTTACTTGAACTCTTTAGTTATTTCACTATGATGGTCGTGGTGAGGTAAGGTTTTATGTTTCCTAAATTAAATTATGTTTTTTCCTTATTTTGGATTTGATAGGGATTTATAAAATTATGTGGTAGTTGCAGATTCTTCTTCTTCTGATGGTCATTTGATTTCAACACAACTCAGGACTCTCCCTCTATCGCCAAATGTGTAATTTTTCCTCGTTTTCCCTTACCCTTATAGAACCCCGCGATTATCTGTATGTTAGGGAATCTGGTGGGGCAATTTCTTGTGCTCTGATGATCGCACGTCATCGGTGAGTCATCCTGTCATCCCGCGGCTATGCATTGAGGTGGATGCTTCAAAGCCGCCAGTTTATTAGATCTGGATTATGGTTGGGGAGGAGTTTCACTGGAATAAAGTTGTTATTTTTGAATCCTGGGTTGATTACTGCTCAGGAAGCAATCATCTGGGTCACCGTGATGAGCAATGTAACAATGGAAGAAATTCAATTCCAATGAAGTGAAACCGGAAAACTACTGGTCAGGGGCAGCTGACTGCTGATGTTGTAAAGGTTGGAAATGGAGTGGATGGTTCGGACTTGAGAAAACCAGCGGTCTCTGTGGTGATTGGGAGACTGAACCAGGACCTCAAGGTTGTTGTGAATCAAGTGGATTCTGATTCTCCTGAAGGTGGTGCGGATACCGTAGTGGCAGGTTTTGAGGGAGGGAGTGCTGCTAATGCTGGGCATAGGACCGGTTGTCTTAAGTAGTGGGTCGATGGTGCTGGGAATAAATCTACTGGTCCGAAGGGAGGAGGATGAATTCGAATTCAGATGGTTGCGGGAAAATTTTGGATGCCAGTCCATGTCTTCAAATTAAATATGAGGCTTTGGGGAGCACTGCTAAAATTCGTAGCTGGTTCCAAGTCTTCGTGTCTGCTAATGCAGGGAAGGGAATGGATCTTTGGTTGGAGACTGAGGAGAAAACTGAAGATCAAGTGGAGGTGGGTGCTATAATGAAGGAGAATAATAATTTGCGTCTTTTCTTGAGTGATGAAATGATGAAGATGGATGCTGGACCGGAGCTTGGAGGGTAGCCACCATGTTTGGAAATTCTTAACTTTAACAGGTGCGATGTTTAGGCTGGAGGACTGGGTGATGGCTTCCAAGATGTTAAGATTAATGGAAAGTGGGGTAATGTCTCAGACAGTGTCAAGGAAAATGTGACGGTGACGCCTTCCTATTGTGAGGTTCTCAAGGATGGATAGAGGGAATTTGGAAAGCAGGTGTCCAGTCGAAGGATGAGGAAAGACTACTCTGAGTTGCTGAATCCACTATCCACTAGATCCTCTTTCAAACAATAACCGCAAGAGCTGATCTCATTAGATAAATTGAACCTTTGAAGGAATTATTCCAAGATTCTACGGAACTATGAATGGTCGGAATGGGATATGGACACTGCGGAAGGAGACTCTAATATGGGTTGTGATGGGTATGATGCTTAATATATGTAATCGACTTCGGAATTGTGGTTTGTGTACTTTTGTAATTTTCTTTTTATTTAATAAATAGTCAGGGGCCTACCTCTGATGGTCTTTCCTAGTAGTTCTTTAAATTTAAATCTGTGTGTTTCTTTAATATTTACAACTCATTCATAAACTATTTAGAAATTATATGATGTGTATATATTAATATTTTCCAAATGAAGTTAGTTTTCCTCTTAGTTTTTATTCAAAAACGGTATTTTTCATGTTTCTATGATCAAAATACATTTTCAAATAAATGTTTTCTATCAATTTTTAGTTTAAATTCATTATATTCTCGTCCCAAATGAATTTTGTGATTAAATGCGTCTTCTGAATCTTAAATGGTTTCTACGGAAGAGAATACATTTTTTGGAACAATTATTTACAAATAGGAGTTTGTTTTGATCTATCTATATATTTTTTAAATTTTTGTTGATATTTACATGAATTGGGTTTAAAAATAGATTATATAACTAGGTTTCTATAAATAATTTGTAAATGACCGAATTACAGTTGGCTAGAAGGGGTTCCTTAATTTATGAATAGTTATGAAGTGATATCTTTTAACTAGTTGTATAAAATATAAAGTGATATTGATATTATGTTTAGTTGATAGTATTAACCTTGTTAAAGAATGTTCTTGTTATGTTTTTTATTAGTAAAATTGTATTTTTCTATAAAGGGTGTTCAAAGGTAAGGGTGTGATATGATTATTTTTTGTTATATGTTTCCATGTGATAGTGAGATTTTATGTTATTAAATATATTATTGATGTAAATAAACTCCATTTTATTGATATTGAAAACCCTAGGTACTTAAAGAAGATATTAGGATAGGTACAACTAGGTATCAATGAAACTCTACCTATTAAATTAGTGATTACATTAGTAGTTTAGTATACCTCTATGTATAGTGATTCTTTTTTCTAGTTTAGTAATTTGATCTTGTTAGATGGTTGTAAAGAACTGGGAAGTATAGGCATGAATTAATATGATGATCATAGTATGTATTGACCTTAATCCCCTAGGTATTTTATTTATGCTAATTGTGATCATACTATTTTGGTTAAAATTGATTTATAATTATTTTATACTGTTTTCATATTATC
Organism: Viscum album; assembly: GCA_963277665.1. Taxonomy (NCBI): domain Eukaryota; kingdom Viridiplantae; phylum Streptophyta; class Magnoliopsida; order Santalales; family Viscaceae; genus Viscum; species Viscum album. The sequence continues at coordinate 2,143,512,282 of OY728156.1, forward strand.
ATTGTACTGATTACAATGTTGGCATTTATTATCTCTTATGTTTTATCTATTTAAATTGAAAGATTTATCAAAATGTGATCACTTTTTCGTTTAATATATCTAACCCAGGTATCATTAAATTAATATTTTTATCTATCAATTATATTCTAAATTTCAAGTTTTCATGATAGGATTTAAAGAAAGACTGGGTTTCAAAAGTATAAAATCTAAACTTCCTGAAAGGATGAGGTTTATAAAATGTCATCTTTTTTATTTGTTTCATTAAATTTAAAATATTACCTCTATAATTATATTTTCATATTCACATAAAATAGAGTTACATTTAATTATTATACATGATTCTTGGAGATAATACTATTTGGAATCATTTTCTCATGCCTATTACATTACATGACTATTACAAGGTCTTATTTTACATATAAGACAACCTTTGGATACTAGTTCAAGTATGTTCAAGGTGGTGAGTGAATATGACTCACTTGGCATGAGGAGATGGGTGGATATATTCTATGTTTTATTTTTTTATTTATTATTTGAGTTTATCATTCCACATCTAAATTATTATTTAGGTCTTTAGTTATTTATGTTGGTCTCTATATATTAAAATTTAACATTGGTTATATTTAGTTATTTTTGTTATATTTTTTGGGTTTTATTTTTGGATAATGAGTAATGTTACATGTTATTCCTCGTTATTATTTTCTTGTTGAAAATGATTATTTAATTTTTGTGATCATCTGAAGTAAAAATGGTCTTGAATAAATTTTGAGTGTAAGTTCCATGTTTGTCCTTATTTAATCCGTTGAATATTTCCAACTTGTGTGTATCTTTAGGGCCTTTCAATAGTATCCAAAATTTTGTGATTGATAACACACATCATTCCATGTCAATTTCCAACTCCGGTATGCGATTAAAGGTATCCCTAATTGGTTTTGGACATACTTGTTGAAATAATTTTTTGATAAAGTTTCTGGTAAGTAAAGGGATAGTTGAAACTTTGGAAGAACCTTTGAAAGATATTATAACTGAGTCTCTATCATACATAGATGATGATATGGTGGATATAGTTCAGAAATAAAATCATAAATTAGAATATGATCATCAAATATATAGATTTATTAATCAAAATGTGGAATTAAAAGTAGAAACTAAGGATATTAACCTCTAAAGTAAGAATATGTATATTTTAGGATTGTAGAAAGATTCCTCAAGTCAAGTTCCTACGCATAAATAATAAGTTGATCACGTTGAGGAAGCTGCTGAAGAACATTAAAATAGTAAAGTGAACCCTAAATAAGTAGTAAACTATAGGTTAATGATTATGGAAAAGGATAATATCATTGATGATATTAGTATGTCTATAAAGTACAAACCCAATAATATTGAAAAACTCTAATAGGGTGTTGTATATTTGAGAATGGAGTGTGGGTTTGAAATCAAAATTATTTTATCATGGAAGAAACTATTGTTTGGAATGTTTTTAGATAAATTTTGAAATGAAAAGTCTAGACATGGTATAAGAAGTTTTGAGGAAATGTATAGTTTTCAATAAAACAATTACATGGGTAAAAGTGGTCTGTAATATGTTTTTGGAACATAAAAAACAATGAAAATGAATTTTATGAAAAAGGTTGCTAAAAAGGAGAAAATTGTAAACTATTGAGAATGAATTAGCAATCATGGAGTTATTTAAATGATAGTTATATATATAATGATTAAAGGGATAAGATATTTTCATTAATGATGTTTCAATTTTTTAGATACATTGGATATAATATTTTTTTATTTCAAAGGGAAAGAGATTTATTTGAATGTAAAATAAATTAGAAATTCGAAACGGAGAATAAAAAAATATCTTTTATTTTAGAATAACATTTCATATAGTTATTTTTTCTTTTATAAATTATTTTTCTATAAATATATTGATTTTTTGAAAGGAAGATTCATTTTTTCCTATGGAATAAAACATATAATGGATTCAATTAAATCAAATTCAATTCCAATGAAAAATAAATTTCACAAACTGAAGGATAAATAATATGACATGATTGATTCCACTAATGGAAATGAAAAGATATTGTTATATATCCGGACCATTTTTAAATTTAATTGAAATATAATAATCTAAAGAATAAGGGGGAAAATTTATTAATAATATATATTTTAAAACTATATAGAAAAATAGTAAGTAGATTTTTGAAAGTGTGTGTGTTGGACCATGATATACCAAGTATACACAAGAGGGGGGGGGGGGGTTCAATTATGTGTTTTACAAATTCTTCTCGAGATCATGCTCTGCCCTTTAACTTTAATCAGATGGATTAATTCAGCGGAAATTTAAATAGCAGGGAAACACGATGTATAGTGGTTCGGGGAACAGAAGGCCCCTAGTCCACTCCACTAACACTCTACTCCACGAGCTTGGTGGTTTTCACTATCTGGTCCTCTTGTCAACAGACCATTCCACAACTGAGTATAGGCAGTTGACACCTTTAAAATCTAAGGAAAAAGAGAGCCTTCTGGTTCAATCACAGAACCTTCACTGTTTAGTACGAGAATCCGGTCACTCTAGAATAAAAATAATGGTATTTTTACTTTGAAAATACTTTCCCATTGTTCTTTAAAATTGCAACAGAATGAAATTGACAGTAGATGGATCATTGCCTTCATAAATAATTATCTTTCAAGAAGAGTCATTATGAGTCGATCCGGTTGTAGTAGATATAGAAAAATAATTCACAACATTAGCAGCAGTAGATTCATAGTATATCTTCTATGTCAAATGGGTGAATCTTCTATCGTGATTCTTCTTCTTCAATAAACAGAGCTTTGCCGCTCTTCATAATCAGTAGATCTGTGTTCTTGATAGTCTTTGTTTTTCTTGTTTTTATATTCATCGTTGTTGTTCGGAAAATATTGTAAATATTTTCTTTATTAATATCACACACACATATATATATATATATATAATAATATCAAGAACTTCTCCTGCAAATTAAGATAAAAAAAATTCACCTTCTGACTCGCGATATTCCAAAATTCAAAATAACAGTGTAGTCGTAACATCCCTTGAAATTTGGCATGAAAAGATCCTTTTAAATTGATCCTTTGAATCATAGATAAAACAACTTAGAATCAGTCAAATATTCACTTTAAAAAATCATCTTTTAATCCGGCTTGAAATCATCCTAATAATCCATTTTTAGACCGTTGCATAATAATATCATTTTTAATTCTCTGACGTCAAACGTAAGGTTGAACTGTATAGCCCGAATCATTCAAACATAAGGTTGAATACAAACATTGGGTTGATGAACTATACTTTTCTTTTCCACATTCAAACATATAATAAATGATCGATTCTTTAGAAAGCTTCCAAACATAATGTACATGATCCATAATTTTGATGAAACGTAAGGTTGTTCCCAAAAGTAATGTTGATGAACCATACTTTTGAGAAACAAACGTAATGTTCAAAACATATGTATGGTTGTTCTCCCATACCTTTTAATATCCCAAACGTATGGTTCCTTCCTAATGTTGGTTCCTCTTTTATAGTTTTCCGATAACATATGGTTGATTAACCATAGTTTTTGGATAAATCATAAAATATACACTGCATTCCATCCTTATGCTAAGTTTCTCGACGTAGGCTATGAACAATGATTCCAGAACTCACATAAGAAATTCCCAAATATGTAAATCATGAACAGTTTTTCTAGAACATGCTAATGTGAATACTTCAGCAATTAAATCTAATTGTTCAAGAACTTAAATATTTCTTCCAGAAATAAAAATATAATGAATAATATATTCTAGAAATATACTTAAAATAAAATAATTAGAAAACAATTAAGGGTATATGTGAGAATCAAAATAATCAAAAAGAAATAGATTATTTTTCTGAACAATCTCCCCCTCTTTAAATAAAAATTTTATGTATTTATGAAAACAACACTTCCTCAACAATCTCCCCATTTTTAATGATAATAAAACCGATAATATTAATGAAATTAACTTCCAAAATTAATTACATATTGTTTTGAATTTTGAAAAGATAAATAAAATATTTGATTTAACTTAATTTCTCCCCCATAAAGGATTAAGATAACTCTTAATATTTATCCCCTTTGTAGAAAAGGAATAGAGAAAAAAGTGTATATTTATCCAAATTTCTCCCCCATTTTGTGATATCAAAAAGAATTATAGAATATGGAATAGAACAAATTTTAATATACCAGTGAGCTGAAGTAAATGCTATTATTAACTGTTTATCAATAATCAAACGTGGATTACTAGAATATTTGAAAAAAAGTGAGTAAAACAAATAAAAACGCACAAATATAGAATAAAGTTACAGTTCATTAAAATAAAATGTAACAGTTACAATTATGATGAACTCAGAAATCAAGGTGTGGTAAGGGTAAGAGATAGGGTATATCTCCTCTGAACAACGACCTTGATTTATGTCAACTTCTCCTTTAGCCTTCACATCATTCCATCTCCCAGCTTGATAATAAGATCTCTATTCTCCTGATTCATATGAATATCTTATATCATATTTACTCTAAAAAATTCATGAAGTCTCTCTTCCCTTTCCATAAAAAGAGTTAACTTCTTTGTGAACTGATTCAGTACAGTTCTAAAACATGGTTCACTTGAGGTCAACTGGTCAACCAAAAATCTCTGATTATCTAATAAAACTGATAGTGGAGCACTATTTCATTGCAAATCGTGAAATCTGTCATTCATATTGCTCATTGCTGCTGGGATAGCATGAAATATTCTCATTAAATCTGGTGATGTACCCGATCCACTAGCTTCACCAGTCCTGACAGATGCAAACTGTGTCTCCATATAGTCTTTAAACTATGAAAGATCTAACTTCATCACCATTTCTGATTTCATCTTGGATACTTCTGTCAAAATCATTTTCTTAAAAGTTTCAACTTCCCACATTGAAACTATACTGCCTTTTAGTCTCTAAAATTTCAACTGTTATTTCTATAAGGATATCCTTAGAGAAACATTTTCATATTCCAGATTAGACATCTTTATATAAAACTCTTCTATGTCCTTATTCAATAAATCAGAGGCACCCTGTGCATGATTCTCATCTTCAGCTTGTAATTGATGCAAAGTACTAATGGAAAAGAGTCTACATCAGAGTTTTTATTTTCTTCCTCCTGAGTTGGTTGGTCCACCGAATTTTCCTCAGGGTCATTTCCAGACTCTTCCATAGTAAAATCCTCATGAATTACCTCTGTATGAACTTCAAGAAGAATTCTCATCAAGAACATCAGTAATCATTTCTTCCACTAGATTTTCTAAAATTATATCTTCTTTATTTTACTGAGGACTGGCCACTTCTTCACCAGGCTCTGCCTCCTTTTACTTTTCAATTGTAACTTCAGCTCCAACTACAATTTGAGATTCAATTTTAGTTACAACCATAGCCTGTTCTTGAGTCTCAGTTTCAGCTTCTTCTTAAATTTCAGATTATACATGAGGAGTCACTTTAACTTGAGAAGTATCCTCTTCTTGTGGCTTCTCAAAAGCTACTACTCTAACAAAATTGTTCATGAGTAAATCTCTTGATGTTAAAACATGTGAACCAAGTTCCTCATGATAATTAGAGTTTCTTTTCCATTGAATCTGAAGTCCCTCCAAACTACATTATTCTTGGGATTCTTCAGTTTGAAATCTTATTCTACTTACAGTAGTGCTCACTCTTGATTCAACCTGTCCCTCCTTAGACTTAGCAGACTGAGCCCGAGCACTCTCTTCCTCTTCTTCAGCTCCTACTAGAAATTTTTTTCCTTTGAATGTGCTCCATAAGTAACCAATATTTCTTATGGTACCAACCCAAAAAGTGTTTCTATGATTACATCTAACTCTGGCTTCCACCAGCCTCAATATATCCTTTTTGAACAAAATTTTTTATATGAATCGACCAAACAGATAAAAATTCATGCGTGTTTCTGTTTGAAAACAATAATGAAGGTACCTTACCATGTACCTAGGAAAATTAAGTCTTATATTACTAATCAATAGATAAATTATATACATGTTTGGACACAATATTTTCTCCATCTCAGACATCCTTGGTGCAATCCATGTTTGTACAAACTTCACTAGGATTTTCTGATCCGGCTCCAAGTCCCTTATGAACATCTTCCTTATATATGTAGAATCGAAAATAAAAGACAAAATACTTTCAGACATATGTACTTAATATCATATATTTTTCAAATCAAAATGAAATACTCCCTCATGAGGGAAATTCAATATCTGACCAATATCCGTAGAGGATATCGAAACATCTCTATCTTCACTTTTAGCTACCATAGTATCCTCATCTTCCCCCAGACTAAACTGAACAGATTTAAAGAAATAATGAAGTACTACCTCATATAAAAACTTTGTAAAATCTCTATTAAATTCATGTTCAAGGTTTTTAAACGCAATATCTTACTTCAGCAACAAGTTCATCTGATATAACCATTCCAGATCTATGACCTTTCCTTGCAAAATTTTTCTTCCTTTGGATCTCTGTCTCCTGGCAGTGCTGGTCTCAGTCTCATCAGTTCTCTTGGTCTTGGCCATTTCTATTGAAAAATATATGAATGTTCGAAATAGGATTAGGGTTTCAAAGGTTCAGTTTTTAATAGACAAAGAGCGGTAAAGCACTGTGGGTATGAAAGGATTTTTGGTAGAAATGAAATGATTCATAATTTGAAAGGTTTCTGACAGACTTGATTCTTGTGTCATAAAAAATTATCAAATAGATTTTAAAAAGGAATAAAATTGATCACGCAAAGGTAAGAAACTTATTCTGTTTGAAAAACAAATAACTAATTTATTTTAAACATTATTAAATGAAAGAAATAGCATAATAAAATAAAACTTCATTTAAAATTAAAAAAACCAAGATCCCCCTTAATAAAATCAAACCTTGCAGTGGGAAGTGGTTTGGTAAAAATATTAGCAAATTGAATTACATTACTTACAAATTCTAAGAATATATCCTTTTTAAGAACATGGTCTCTTAGAAATTGATGTCTTATATCAATATGCTTAGTCCTAGAATGACTAATAGGATTTTTTGAAATATTTATAGCACTAGTATTGTCACATAAAATAGGTGTACTATTAAAACTTTGTCCAAAATCCATAAGAGTGTTTTTCATCCACAAAACTTGTGCACATCAACTGCTATCAGATACATATTTTTCTTGGGCAGTTGACAGGGTAACAGAGTGTTGTTTCTTACTTGACCATGACACTAAGGATTTTTCTAAAAAGTGTAATGTACCTGAAGTGATTTTCCTATCTAATCTAAAACACCCAAAGTCTACATCTAAATATGAAATTATATTAAAATCAGATGTTTTAGGATAATTAAGATATTGAAAATTAGTTTGTTTTAAATATCTAAAAATTCTTTTAATAGCTGTTAAATGGGATTCTTTAGGATTTGATTGAAATATTGCATAAAGACATAATGAATACATTATATCTGGCCTTCTAGTAGTAAGATATAATAAAATGCCAATCATACCTCTATATAAATTGTTGTCAACTGATTTTCCAATTTCATCCAAACCAAGTTTTATATTAGTACACATAGGGGTTGTATATATCTTGCTATTTTCAAGTCCAAATTTTTTTAGTAAATCATTAATGTATTTTTTTTGATTTAAAACATTTCAAAAATCTTTTTGATAAATTTGATGTCCTAAAAAGAAATTTAATTCTCCCATCATACTGATTTCAAATTCATTTTTCAATATATTTGAAAACTCATGACAAAGATATTTATTAGTTGATCTAAAAATTACATCATCAACATAAATTTGATCCAATAAAATGTTTGAATTTATAGTTTTCTTAAATAGTGTTTGATCTTCCATTCCAATAGTAAAATCATTTCTCAAAATAAAAGAACTTATTCTTTCATACCAAGCTATAGGTTCTTGTTAAAGGCCATAAAGATATTTAGCAATTTTAAAAACAGTATCTGGTTTTTGTGAATTTTCAAAACTAGAAGGTTTCTCAACATAAACTTCCTCCATTAAATAACTATTTAAAATGGTAGACTTAACATCCATATAAAATAATTTTAAATTCATATGAGATGCATATGCTAAGAGGATTCTAAAGGCCTCTAATCTAGCTACAGGTGCAAAGGTGTCATCATAATCTATAATTTTTCTTGATTATATCCTTTAGCTACTAGTCTCGCTTTATTTCTAGTTATTATTCCTTGATCATCTTGTTTATTCCTAAAAACCCATTTGGTTACAATTACTGGATAATTCTGTGGTCTTTTAACTAATTTCCAGACTTCATTTCTTTTGAACTGGTTTAGTTCTTCTTACATTGCTATTAACCAGCATTCATCATCTAAAGCTTCTTCTATAGACTTGGGTTCTAATTGGGATAAAAAGGCAGAAAACTCAACAAGATTTCCTATGTTCCATCTAGTTTTTATTCATGTTTCTAAGTCTCCTATCACAGTTTCTAAAGGGTGATTCTTTAGGGTCCTTGACTGTATAGGTTGTACACTTATATGTTCTTTAGTGTCATGTTCTTCTGGACTAGACTGAATTTCATTTATATCCTTTTCAAAATCATCTTTCAAATTCTCGATTCTTATGTTATCATTAGAATTAGGCTCATCTATTTGATCTGTCCTTTTCTCAAAGGTATCAGATTCATGAAATTTCACATGAAATGATTCTTCAACAATCCTCGAATTTTTATTAAAAACTCTATAAGATTAGGAAGTAGCAAAATATCATACTAAAATTCCATCATTAGATTTTGGATCAAACATACCAAGATTTCCTTTGGTGTTTAAGGTGTAAACCTTGCATCCAAAATCATTAAAGTAATTTACTTTAGGATTTCTGTTATTCCAGAGTTTATATGGATTTTTTTGATAATAGTCCTAATTAAAACTCTATTCATTATATAGCAGGATCTACTTACAGATTCTGCCCAAAAATAGGTAGGAAGAGTTTATTCATTTAGCATAGTCCTAGCCATTTTTTAAATAGTCCTATTTCTTCTTTCAATAATTCTATTTTTTTGAGGTGTTCTTGGTGCAGAGAATGTGTGTTTAACACCCATATTTGAGAAAAAGGAATTGAATTCTGTATTCTCAAATTCTTCACCATGATCACTTCTTAATGAAATTATTTTAAAACATTTTTTATTTTTAAAACATTTGCAAAAACATTCAAATAAAGTAAAAGCTTCATTTTTAAATTTTAAAAAGAAAATCCATGTAAATCTAGAATAGTCATCAACTAAACCATATACATATAGATTACCAGACAAGATTTATACTCTTGAAGGTCCAAAAAAATCCATATAGATAAGTTCTAGAGGATTAGATATAGCGATTTTTTAACAGATTTGAAGGAATATTTGTGTTGTTTGAAAAGTTGACATGCATCACAAAGTCTATCACTTTCAAACTTAAGATTAGGTAAATTAAAAACTAGTTGTTTCATGGATAATTTATATAAAACATATATATTGCAATTTCCAAGTCTTCTATGCTAGATCCAAGATTCATTTATCTTAGTTGTTAAGTAGTTTACTTGTTGTTTACACAAGGAATTTAAATCTAGGGTATACACGTTGTCAGTTCTAGGTGCTATAAATTTAAGTAGTTTATTTTTAAAAAAATAATATAAATTTTTTGAAAAATTAACAGTATATCCATTATCACAAAGTTGAGATATACTTATCAGAATGTGTTTCAATCCTTTTACATAAAGTACTTTTTTGATTGAAATAGCTTCTGGATCTCCAACTATTCCTATGCCAATGATTTTCCCTTTAGCAATGTCACCAAAAGTGATAAGTCCACCATCTTTTTGAGTGAGTGTAGATAAATTGGATGAGCTTCCACACATATGCCTTGAGCAGCCACTGTCCATATACCATATGGTCTGTTTTCTTCTAGGAAATGCTTCTTGTAAATGCATTTCAACAAATTTATTTGGTACCCATATTCTATTAGGTTGAGGCGTGATAGCCAGTAAAGATCTGGGAATCCAGACTTACTTTGTTTTTCTAAATTCAGCAGAATCAAAAAAATTATTTGAGAAACAATATTTCTTAATACCATTTATTTGAGGTCCTCTTTAGAAACAGTTTTTAGAAATATGTCCCCTTGTTCCATAGTAATTACAATTTTATCTTTTTGTTCTTGGAATAAAATATTTTTTGTATAGATTAGGTTTTTCACCTTTACTTCCAATTCCAAATATTTCTTTCTGAATGAAATTTTCCCAAGAATTTCATTCAAGGAGTTTTCTCCTTCAGTGAAAATGAGGGCTGCACTTTTATATGTTTCTACTTTAATTTGCACTGTTTTTATTTTAGCTTCATGATCTGTATAGTCATTTTTAATTGAATTATACTTATCTGTTAACTCTATAAATTGGTTTAGTATTATGTCACTTTTATCTGAAACAACCTTGTGAATGTTCTTTAATGATTTAGGCTTCTTAAAAAAAGAGTCATATTTTTCTTCAAGCATGTTGCAGTAGGATACAAGTTTTCCAATAGAATAGATTATTTCAAAACTAGATTTAGAGTCATAAGAGTAGTTTGTTTGTACCTCATTTGTTTTTTTCCATAAATCACATGTTGGATTTCAGATTTACTTCTTCCTTCTCTGAGACTGATTTTGAAGAGTGGCTGGAGTCTTCAGACACACTCCATGTTGCTTTCATTGCTTTCTTGTCTTTTTGTTCATAATCATTCCTTTTGAAGAAATTCTTATTTTCTTATTTTAACAATGGACAGTTAGGTCTGATATGAACCATCTTCTTACAGTCATAACATCTGACTTATTTTTCATCCTTTTTGAAATTTTTTCTGAAACCTTTCTTCTTTCTGTAAAATTTACTAATCTTTCTATCTGACTGAGCCATTTCTATATCAGAATTTGATGAATCAAAACATTATGATTTCACATTTACTTCTTTTTTCATTATCATTTTTCTATTCCCATGAGATGACACTTTTAAGGCAATGTCTTCTCTCTTGATCAGAACCTTATGCTCATTTGCTTCATCTTTCTTCTCAGCTTCATACATCATAAGTGTTCCAATCAACTCTCTCATGGTTAAGCCTTTGATAGGTGTTGACTATCTGATTATAGTAGAGATTCCATTCCATTTAGTTGGAAGTATGGTCAGTACATTTAAAGCTTGATCATCTTGTTTGGTTGGTTCTCCAGAGGCAATTATATTTCCAACAATTTTTGTCATTCTTCCATTAATTTGAGTAATGATTTCACCTTCAAACATTCTGAATGTATCAAATTTAAGCTTAGTAGTAGAATATCTCATTTGAATGACATTGTTAGTTCCATTATAAGCAACTAAAATAGTTTTTGACATCTCATATGATGTCGGGAATTGAGATACTTGGTTAAATTCATTAGGTCCTAGACCATATTTAATTTCATTCATTGCCTTTGAGTTTATATCATATTCTGCTTCAGTGGATGCAATCCATGATTTAGGTTTCTCGGGTATTTCATATGAAGAAAGAATATTAGAATATACTATGTATCCAAGTTTTTTCAGATATATTATCATTCTTGATTTCCAGCATCAATAATTTTCTCCATTGAAGTTCAGTGCTCTGACCATAGAAATTCCATCTCTTGTATCAGTCTTCTTGCTCTGTATATAATCCTTAATCAATTTCATCTTGTTAAGGATTTATCAGAAAGCTCCACCTCTGATACCAATTTTTGGATTGTGATATACCAAGTATACACAAGAGGGTGGAGGGGGGGGGGTGAATTGGGTCTTTTAAAAAATCTTCTCGAGATCGTGCTCTACCCTTTAACATTAACTAGATGGATTAATGTAGTGGAAATTAAAATAGCAGGGACACACGATGTATAGTGGTTTGGGGAACAGAAGGCCCCTAGTCCACTCCACCAACACTCTACTCCACGAGCTTGGTGATTTTCACTATCTGGTCCTCTTGTCGACAGACTCTTCCACAACTAAGTTTAGGTAGTTGACACCTTTATAATATAAGGAAAAATAGAGCCTTATAGTTTAATCATAGAACCTTCACAGCTTAGTACGAGAATCCAGTCACTCAAGAATAAAAAGAATGGTATTTGTACATTGAAAATAATTTCCCATTTTTCTTCATAATTTTAAAAGAATGCAATTGACAGTAGATGGATCATCACCTTCAGAAATAATGATCTTTCAAGAGGAGTTGTTCTGAGTATATCCGGTTCTAGTAGATATAAAAATATAATTCAGAACTTCAGCAACAGTAGATTCAAAATAGATATTCAATGTCAAATGAGAAAATCTTCTATCATGATTCTTGTTCTTCAATAAACAGAGCTTCGTCGCTCTTCGTAATCAATAGATCTATGTTCTTAATAGTCTCTATTTTTCTCCTTTTTATATTTATCATTGTTGTTTGGAAAATATTTTATATATTCTCTATGTAAATATCTCATATATATATATATAATCACAATGAGCACTTTTCTTGAAAATTTATATCCAAAAAAATTACTTTTTTACTTGAGATATTCAAAAATTCAAAAAAACAGAGCAGTCGTAATTTCCCTTGAAATTCGGCATGAAAAGCTCCTTTTGCATTGATCCTTTGAATCATAGATAAAACGACTTTGAATCAGTAAAATATGAACATTAATAAATCATCTTTTAATTCATCTTGGAATCAGCCTAACAATCCGCTTGTAGACCGTTTCATTATAATATCATCTTTAATTCTCTGACGCCAAACGTATGGTTGAAAACAAATGTAGTGTTGATGAACCATAATTTTCTTTTAAACATTCAAACATATGATAAATGATTTATAATTTTGAAAGCTTCCAAACGTAAGGTACATGATCAATACTTTTGATGAAACGTAAGGTTGTTCACAAATGTAAGGTTGATGAACCATACTTTTGAGAAACAAACGTAACATTTAAAACTTATGTTTGGTTCTTCTCCCATACTTTTTAATATCCCAAATGTTGGGTTCCTTCCTAACATAGGGTTCCTCTTCTATACTTTTCCGATAATGTATGGTTGATTAACCATAATTTTCTGAATACTCGTAAAATATACACTGCATTCCATCCTTACGCTACATTTCTCCACATAGGCTATGAATAGTGATTCCAAAACATGCTTAAGAAATTATCAAATATGTAAATCATGAACAGTGTTTCTAGAACATGCTAATGAGAATACTTTATCAATTAAATCACGTTGTTCAAGAACATAAATATTTCTTCCAAAAGTAAAAATATAATGAAAAATAAATTCTTGAAATATACATGAAATAAAACCATTTGAAAACAATTAAGGGTATTTGTGATCATCAAAATCATTATAAAGAAATAGAGTATTGTTCTCAACAATCTCCCCCTATTTAAATAAAAATATTATGTATTGTTGAAAATAACACTTACTCAGTAGTTTGGTCATAACATATGATGGGAAACATAAATTTTTTTATAAATGGAAAATAATTTGTAAATGGAGTTTTTCAGTTTAGAAATTAAGGAGGTTTACATTTCAAAGTAAGTGGTAAAACTCTCTTAACCAGATATGAATTGAATAATACTAGTTATCTCTTTATTTATGGACTCTAACAAAAAAAATTATTTGTAATTCAATTATGTGAATTTGTATTAGAAGTTAAATTCAGTTTGAAAGTATATAATATAAAAGGAAGGTCTCAAAAATATCATATAAAGGTATATAAAATAATAGAAACTTATGTTTATTGGATAATAAATATAATACTTCTATACTTGTTGTACAAAGGAGAATAATTGATGGAATCATAGAATTAGTAAAATTCATACATAGGGTATAGAGAATTTATCAAGGTTGAATGAAGGGATTGAAATTCTTTCACTACAGAGGAATATAGTTCAAACTTTTAATCCATACTTAAGGTTAACGATGGTGAGAAAACCATACCATCGAAAGAATAATTAAGCATAAAATTTTCTAAATCTGGTTCTCGCCAATGTATGTGGTCTAATTGGTTTATCTTAAACTGATTGTGAGAATTACTAGATTTTATTTATCAATGACTATAAAGGGATTAGATGTGCTACTTATATGTGGTTAAAGAGATAAATTTTGGACTACATCAAATGTTTTTTAAGAAGAGTGGAGAATTAAACTGGAAGGATAATGAAGATCCTATGATATTATAATAGAACTAAATATTCATCCATTGAAGTTATCAAGTATATATAGAAACATAGAATAACATATGAAGTTTTAGAAGTAAATAGAACTCAATATATTTAAGATTTTGAAATATTGTAACATGTGGTAAATAATATAGGAAATTCTTTATTGATTGAATGTAAAATCTCTTGAAAATAATGGAAAGACTCTATAAAATTGTATGTGTATACATAGAATAATGTTTTTCCCAATCATGTAATATAAAAAAATCTATATAAAATGTGGAATCATAGTAAACCATTATTTAAACATATCAAAATTTTCAAAAGTAAATCTTTCATTAGGAATAAATAGTGAAATCTGAGAAATTATGGTGATTCAATAGATAAAAGAATATTTTTAGGATACTCTACAAAGAGTAGATCCTTTAAATGTTTCAACAAAATTATCAACAAAATACATCAAAGATATGATGCGAAGATTATTTAATATTATGATAAGGAAAATTATGAAAATTTGATCCTAGAAATATTCAGTGTAGAAGAAGAAGAGATGATTTTGGATTTAATAAAATCTCAAAAATCCTTCATAGATAATGATTTATAATTTAAATCAGTAAATGACTCCCTTGATTAGGGGAGTCAAACGGTAACTAAATCACATACAAGTAGATACAAAGTAGATCTAGGAAACATTGTTAGAGAAAATATACACTAATATAGACCAATAAAATAATAATATTAGAGAAAAATTCTATATTAGCATTGGTAAAACCATATTTATTTGATGAAAAGGAAAATTATGAATCTAGGGTGAAATCCATGAATGAATAATTAGACCAAATTGACAAGAGTAAAACTTGGTAACAAGTTAACAGACCTATAAATCATAATATGATTGGATAAAAATTGGTATTTAGAAACAATTTTTTGGAATACGGAAGAGTGGTTAGGAAGAAACCAAGACTAGTGTGCAAATGATATAGTTAGGTTGGAGGAGTTGATTTGAGGAGACATTTGTTTAGTATAAAAAATGGAATCAATAATTCATTTCCTAAAAGTGGTTGTTTAAAGGAAATGTACTATTTTTCAAATGGATGTTATGATTTCATTTATAAATGGGATCTTGAAATAATAATTCTACATCAAACAAACTATAAGAAACCTATAGGATTTCCTACTAGACAGATTATTTAATGGACTGAATGTTGAGAGAGGATTTACATGGACTGAAGGAAGAACCTAGAGCATGGTATGAATGAAACATATACTTATATGATAAAGAAGCAGTTCAATATGGGAGATCTTGATAATAATTTTTTTGAAAGTATCATATGGGATGAATTTTAGGGTGATCGTGTTTTTGAATGATATAATTTTTTTTTAAAATATATATAATTTCATCAATATATTTGAAAATATAATACATTAATAAATTGAGATGTTTATGATTGGAGAGTTTTCCTATTTTATAGTGTTATAATTTCATTAGAGGAATGGTTATAATTTCACATCACAAGTGTAATATATAAGAGATCTGTTGATGAAATTACGAATAGAATACTAAAAACCAATTTCCACTATGTTACTGGTTGGAATGAATGTTGTAAAGAATGAGGATAATAAGGATGGAAACTCAACATTGTAAAGAACAATTATTCAGAGTTTACTATATATTATATTAATAAGGATTGATATCTTCATTGATACATGATTGGAATTATGATTTCATATTTTTCGAAAGGAATATAATATATTTTTATTAAAGAGGATAATGATATACAATCAAGGAACATTGAACGATGGTTTGGTTTTCAATGTTCGATAATATATACATTATTTAGGTTATTCAGATATAGAGTAGGCTAAGATGTTGTGCATAAAAAATCTACCAATGGTGAATAATTCTTCATTCGAATAAATTTCATTAGATGGATAAGTATGAAGAAAAATTGTGTATTCTTGTACATAACATAGGTATAATATATTTCTATTTCAAAGGCTTCTACATAGTTAATGTGGATAAATTAGTAATTAAAATATATTGGAAATGTGGAAATACAATTGATGTCAATTCAATATGAAAATAAGTGTTCCATTTATTTAAAAATGAATTTTTACAACAATCTCATAGAATGTATATTGAGATCATCTACCACTTTATAAAGCACAATATAGATTAAAACAATAGATTATTGGATTTTTTTTGAAACATATCATGGAGTTGCAGATATATTTTCAAAACCATTAAATGCAATTCCATTTGAAAATAATCAATTGAACCTCAGAGTTTAACCAATTACCTCAAATAAATGAGGATTGATAATTCATCTCCACATTACACATAATTATTTATTTTTTATGCCGTGTTTTTTTCTGGTGTTTATATTTTGGTAATCTTAAGAAGATAGGGGAGACACAATCCATGGGTAATTAGAATTATGACAATGTTTTTACTAAAAAATATAGAAAATATTGTGGAAATTAAAATTTTATCTTATTTAATAAAATCTACTTTGACTAACATATTCTTAGATAGTTTTTTAATAGCTCATTGCTTAAATTTAGAGTTGTGAAATTTTCATGAATTCTTGAACAAGATGAAATATTGAAAAGGACAAACCCATTGAATTTTATTATTAAAGGGGGAGAATATAAAATCCTAATATTTCAATTTATATTACCCTTAAATAAATATTTTATTAAATAGGATGTTTTAAACACTATAAAAAACTAAAAAAAGAAAAATAGATATATTTTTAATATTAAATATGACCCTTAAAACATATAAATTAAGTTAAAAAATGTAAATTGATGTAACAATATCACAAAATTGATAAATAACGTAAATTGAAATTGCATATATACGTGAAATATTTTCTTATGTGGTCTATTTTTCTAATCTAAAATGCGAGGTATGTTTTCTAGTGTTTTCTAATGATTAATCACAAGTCAAACTCATGTAATTATGGTTTGATAAAAACCATATATGAGATAAGTTCAAGCTCATGGAGATTTCCACAAGAACCACTCTAGCTGAACTGCCACCCAAGATTGCAAGAAAATCTTATATGATGCTTAGGTATTATGTATAAATCATTAGGGGTTATATAAGTAGATGTTAGGATTATATCAGCATATAATAAATTTTTTAATGTACAGATATATCATGTATTTTAATATATTTTGAAAGGTTATTTTTTCTCAATTCGAATTATGTTAAAAATGTATTTTATTGGAAGTTGGTGTTCTATTTCATGGAACATATTTTATTTGGATTTAATAATAATATGAAATATTGATTTTAGGAATAATAAATTAAAATTATATTAATTTTTAATAGCTTGGAAAATAAATAGTTAATATACCGAAATTCATTTTCCGATTAAAAAAAATTTTCTCTATATTTTCTATTATACATAATTTATAAATTTATGGAAGTGAACTTGGAAAAACTAACATTACATTCATCATGATAATACAATGTTAAGATTATTTTATGTGATTTTTCTTAAAAAATAATATCCAGTTGAATAATGAAATATAGTGTTTTTACAAATACCATGAATTTTATGGAATTATTAGATTAAAAGAATGATTTTAAAATTTATGAAACCATTTTATAGAAATACTATAAATTTCATAACTTATATTATAAATAAAAAAATAGTTTATACATTACAAACATATTTTTAATGTTTCACAATTAAAATTATATTTTCCCCAAGAAATCTATTTTACTACATTATATACCATCCAATGGCCTGAAGGCCTTAATTTTTTATTGATTTTGATAACACACCTTTCAAGGGGTGAGGTGGAACCCTTATAAGGACCGTAGGCTTAAATATTACATGGCCTAGAAGCCTTAGAGGAATTCACTGCCCGAAGGCTTCAAACATTACATACAACCCAGACTAACTACTTGAAACTGCTCCTCCCCAGCATCTTCATTGTGAAATCATCTCTCCACCTTCTCATGGATGTTCAGGTAGACTATCTTGTTCATCCACAGGCTTGTCCTGATGGAAGGTGCCATACCCTTTCATTCTTGCAATCCGTATAGCTTCTACTATGGTGAAAGCTCCTTGCTCATCCTTCTATAGAGCTTGTTCCTTGTAGGTTTTCTAGATTTCATCAGCACTTAAGGTGTCCCAAAGGCCTTGAGGTGGCCCGAAGGCCTTACTATCCCAAATTATTGGGTGGACTGAAGGCCTTAATGGACTCGAGGACCAAATTGGTGGCCTGAAGGCGCAAACAGGGTAAAAATCCCGACTGCTATAGTGCCAAATAGTGCCTGCTACAGTCGCGCTACAATACCTGCTACAGTACTGTACAGTTCCACTACAGTACCTACTATAGTCTGCTATAGTAATTGCTACAGTACTGCTATAGTACTTTACAATTCCCTCTACAATACCCCTGGAAATTATGCCTCTGCCTGGATTTGATCCTGGGTCACCTGGATGCACTTAAGAGTCCTTACCAACCGGGCTGAGGCTCATGTTCTACATTATATACATATTATTCAAATTATTTTTTCAATTTTATAAATTTAATCAAATTAAAAGGATTTCAAGTTTTTAATCATTAAGGTCATATTATATAATAAGGTCCATTTTTTATTTATTAGCATAAAGGATATGTTACTTAGGGAAAAACTAGTTACAATTGTTAAATATAAAATACTAAAATTAAAAATATAAGAGTAATGATTTCAAATGTGTTTATAATTGGTGTAGGATTGTGTGGTTTTGTCCATTATAAACCCTATCCACTATACTCTCCATTATTTCTAAATTCTTGATTCAGTTTCCTTGAATACGACTTCCCATTATAAAAAATTTATGGGCATTTACAAAAATGTCAACTCTTTTCAATTAAAAATGGTGTTCTCCTCCGTTGAAATTCTATCATACCACAACAACCTATGTTTATCCTAAAACCTACCAAAACCTCCTGAAAACACTGTTTGACTACTTGAAGTTGTTTTAGTATTTTCAAAATACCACCCTCACAGGTTTACCATCCTTAACAAGGAACATAATCCAAGTAGTGTGGTATATATATATAACCACTCTAATATCTTTTTTATTTATTAATGTGATATTATTATTTCAAAAATTCCCTTGAACCATATCAATATGATCACATTAGTATAATTAGTATACTAATATGTTATTATAATGATGGTATATGAATTAACCCCATACCATTTCCCTTAATAAAGAAAATGAAAAGATAAAACATAGGTATGCATAAATAGTTGTGAGGCCTTTATTATCAATAGGCCCAAAAAATTAAGTATTTATAATCCTCACTTATGAATTGGGTAGTGGTGAGTAGAGGTTGACCCACATGGATGGAATTCTATATATGCTATGTTATATGAGACCAATTAAAATAGGAAACAACACAAAATAAGAAAAAAATGGAGGAATTTTTAGAGGAAATGTGCTGACAAGGTTTATGTAATGAATAATGGGGGATAGAATAAAAAAACTATTGAGAACTAAGGTAATAATATATAAAATAGTGAATTATAGAAATTATAAAAATTGAAGAGATATAATAGGGTAATTTGGATGGATAGCTAGTTTATTTTGATAGGTTAATTCTTTAATGTCTCACTCTTCACTAAATTTCAGATGTTGCAGAACCTGGAAAATGTATGTAGCTAGTTCCCTTGAATGGAAAACGTGTAGGTGAAAGTATTATTTAGTTTTTAAAATTGATAACTTCTTCACCCACTCATTGAAGCTACCATGTTTCCTTACATTACATGATCTATCCAATTCTAATACGGACTTCTAGATTAAAAAAAAAAAACCTCTATAAGTACCTTAGATGATCTCTATAATTTTAGATAGTTGATGGCCAAAAATTAATCATTCTGTTAGAAAAGGGTTGAATCCAGTAGGTCCACACACTTGATTTAAATAAATTTTCCAACAAGCTCAACCTGATCCCAAATTCATGGTTATCCAACCATAAAAATATAAAAATTTAATATAGAAAAAGTTTCTAAATAAAAAGAGTAATAACATTAAATAAAAAAATAAACAATCCCCTAGAAAGGAATTTAAAAAAGTAATATTAAACATCCTAGATCTCTAATTTCACATTAATTTCTTCCTCCTCCACTCTTCAGTCTGTACCCCAAACCTTATTCTCCCCTTCCACACTTCTTTTTGTACACACTGTTTTTATACCATGTATATAACTATCCTAATTGATTTCTGATAGCACCATCTTCCTCACAGAAGTACCCCAACTGAAACTTGCTGGATTGAACCTACTATAGGATTCCATATGTATGTTTGAGGAGAAGAATTTCCCTCCAACCAGTATATAGAACCTTAATCTACATTAACAATGTAACTAATTCATTCCATGTATCTAATTGTATTGACATATGTGTTCATTGACATAACCATTTCCTTGATGTATATTATTTCCCACATAGCTAATTCTGTTCATGTAAGAAATTGGGCTCGGTAAGTGACTATCAACTTAGTCAAATAATCACCACATTGCTGATTTTCCAATGTAACTCATTCCCATTACCTATGAATTTGTTGATGTAGGAATTTTGGTCGATGTATGTGATTTCCCATGTAGCTGATTTCTCAATGTAGTCAAAATTTCCATGTAGCCACAACCATTAACGCATCTGTTCTTCCCATGCATTCAAATCTAAAGAAGTAACCTTTTTTATATAGGCATTTTGATCCAAATACACAATTTCCCACATATCTAGTTTTCCAATGTATCTGCTTAGGTTGACATCAACTCATATTGAACCAGGCTCATCCGACCACTAAATTTCAAACATTGAGTGTCATAGGCACTATATCACTGAACATGAGGATCTATTGAATTATATTTCATAGATGGCTCCTAAAAAAATTCATATTCCTTTATTAGGTATTTAAATTCCGATCTTCAACCTTCAATAAATGGTTTCCAACTAACATGTAAGGTGAAACACTGACCATCATTAGGGGGTGTCAATTCCACAGTGGTGCATCTCATTTTTAGTAGAATTTATTACTGACTTTGGTAACACTTGATTCGTAGGCCTTCTAAAATGTGTACTCTCATATTGAAAAAGGTTATAAAGGTTTATCTCTCTTCAACATTTATGAGTCTTTGATAGTTGGAAATGACAAGATGCCTCTCCACATAAAAAATGATCGAGGGAGGTGGCATACAAAATCTTCAACACCAAATTCAGCTCATAAGAACTCAACTTTTATATGATCTTGGACCAATTCCATTGTACATTCATCCTAGATGATCAACCTTGAACAAGAAGTATAGTTATTTTCTCTTTCTTTTTGTGTTCTTTGTATGTCATCCATTTTTTTCTGAAAAAGGGTAATTAATTTACATGATAATAGTGGATAAACATTACCCGCAACATCTTTGATCAATTATGCACCCAAAAAATAGACATTTTCATTATTAAATTCACTTAATAAAAAATTCAAATATATTTGTTCCAAATTATACAATTCTCATTTATAATATTATGAAAACAATATAAATACATTTAATTAATCAAAAGATATGTGAAAAATGGTGATTAAATAATGGAACATTAAACCGCCACTATAATTAAAACATTGCACTCCAAGGAAATTGAATCATTTAAATGGTTCGTTAATAAAAGATTTTAAGCTAATGAATATCATCCTACCTCAATTTACTATCATACAATCGATTCAAAGAAGAACATCAATTCATCTATTTCAAGAAACATTTATGCCTCCTTTGTGAGTTTATACACTACCCCACTTCAATAAAAACTCAAATCCTAGTTTTAGGAGCAAAGGCCAAAGAGACATAAGTGGAATTAGATCTATAATAGACTGAACAAAAAAATTCAATCTTCCATAGGTTCCTTGAACCGAGACTTAACTTTAAAAATTTTTGATTCAAATTATATGATTTTATTATATATCAATGGCTTTTTTATTTATTTGGGTTCAATATTACCTTCACTATCCTGAGCTCATTTTGACAAGGACAATTAATTTTAATTTTCCCCAGCCATAAATCTAGGTAATAAACTATATATATATATATATACCTTTTTATTTCCGATTTATTTATAGAAATAGACATAGTGAGGTTGTCATAGATACTCACCATGGGATCCCAATTTCCCATTTTAATCAAGAATGAAATGATTTATAATAATTATTGATTTGGTTGGCTTTCTGAGGTTTTCCATGTTACCTACGATAAGTATCTAATTTGAATTCAAATTCAATCTTCCACAAGTTATAGTTCCAATTACACAAGAGTTTAACCTATCAAAAATCATTTTACCAGTTTTAATGAATGATTTCTATTAATAAAGTGGACAAAAACACTCAGAAATCACTCAATATTGAAAAATTCTAACTCAATGAAATACTTCAAACAATTAATCTAATTTTCCTTGGATGGAAAGATTGAGTTATTATTTGATAAACCAATATACATAAGGAACTTAATTTACCTAGAACAAACAATATTTGAATTTCATAGAAATGGAGGAATTTTGAAGGTGGGGGGCATTAGCATATGGAAGAAATAAAACACAAAAACAGAATAAAATGTTTTTTCACTCCCACACATAACTACCAATATTAAACTCGATATTGAATCCTAACATAGAGAATAATTTTTTTTTCAAATGAAATATTTAGTTTATTAGTTTATATATTTTTCGAAGGAATCCATGGTTGTTAGAAAAAATTTCCACACTTCTAGTTGAATCCATTAACATTTTTGTTTTTTTTTTGGTGAAATTTCATGATTTTTATTTTTATAAATGCCAAAAAGTAATTTCTAAATGTGGTTAAAAGTGGAGAATGAAAAAAAAAATCAAAAAACAGAAGAATGTGTATTAAAAAAATAGAATGCCCCCACACTTAACTTCCATCATCAAGAAGAGAGAGAAATGTATAATTAAAACTAAGACTCCCTTGAAATAAATATTGATTTAAAAATATTCGACAAAGAATGAATCCAAAATCACCGAGATCGAGAATTCTCTGGATGAAATTTCATCGTATAAATAAATTAGAGACAATAAATAGAAAAATCTAGTAGGAATAATGATAAATTAATAATGGAAAACAAATAAACAGAAAAAATGAACCATGGGTTTACTCCCATGAAGCCCTGAGTTTAGAGTCCTCATTTAGACAAGAAAAATGACTCAATCTTGGAGGAAAAAAATTGCCAACACAACCTTTGGTTGTCCCTCAAAGTAATTATTTAATATTTTTACATTTATCAAAGATGACTGGTTGTAATTTCTAACTAATCATACAACCCCTTTTAGAAACACTCTCAAAATTGTGAATTAAGTAAACCACTTTGATAGAAGATTACTAGAGAATAAACTCTACCTAAAATTAAAGTTAATGAACTTTTTACCATTTCAATGTACCTATTTTTAATCAGATAATCATGAAAATATTTTATCATTTAATTATAGATCTTGGAATTTTCCTGACATTCTCGGTTAATTTCATCGTGCTTACATAATTGAACGAATAATCTTTCACAGAATTATTTCAAATCAAAATTCATGGATTTAAATTCCCAAAATGATTTTTTCTGTATATCCATAAGAAAGTGAAAATCCAATATTGATATATAAAAATTGGTGTTTTTAAGGGAGTATGATAGTTCAATAGTGCATTATATAACATTAAGTACCAATCCTCCCTGGATTTATTGGAATTATTATCTCATATTTATCTTAACACCATTTTATAGAATTAATATTTTACATTAGATTTTGGATGATAGGGTGTACCTGTTTTGTGCCACAACCAGAATTTCCCCCCAATTCATTGATCATATAGCTCTTAAAATGAGTTTTGTTTTCGGTAATAAAATAACATGGCACACCAAACATAGAGAAGATGTTATTTTTTAAAAACATGATCACATTACTAGATTGGTTATTTGGAATAGAAATTGCCTCAACCAACTTTTAAACATAATCAACCACAAGTAAAATATATTTATTTTCATAGGAGAAAAGAAAATGGACCATGAATTCCATTCCACCAAAATAAAAAACATCAATGTATAAAAAAAATTTCTAGAAAATATCTTGATTCTACCCACATTTCTATGTTATTGACAATTGTGACATACCATAACAATAATTTCTATATTTGAAAATGTAGTAGGCTAGTAGAAACTTGATTGTAGAATTTTTTGACCAGTTCAATCACTAACATGGTGTCCACCCTATGAAGATGAATGAAAACTCTATATAATGGAAATAAAATTTCTATAAGAAAAAATCTTCATAAAATTACATAATAACACCTTTTGAACAATAATGGATCATCCTAGATAATTTACATAAGATCTAAGATAATATTCTTTCTATATTTGTGAGAAAATTCCACAGGTATAATTCAAATATAAATAAATATAACAAAATCCATAAAACATAGAGTTATATTTTTTGAAACTGTGAAAATATTTTTATCAGTAAAATAAGAGTTTATCTCCATTAGGTCTTCATTTATGGTATTGGGTGACCTAGAAAAATGATCATCCATTTAATTTTTGGCCCCTTGTCTATATTTTCTAACTAATATGAATTCCAGAAGTAGTAAAAAATCCCATTAGTTGAGGTTTTGTTTCATTCATAGAAAAATATACTTAATGGATGAATTATTTCTGACACAATGAATTTGGACCCGATCAGATATTTTCCAATGTTTTCCAAAGGAAAAACCAGTGCTAAAATTTCCTTCAATGTTGTGGTGTAACACCTGTGATCCTTACCACCCAATTTGATAGAATATTAAATAGTATACATCCTCTTTTATTTCCATTTACCTAAAACACACCACATATTAATGTCACTAGCATCGCACATGATTTCAATAGGGAAATACCAGTATTGGGTAGTGATAATGGTCGAATATGTGATCTTTTACTTAAGAAAATTAAAATAGTATGAACACTTCTCATCAAATAGAAGTGGATTTGTCCCTAATAAGCTGAGAACAAAGTGGTTTAGTTATCTGAGAGGTGTATTTGATGAATATCCTTCAAAAACCAAAATGTCCTAAAATACATAAAACACACTTAACATTTCTGGATGGAGGATGCTTTCAATTGAATTATATTTTAGAATTATCAACCTCATGTCCATTATTATAAACCTTGTGAATGAACACAATTCCCCTAGTTACCATGAAATGACACTTTTCCTAATTATAGAAATTTTTTTTCTCTTCACATATTTATAAATTGTATTTTAGATGTTTCAAACAATTTTCAAAACTAGAACCCACTATGAAGAATTCATCCATGAAAACATTGATATATCTCTCAATCATATTAGAAAAAAATTTCTACTATATAATTTTTCTATAGTGGTTGGATTACCACAAAAACCAAAAGGAATACATTTGTAATAAAATTTCCCAAATAGACACGTGAAATTTTATTTATCTTGTCTCTCAAGGAGAAGAAGAATATGATTATAACCACAAAATGATGAAAAAATTGAAAAATTAAATTTCATCTAGCCACTCTAACATTTTCTCTCAAAAAGAAATTGGAAAATGGTCTTTTCTGGTATCAGAGTCATGTTTTCTATAGTTTATGAAGACCCTCAATTTGTTCTCCATTTAATTTATAATATCTGCATTCTTCACTTTGGTGATCACATGGACTCGAATCTATATAGGGACTAGATAAAAAATACATATACATGGGATATCTAAAAAAGGAAATATTATTCGAATATTGAGGTGTAAAATCAATTCTTCTTAGCCAGATTCCTTGAATTTTGGATTGAGGAACCACTAGGCTTCCAACCTTGGAGTAAAAATATATTCAATGGGGATTTTTTTCATGCAGAATGATGATCATATACCTTTTATATCAAAAATATACAAGCCAATAACAAATTTAAAAAATGTCAAAAGATGAAGTCTTTTATCCTCTTGAAATACCTATAAGCCAAAAGTTGTGATTATTGGTTAGGTTAATCTCTCTTACAAAAATCTTATTTCACATGAAATGAAAATGGATTGAGCTCCGTGATGGGAATTGAAGTTATCAGTGGATCATATAGGTACACTGGGGGGGGGGGGGCAGGGGGTGAGTTAGTGTACACAAGTTTTACTAATTTTATTTTCTTCTCTTTTAACCCTTTTTAATTCAAAGATCTCCACATGTTAGAGTGAATAGATCTACCCTATTTTACAGAAAAAATTATACCACATGAAAGACAGAATGAAAAATGAACATCAGTATATGGTATTTGTACAAGTTTCTCCACTGAGGTGAGTGACTACATCATTGTTGTGTTCGAGATAATCCGAGACACAAAATTTCCACTAGTAAAAAGAAAAGTGATTTCAAATACAAAAAATCTCCAAAATTGAAATATAGAAAAACTCCCAAAATGTCTTATCACAACTGATTTTTTCATACTATCTCCCATCATGATCTTCATATTTTCATCCCACCAGTGGTTTTTTAATGACTCCGCCATTTGAGATTTCTCCCAAAAAGCCCCTATTTTATACTAGAATCCCATTAGTTCTTAAATGAATACTTTTTATGAACTTGTATTCAACTAGAACTATCTTGTAATGTAGTGATATTTTTTCCTTGTTCTATTTCTAGTCCACACAGTATAATCTTCTGATTTACTTTCGTTCTTGCTCACATTAAACTCATCACTTGTAAATGGCCAACTGTCTCAATTCAATACTACTTGGGCTATTCCTTATTCTGCTGAAGAACCTACCTCACTCACAATTGAAAAATCAGATAAAATAATTCTAATGAATCATTGATGATAAAATTATCTCTGTTTTAGTCTCAAATAACTGTACACTAAATATGAATAATAATTCACACATGCACTTCCTCAAATATCATGCATGTATTTAATATATTTCATGGACATATCATTTTATGAAATAATTATTTTATGTGTATAGATTCACATCATATTTATTAACTGCACTACCATCATGAATGTATATCACATATTTCCTCTTCACTGTTCTTTCATGCATTTTAACCTTATTTAAATTATTAATAGTGTACGCAGTCAACTAGATGAATCCACACTATTTTTCTACATTCAATCCATGATATGGTCACTTCCCTTAGTACTACCTCTATACTATTGTATGATTCATTCACATAGTAAACACTTTCTCAACATCACATACACTTTGTATGTACACACTCACTGTCCACATAGATGCACACCATCTCCTTATTGTATGTCCACTATCCTTTTACCTTGTGCACACTATTCATTTGCATGCAATAGTACAACTCCCAAAATATTTTTTTGGTGCAACTCAAATAAACCCATTGTACAAGTGCAATCTCATAATTCATTTCAAATAGTATACTATCTCTGATAATGAATTCACACAAATAAACACATACTATTTACATATCTTTAACACAAAATACTATCTCAATTTTGAATACGTAACCTTTTAAAATGAATCATGCAAACCAGGTATTTTTTATGATCTTCATAAAAAATTGTAATACACTAGTACACTATCTTTTTTACAATACAGTACATAGAATATTGATGATCTTCACACATAAGATGTGAAACTTGGAGCATTATCCAGAATTCTTCCCAAAAAAATCATTATGAAGCGTAACGGGTGTTCCAAGAACACGTCGGTTTCCTCACAACCTTCTTCATCGCGCAATCAGATGATCCAAAGAACTCCGACCTTTTTCAAATGATATCACAATAAATATTTCTATCTCAAGTTTTTTACAGACTATCTTAGATGAGAGATGATGTAACATAAAAAATTATCTCTATCTTCTATATTTATAGGAAAATGAAATGACTTCTAACCTTCAGAAATCAAAGACAAACAATTTCAACATCTAATTTTTTCACTACCTTGCATTTAATGACATCAAAATCTTGAAATTAGTTCACAATTTATGAAATTGTGAAATCACAAAATAGATTTGGTTAGATATTAATTTTCATCTACAAAAAAAATTGCATAGAATTTCTATCACTATCATTTTTTTCAGAACACATGAAATATGATCAACATGATCAAATCAAGGTTCTTTCGACATCACTCCTAGAGACAACTTGAGGTTGAAGACATCCACATATTTCATAATGGATGGAGATAGGATGTTGCAACAAGGATGATAGGATGGTATAAAGTGTTCAAACTATGATCAGAAGCTGACATCTTGTCAACTTTCAACATTTCTCAAGGAAATACCAGAGAGCATAAACTTCTTGAATAAATTTATGTAGAAGATGTGGTAGAATGAGATTTAATGGTTTAGAAAAATTAATTTAGGCTATCCAACAGTCATGAATCTTGATAAGATGATAAATTTATAGGATAAATTGAATGGTAGAATGTACGATCTTGGTTCAATCGGTGCTCTCCTACTACCACTTGACACCACCTGTAGTTCCCAGGACTATATTAATATGCTTGATTTTTTTTTGTTGACACTCAATTAAGAAATATTCTCAAATACCATAGAATGAAAAGAAAAAATAACCCAACATTATTCTCGAATATTCCCATCTTCTTCATAAAATAAAACCATAGGAATTAAATTATTAAAATGTATATCCAACCTTAATGAATTAACATTTTTCTTTTTTCATAATAATTCTATCTCTTTAATTATTTATACAATAACTAATTTATTATTCATGGAATTCTTTAATCTTCCATATAGTTTTGTAAACAATGTTTCCCATGACACATGTCTTTAGAAATTACTGAATAGCTATACAATCGCCACACATTAATGAATCATTGACTTTCCATCTACATAAGTAATTGAAAATAATTTAAACCTAAAAAAATCACTTGGCCTCTTCAATATCCCACTTTGGATTTGTTTTAAATACTCATTCCATCTTAAAAGTAGATGATATATTCTCACCATTATTAGAAATAAATACAACGATAAAAGTATGAGAAGGAATTTTCCTTTCCAAAATTAAAATTCTAAGAATATCCTCTTCTCTTCTAACAAAAATGTCACGATTTATTAATTAGAAGGACTAAATCACTAATAGCTTAGAAAAGAGCTAAAAATAATAAACTCTAATTCTACATATGCAATTCTCTATATAGAAAACACAAGTGATCAAATATAACATCAATGTTGTCATTTATCTACCATCATGTGACACCAAACACTAAAACCTATTAGGATGGATTGTTCAAATTATTTCCAAAAAATCTCCGACATACATCTCAACAGTCAGATTAAAAACATTCAAATGTAAGGATGTATTTCCCCTTAAAAATAATTTTTCCTTTTAACATCAAGTAATCAGTCTATTTGTAAAGACCTATCCTTAGAAATGTCATACAAGAGGACCTTATTCCGGTCTAGGTTCTGGAAATAGATACATGCTTACAAAAAACATCAGAGATACAATGAAAAACTAAACAAACTGCAAGATCATCACCACTTCCACGCGCTACAACAATGATGACCATTTCTGCCAACATCTGAATAATATTTTAAAATATTGGGGTGAGCACAAAAGTTGCTCAGTAAGGCATTTTTAAAATACTTAATACGGCTTTTGAAAACATCCTTTGAAAATACTTACATATACTTAAAATAATTCCTTTATAGAAAATGTAATCAATTTTCAAAGGTTGCTGGAAACCATTTTGGAAATTCTAAACATGCATTTAAGCATTCAACTAAAGAATACTAAAAGATCATGTTAGAAAGTAAGAATTCTGGTATAAATAATCATAACATAAAAAGTATGCAAATACTATAGAGCATGAACATTATCAGAGTTGCGTATAAAAAATTTCACTAAAAATTATAAAAATGGGCATTATACCATTATAATAGTAATG
Organism: Viscum album; assembly: GCA_963277665.1. Lineage (NCBI taxonomy): Eukaryota > Viridiplantae > Streptophyta > Magnoliopsida > Santalales > Viscaceae > Viscum > Viscum album. Next base: position 2,143,542,423 of record OY728156.1, read on the forward strand.
CTGACATTTGTATTAAAAATCCTGGAATGGAAAAGTGATCATATTGCAACAATGTCTCATCATATTCCATGTGCACTAAATCTCATATTCATAGGTAATGGTTCTTTAACCAAGGATATTCCTCTAGTCGAAATAATCACTTGGTTGGTCATATACTAAAACATAATGAGGAAATGTATAATGCTAGACTCATGTATGAATGTCAATGCCTCGGGCCATGACCTAAGGGTAATAACCCAATCTGACTGTCTTGAGAACTATCGATGCATCGAGGAGCTAACTTTTACAGATCTCCAACTCGGAGGGCTTACTTTGACCAGTCCCAACCTGGAGGGCTTTCTTTTAACCAGACCCCAACCCGGCAGTCCAATACATTCCTCATATATCAATATGGTGTGATATTCAAGTTGTCCCATACCACTTTGAATATTTAATTTCCAATTGATATTACCCAAAAATACACCAGTGTTTTTCTGAAAACATTAGGAAAGCTTCTGAAAATAAAATAATTAATTCTGAGACTACTCGACTAATGACAAACCATGATGGATCCACGCCCAATCCCTTCCTATCAACTACACTCAAGAGTTACGTTTTTTGAAAATGTTGTTAAGATTACATTAAATATGTATACATTTGCACTGGGTTTTCATATATTAAAACTTGTAAACAACATTTGATACATAAGTAGCACATAAAATGATGGATGATTAGGGTTTGCCACATGAAATGATGACTTCTTAATTAAAGAACCTTATCCATGGAAATGAAAACATAATAAAAATACATGTCATTCATTATGATGGTAAAATTTTCAATGAACCTGAAATTAGATTCCAACATAACTTGATTTATCAACAACCTTCACTAAATTAGGTAAAGTACCATTTGGTCATGTTACATTAAATCATTTTAAACCTAATATCACGAATTCAAAACACCTGAAGTTAATATAATTAAAATGTAACACCCCAAGCTTCTACGGTACGTTTCCCTTCGAATAATGCGATAGCGTGTGTTGTACGCAACCTCGAGTTCTAACACACACCACAACTAATTAAACTAGCCGTTGTGAATAGTAATACCTACTTTTTGAAATCATATATATTCTATATTTCAAAATGGACTTCATTTTTGGATTCGGAATATCAAAATTAGCCTAGGGTGAAATTTTGGTACATTTCGGATAACTTTCATATTTTGATGAATAGTGAAAATTTCTAAATTTTAATTAAAAACAACTTTTTTAATCAAAATAATTAATAGTGATAAATTATGAATTTGAGTGGTTTTAAAGTATATTTAGAATATATTTTTACCATTCAATTTAATGTTTATCATTGGACATAATTTTACAATTAAACCGAACATAAACAAGTGTCAATCTTTTGATAGTTATTATCTCTTAAAAACACGCTTTTTGTTTTGACAGCGGGAATTAATTTTAAATTAATTTCTGCCACTTCTGTGTTTTGAATTTAGGAAAATGGATTCCATATTTGGAATCAGGATGTTCAAATTGTGTAAATAGGTAACTTTTATTTTTAGACATTTTGAATAGTTACTGTGGTAAATATTTTATTTACCATGGTTAAAGGGTAAATCCGGTAAATAAGGGTTAAAAAAATAATATTATAATAATAAAAAATTACCCTAAAACGTGTCCTAACCTTATTGGTGGACACATACCCGACCATGGGCATCCTTTGGTCAATTTGGGGACCCCTTGGAGCCACTTGTATGTGGTAGGGACACTTTATATTAATAAAGTTAAAATAAAAATAAAAATGGCATAGGCTTACATCTTTTAGAAGAACAATTTTTACATAGGGTTATACATGTTGGATTTTCGATTATAAATATTCATTAGAAAGCTAAAAAGATTTCCTACATAATGATATTTTATTTATAATTTTTAGACATTATATAATTTATTTTATTTATGACACAATGATGATGTAGTAATTAATAAAATAGTGAAAAATAAAAATAATTGATCTTATAAATACCCAAATAATTATAATATGAAACTTTTAATGAATTAAACTAATTTTCTATGATAATATGATATATTAGGATTGATTTAATTGACTTTGTTCGAAGTAATCAATCTGTTAGGAGTTTCACAAAAATCAACTATTGAATAGTGTCAAAATTGACATAAAAGTGTTCTTAAAACAAATATTATATTATTAATTGATATTAAATTCCTAAAAATCTAAGGTTCGGCCAAGAGACTTATATTATGATAGGTTCATCATTAATGGACCACTTGGGGGTCGCTTGGATGTATATAGTACGTTTATTAATCATATTATATAAAAATACAAAGAGACATTGTAAAAGTGAAACTAATTAACTTAGAGTTAATACTTAAAGATAAGGTTAATATAAGTACCCAAACCTGTCTAAATTCTATTGGATGAGTTGTTTTCGACCTATCCACACCTCATCCTTTGAATAGTCAACTTTGGAGCCTTTGTAAACCGAATATGAATTTATTATAAATTAATATTTCTAACTTTTCCAAAGGTGCCCCTCACCCCTCTTATAAAAGGGCACTCCTCCTTCTCATTTCTTCACACCTTCAAAGCCTTTTGGTTCGGCCAAACTCTGACCAAATACTCTCCCAACATCCCTCAATACAACCTAGAGGCCTTAGTTTGATCAGAAAGCCAACCTAAGGAGCCCTTTTGATCAAATCAAAAGGAAGAACCCGAAGAAGAGGTAATGATTTCACCACCCTTTTCTAAGTTCATTTCTTCTTCCACTTCTTCTTCCTTTGTTCTTACCATTCTGAAATAATAACTCCAGTATCTCACATATACTGTGATGTTATTATAAATATGGTACAATCATATTCAGTATTCTATCCACCCTTTGAATAACATGTCACCATACGTGCGTACGTACGGCTTACCGTCTCCACGTCGTGGTGTAATTGTTATTCAATATAATATTATTTGGATGGGTATAATAATGATGTGTAACTCATGTAAATAATAAATATAACATGTTAATGATTCTGTATATATGATATACCATCCATTTATATATTATTTTAATATCAAAAGAATGATATTGTCGCTCGTGCGTACGTACGGACTACCGTCTCCACGAACGCGATGAGATTCATTCTCCATCGTATCCATTCAAGTATAATTATCATTTGATGATTTAAAAATGATGTTTAAGGACTGTATATCATTCTGGATATGAATAAGATACAACAAACATGGCTTATGTAACAAAACATATAAAAGAAAATGAGTAAGTTAACTCCCGAAACGACGATAATTCTAAGATATTATTAACAAATCAATGTTAAAAGATCATATATGATATCATATTAATATATATGATTCTTGTATAATTTAATAACAACTATTTCACCATTATACAGGAGGTTAACCTACCCCAACCAAGGAAAAGTACAAGGTAAGGGTTATTTCACAATCTCTTCATTATCCAAGGTTGTTTATATGTAATAATCTACTGGGATCTCTTTATCATCCACATCCATGTTTCTTAAAAATGTATTTCAAAACATTTTTACTATTTACAAGAATATGGGTTAAAGTCATTTATACCTTTTTTTGACTTTTTATAAGAGGTTTATAAAGGAATCTTTCCGTCGTTTTCAAAACAAGGTCCTTTTTAACCTTTTCGACAGAATTGAGGTAAGAATGTTTTTTTTAACTTATACGGCGGGTGCGGTTATTTTACGCCGTTATAAAATCTTCAAAGCTTTCCTTACAAGCTTATAAGAATATTTTCAAAGAAAATGTTTTATTTTATATGGATCTTAAATGATTTCAAAATAAAAGGAGATATTTCTTTAAAAAGAATTTTGATTTCATCTATGTCAACATCCTTTGATGGATTTTAAGATTATTTGAAGTTGATTTATTATGATACAAAACTTCTATATTGTATTGAAGGTTTTGTGATATGTTTGACTGTGGATGTGCTATTTTTATACCATTCATAGTTTATTGTGAAAGTATTGACATTTCGTATGCTAGTTTTAATACGAATGTTTATGTTATGTTTAAACCTTTTCATATGGGAATGCATTGGACTTAATAAGTGACGGGTGGAGCCCGCTATAGCTCCTCGATGCATCGGTAGGTCTCATGAGACAAACTAGTGTCTTGGCACAAGGCCTTGACAAAATCTTATTTGTAGTCTTGGCACGAGGCCTTGGCTATGTGGTTATGATAGTCTGGCATTATGCATTCCAACATTATGAAAGTGGTTATTTATTTTTGCATGTGATTATTCGATTAGTGGAATATCCATGTGAATAAGTAAATGGCATTATTTCATTTTATTTATGCCATACCATGTTGAAAGTTCATGTTTAAAAGGCTTTTGTTTTAGTTATACATTTCTTAAATGTTTATTCTTATTGATGAAAGTTTCCGCTATATTGTTATCCTTACTGGGCATTTGAGCTCACCCCTTTTCTATGTTTTATTTTTCCCAGGAAGTGAAGATGTAAGTTATGAATGACCTGCAGGGATATTATGAGGGGATTGTAGTGTGGACTGTGGAAACATTATGTTGTTGTAGTAGTTTTTGATTTTATGATGTAATGTAAAACTTATGAAAATATCTAGTGTTTCCAAGGCTACTAAACCAATCGGTCTTTCGAGATTTGATCTTTCTTGTGATCATGCCAATGTTATGTAATAATGCACCGACTCTAGGAAACTAGGGTCGGGGCGTTACAGTTGGTATCAGAGGAAGTTTAGTACAAACCTTGGAAGCTAGATTTAGATAAACTCTGATTAGAGCACATGGACCTAAGATGAACTTTGAGGATTAGTATAGAAGAACTTCCTAGAATTTTAGTATTGTAGAGACTTTTTGAGTTTTGCGAGCAATACATCCCTGTCTGGATACGAGCAGGTAGAGGCGGCTCTGGCACAGATGTACCTAGGGGTAAAACCCAAAAACACCGCTTTGAGCTAGACTCGAACGGGAACTGGTGCACGACAACGGGCCTTGCTGCACTCTTGGTTACGACACTCCCGGGGGATATGCTTAGGATAACTCTAACTTTCATTACAAATCATTATGAAGGGTTTATGAGTATATACTTCCTCAAAGAAAACATATTTATGATTATGGATTATATCCATAGATAGTTCAATTTATGTTAAGTGTTTTATAAGTATGGGATTATGTATTTTGATTCATAAACTGATCTAGTTTATGCCATTGTTTAGAAATGGCGCCTAGTGGAAGAAATGGAAACCGTATCAATGCACGCACTCCATGTAGGGATTGCCCTCCTGCTCAAGATAATTATAGTGGGGCTGGTGATGCAACTGGTGCTGATCAGCTAATCACCGTACTGGGACAACTTACTCAGGTTATGAATAATAACCTTACCCGTATGGAGCACCCTGATCCGCAGCGTGGAGGATCAATGTTAGATCGATTCATGAGACAAAAACCACCAACGTTCAATGGAAGTACAAATCCCTTAGTAGCTGAGCAATGGATATTTTCCCTAGAGAAAATATTTCAGGCTTTGGGGAGTAGTGAAAGGGAAAAAGTTACCATGGCAGTTTACCGCCTCACTGGAGATGCTGATCAATGGTGGTCATTGATTCAAAACATGAAGGAAGATGATGAAGTATCAAACATGGAATGGAGGGAGTTCAAAGATCTGTTTTTAGAAAAATACTTTCCTCGCGACCATCGAGCAGATATGGAAAGGCAATTTCTGAGTCTGAGACAAAAGGAGGATGAGAATGTCACAAAGTATGAGGCTAACTTTACAAGGTTAGCGAGGTATGCTGGAGATTATATTCGCAACCCAAGAAGTAAGATTGATCGTTTCTTTGATGGGTTAAAACCATTTCTCCGTCGAGCATTAGTCTCACAATCCTTTTCATCGTACGAAGACATTGTCTCATGTGCTATCAAGACCGAAAAGGAATTCTCTAAGTCTTATGACTTTAAAGCAAAGCAAGAGAAGAAGAGACCTGCTGATCAATCTGGGAATGGAAATAAGGGGAAGAAGGGAAAGGTTGAATATCCATCTTGTGGTAAGTGCGGGAAGAAACACCCCGGTGCTTGCCTGAAGGGAATGGGAGTCTGTTACAAGTGTGGTGAAAAAGGCCACCAAGCTCATGATTGCAAGGGGAAGAAGGAAGCTACCAACGTTCAGTGCTACAATTGCAGGGAGATGGGGCATTATGCAAATGCATGTCCTAAGCGTCAGGAGAACTTACCTCAGAAAAGGCCAAGGGATCAAGGCCAGGCTTATGCTATCACTACTGCTGAGGTAGAAACTCCGAAAGACGTGGTGGCAGGTAATTTAATGGTTTCCTCAAGTTTAGCAAATGCATTATTTGATTCTGGATCATCGCATTGTTTCATATCTTCCCAGTTTGCTAAGAAAATTAGATATTTCCAATTTGATTTAATAAGGGAGTTGTCAGTTAAAACTCCTAAGGGAAGTATCGTTGCAACAAAGTTTTGTGAATCAGTCCCCATTAGAGCACATAAATTTTCTTTATCTGCTGATTTCATCATCATACCTATGATTGAGTTTGATATAATCCTCGGTATGGACTGGCTTTCGGACTATGATGCGAAGATTTATTGTAAGAAGAAAGAGGTTACGATTCTTGATGATAATGATAAGGAACACCTTATTTTTAGAGCAGAATCGTCACCACCTAATTCTTATTTAGACCCACCCCCAGTAGCTCAACTTAATTCAATTATTGGGGAGGAAGAGAATGAAATAACTGTCGGTGAGGAAAGGAATGTTCAAATAGAGGATGTACCTGTTGTGAAAGAATTTGTAGATGTATTTCCGGAAGATTTACCTGGACATCCTCCAAAACGAGAAGTTGAGTTTTCTATTGATTTGATTCCTGGATCAAGGCCTATATCGAAGACCCCTTATAGAATGGCCACTGTAGATTTAGTCGAACTAAAGAAACAACTAGAGGAATTGAGTAATAAGGGATTTATTCGCCCTAGTGTTTCTCCATGGGGAGCCCCTGTTCTTTTTGTTAAAAAGAAAGATGGATCTATGAGGTTATGTATCGACTACAGGGAGATCAATGCTATAACGATAAAGAACAAGTATCCCCTACCTCGTATTGATGATTTATTTGACCAACTGCATGGAGCTCAATACTTTTCAAAGATTGACCTTCGATCTGGATACCATCAGTTGTGTGTAAAGAAGGAAGACATTCCGAAGACAGCATTTCGAACCAGGTACGGGCATTACGAGTTTACTGTAATGCCGTTTGGATTGACTAATGCACCCTCTGTATTCATGGATCTGATGAATAGAGTTTTCAAGGAGTATCTCGATGAATTTGTGGTGGTATTTATTGATGATATCTTGGTATACTCCAGAACCTACGAAGATCATGAAAATCACTTGCGCATTATCTTGAAGACTCTGAGGAGGCATGAATTATATGGAAAGTTTAGCAAGTGTGAATTCTGGCTTCAGGAGATTTCTTTTCTTGGCCATATTGTCTCTAAAGATGGAATCTCTGTTGATCCTTCTAAGACCAAGGCAATCCAAGAATGGCCAGCACCTACGAGTATAACTGAGGTACGTAGTTTTATTGGCTTGGCAGGTTATTATCGACGTTTCGTCCAGAATTTTTCCCGATTGGCTAACCCATTAACGAAGCTCACACGTAAAGGGGTTAAATTTGTTTGGACAAAAGAGTGTGAAGAATGTTTCGATGAACTGAAGAGAAGATTAGTCAATGCTCCTATATTGACTCTACCATCGGGGAATGATGGGTTCGTTATTTATAGTGATGCATCAAAGAAAGGACTTGGCTGTGTCCTTATGCAGAATGATAGAGTTATTGCCTATGCATCACGACAGTTGAAAATTCATGAACAAAACTATCCTACTCATGATCTTGAGTTAGCAGCTGTGATCTTTGCTTTGAAGATATGGAGGCACTACCTCTATGGTGAAAAATGTGAGATTTATACTGATCACAAGAGTTTGAAGTATATTTTCTCACAAAAAGAACTCAACATGAGGCAAAGGAGATGGCTTGAATTACTCAAGGATTATGATTGTACGATACACTACCACCCGGGGAAGGCAAACAAGGTGGCAGATGCTTTGAGTAGAAAAGACCATGGAGTTTTGAACAATATGAGAATTGAAAGGGATCCAATTTTCATGGATCTAGTGAAAATGGACATGGGAATAACCAGGGAAGGTGAAACATCAATGCTTTTTCAAATGGTTGCCAAACCATCTTTACTAGAAAGGATTAAGAGTTCTCAGACCGATGATGACGAATTCCAAAAAAATATTAAAGCTGTGAATGATGGGAGATTGAGAGACTTTGTGTATGAAGATGGAATTTTGAAATTCGGGAAGAGACTTTGTGTTCCCAATATACCTGATCTAAAAAGGGAATTGCTGGATGATGCTCATAGTTCCAATTTCTCTATACACCCTGGGAGCACCAAAATGTATAGAGATTTGAAGGAACATTTTTGGTGGGACAACATGAAGAGGGAGATTGCTGATTTTGTGTCAAGGTGTATGGTTTGTCAACAAGTGAAAGCTGGAAGGCAACAGCCTGGAGGAGTCATGCAACCTCTTCCCATACCGGAGTGGAAATGGGACAATATTACGATGGACTTTGTCATGGGGCTACCAAAGACTCCTAGAAGGAACGATGCAATATGGGTTATTGTTGATCGTCTTACCAAGTCAGCACATTTTCTTTCTATAAGAGAAGATCTACCCCTGGAACGTCTAGCAAGACTATACATTAATGAAGTTGTGAGACTTCATGGAGTTCCCCTATCGATTGTTTCTGATCGTGATCCCCGTTTTAATTCAAGATTTTGGAAAAGTCTTCAGAAATCCCTGGATACTGAACTTCATTTGAGCACTGCTTACCACCCTCAGACAGACGGACAATCAGAACGGACTATTCAGACCTTAGAAGACATGTTGAGATCTTGCTCACTTGATTTTCAGGGTATGTGGGATCAATATTTACCTCTGGTAGAATTTTCCTATAACAATAGCTTCCATTCGAGTATACAAATGGCACCATATGAAGCGTTATACGGAAAGAGATGTCGTACACCAACCTGTTGGGATGACGTTGGTGAAAGAAAACTTGTAGGCCCAGAACTGGTGGAGGAAACGGTGGAAAAGGTGAAGGTAATCCAAAATCACATCAAAGCAGCTCAAAGTAGGCAGAAGAGCTATGCCGATAATCGAAGGAAGGATTTGGAATTTCAAGTCGGTGATCATGTTTTCCTAAAGGTATCTCCGTGGAAGGGAGTCATACGTTTTGGTAAGAAAGGTAAATTGAGTCCCAGGTACATCAGACCTTTCGAAATTCTAGAACGAATTGGGGCTGTAGCTTACCGATTGGCAATGCTGCCAAGTCTCTCCAAAGTTCACGATGTGTTCCACGTATCTCTGTTGAGAAAATACATGCCTGACCCAACGCATGTACTCACCTATGAGGAATTAGAACTGGAACCCGATCTGTCTTATTGCGAAGAGCCCATCAGGATTCTTGATACAAGAGAACAAGTACTGAGAAACCGGACGACGCGTCTGGTAAAAGTTTTGTGGAGAAATCATAAAATGGAAGAGGCAACGTGGGAACCCGAGGAACTTATGATGAAGAACCACCCGAGTCTTTTTATGCAGTAATACCCTAGAAATTGCGAGGACGCAATTATTTGAAGGAGGGGAGAATGTAACACCCCAAGCTTCTACGGTACGTTTCCCTTCGAATAATGCGATAGCGTGTGTTGTACGCAACCTCGAGTTCTAACACACACCACAACTAATTAAACTAGCCGTTGTGAATAGTAATACCTACTTTTTGAAATCATATATATTCTATATTTCAAAATGGACTTCATTTTTGGATTCGGAATATCAAAATTAGCCTAGGGTGAAATTTTGGTACATTTCGGATAACTTTCATATTTTGATGAATAGTGAAAATTTCTAAATTTTAATTAAAAACAACTTTTTTAATCAAAATAATTAATAGTGATAAATTATGAATTTGAGTGGTTTTAAAGTATATTTAGAATATATTTTTACCATTCAATTTAATGTTTATCATTGGACATAATTTTACAATTAAACCGAACATAAACAAGTGTCAATCTTTTGATAGTTATTATCTCTTAAAAACACGCTTTTTGTTTTGACAGCGGGAATTAATTTTAAATTAATTTCTGCCACTTCTGTGTTTTGAATTTAGGAAAATGGATTCCATATTTGGAATCAGGATGTTCAAATTGTGTAAATAGGTAACTTTTATTTTTAGACATTTTGAATAGTTACTGTGGTAAATATTTTATTTACCATGGTTAAAGGGTAAATCCGGTAAATAAGGGTTAAAAAAATAATATTATAATAATAAAAAATTACCCTAAAACGTGTCCTAACCTTATTGGTGGACACATACCCGACCATGGGCATCCTTTGGTCAATTTGGGGACCCCTTGGAGCCACTTGTATGTGGTAGGGACACTTTATATTAATAAAGTTAAAATAAAAATAAAAATGGCATAAGCTTACATCTTTTAGAAGAACAATTTTTACATAGGGTTATACATGTTGGATTTTCGATTATAAATATTCATTAGAAAGATAAAAAGATTTCCTACATAATGATATTTTATTTATAATTTTTAGACATTATATAATTTATTTTATTTATGACACAATGATGATGTAGTAATTACTAAAATAGTGAAAAATAAAAATAATTGATCTTATAAATACCCAAATAATTATAATATGAAACTTTTAATGAATTAAACTAATTTTCTATGATAATATGATATATTAGGATTGATTTAATTGACTTTGTTTGAAGTAATAAATCTGTTAGGAGTTTCACAAAAATCAACTATTGAATAGTGTCAAAATTGACATAAAAGAGTTCTTAAAACAAATATTATATTATTAATTGATATTAAATTCCTAAAAATCTAAGGTTCGGCCAAGAGACTTATATTATGATAGGTTCCTCATTAATGGACCACTTGGGGGTCGCTTGGATGTATATAGTAAGTTTATTAATCATATTATATAAAAATACAAAGAGACATTGTAAAAGTGAAACTAATTAACTTAGAGTTAATACTTAAAGATAAGGTTAATATAAGTACCCAAACCTGTCTAAATTCTATTGGATGAGTTGTTTTCGACCTATCCACACCTCATCCTTTGAATAGTCAACTTTGGAGCCTTTGTAAACCGAATATGAATTTATTATAAATTAATATTTCTAACTTTTCCAAAGGTGCCCCTCACCCTTCTTATAAAAGGGCACTCCTCCTTCTCATTTCTTCACACCTTCAAAGCCTTTTGGTTCGGCCAAACTCTGCCCAAATACTCTCCCAACATCCCTCAATACAACCTAGAGGCCTTAGTTTGATCAGAAAGCCAACCTAAGGAGCCCTTTTGATCAAATCAAAAGGAAGAACCCGAAGAAGAGGTAATGATTTCACCACCCTTTTCTAAGTTCATTTCTTCTTCCACTTCTTCTTACTTTGTTCTTACCATTCTGAAATAATAACTCCAGTATCTCACATATACTGTGATGTTATTATAAATATGGTACAATCATATTCTGTATTCTATCCACCATTTGAATAACATGTCACCATACGTGCGTACGTACGGCTTACCGTCTCCACGTCGTGGTGTAATTGTTATTCACTATAATATTATTTGGATGGGTATAATAATGATGTGTAACTCATGTAAATAATAAATATAACATGTTAATGATTCTGTATATATGATATACCATCCATTTATATATTATTTTAATATCAAAAGAATGATATTGTCGCTCGTGCGTACGTACGGACTACCGTCTCCACGAACGCGATGAGATTCATTCTCCATCGTATCCATTCAAGTATAATTATCATTTGATGATTTAAAAATGATGTTTAAGGACTGTATATCATTATGGATATGAATAAGATACAACAACCATGGCTTATGTAACAAAACATATAAAAGAAAATGAGTAAGTTAACTCCTGAAACGACGATAATTCTAAGATATTATTAACAAATCAATGTTAAAAGATCATATATGATATCATATTAATATATATGATTCTTGTATAATTTAATAACAACTATTTCACCATTATACAGGAGGTTAACCTACCCCAACCAAGGAAAAGTACAAGGTAAGGGTTATTTCACAATCTCTTCATTATCCGAGGTTGTTTATATGTAATAATCTACTGGGATCTCTTTATCATCCACATCCATGTTTCTTAAAAATGTATTTCAAAACATTTTTACTATTTACAAGAATATGGGTTAAAGTCATTTATACCTTTTTTTGACTTTTTATAAGAGGTTTATAAAGGAATCTTTCCGTCGTTTTCAAAACAAGGTCCTTTTTAACCTTTTCGACAGAATTGAGGTAAGAATGTTTTTTTTAACTTATACGGCGGGTGCGGTTATTTTACGCCGTTATAAAATCTTCAAAGCTTTCCTTACAAGATTATAAGAATATTTTCAAAGAAAATGTTTTATTTTATATGGATCTTAAATGATTTCAAAATAAAAGGAGATATTTCTTTAAAAAGAATTTTGATTTCATCTATGTCAACATCCTTTGATGGATTTTAAGATTATTTGAAGTTGATTTATTATGATACAAAACTTCTATATTGTATTGAAGGTTTTGTGATATGTTTGACTGTGGATGTGCTATTTTTATACCATTCATAGTTTATTGTGAAAGTATTGACATTTCGTATGCTAGTTTTAATACGAATGTTTATGTTATGTTTAAACCTTTTCATATGGGAATGCATTGGACTTAATAAGTGACGGGTGGAGCCCGCTATAGCTCCTCGATGCATCGGTAGGTCTCATGAGACAAACTAGTGTCTTGTCACAAGGCCTTGACAAAATCTTATTTGTAGTCTTGGCACGAGGCCTTGGCTATGTGGTTATGATAGTCTGGCATTATGCATTCCAACATTATGAAAGTGGTTATTTATTTTTGCATGTGATTATTCGATTAGTGGAATATCCATGTGAATAAGTAAATGGCATTATTTCATTTTATTTATGCCATACCATGTTGAAAGTTCATGTTTAAAAGGCTTTTGTTTTAGTTATACATTGCCTTAAATGTTTATTCTTATTGATGAAAGTTTCCGCTATATTGTTATCCTTACTGGGCATTTGAGCTCACCCCTTTTCTATGTTTTATTTTTCCCAGGAAGTGAAGATGTAAGTTATGAATGACCTGCAGGGATATTATGAGGGGATTGTAGTGTGGACTGTGGAAACATTATGTTGTTGTAGTAGTTTTTGATTTTATGATGTAATGTAAAACTTATGAATATATCTAGTGTTTCCAAGGCTACTAAACCAATCGGTATTTCGAGATTTGATCTTTCTTGTGATCATGCCAATGTTATGTAATAATGCACCGACTCTAGGAAACTAGGGTCGGGGCGTTACATAAAACTTTTTAAATTAATGTATGTCTGACATAAATACATTTTGATTTAGCAAACACCAAAATTAACATTTATTAAATCCCATTCAAGTATTGGTTGCATTTAAAATACTAATCCTAAATATCAATACATGAAATTAGGGTTTTAAAAACTATACGACATATATATATATACACACACACAACCGTATATACATAAGGTGTATATATGGGTTCTCATAATTAAACCATGTTTATTAATTTATAACGCAATAAATACTTTAAAATATTTTTAATACATCATTATCACTTGATTGGAAGCCAAGCCATGTTAGGTATATAACTTGTGTGACCGAATGTATATTCATATGTAAAAATTAGGGTTTCACATACTATGTATAAATCCAAATGGACCCAAAGGACATTTTGCATCTAAAACATTACCTGAAGCTTGGAAATCATCTTTTAGAAATTATAAAATGGATTTGAGTTGTGATACATAAATATGTGTATGTATATTTATGTTTAGGTTTTAGAGACACAATTCCATTTAAACCAAAACTTGGTTCGCACATAAAATATTATTTAAGGATGGATATTCACGTCTTAAAAATCATAACTTGATTTATATTGAACAAAATAGGAAGAGGATGACTTCATTTCTGAAAATATACATACATATATATATATATGTACATATTATATAACTGATTGCATGTTTGGTTTTGAAGCATGAAAAGGGAGGAACTATACCATTACATGGTTATGCATGCACAAGTTTAACAAAAACACAACAATACCCTTTTTTGAAAACCTTAAACGAGGATGAAATATATATATATATATATATCTGTGTGTATGTATTGTATATACAAAATCGTATAACAGGGATTTGAGGTATCAAAATTGTTTGAAGACTATCCCTTACTAATGTGAGATTCTTAGTAAGACATATTTATTCTTCTTTGAAATTATTAAAATCGAAAGGGATTGAAAACACATGTGAATATTTACATAAATATGTAAACTGTATATGATTAATACCACATAAAAAGAATTTGGTAAATTGAAAACATCACACAATAACCACTTACACACACTGGCAATATGTGTACCCTGAGAAAGCATCAAGATCTTCTTAAAGACATTCAAAACAGAAGGGATTTATAAATACATATATATAAATACATATATATATATATACATATATATATATATATATATTTTCAATCTTCATATAGAGAAATATATATATTAGTGATTTTTTATAATAAAACTAATTGAAAATCATACCTTACATATAAAACTTTAATAATAATATTTTAAAACATTTAATACCAAATAGAATGGTATTTAATCATATATTTATGTTTAATAAAACATATATATGCAACCACATATTATAGGTTTGTAAAACTAAAATGGTTAAAATATAAACCCTTACAAATTCATTGATGCACCTTTAAAATTAATTTAAATCAAAATAAAATCCATACCATATTTTTTTTAAAACATTTAATTCTCTTTACTTGAAACAACTACTTATTAAGAAAATAAAAATATTGATTTTGTTTTAAAGAAACCCATAATAAACATGGCAGGAAATAAAAATAAAAATCCCTTACTAGGATTTCTTGAAACCAAAACATGAGATGAGGTGGTCTCAAGCACGGTGGATTGCAAACAAGGCAGCAAGGGTGAAGATAGTCAAAGAAAAACACAAGAAGACTGCTGATATTTATATCCTCTAAAAAATTAGAAGGCTTTCTGTGCAAGCTATGAGCACAACGGAAAAAAAACTATGACCCTAAAAAAATATTCACGGATGAACACTATTTACCAAAAGAACAAGGACATATATTTGATCCAACAGGTCTTCCATAGACAAAAGCAATCATCCAAACCGTAAAAAGAATGATGGAATAAAAATAATGTATCAACTATTTAAAAATTGAAAAAAACGGATTAAAATTTGTCAATTAAAACAGTATGAAATGGACCCAAGACAAGATGTAAAAACACAAAATTAAAACCTAGCGTGTAGATCCAAAGATCTAATCCTTCCTAAGATTTGAACAAGGTGAAATCCCAAACCGCGACTCTAGGACCTTCACCCGACGAACCCCTTCGGCCTTGACGACTACTCGTGATGCGCACGGCCTCGGACCACATTTTATGTGTGACCATGGTAGCGCACACCTCACCTCTGACGGTCAAACCATCAGCCTGCTCTGGCCACACACATACGCACCCCAACGCGCCTGCCTCGGCTCTTCGGCTTCCCTCGTGCTCGGCATCCTCACACACCTCACACACCCCATCTCCGGTCGAGACTCGCGACCGGAGAACCCCATGTTGTGCGCTCCCCTTTGGCTTGCGACGACGACCGAAGCTCCTGCTCGAACCCTCTCTCCAACAGGACCCTCGAAAGCCAAAAATCGAAAACCCCCTAAACCTAAAACTATTCAACCCATGAAATCAATTGTTTTCATACTATTTCATATTTATTTATTTTATCATTATTAATTTTTTAATGTTATTATATTAGACCATTATTTATAAACCTACACAACTCAACTCACCCGTGACTTTCCATCATTATCACCATTATAATAATTTTAGCATTATTATTATCCTATATTATTATATCATTAATGTTAAAAAAATAGTCAAAAGTTAACTTATCTTAATAATACATTAAAATGTAATGGATGAAAATAATAATCACATTTCTTTTAAAAGAAAAGACAATAATATTTTATTTATGAAATTTATAAACATATTTTATCATAATATAATTGTTTTAAAACAAATACTGATAAATTGTTTTTATTATTATTTATTTAGTCATGTTTTTAATATCTCAAAATTTTTAAACTATTTATAATTTTTTTATACATATATATAAACCATATTTGCATTTTTATATAAATATACATATATATAATTTATTTTATCTATATAAATAATTCAAATTACACATTTTTATTTAAAACATAAATATTTTATCCGTTTTTCATAATATAACCATTTTATGTATTTATAATTTATAAATTTTATATAAACAAAAGCATAATTTATATCACATATTTATAATATATATTATCTTAATAATAATAATAATAATAATTTTAAATTACATGTATAATAAAATTACTATTTTATAATAATATTAGTTTTATTAACAAATAATTCAAAACTAATATTTTGATTTATATCATTATCAACTTAATTAGAATAAGTCTATATTTTAATAAAACAATTACATATATAAATAAAATACATTTCTTATTACTAAATATATTTTTATATGTAAAGATATTTCATACACATACATATACTTATACTTAGAATTTCAAAATTAATAATTACAATATTATTAGATTATCATCATTATTTATTTATTTATTTATTTTGATAAATTTATTTATATATTTATTTAGCTTGTAAAATAAATTGTTATGAACCAAAAATTATTTTATTAAAAAAACTTTTATTAAATTCCGTACTTTAACATAATATTTATTTTAGATTAAAAATAAATAATGATCCTAACAAATTCATTGCATGTTAGAAAATCTTTTTGAACACTTAATTTTTATTAATCTTGTTTTAAACTTTTATCTATAATATATATATATATATATGTGTGTGTGTGTGTGTGTGTGTGTGTGTGACATAGATTAATTCAAAACATTATTTATAGTAAAACATTATTCTTAATTATTTTGTTTATTAGAACGTCTTTGAAAATATATTTGACGTCGTCACGTATTAAAACATATCATTTTTTATAAATCAAAGTATTCATAAATTTTCATTTAGAAAATGCCTTATTTTATAGTTTATTAATAGCATTATTAATTTTAAATTATAATTTATTTAAAATTATTTTTTTTCTTTTCTGAAACTCGGGGCATTATAATATTCCCCCCTTAATAGAATTGTATCCTCGGAATTCAATCGTCAGACTAAAACTAATTCTGAATTTCCATCTTCAAAATATAGAAAACTAAGACCGCTCGATTCCTAGACACTACCGTTGAACGACAACATCTATTTCCAAAGTTGTCTAGACCGTTCCTCTGATACCATGTGTAAAGACCCATCCTTAGACATGTCAGACAAGAGGATCTTATTCTAGTCTAGGTTATGGAAATAGATACATACTTAAAGAACCTCATATTTACAATGAAAAACTAGACAAACTGAAATATCATCACCGCTTCCATGCAATACAACAATGATGACCAATTCTGGAGATAAATACTCTTTTATTTTGAAAAGAAGAGTTCTTTTGGAAAAATATTTGTATAAAACCAAAAGTGAAGTAAGATAGTATTTTTATAATAAAATGAGAGATTTTATAAAGATAATGGTTTTCAAAAATAGATCATAGAGTACCCTTGAAAGTAGGAAAGAATTTGAGAAATTCCCTTGGATCGGGCTTGTATTTTGGAAACAACATTGAATGTTCCTTTAAAAAATGTGTAACTATCCATAAAATAAAGAAGGGTTCTGGTTTGTACAAAAATATATGAAACTCACAAAGAATATATGATGAGTACATAACAATACATAATAATTTCATTGAGGTAATTAGACAATGAAAGTATCCCGAATGAAAATGGATGTTTGGGTGGAAATATAAGGCCCCAGCCTTAAACCTTACTTAATCTTGAGTTATTACAAGATTACACATTGAGGATCTTTTCGCGTTTAGAGTTTTAGATAATTAGATCATAAAACTTGCATTACATTCCACATAAAAACAAATTTGTTACATAAAGACAGTATTCTTCATTCCCATCAATGGAAACA
The DNA here is from genome assembly GCA_963277665.1 of Viscum album. Lineage (NCBI taxonomy): Eukaryota > Viridiplantae > Streptophyta > Magnoliopsida > Santalales > Viscaceae > Viscum > Viscum album. The sequence goes on from OY728156.1 coordinate 2,143,560,742, forward strand.
CATTTAAAATAAAACATGGATTATTTCTTGACACATCCTTAAATCTATCATCTTATCATGTACCTTTCCCTTGACCTGTGAAAAACATTTCAAAAAAACTTGGGATGAGCATAAAAAGCTCAGTATGGGTTATAAAAACATGGAAATGAAACATGAGTTCATATATACATAAGACTGAAATCATACTTTACCCATAAAACATAGGCACTTTAACATACCTCATAAAATCATGAATAAGTCATAGAAATCATAATACATAAAGGTAACTTGAGGCATTCATAACATTCTTACATAGGGAGTAACCCTCTTGGTTACGTTTGGAATACCCATCACAGTATATTCCCTAAATCTCTTCGGAGAAACCTTAACGTTTCACTCCTTCGCGTTACCCAATGCATTGGAGAGCTATAACGGGCTCACCCGCCCTTAGTTTATCACGGAACCACCCGTCTTCATAATAATGCCCAAGAACCATAACATAATCATATCACATAAAACATGCATAAAGGAAACATAACTTTTCCACATTTCAATCACGAGGTATCAATACAACACATTGATATAATAAAAACATCATGAAAACCATTTTCAATACCAAAGTAAAAAATGGTATTTATTTTTCTTTTAAAAAAGAAGGTATGGCTTGTAGAGGAAGCCGAAACTCAAATAACGGTCACGACGGCGGAGAAGTCGTTGTCGCCGCATACGTACGACAAAAACATTCCCTTTTGTCGTTTAGTAAACGCTTCGTATAAAAAATATTCCTTTTGAATAAACATAAAAGTCAAAGGGGTTTATACACCGTATAAAAGAAAGTTGTGTATAAAATAAAATATGCCTCAACGAAAGGAGATTGAGACGAAGTCCCATACCTCGTATTTGACTTGACCCGACCGTTATTTAATCTACTGAATAATAAACTTGAGTTAATCTCAACTTGCTTATGAACCTTTTTCAAGTTCATTATTCCTTTTATACCATGTTATGAACATCATGTAATCATTTAAGTTAATAATGTTCATTTTGTCGGTATTTGGTTCTTAAGTCAAAAATAGACTTCTTACACTTACATGTTGTTAATTTGGTCAAAGGTTCATTATATCCAGAATGGTATTCATGATGTAGATATCATATATGTCATATATATCCAGTACATACATGCATTTATAATATTACATAATCATTTAGAGGTAAGAAATGAAATGCACCGTTCATGGAGACGGTAAGTCGTACGTACGCATGAACGCTACTTCCATTTCTATTTCATATTTTCTGGAATGGAATCATAATTATATAAGAGTATATTATAATTCCAGTATAATAACATATATAATATCATTAACTTTATCCTTTACACATCCTACATATGGTATTAACGAATCAAATCACTTTCAGGGGGCGGTAGTCCGCACTTCCTAAAATGAAGATATCGTGTTTACCCATAATGGAAACCATAAAGGTATGCCAAAAATGAAAAAAAGAGAAGCTTAAGGAAAACATAAACATATCATATATCATATATAAAAATAGTGACATCATAATGGCCACCTTTGAAGGTGTTAAATGAGTGTTGAACAATCATCGTTTCGGGAGGCAGAATTTCGCCATCCACGGAAACCGTATGTTCTTTAACCATTTGATGTAGTTGTGTGAGAGTGTAGCTCAAATAAATATTATAACAACATCCTTGTATATTTAAGATACTGGTGTTGTTACAAAATAAGTAAATAAAAAGAGTTTAGGGGGTTGGAGAAGCAAAATAAAACAAATGAACATGAGAGAATGAATTACCTTTAAAAGTGTAACTCCTTTTGATTTGAGCCTAAAGGCTTCCTTTGAAAGGATTCTGCCCAAAGGGAATCCTCTAGGATGAGGATAGGGATTTTGAGAGAGTAAATGGGCAGGGGTTGGACTAGCCAAAGGCTTGAGGAGTGTGTGAAATGAGGTAGAGGTGGGGGCCTTTTATAAGAGGAGAGGAGAGGCACTTTTGGAAAGTAAAGAAATATTACTTTATTTGAAAATGTGTTTCGGTTTCAAAAGGTCCCACATTGATATAATTCTTGGATAAGATGATAAGTCTTCTAAATACACTCATCCAATAAGTTTTGGACATGTTTAGATCATAGATATTACATTATCTTTCCATTTTATTTAAATCACCAAATAATGATGTCATCACTGCATCATTATTATGTCATAAATAATTTAATTTATTTAACGTCTAAAAATCATAAAAAAAATCCTATGATGTAGGAAATCGTTTTAGCTTTCCAATGACAATTTATAATCAAAATTTGGACTTGTATAACCCCACTCAAAAATTATTTTAGTAAAACACTTTATGTTAGTGTCATTTTCACTTTAAAATTAAATAAAAATATATTAATGTCATTTTCCAACTAAAGTGGCTCCATGGGGTCCCCAAGTTGGCCCATGGCTTGTCTTGGTCGGCCATGACTCACCCAATAGGTTTAGGACAAGTTTCATGGTGTTTTCACATTCTTATAATACCATTTTTACCTTAAACTACACTAATTACCTCTAATCGCGATTAAAAACTTAATAAGTTACTATTCACCAAAAAATTATTTTAATCTCATTGAACCACATTTTACTTCTTAATTACAACCATGTATGTCGGATTTTTAAAATTCAATACACATTAGTGGTAAACTTTCATTTAACTGAAAAATCAGTTTGCTTGATTACCACTTAGTGGTTTCACTATTCATCAAAAATTGAAGTTTTTCAGAAAATTACCAAAAATTCACCCTAAGCTATATTTGATATTCCGAATTCAAAAATGAAGTCCATTTTAAAAAATTCAAAACATATAAGTCAAATTAATTAATTTAATAATTAATTCCCGCTGTCATGACAAATAGCGTGTTTTTGTGAAACAATAAGTATGAAAAGGTTGACACCAGTTTAAGTCCAATTTCAAAGTGAAATTGATTCCAATGACCACCATTGGATTAACTGGTAAAAATATTTTCTAATTTCACTTTAAAACCAATTAAAATAATAATCTAATCATATAAATAATTTAGATTAAAAAGAGGTTTTGAATTAAAATACAACATTTTACACTATTCATAAAAAAATGAACTTTATAAGAAAGGTACCAAAAATTAACACAAAGTAAATTTTGATGTCCCGATTCTAAAGAAGAGTTATATTTGGTCCAAAATAAAGTATAATAGTGATCAAAACTATATTTAATGACGGTTCACCATTAAAAGGTGATAAGTGAACCTTTAGTGAAAATTAGAGTATATATGCCCTAAAATTGAACTCTTTCCGTAATTTAAGCCTTTATCTTTTATTGGGTAAATGTATAAAATTTAAAAAACATATCTAATCATATTTTAGTTATTTCTATCCATTCCCACCAGTATAATGGCTACTTGTTAACTAACATTTAAAATAATATTATTTTATTACTAGTGTGCTAAGTAAGTTTCAAAGAAACTCATCGTTGCGTATCGGGTACGCTATCGAACATAGCAACCCCTTTTAAAATAAAATTAATATTTAATTCGTAAATATTAATAAATATGAAAATTCTTTATTCTTTATTTACCTGGGATGTTACATCCTTCCCCCCTTTAGGGAATTGCGTCCTCGCAATTTTATTCACTTATCAAAATAAGTGGGGGTATTTATCCCTCATAGCATTTTTCAGATTCCCACGTTGCCTCTTCAATCACATGGTTTTTCCACAAAACCTTTACCTGATGAATCACCTTAGTCCGTAACACTTGCTCCCTGTGGTCAAGAATCTGGACCGGTTGTTCCTCATAATATAGGTTCTCTTCCAGCTAAACTACCTCTGGACTCAAAACATGAGATGGATCTGCCATATACTTTCTCAACATCGAAATGTGAAAAACATTGTGTACCTGAGATAAACTCGGAGGTAAAGCCACTCGGTATGCAACTGATCCAACTCTCTCCAGAATTTCGTATGGTCCAATGAACCTTGGACTCAACTTTCCTTTCTTACCAAATCTCATCACGCTTTTCCAAGGAGAAACCTTGAGAAAAACATGATCACCTACCTCGAAAGATAGATCCTTCCTCTGGTTATCTGCATAACTCTTCTGCCTGCTCTGAGCTGTTCTCATGTGTTTCTGAATCAACTGAACTTTTTCTGCCATCTCTTCTACCAATTCTGGTCCCATCAACTTCCTTTCACCCACTTCATCCCAGAAAGCTGGAGTTCGACACCGCTTCCCATATAATTCCTGAAATGGTGCCATCTGTATACTGGAATGAAAACTGTTGTTATATGAAAATTCAACCAAAGAAAGATGTTGGTCCCAACTTCCCTGATAATCCATAGAACAAGCTCGTAGCATATCCTCCAATGTCTGAATTGTTCGTTCTGACTGCCCATCTGATTGAGGATGAAAAGCTGTACTAAAATTTAATTCAGTACCCAACGACTTCTGAAGGCCTTTCCAAAAGTTAGAAGTAAACCTGGGATCACGATCCGATACAATGGAGAGAGGAACTCCATGTAACCTGACTATCTGTTTAAGATACAAACGGGAAAGTTGATCAAGAGAGAAAGTATCTCGTATAGCAAGAAAATGAGCAGATTTGGTCAAGCGATCAACAATAACCCAGATTGCATTATTACCTTAAGATGTCTTTGGTAATCCAACAACAAAGTCCATGGATATATTCTCCCATTTCCACTCTGACACTGGTAAAGGTTGAAGCATCCCTTTCGGTAACTGCCGCTCTGCTTTAACCTGCTGACAAGTCAAACACTTCACATTAAAATCAGCAATATCTCTTTTCATTCCATCCCACCAGCAATACTCCCGCAGATCTCTATACATCTTAGTACTGCCCGGATGAACTGAAAACGGAGAACTATGAGCTTCTCATAACAACTCTCTCTTCAACTTTGAATCACAAGGCACACACAATCTCTTCCCAAATCTCAAAACGCAATCATTATCAATGTTGAATTCAGGAAACTTACCTTTCTGAACCAGCTCTACCCTTTTCTGCAACTCACTGTCTTGCTTCTGTGCTTGCTTGATTCTATCTGATAGAGGTGATCTCACTGATACTTGAAACAAAACAGAAGGACTTCCTGCACCAACAACTTCTATGCCAAAGTTCATCAAATCGTTAACCAAAGGATCACGTTCCAAACACAATATTGTTAATGAAGCATTACTTTTTCGACTCAAAGCATCATCCACTTTATTTGCTTTTCCCGGATGGTAATGAATTGTACAATCATAATCCTTGATTAATTCCAGTCATCTCCTTTGTCTCATGTTTAACTCTTTCTGAGTGAATATATACTTTAAACTTTTGTGATCGGTATATATTTCACACTTTACTCCATACAAATGATGCCTCCAAATTTTTAAAGCAAAAACAACAGCAGCTAGTTCCAAATCATGTGTAGGGTAATTTACCTCATGAGTTTTCAACTGTCGTGAAGCATAAGAAATTACCTGATCATTCTGCATTAGGACGCAACCAAGTCCTTTCAATGATGCATCACTGTATATAACAAACTCACCATTCCTGGAAGGTAGTGCCAAAACTGGAGCATTCACCAATCTTCTTTTCAATTTCTGAAAACAATCATCACATTCTTTTGTCCAGATAAACTTAACACCATTCCGAGTTAGCTTAGTCATTGGACTAGATAACCGTGAAAAATTTCTAACAAACCTTCAGTAATAGCCCGCCAAACCAAGGAAGCTACGAATCTCGGTTACATTTGTGGGTCTTGGCCATTCTTCCACAACTTTTGTTTTTGCAGGATCAACAGTTATTCCATCTTTAGAAACAATGTGACCAAGGAAAGAAATTTGTTGCAACCAAAACTCACACTTGCTGAATTTCCAATACAGTTTCTTTTCTTTTAAGGTTTTCAGGATAACCCTTAAATGTATTTCATGCTCCTCTTTACTTTTAGAAAACACCAAAATATCATCAATGAAAACCACCACAAACTTATCCAAGAACTCATGGAAAATTCTATTCATTAAGTCCATGAATACAGCAGGTGCATTGGTTAGCCCAAAAGGCATTACTTCAAATTCATAATGGCCATATCTCGTACGGAACGCGGTCTTCGGAATATCTGCCTCCTTTACCTTCAGCTGATGGTACCCCGATCTCAAGTCAATCTTTGAAAAAAACTGAGCTCCCTGGAGCTGATCAAACAAATCATCGATATGAGGCAAAGGATATTTGTTCTTAATAGTGATATTATTCAAGGCTCTATAATCAATGCAAAGTCTCATAGAACCATCTTTCTTTTTAACAAATAAAACAGGATCACCCCAAGGTGATGTGCTAGGTCTAATGAAAACTTTCTCTAATAAATCTTGTAATTGCTCCTTCAACTCTAAAAGTTCAATTTGTTCCATTCGATAAGGGGGTTTTGAAATTGGCTTAGCATCAGGAACTAAGTCAACAGTAAACTTAACTTCCCGATCTGGTATTATTCCAGGAAACTCATCAGGAAAAACATCAGGATACTCATTTACCACTGGCACGTCATTAATCTGAACAGTTCCTTTATTTTCAACGACGTGTGCAAGATAACATTCATTTTCCATCTTTCACAAGTTTCTCAGCCTCTTGATATGTTATCAAAAGTAAGGGTTCATTCTTGTAAACAAACTAAAAGTCTTTCTAAAAAGAAACTTCTTTAGCTCTACAGTCAATCATAGCATGGTAAATAGAGAGCCAATCCATACCCAGGATAACATCAAACTCTACTAGAGGTAAAACAATAAGGTTTGCAAGTAGGTTCTTTCCACATATAAGGATATGAATATTCTTATAAATTCTTTTTGCCTCAACATTCCCCCCAGGTGTTTTTACCAAAAGTTCAGGAGTCATTTCTTGAGATGGTATTCCCATTTTACTAGAAAAGGTTTCAGAGATGAAAGAATGTGTAGACCCCGAATCAAACAACACACTGGCATAATCCGAAAAAACAAACAAAGTACCTGATACAACTTCATTTGATGGCCCGACATCTGCTGAAGTAGTTGCAAAGGATTTCACCACCCCTTTCTACTTGTATTCTAACTGCTTCCCATCACTCAAGCTCCTTGTCGGACACTCGTTTGCATAGTGACCCATCTCATTGCACTTATAACATTTCACTAACTGTAAATCAAATTTGTTCTTACCTTCACCTTGATACTTTTCAGTGCAATCACGAGCCTTATGTCCCATCTTACCACATCGGTAGCACTTCCCAGAATTCAGAAGACATTCCCCAGCATGCCTTTTGCCACATTTATCACAAACTGGAAACATAGTTCTCTTACCATCAGACTTTTTTGAAAAATTCTTACCTTTCTCCTGCCACCTCTGTCTCTTCTTTTGCTGGTTATTATAGAAAACTTAGTCATCGGCAAACTCCATTTCCACATTCTCAGCACATCAAACAAGCTTTTCATAACTTTTAAACTCACGAGAAGCTAATGCCCTTCGATATTTTGGCTTTAATCCTGAGTAAAAACGATTGATTTTACTATCAAGGTCCCGGATAAAATTTGGAGCATACCTTGCCAATCGAGTGAAACTTTCTTCATAGGCAGCCATTGAGTCTTCCTCTTGCCTCAATTCCAAGAATTGATTTTCCATCCTAAGTCGAACAGCCTTAGGAAAATACTTCTCAAGAAACATACCGTTGAATTCATCCCAGTCAAGAGCATCAATCTCCTCGGCGTCCCTGATATTTTTAACCATAGACCACCACGGATCTGCTTCACCCTCCAAACGGTAAATAGCAAGACTAACCTTTTGATTGTCTGAACACCCCATGACATAAAAAATCTTCTCCAGTTCTTTAATCCACCCTTCAGCTAGCACAGGGTCAAATGATCCTCTGAATGATGGTGGATGTTGCCTCATGAAATGTTCCACCACTGACATGTTCCTCTGCGGTTGATCTGGCTGATCTCGTGCATGGATACCACCACCATTTATCGCTTGAGTCAACTGCGCCATTACTGCAACAAACTGTTCAGTTCCAATTCCGACCATTTCTGGATGCTGATTCGGAAGGTTATTTCCTTCTGTATGCCTTCCTAGCACTACTTCCCTGTTTCCTCTGCGGAAAACCATTCTGAACAAACATGTCTTAGATGAAGCAACATGGTAATATTTAAATGCTATACCATTTTAAAAAAATATTTTTTGGATAATCATTTAATATAATTCTAACTCCTAAAGTTATCTAAACCGACCTTTGATACCAACTATAAGGCCCCATCCTTAAACCTTACTTAATCTTGATTTATTACAAGATTACACATTGAGGATCTTTTCGGGTTTAGAGTTTTAGAGAATTAGATCATAAAACTTGCATTACATTCCACATAAAAACAAAGTTGTTACATAAAGACAGTATTCTTCATTCCCATCAATGGAAACACATTTAAAATAAAACATGGAATATTTCTTAACACATCCTTGACTCTATCATATTATCATGTACCTTTCCCTTGACCTGTGAAAAACATTTCAAAAAAACATGGGATGAGCATAAAAAGCTCAGTATGGGTTATAAAAACATGGAAAGGAAACATGAGTTCATATATACATAAGACTGAAATCATACTTTACCCATAAAACATAGGCACTTTAACATACCTCATAAAATCATGAATAAGTCATATAAATCATAATACATAAAGGTAACTTGAGGCATTCATAACATTCTTACGTAGGGAGTAACCCTCTTGGTTACGTTTGGAATACCCATCACAGTATATTCCCTAAATCTCTTCGGAGAAACCTTAACGTTTCACTCCTTCGCGTTACCCAATGCATTGGAGAGCTATAACGGGCTCACCCGCCCTTAGTTTATCACGGAACCACCCGTCTTCATAATAATGCCCAAGAACCATAACATAATCATATCACATAAAACATGCATAAAGGAAACATAACTTTTCCACATTTCAATCACGAGGTATCAATACAACACATTGATATAATAAAAACATTATGAAAACCATTTTCAATACCAAAGTAAAACATGGTATTTATTTTTCTTTTAAAAAAGAAGGTATGGCTTGTAGAGGAAGCCGAAACTCAAATAACGGTCACGACGACGGAGAAGTCGTTGTTGCCACATACGTACGACAAAAACATTCCCTTTTGTCGTTTAGTAAACACTTCGTATAAAAAATATTCCTTTTGAATAAACATAAAAGTCAAAGGGTTTTATACACCGTATAAAAGAAAGTTGTGTATAAAATAAAATATGCCTCAACGAAAGGAGATTGAGACGAAGTCCCATACCTCGTATCTTACTTGACCCGACCGTTCTTTAATCTCCTGAATAATAAACTTGAGTTAATCTCTACTTGCTTATGAATCTTTTTCAAGTTCATTATTTCTTTTATACCATGTTATGAACATCATGTAATCATTTAAGTTAATAATGTTCATTTTGTCGGTATTTGGTTCTTAAGTCAAAAATAGACTTCTTACACTTACATGTTGTTAATTTGGTCAAAGGTTCATTATATCCAGAATGGTATTTATGATGTAGATATCATATATGTCATATATATCCAGTACATACATGCATTTATAATATTACATAATCATTTAGAGGTAAGAAATGAAATGCACCGTTCATGGAGACGGTAAGCCGTACGTACGCATGAACGCTACTTCCATTTCTATTTCATATTTTCTGGAATGGAATCATAATTATATAAGAGTATATTATAATTCCAGTATAATAACATATATAATATCATTAACTTTATCCTTTACACATCCCACATATGGTATTAACGAATCAAATCACTTTCAGGGGGCGGTAGTCCGCACTTCCTAAAATGAAGATATCGTGTTTACCCATAATGGAAACCATAAAGGTATGCAAAAAATGAAAAAAACAGAAGCTTAAGGAAAACATAAACATATCATATACCATATATAAAAATATTGACATCATAATGGCCACCTTTGAAGGTGTTAAATGAGTGTTGAACAATCATCGTTTCGGGAGGCAGAATTTCGCCATCCACGGAAACCGTATGTTCTTTAACCATTTGATGTAGTTTTGTGAGATTGTAGCTCAAATAAATATTATAACAACATCCTTGTATATTTAAGATACTGGTGTTGTTACAAAATAAGTAAATAAAAAAAGTTTAGGGGGTTGGAGAAGCAAAATAAAACAAATGAACATGAGAGAATGAATTACCTTTAAAAGTGTAACTCCTTTTGATTTGAGCCTAAAGGCTTCCTTTGAAAGGATTCTGCCCAAAGGGAATCCTCAAGGATGAGAAGAGGGATGTGGAGAGAGTAAATGGGCAGGGGTTGGCCGAGACAAAGGCTTGAGGAGTGTGTGAAATGAGGTAGAGGTGGGGGCCTTTTATAAGAGGAGAGGAGGGGCACTTTTGGAAAGTAAAGAAATATTACTTTATTTGAAAATGTGTTTCGGTTTCAAAAGGTCCCACATTGATATAATTCGTGGATAAGATGATAAGTCTTCTAAATCCACTCATCCAATAAGTTCTGGACATGTGTAGATCATAGATATTACATTATCTTTCCATTTTATTTAAATCGCCAAATAATGATGTCATCACTGCATCATTATTATGTCATAAATAATTTAATTTATTTAATGTATAAAAATCATAAAAAAATTACTATGATGTAGGAAATATTTTTAGCTTTCCAATGAATATTTATAATCAAAATTTTGACTTGTATAACCCCACTCAAAAATTATTTTAGTAAAACAATTTATGTTAGTGTCATTTTCACTTTAACATTAAATAAAAATATATTAATGTCATTTTCCAACTAAAGTGGCTCCATGGGGTCCCCAAGTTGGCCCATGGCTTGTCTTGGTCGGCCATGACTCACCCAATAGGTGTATTACAAGTGTCATGGTGTTTTTAAATTCTTATAATACCATTTTTACCTTAAACTACACTAATTACCTCTAATCGCGATTAAAAACTTAATAAGTTACTATTCACCAAAAAATTATTTTAATCTCATTGAACCACATTTTACTTCTTAATGACAACCATGTATGTCGGATTTTCAAAATTCAATACACATTAGTGGTAAACTTTCATTTAACTGAAAAAATAGTTTGCTTGATTACCACTTAGTGGTTTCACTATTCATCAAAAATTGAAGTTTTTCAGAAAATTACCAAAAATTCACCCTAAGCTATATTTGATATTCCGAATTCAAAAATGAAGTCCATTTTACAAAATTCAAAACATATAAGTCAAATTAATTAATTTAATAATTAATTTCCGCTGTCATGACAAATAGCGTGTTTTTGTGAAACAATAAGTATCAAAAGGTTGACACCAGTTTAAGTCCAATTTCAAAGTGAAATTGATTCCAATGACCACCATTGGATTAACTGGTAAAAATATTTTCTAATTTCACTTTAAAACCAATTAAAAAAATAATCTAATCATATAAATAATTTATATTAAAAAGAGGTTTTGAATTAAAATACAACATTTTACACTATTCATAAAAGAAATGAACTTTATCAGAAAGGTATCAAAAATTAACACAAAGTAAATTTTGATGTCCTGATTATAAAGAAGAGTTATATTTGGTCCAAAATAAAGTATAAGAGTGATCAAAACTATATTTAATGACGGTTCACCATTAAAAGGTGATAAGTGAACCTTTAGTGAAACTTAGAGTATATATGCCCTAAAATTGAACTCTTTCCGTAATTTAAGCCTTTATATTTTATTGGGTAAATGTATAAAATTTAAAAAACATATCTAATAATATTTTAGTTATTTTTATCCATTCCCGCCAGTACAATGGCTACTTGTTAACTAACATTTAAAATAATATTATTTTATTACTAGTGTGCTACGTAAGTTTCAAAGAAACTCATCGTTGCGTATCGGGTACGCTATCGAACATAGCAACCCCTTTTAAAATAAAATTAATATTTAATTCGTAAATATTAATAAATATGAAAATTCTTTATTCTTTATTTACCTGGGATGTTACAGGAAAAAACCTTACAAATTCATTGCATCACCTTTAAAACTAATATAAATAAAAATAGAATACATACCATATTTTTTTTAAAAAAACATTTAGTTATCCTTACTTGAAACAACTTCTAATTAAGAAAATACAAATGTTGATTTTCTTGCAAAAAAACCCATAATAAACATTGCAGAAAATAAAAATAAAAATACCTTACTTGGATTTCCTGGAACCAAAACATGAGATGAGGTGGTCTCAAGCAATGTGGATTGAAAACAAGGCAACACGTGTGCAGATAGTCAAAGAAAAACATAAGAAGACTGCTGATATTTATATCTTCTAAAAAGATAGAAGTCTTGTTGTGCAAGCTGTGAGAACAATAGAAAAATAAAAATAACTATGGCCTAAAAAAATATTCACGGATCAACACTGTTTACCAAAGAACAAGGACAAATAGTTGATGCAACATGTCTTCCGTAAACAAAAGAAATAATCCAAACTGTAAACAGAATGCTGGAAGAAAAATAATGTTTCAACTATTTAAAAATTGACAAAAATTGATTAAAATTTGTCAATCAAAAAAGTATGAAATAGGCCCAAGACAAGATTTAAAAACACAAAATTAAAACCAAACGTGTAGATCCAATGATCTAATCCTTCCTATGATTTGGACAAGGCGAAAACCCTAACCGCAACTCTAGGACCTTCACCTGACGAACCCCTTCATCCTTGATGGCTGCTCGTGATGCGCATGACCTCAGACCACCTTTGACATGCGGCCATGGCAGCGCACACCTCGCCTCCAATGCTCAAACCAGCACCCTGCTCTGGCCACACACAGATGCACCCCAACACGACTACCTCGACTCTTCAGCCTCCCTTGCGCTCAGCATCCTTGGACTCCTCACCCACCCCATCTCCGGTTGAGACCCACGACGATGGCTGTAACTCCTGCTCGAACCCTCTCCCCAAGAGGACCCTCGAAACCCCAAAATCGAAAACCCCCAAAACCTAAAACTATTCAAGCCATGAAATCAATTGTTTTCATACTATTTCATCTCTATTTATTTTATCATTATTACTTATTTATTGTTATTATTTTATTCCATTTTTTAAAAACCTACACAACTTAACTCACCCATGATTTTCCATCATTATCACCATTATAATACTTTTAGCTTTATAATTATCATATATTATTACATCATTAAAGTTTAAAAAAAGTCAAAAGTTAACTTATCTTAATAATAATTTAAAAACTAAATGTTTAATATAATAATAACTTTTCTTTTAAAAGAAAAGATAATATTATTTTATTTATTAAATTTATAAACATATATTATCATAATATAATTGTTTTAAAACAAATACTTATAAAATGTTTTTATTATTATTTATTTATTCATGTTTCTAATATCTCAAAACGTTTAAACTATTTATAAATTTTTTTATACATATATGTACACCATATTTGCGTATTTATATAAATATACATATATATAATTTGTTTTTTTATATAAATAATTCAAATTACACAATTTTTTTTTAAAATAAAAATATTTTACGCGTTTTTCATAATATAACCATTTTATGTATTTATAATTTATAAATTTTATATAAAAAAAGCATAATATATATCATATATTTATAATATATATTATCTTAATAATAAGAATAATAATAATAATTTTAAATGAACTGTATAATAAAATTACAAATTTAAAAAAATATTAGTTTTATTAACAAATAATTCAAAACTAATATTTTGATTTATATCATTATCAGCCTAATTAGTATAAGTCTATATTTTAATAAAACAATTACATATATAAATAAAATACATTTCATATTAATAAATATGTTTTTATATGTAAATATATTTCATACACATACATATACATATAATTAGAATTTCAAAATTAATAATTATAATATTATAATATTATCATCATTATTTATTTATTTATTTATTTATTTATTTTGATAAATTCATTTACATTTTTATTTATCTTGTAAAATAAATTTTTATGAACCAAAAATTATTTTATTAAAACAAATTTTATTAAAATTCATATTTTAACATAATATTTATTTAATTTAAACAGAAATAATGATCTTAACAAATTCCTTGCATGTTAGAAAATCTTTTTGAACACTTAATTTTTATTAATCTTTTTTTAAGCTTTTATCTATGTAAATATATATATATATATATATGTGTGTGTGTGTGACATAGATTAATTCAAAACATTATTTATAATAAAACATCATTCTTAATTATTTCATTTATAAGAACGTCTTTAAAAATATTTTTGTCGTCGTCACGTATTAAAACAAGAAATGTTTTATAAATCAAAGTATTCATAAATTTTCATTTATAAAATTCCTTCTTTTATAGTTTATTTATAACATTATTCATTTTAAATTATAATTTAATTAAACTTTTTCTTTTTTCCTTTTCTGAAACTCGGGGCGTTACAATATTCGCCCCTTAACATAATTACTTCCTCGCAACATGATTTTCATACTAAAACAAATTCTGAATTTCCATCTTCAGAATTTAGGAAACTAAGACAGCTAGATTCCTAGACACTATCGTTGAACGACAACATCTATTTCCAAAGTTTCTTAGACCGTTCCTCTGATACCAAGTGTAAAGACCCAGCCTTAGACATGTCATACAAGAGGACCGTATTCCAGTCTAGGTTTTGGAAATAGATACATGATTACAAAAAACATTAGTGTTACAACGAAAAACTAAACAAACTGTAAGATCATCACCGCTTCCGCATGCTACGACAACGATGACCAATTCTGGAGATAAATACTCTTTTATTTTGAAAATAAGAATTCTTTTGGAAAAATCTTTGTATAAAACCTATAGTGAATTAAGATAGTATTTTCATAACAAAATGAGTGATTTTATAAAGATAATGGTTTCCAAAAATAGATCATAGAGTTCCTTTGAAATTAGGAAAGAATTTGAGAAATTCCCTTGGACTGAGCTTGTATTTTGGAAAAAACTTTGAAAGTTCCATAAAAAAATGTGTAACTATCCACAATATAAGGAAGGGTTCTGGTTTGAACACATATATATGATACTCACACATGATATATGATGAGTACATAACAATACATAATAAATTCATTGAGGTAATTAGACAATGAAAGTATCCCGAATGAAAATGGATGTTCGGGTGGAAAAACCCTTAAAAATTCATTACAGAACATTTAAAACTAATTTAAATCAAAATAGAATCCATACCATATATTTTTTAAAAAAAAATTAAATTATCCTTACTTGAAACAAATTATAATTAAGAAAATAAAAATGTTGATTTTGTTTTGAAGAAACCCATAATAAACATGGTAGAAAATAAAAATAAAAATCCCTTACTTGGATTTCCTGGAACCAAAACATGATATGAGGTGGTCTCAAGCAAGGTGGATTGCAAACAAGGAAGCAAGTGTGAAGATAATCAAAGAAAAACACAAGAAGACTGCTGATATTTATATCCTATAAAATCTTAGAAGGCTTGCTGTGCAAGCTGTGAGCACAACAACATAATAAAAATAACTATGACCCTAAAATTAAAATTCACGGATCAACACTGTTTACCAAAGAACAAGGACAAATAGTTGATGCAATGGGTCTTTCGTAGACAAAATAAATCATCCAAACCTTAAACATAATGCTGGAAGAAAAATAATGCATCAACTATTTAAAAATTGACAAAAACGGATTAAAATTTTTCAATAAAAACACTATGAAATGGACCTAAGACAAGATTTAAAAACAAAAAATTAAAACCTAACATGTATATCCAAGGATCTAATCCTTCCTAAGATTTGGGCAAGGCAAAATCCCAAACCATAGCTCTAGGACCTTCACCCGACGAACCCCTTCGGCCTTGACGGCTGCTCGCGATGCGCACGGCCTCAGACCACCTTTGACGTGCGGTCATGGGAGTGCACACCTCGCCTCCGACACCCAAACCAGCACCCTGCTCTAGCCTTGCACAGACACACCCCAACGCACCTACCTCGGCTCTTCGACCTCCCTCGCGCTCGAAAACCTCGGACTCCTCGCACACCCCATCTCCGGTCGAGACCCTTGACCGGCGAACCCCAAGCTGCATGCTCCCCTTCTGCTTGCGACGAAAGCCGCGACTCTTGCTCAAACCCTCTCCCCAACAGGACCCTCGAAACCCCAAAATTGAAAACCCCCAAAACCTAAAACAATTAAACCCATGAAATCAATTGTTTTATTAATATTTCATCTTTATTTATTTTATCATTATTACTTATTTATTGTAATTATTTTAGGCCATTTTTTAAAAACCTAAAAAACTCAACTCACCCGGGACTTTCCATCATTATCACCATTATAATACTGTTACCTTTATTATTATCATATATTATTACATCTTTAATGTTTAAAAAAAGTCCAAAGTTAACTTATCTTAATAATACTTTAAAAATTAAAGGTTTAATATAATAATCACTTTTCTTTTAAAAGAAAAGATAATAATATTTTATTTATTAAATTTATAAACATATATTTTTATAATATAATTGTTTTAAAACAAATACTGATAAAATGTTTTTATTATTATTTACTTATTCATGTTTTTAATATATCAAAACTTTTAAACTATTTATAAATTTTTATATACATATATACACACCATATTTGCGTTTTTATATAAATATACATATATATAATTTTTTTATTTATATAAATAATTCAAATTACACATTTTTATTTAAAACATAAATATTTTATGGATTTTTCATAATATAACCATTTTATGTATTTATAATTTATAAATTTTATATAAAAAAGCATAATATATATCATATATTTATAAATATATTATCTTAATAATAATAATAATAATAATTTTAAAGGACATGTATAATAAAATATCAATTTTATAATAATATTAGTTTTATTAACAAATAATTCAAAACTAATATTTTGATTTATATCATTATCAACCTAATTCGAATAAGTCTATATTTTAATAAAACAATTACATATATACATAAAATACATTTCTTATTACTAAATATATTTTTATATGTAAATATATTTCATACACATACATATACATAGAATTTCAAAATTAATAATTACAATATTATTAGATTATCATCATTATTTATTTATTTATTTATTTTGAAAAGTTAATTTACATATTTATTTAGCTTGTAAAATAAGTTTGTATGAACCAAAAATTATTTTATTAAAAAAAATGTTATTAAAATTCGTAATTTAACAGAATATTTATTTTAGTTTAAAAAGAAATAATGATCTTAAAAAATTCATTGCATGTTAGTAAATCTTTTTGAACACTTAATTTTTATTAATCTTGTTTTAAGATTTTATCTTTGTATATATATATATATATGTATATATATATTTGTGATATAGATTAATTCAAAACATTATTTATAATGAAACATTATTCTTAATTATTTCATTTATTAGAACATCTTTGAAAATATATTTGACGTCGTCGCGTATTAAAACATGACATTTTTTATAAATCAAAGTATTCATAAATTTTCATTTTGAAAATTCCTTCATTTATAGTTTATTTATAACATTATTCATTTTAAATTATAGTTTATTTAAACTTATTCTTTTTTTCGTTTCTGAAACTCGGGGTGTTACACTATTCCTTTTTATAGAACATATTGTTCATTGTGAAAATGATAGAATACAATCAACATACCACATTGATGGCAAGATTCAATTTCTTTCCTATTTTAGAATTATTAGATTCATATCTCACCCAATCTTTGGATATTCATATGATATCAATTTAGATTGAAACATAGGATAGATTATCTTCTGTGATCTCTCTTAAGAGATTCATTCAAAAATTCTTCATCGTGATTGGAATTCTTTATGAAAAAACACCAAGAAACATCTCAAATTATTTAAGATGTTGTGTAAAAATTATATGATGCTAATAATATTACATGATGTACATCTTTCTAGATATAAAATTTTCACAAAATTAAAAATTCGGGTCTCCCCTAAATATATGATTAACCATCAATAAACTTTATGAAAAACCAAAAAAAATATATTGAAAAATTTTTGCTCTTAAATGATTGTTAGTTAGAGGAATAGGGATGAGAGTTTCTTCTCAACCCAACATTCTTTCCTAGTTGAAGAAGGAATCTTCACATTTGATGACAAATAAATTTAATTCTTCTACTCCTGCTCCAACATTTTATCCATTTCTAGCTACTCTATCTATATGATTAAAAATTATTTGGTATATTCTGATACTTCATCTTGTGTGTATACTCCTTCTTCATAGAAGCATTTTTAGCATAAGAAGAAATTGGTGATTCTACTTTTTTCTCTACTAGTTCCATTTGTTCAAAAGCCATGTCATGCATTTATTAGAAATATACCTTGAAATTTCTCCCTTTCTACAAAAATCTTCAAAAATTATAGGTTTATCACTTTTAGACAACCTCTCATGAAATTCATGTTTTTCATCTTGATTTCCATGCACCAAACCAATTATGTTACTAGTTTTTTAGTTTAATTTCTTTATCTACTTCAGTTTTCTTACACTATCATTTTTTTTATGAATTGTTTAAAAATTCCATGATATGTATTTTTCTTCTATAATAGAAGCACATTTTTATTGGTAATAAATTTTTATCATAATTAATCATGGATGTTTTTTACTTCACATTTTTCTTAATAATCTTATTTTGATCACATAACAAAGAAGGTTTATCTACTTATATTCTTTGCCTCCACATCTGATGTGATATCCTCTCCCTATCAGCATATGAATTGTTCCTGGTTGATACATACATGAACTCATCATAACTATGACCAATTTTGTTACAATAATCACAAAGATCTTCAAAACTTTAAAATATATTTTTGATAGACAGAATATACTTTAACTGTGAATTCTGGTTGAATTCTATAATATTTTTCTTCACATCTAATCTTCTCCCCCCTAAATCGTGGACACCTATATTTATTGTGCATAGAAATATTATACCAGCAGTCAATAGCCTGATTCCCAAATTTCCAACAGCACCAAAAATAGCCCACAAATATTGATTTCTTCTTCTCTTCTATAACTTGAAAAGTTTTGACATCTTGATTCTTTTTGATAATATGATTATTCATCTGAGATATTTATAGATAAGAAGAATTCATTCTTTTCTTCATATCCACCTTTGATAACTTGGTGGATTTATCATTATTATTCATCACCCATGATTTTCAAGAATTTTTTTTGGAACCTATACTTGTAAATGAAACAATATTATTAAAAATAGAAACTTCAGGATCAAGGGTTACTTAATTAAATGAGCATTCAACAGATTTATCCTTAGATACTCTCAAGCACTTCTTTACACATGAATTAGTATTTTCAAAAATAAAACTCTTTTCAATATTACTCTTATTATCTTTTTTGATCTCAACATTTTGTGAAGATTGAACTTGAATATTCTCATGATTTATGAACTTGACCTCCAACTCAAGATATTTTAGACTTAAATAATTCTTCTGATATTCATAAGATTTTACCATATCTTCATATTCTTTTTAGGAAGTCATTAATTGTGGTTCATTCAAATTTTTCAAGTTAACTTTTATTTCAAGACACTTCATGTTGTGGAATGTTTTCTCATTTTCAACAACCCTCAGTTTGTCTTCACATTGACTCTCCAAATTATAAACTTGATCATCATGCATTTTAGTTACTTTAAATAGAGAATTATTTATCTCCTTAATTATCTTTGTCTTAACCCATAGATGGGATTCATTAACCTTCATAGAGGAATTATGTAGTTTCTCTAATTCATAAATCACTTCTGTATAAAATTTCTCAGTCACATCCGTCTAACAAATAGTCCTTTATAATTCATCTTCAATTAAAGTAAGTCTTTCATTTCAATATAATATATACTATTCTATTTGTATTTCATCTAGTATTAATGGGTAATTATTTTATTTTATTTCCAATGGGGAATCCTTAATATTCATGGTAGCTTTATGAGATACTTCAAGTGTAAGAATCATATCTATAAGGACCTCCACAGTAACTTCTATCTCATACAAATTTCCCTAAATTTTTTCTTCAAATAGGAGAAATTTTCATTGCGAAGTCGTATAGATTCTTATTTCTCATCAATAATTTGTGAGAGAAGTTTACATCTTTGAAACATATTTTTCGAAGGCCTGATCCATATCCTCGGCATCCTTTTCAATATGTGAATTTTCATCATATAGCTCCTGGATAAAAGAAAATATGTAAGCCACAACTTCAGTTGGAAAATTCTTTAGATAATATTTCATTTCTGAATAAAAATTACCGAGTGATTCAATAAATTCTTTTTCATCACCACTTAAACCATACTCATCAAAAGTAACTTTATCAACTAATTTAATAGATTCTGCTGATAGAATACCTCTCAGACTATATTTAGATATTTATGAACCCTCTTTCTTCTTCAAATTATTTCTCAGATTTGTTGCCTCTTTCTTCAATCTATTATTCAATGGTTTTCTGAAACCTTTTTGTTGAAACTGATAGAGATATGAATTGAAATTTTTATAAAACTCATCTATTTTACTTCTTCAAAATCAAATGTACAATTCATATAAATCTGATATAAAAAATTGGGACAATAATATAGATTCAATCGGAGGTGTAACTTATGCTCTGATACCAAAAGAAGTTACCAGTGGATCATGTAGGTACACTGATGGGGGATGGGGGGAATCATTGTACACAAGTTTTACTAATTTTATTTTATTCTTTTTTAGACCCTTTAAATTCAAACCCCAACACTTTTTTGAGTGAATAGATCTTCCCTATTTAAAAAAAAATTAAACCACATATATGATAAAATGAAAATGAAGCTCAGAAGAAGGTATTTTCACATGTTTCTCCCCTAATGTGTGTGACTACATCCTTGTTGTTTTTGGTATAATCTGTGACCTGGAATTTCCTCAAGTAATAAGAAAATTGATTTCAAGTATAGACAATATCCTAAAATTCATGAATTTTTTTTGTAATTTCGAATCTCAACTGATTACTATGGATTATCTCCCAACAAAAAATTTAGACTATAATCCCAGCTGTTTTCTTTATACTAACTCATACCAGTTAAGCTATCTTCCAAAAATATTCTATTTTATAATGGCATATTGTTATTTCTTCAGTGAATTCTTTTTATGAATTGGTGTTCAAATAAAACAGTCTTCTAATGTAGGGATCTATTGGCCTTGTTCAGTTTGAAGTCCACATAGTATAATATTCTAATTAACTTTCGACCTTCTTCACATTAAAGCTGATTACTTATAAATAGTTAACTATCTCAATTCAACACTGCTTAGACTATTCGTTCTTCTGCTGAAGAATTGATCTCCTCAGCATTGAAAACATGGATACAAAAATTCTTTGGACTCACTTATGGTAAAATTATGATAGATCCAGTATTTAATAATTAAACACTAATTATTCAATATAAATCGCACATGAACTTCATCAAACATCATGCATGTAATTAATACATTTCATGGACATCTCATTTTATGTAAGATTTATTTCATGTGTGTAAATTCACATATTTTTTTCACCTCACTACCATCATGCATGTATATCACATAATGCCTCTTAAGTATTCTTTTTTGTATTTTAACACAGTTGATATTTATAATAATATACAGACTCGACTAGATGAATTCTCATTGTTCTTCTTCCTTCAACACAAAAGATGCTCACATCCCTCAATATTTCATCTCTACTATTTTATGATGCATTCACACCCTGAGAAATTGGTCAACATCACATACAATATTTTTTATACACACTAACTATCCAAATATATGCACACTATTTCCTTAATGTATGTTCACTATCCTTCCACCTTGTTTATGTTATTCCTTAGTGTCAAATAGCATAACACCCACAATATTTTGTTTCTCAACTCAAACAAACCCTTTTCTCCTAAATTAACACATTATTATTCTTTCAAGATTATACTATCACTGATAAGGCCTTCACATGAATAAAAATAAAATATTCACCTATCCTTCATGAAACATACTATCTCAAAGGTGAATACATGCCCTTTTAAAATGAATCACGCAAACCAGATATTTTACAATTCTCTTCAGGAAATAGTGTAATACAGTAGTTCACTATGTTCTACACAATACAATATGGAAGATTTTGATGATATTCACAAATAAATTGAGACTCTTTGAGCATTATCTAGAATGTTTTATGGGAATATTTTTTTCCTACAAAGCATAACGAGTGTTCCAAGCACATTTTGGTTACCTTACGACCTTCTTCTCTTCATGCAAGAAGTTGTTGCGTGGAAGACCTGCCTTTCACAAATGGCATCATGAAAACTCTTTATCTTTCAAGTTTTTCATAGACACTCAAATGTTAGATGAGATAAAATAATTAATGATCTCTCTCTACTGTATTTATAGAAAAAGTTCATTGAATTCAAGCCTTCTATAAGTGCAGATAAACATGTTCAACATCTCATTCATTCACTACCATAAATAGTAATACATCACCATCTTCAAATAAATTTAAAATTTCAAAAAATTGAAGTCATAGAATAGATTTAGTCTGATTTTCATTTTCGGTTGCAAAAAAATGCAATTCATTTCATTCACCTTACTGTTTTTAGAGCACTAAAAAGATGATTAGATATCTCGGATCAAGGTTTTGTCGACGTCACTCATGGAGACAACATGAGGTAGAAGACATCCTCATCTTTTAGAATGGATGTAGATAAGATGTAGCAGCATGGAAGATCCGATGGATTTGACTGTTCCAACTAATCTTGGAATATCAGATCCATTCGACTTTGAGTGTTTATCATTGAAATCCCTATGAGAAGAAGATTCTTGAACAACTTACAGAAGAAAATATGGTATAATGAGATCAAATGATTTATAAAAATTAAATCATGCAATCACACAGTCATAAAGATCATTCAGACGATCAATGTCTAGGATAATTTGAATGGAAAATCAGATGATCTTGGTTCAATCGGTGCTCTCCAACTATCGATTGGAACTATCCACAGTTCCCTTTTCAAGATTAATATGCTTGAAATTTTTTTATTAACACGCAATTAAATAACATTATCAAATACCATATAATAGAAATCCAAAATAATCCAACCTTATTTTCAAATATTCCAATCTTCTTCTCTAAATAAATCCATAAGAATTCAATTCATAAAATGTATAACCAACCTTAATGAATTAATTTTTTTCTTTTTTAATAATAATCCTATTTATTTACTTATTCATGCAATAATTAATTCATATTTCATGAAACTATTCAATCTTCCAAGAAATGTTTGTTACAACGTGTCCTCTAACACATTTTATTAGAACTCATTGAGCAATTCTATAATCACCACACATTAATAACTCATTGATTTTTCATCATCTTAAGTAATTTCTAATAATTTCAACCTTAGAAAATCACTTGGTCTCCTCAGAAGGTACTTGAATCAAGGGACAACACTTTGTCTTAAGTGGTCTATGGTCCTCATGTTATCACTTAAAGAAAAATATAACAAGATTCCACTTCATCACTGTTGTTTTTATACATGTATTCTTCAGATATAGGTTAGTCAAGTGGTGTTAGAATATTTTATATAGTAAATTCTTCCACGTGACCCTGGAATTACCCTTCAAATTCATCTATGTTATCCTTACCCTTAGAAGAGATAATTCCCATGAATGTTTTTGTAGGTAACTCTATAGTATCATTGATTTCATCAAGAATAAATATAAACTCTAATTTAACTTCATATAAAACTTCATTAACATGTAAAAACTCTTTTATTGGAATTATATGGTTTTGGGGTGGTTCTATAATCTTTTTTTTGAGAACATTAAATTCCTCATTCTGTTTACCATGTTTGATTATTAATTTTCTCTTTTGAATGCCAATTATAGACCCCTAGTGAGAAAAAGGCCCTTCTAAGAATTATAGGGACCTCTTGGTCACATTTCATATCCAAAAGGAGAAAATCAGTGGCAAGCAATGAGTTTACCCACTCTAACATACATGTCATTTACCCAACCAACTGGGTGGGTAATAGATTAATACGAAGTCTAAAAAAATATTGTATTTGGTTGTGGAACTCCTAGTATCAATTTTTGGAATATGGTTAAAGGAGTAAAAATGATAATAAAAACAAGATCACATATGCGATTAAACTAAGAAAACCTATCTAAAAAAGTGCAAGGAATGAAAAAAACATCATAGATCTCGATATTTGGGAGGTATACTATCCAATAAGAATACATTATGATCCTATACAATATTGTATATAGTAAACACTTATAAGGGTCTCTTATTTGAATTTTTTTGAGATATTTTAGATAGGATGGGATTCGAATGAGAGCCTCAAGAAAAGGGATATCGATGTTTATTTTTTTTGAGAACCTTCAGAAATTCAAAGAATTTAGAATCATGATTTTCCTTCATGATCATTTGAGGGAATATAATGATTTGGGAAAATTTCTCACTGATGTTAGAACCACTTAGATTCTTATACAATATTTTTTTCCTTTATCATTATTGATTTTCAGGTCTTCTTCCTGGGATTTTTCAGCAGGTAAAATATGACTTGATTGAATATTTGTAGGGTTGTTTGAATTTTCATATGAGTTATCTTCCAATGTCTGACATACGTATTCAAAAATATTTTTTGGGATTTTATTTTAGGTATATGTTTACTCCCATGTGAGTTTAGAGGCTAATCCTAGTGGTAAATACCATTTAATAATATTATGGATTTGAATTAGTCGAGCTATGAAGCTTCCCATTGTCCCTAACCATTGTATTTATGACTAAGTATCAAGCTTGAAACACTAGATTTTTAAACCTAGGTCCCTTTTGTGACTTTCCAAAATAACTCTTATCATTTTACTCATAAAACTTACCCATCATCTATTTAACCATCCCTTGAATTTCATCTTGTGAACTTTATGGAACCACTCTTTATTGAGGATGGAAGTGTAGTATAATCTATTTAAAATTATGGGCCACAATAGGTCTCAAAACACCATGCTCCCTCTAAGACATATTGAACTGATTCTAGTAGACTTGGTTGCAGATATTTTATAAAGGATAATCTCTTGTACTCAAGCTGAGTCAATAATAGAAAAAATTATCTTTTATGAAGACTTGTGTGGACATATAATTTTCTGGGAAGTAGGACTATGAATAGTCAAACATGAAACATGGAAATTCCCCCAAAGAGTGTTTTGAGAATTTTCATTTTAAAAACTAGTATATTTTTATTTATCATGAGGGATGGGTGTGGTTTCCTTCTAATAAAATGTCCTCCTTCAAGAATATGTGTATTGGTAGTACTGTTCCAAAATTTTGAAAACCCATTTGATCTCTTTAGCTATTTTATCATAGAAATATCCTCTATATGACTAGTCAAATAAGTATAGGCGGTAGGACATAAGACTATTATAAAATGAATCCATTTTAAATTTGGGAGTGCATTTATGGTTGGGACACTATGTCATTATCCTTTTGAACCTATCCCAATATTAACTGAACAATTTATTTTCATCTTGTTTGTAGCAAGCGATTTTCTGCCTAATTCTTGAAATAATTCTTCTTGGGTATAACTTCATGAAAAAATAATTATAAATTTGATCCCATGTATCAAATATTCCTTCATACATTTTTTTGGAACCGAAATTTTCTATATCATTTTAGAAAAAATATAAAAACTCTTGATTTTAATTTATCATCACTAAATCCTCTAAGTGGAGAATGTTATACTATTACAAAGAAATCCTGGATGAACTCTAGTGAGTCATGAATGGGTAATCCAAGATAGGATGGTATTATTGTGAGGTGAGATTACTTAATCACATAATTTATAGATCATGGAGTCCACCCAATTCATGATGGTTGATTTGAAACTATTGGAACCTAAAACTCACTAAGCCCCACCATATCCATTATTACATTTCTAATTGGGGGAGGGATGAAATTTGAATCCTAGTTTTTGATTCATCATATTTTCCTCATGATTTTCCAATGTAGATTTCTAGTTAATTTCAAAATCACTAATATTTTTGTTAATTATAGGGATTAATTGATCTAGGTCATCACATGATTATTTGGTTTGAATTCAATCAATTTTTAAAACTATAAACATTTCATTTTTCATTCTTGGTCAAACATGACCTTCCCTAGAAATGGTGCCAAAATTTGGATATGCATGCGACCTTGGCCATCACGAGGACTGGGACAAATTAATTCTTTATAAACCCTACTTAATAATAGTTTAGTATTGATTAGGGGTAAATCCATAGGGGAAGACTTCATAGATGGTGCATTGTGTGATACCAAGTAAAATAGAATATTAACAATATCAGAAATAAGAAACAAGGGAGGAGTGGTGATTGGAAAAATGGTGATGAGGTTGATGTAATGATGGATGGGGATAAGATAAAACAAAATATTTAACATTAAGGGAATAAGAGAGAACATAGTGATTTAGTGAATTTTGAGAAATTAAAGATATGAAATAAGGGAATTTTGATTATTGAATATATTATTTTGATATGATCTTTTTTTGAATGACATTCAGTCACTTAGGGTCAGATGTTGTAGGCCCCAGAATAAGTTGTTGTCTAGTTCACTTGAATAGCCAACCTATAGGTGAAATGTGTCTTTATTTTCTCAAATGGATACTTTATTCACCCACTAATTGAAGTTTCTAGGTGTCATAACGTTGAATAATCTATCTTCTTCTCAGATAGATATATAAATGAAAAGTTAAAATCAACAATAATGACAAAAAAAATTCTCACTAAGTTAAGACAGTTGAAGGATAAAAATTACTCATTCGTTGAGAAAATGGTAGCATCCAGGAGCTACAAACACATGAGTGAAATAAAATTTCCTACCAAATAATCCCCATTATTTAATTGAATTTTATTTAACAATCATAATAGAAAAATATAATATAACACAATATTTTTAAGAAAGAGGGTAACAAAAGGAAACAAAAAAAACAAAGATGCTGCTGACAAGGGATTCAAAAACATAATATTGAATAACATGGTTGTTTATCTCTTATAGTCATCCCTTCATCCTATAGTATTTATTAGTCACCCAATTTTTTTTCTCACCCTCTCCTATTATTTATCTCCATGTAGTTTTATCCCACATACATAGCTATACTACTTTATTTGTAATAGCACCTGCTTCCTAAAAGAAGTACACAAACTCTCACCTACCTTATTGAACCTGCTACTAGATTCCATATGTATTTATAAATGGAATTTTTTCCCAATACCCAGTGTAGAAAACATCTCTCTATATGAACAACATAATCGATTCTTCCCACATAGCCAATTCGATGAATGTACATGTACATAGATGTAGTTGTTTCCTTGACATACACAGTTTTCCATGCAAATGATTCTATTAATAAATGTTAATGGGATATGTAAGTGATTATTAACATAACCAAATACTCTTGATGTATATTATATTATGACACAACCAATTCCCATCACATAGAAATTCTTCAACGTAGGCATTTTGATCAACGTATGTGATTTCCCACGTAATTGATTTCAAGTTGTGGAAATATCTTCCGTATAGCCAAATACTTTGACATATATTTTATGTCCCCATATGAAACTCAGGATATGTAGCATTTATTTTTAAATAATTTTCTGATTGATGTACACAATTTCCCATGTGCCTCTTTTTATTACATATTCGATTGGGTCGACGTCAATTCAGATTGAACCAAGCTCGTCTGACCACCGAATTCGAAATGTCGTGTGTCATATACACTATAGGACTAAACATAGTGATCACTATATTCCTCTTTCTTATCTCACTCCTAGAAAAATTAATCTTTCATGATTATCTATATATATGGATATATTTATACTCAAAAATGGTGTCCAAAACTATAGGAGGTGCAACATCAAACTTCTTTAGGGGGTGTAGATTCTTCAGTAACTGAACTCAAGTTTAAGTACATTGGAGTGAAGACTTTGGTAACACTCAGTTTGAAGCCCTCTTCAAATGGGGAATACCACATGTAAAAATGAGGAAAGGGTTTCTCACACTTTAAATTTGATGTGTATTTCTTGTTCAACAACAAAAACTGGACTCTACACATCAAAACCAGTAGAGGGAGGTGACATCAACACTCTTTAACTGCAAAATCATTTTAGGCGAAATCACCTTTCAAATGATCCAAGGGAAATATCCGTGTATAGTGAACATAGATGATCAACCTTGAATAAGAAGTGAAAAAACTCTATTTTTTTTTCACTGTACATGTTCAAATGTATTCCCAAAAAGGGTAATTAATAATGGATAATGTTTAACTGCAGTAGCATAGATCAAATAAGAACCCAAAAATAGACATTTTCATTATAAAAATAAATGAATAAAAATTTTCCTTATTTTTTTTTCAAATTATACAATTTTCTATTGTAATATCAATACAACAATATAGACACATTTAATTCATTAAAATATGTGTGGTAAAGTTTTATAAAATGGTTCCAAATTAGCAGACTACCGCCTCCACATATAAACATGTTTCATTTTCCTTCACCACATAACATGAATAGAACAAAATTATAATTTAATAAATAATAATTAAATATATAAAAAGTTTTATATTATAAAATATTGAACCATATTGATACATTATCTCATTATATTAAAATGAAATCATAATTGATGTGTATATTCAGACTACCGCCTCCATTGATCGATGTATACCATTTTTCATTAAAGCAATTCCAGGATGGTTATAGGAATGGTTTTAAATGATAAATATGATTTTTTTGATATGAATAAGGTTCTAGTAACACAAAATGAATAATCTTTTAATTATATCAACAATAAAAAATCAATACAAAAACAATTATCTTAAACAAGGGAATATAGAAGAAAAAACAATTTAGTGATAATATGTAATTATTTAAAACCCATCACATATTATCGTAATTATTATATATCACTCTAAAAACACTAAATGCCATAATTCTTCATCTTTTATAATGACACTTTAACTAAATCACCTAATAATCATCCATTAATCATGGTATGCTCATATTTGGGTCAGTTTGACCACCAACATTGACACTGATACAACATTATATCATATATGACTATAAAAACATAACTAATAGTATTATATGATATAATAATTTGAATAATTATTTTGTTTTGGTTCTATAAATGATATATAAATATTCAACTTAATAATTAAGAAAACACCCTTCATTGGTTATGAAAATCACATAAGTGGGTTTACTATCGATTTCATCTTCCGGGATAAAGAATGAAACACTCATCGATGGAAATTAAAAATTCATAAATCATTATAATTAGTCCATTATATTAAATTTAATAATAATTTAATTGTGATCTTTTTATGAAGAATCTATAAAGACACCACTCATACAAAATGTCAATCCTATAAACCCCATATGTGAGACAATAGTTAAAAACTAACTAATATACTTATAGATAATGTGTATAAAAGAAAATTATAAATAGTAAGGGGTATGGATATTGTTTATAAATTAGTTATTAAGATATTTATGTTTTTTATACACGAGTTTAGAGAACATCTGTGGAGGATAAGACCCAAGGAATGGGTTACTTGTCTCAATTTTCAATCCCTTGAGACATACTTCTTAATATAAACCCTATTTTATTTAAAATTGTGTATTAAATTACTATTTATTTATGTAGGATAATAATATTAAATTTATTGAGTTTTTGAGGTTCTTTTTAAGAACCCCCCTCATATTTGTTTGATTCAACATTCCATTATCCATAAGAAACTTTGGAAACTCAATTATCATTCTTCATGTTATGAAATTTCTATTGATTGTAGACCATAAATGTTACCTATATTGAATGATTTCATTTTACACATGATATCCACTTTTTTCTCTATGGGGAAAATGAGTTCTTAATTCAAGTATTATTCCATGAGTTATTTTATTTTACATAAACTTATAATATGGTTTGAGTAATTAACATTCTATTAACTATCAATTTCTATTAAATTGATTTATCTTTCTATTCCATGTTTTCCATAAGCATAAATGTTATCCTTTATTATTTCAAAATAAAATTGTGTATAAATTCAGGTGATATTAATAATTAAATTATAAATATAATAATTATTACTCATGTTTAGTTTTTGGGCTCTATTATACTCTTTATGTCAATTGAGATATATTTTATTTATTGTTATGTTTTATAAATCACTATCTCGATGATTTAATGTAGTCACACTTTTGGATGATTTAATTTGACATAAATTTATATTTTTTATGTTGTTATTTATGTGATACCATTTGAAATGAAATGTGAAATCCATTATTACTCATTTTTTAAATTATATTTTTATTAGATGTTTTCATATGACAAAGATGTGTTCGGTTAATCATAATGTGATAGGATCATACTATATAGCCATACAATGCCTTGTATAATTCCATACATCCTATGATATAATGGTGAAATGAGTAGTGATGCTTTGTCACGACCCGTCCTCAGGGCCCGTGCCGTGACTACCCCAAGCCCGCCTTCCATAGGCCAGGGGCTGGCGACTAGCACCAAGGCGTAAATCCTGGTGAAAAGGGAAGACATTGCCTTTGTAAAGTAAACAAGCACCACAGAGTAAGAAAGAAGAAAAGTACACACTAAGTGAAAACAGAGTACAACTGTAAGTGCAGAAATGTAAGTGGGCCAGTATACAAACCCAAACTGAAAGTAAAGTACAACTCGAAAGGGAAAACAACAACTGAAAAGTAAAAGCCGCTACACCGAGCTGTCCACCGGAAATCCCACCTGAAGGGTGGGTACAGATAGCTCCACTGCTCCCCGGGTCCCGCCGTCTGCTCCGAGCACGTTCCGCCCAGTGGTCCACCTCCAGGTACCGTCCTGCTCTGCAAGCCTCAACCACGATCAACGCTGTCCGTCGTCTGCAACCAACACAACGTAGTGCGGGCATAGCCCGTGCAGGGGTGAGTATAAGCTACTCAGTAGGTACCCCGAGACCCCCGAAGGTCTCCCAAAATCCACGAAGGATAAACCATAAAGGAAAGATACAATCACGAAGTAACAACCGACACTGCTT
Source organism: Viscum album (assembly GCA_963277665.1). Taxonomy (NCBI): domain Eukaryota; kingdom Viridiplantae; phylum Streptophyta; class Magnoliopsida; order Santalales; family Viscaceae; genus Viscum; species Viscum album. The sequence goes on from OY728156.1 coordinate 2,143,591,972, forward strand.
AGGTATACGCCCATTCATATACCTAAGTCATTAATTCCAATACGCTCCAACCTCCGAGCCCAAGTACAACCCAGTCCACACAGGAAAGTATTCGTATTCCACACAGGAAATTAAAACGTAATCCACACAGGATAGCATAACACAATCCACACAGGAAAGAAAACAGGATTCAGCTCACACAGGTATACTTTTTCGAAAGACGATAGAGATGATCACAGATCCATCTAAGTTGTCGGACCCACAAAGGATCGATAGGTACTAACCCCCGCAAAGACCCAGACAGGATCGGACCCACACAGGATCTGTAGGCGCTGGCTCACACAGAACCGCTGAGCGCTGACCCACACAGGATCGGACCACACAAGATCGGTAGCACTGATCCACATAGGATGTCTGAGTGTTGTAGTCTTCATCGTCGAATCCACTGAGGATCTCTGCACAGTTGTCGTCGCAGTCACAGTAGCAGTCACAACCAGCACTAGGGTTCCCGCACACAGAAGCTCGTTCGGGAGGGTCCGCTCAACGAGCCGAGAGGCTGATACATCAACTGTCACATAGTACAGAGTTGATGTATCCAAATGTTCCGTATCGTCAACAGGAACTCAACGCAACAGACGACGCGTCAATCGGACGCCCGGTCTGAAAGTTATTGGCATTTTCGTTCCAGGGGCCCGATTGGTTTTTAAGGAAAAAACAACCCGAACATACTCCACCTGCATCCAAACCTCGGACGGAGTATGCCAAAAGATCCGTCTCACTAAGATGAACTCAACAAAGTTGACGGCACGTCATTCGGACATCCGTAGCTCAAGATATGAGCGTTTCCGCTCCGAGAGCCCGGTTGGTTTCGTGTACGAACCAACCCGGACGAACTCAAAGTATTTCGAAACCTTGAGTGCCATATACCGAAACGATCGTCTCGTTCTAAGGATCATGTCGTCGCTGACGGTGCATCGATCGGAGGTCCGTAGCCCGAGTTATGGGCAATTGAACCCAAACGGTCCGAAAACGGGGGTTTCGGGCCCGGACCGACCCGGCCCGAGACCCCCCCGGTTGGCCCAAACCGGGTCGACCCGCCACGGACAGGGTCGGCCCGGCCCGGCATGGCCCGGAGTGGCGCGGCCCGACCCGACTGGGCACGGCCCGGCCCGGCGCGGTGCGGCCCGGCTGGGCTCGGCTCGGCCTTGCAGACCGGCCAGGCGCCGGACCGGCTGGGCACAGCACACCCAGCGCGCTGCAAGCTCAGCCTTCAACCGAGCTGTTGGAAAAGGGGGGGGGGGGGGCGCCTTCCCCCTTTTGTAATAGTGGCCCCCCCAAATTTATGGGGGGCCATTGAGCCGGTCGGGGGAATTTATTTCCCCCGGCATCCCCCTTTCCGGACGGCCTGACCTGGTCGGCCGGTTCCTTCTCAACGGGACCGGCGGTGGCCGGTCCCCTTCCAGCTCTGACACCGGCGGCCCAGCTGGTCGCCGGTCACCTTGCTCCGCTGCGGTGTGACGGCACCATGCCCCTCCGCTGCGGCCCCGCTCCGGCCGCGGTGCCTTCGATTTTCTTCGACGCGGCGCGACGGCGTAATGTTCTTAAACTTCTTTCCACGGCGTGGCACGACGGTGTCGCACAATACTTTCCGTGTGATTCCCGCGTGGTGAGACGACACCACGCCATCCCGTTCCATCTGCAAAGTAATCAAACATGAACATAGGAGGGGGGTTCGGCCGTGTTTGTGTGGTCCGGACCCCCTCTCGTTAATGATAACATCTAGTCAAAAATCCACGATAATCGATAAACTAGAATCATGAACGGAAATAATTAAATAAAATAATCCCCTACCTCGGTTCAGAAACGGTGTTCGTCAACGAGCCACGGAAGACGAGCGTCGCGGAAGTCGGGCGTCGCGGGAGAACGTCAACGTTGCGAAGCGAGGATTCGAAGTTGTTGACGGCGATTTCGTCGTGGAAAACCATCGCGGAAGAGACGACATAGAAGAAGAACGTCGCGTCGCGGATACGGCGTCGCGGAAGAACCGTGTTCTTCGGCGGAGAAGTTCTTCGTTGAAGAACGGTGTTCTTCGCGTTCTTCGTCGAGGTTGAAGAAGAAGAAGACCGCTTCCCGAAATCCTCTCAATGTGACAAAACTCTAACAAAAATAAAATAAGACCCTTTCTTATTTTATTAACACAACAACTCTTTTGAATTTCAAGAGTTTGAAATTCAATAACCACACACAACTCACCTCATTAAACTTATTACATTAAAGTCATAAGTAATAACTTAAGTTAACAAAAATTAAAGTGGGAGTTGAGGGGGGTTTTAGAGGATATGAAGGGGTGGGGTTAGTGTGGGCCCCACCACCCTCATATCCTCCCAAGGGAGGTTGGGTGGTTACCCAACTTCCATCAAGAACTAACACTTAGAGTAAAATAATAAAAATTGTAGTGTAATTATAAAATAAACTTCCACAATTTTTATTATCAACACTCGTGTAAACGCAACTCCGGAACAGGAGTTCCTAAGCAATTACCGGCGCTGCGGTTCCATCGGTGCCCTCGGAATTCGATTCCGGGCACCGGGTCAAAAGTTAGAAAATCACGCTCGTTTGTTCACCGAACGTACCCGAGCCAAACTTCGGAATTTGATTCCAGGCACACCGGGCCTCGGAATCAGGTGCCGTCAGAAACCGCGCTCTTGTAAAAATCAAAAGAAAATTAATAAAAAGTTTTCCCTTGAATTTTACGGGTCTTTACATTACTCCCACCTCACGGCTTTACGTCCCCATAAAGATACATCAAAACTAGGGAAACAAATGAGGGTATTTAGCACGCATCTGAGCCTCCTGCTCCCAAGTGATCTCCTGAAGGTTCTCGTGCTGCCATATGATGCGCACTAGAGGAATCGACCATCCACGTAGGACGCGATCATGTCGATCCTCGATCTCCACCGGGACCTCCGTAAAAGTCGCCCCATCGTCAACGTCAAGCTCCCCATGGTCAATGATGTGCGTCAGGTCGTGCACGTATCTCCTCAGCTGAGATACGTGGAAGACGTCGTGCACCCGGTGCAACTGAGGTGGTAGAGCCAGATGATAAGCCACCTCGCCAATCCTGCTGATTACCTAGAACAGTTCGATAAAGCGTGGAGACAACTTTCCACCTCAGCCAAATCTCCGTAATCCACATCGAGGTGAGACACGCAAGAAGATGTGGTCGCCATCCTCGAACTCTAGTGGCCTCCACCTCCTTTTAGCATATGACTTCTGCCGGCTCTGAGCTGTCCTCATCCACTCCTGGATGACCTGGACCTTCTCTGTCGTGGCCTGAACCATCTCCGGTCCCACAAGTGCTGACTCCCCAGGGTCTATCCAGCACAAAGGAGATCTGCAAGGTCGGTCGTACAACGCCTCATACGGTGCCATCCCGATGGTGGAGTGGTAGCTGTTGATGTACGCAAACTCCACCATGGGTAGGTGGTCCTCCCAGCTACGACCAAAGTCGAGGACACATGCACCAAGTATGTCCTCGAGAGTCTAAAAGGTCCTCTCCGTCTGACCATCCGTCTGAGGCTGAAAGGCTGTGCTCAGACGTAGCTACGTCCCGAACGCCTCCTGCAATCCCTTCCATAGCCGGGAAGTAAAACGAGCATCTCGATCAGAGACGATAGATAATGGAACACCGTGAAGCTGAACAATCTCCTAAATGTAAAGGCGTCCCAAGCTCTCCACTGAGCCCTGCTCTCTGATGGGTAAGAAGTGAGCCGACTTGGTGAGTCAGTCGACAATCACCCAGATGGAGTCATGTCCTCTGAAAATGCGTGGAAGTCCAGTCACTAAGTCCATAGATATGCCGTCCCACTTCCACTCTGGAACCTCCAGGGGCTGTACCAAGCCTGCTGGTACCTGGTGCTCAGCCTTCACCTGCTGGCAGGTGAGGCATTGAGAAAAAAACTCTGCCACAGCCTTCTTCATGCCCGGCCACCAGTGCTATCGTCTGAGATCCTGGTACATCTTCGCCACTCCAGGATGTACCGCCAAAGGAGAAGTGTGAAACTCTCTCAGTACCTCCTCCCGTAAAGCGACTGGTACCATGGTACGTCCGCTGTAAAGGATGTCGTGCTCTGCTCCAAAGGAGAAACCATCAGGTGCCTGTCCTGAGGATATCTATGCACGCCGTGTCTCATAGTCAGCGTCCCCACACTGTGCCTCTCTGACCTGCTGTAGTAGTGGAGGAGTGACTGTGAGAGACTGAAGGAATACTGCTCCTTCTCTATCCACAAAGGATATCTGCAAAGCGGCTAGCTGCTCTGTCGCCTCCTCAAGTAGCTGAATCCCCGTCCTCCGGCTGAGGGCATCAGCTACTACGTTCCCCTTACTAGGAGTATATACTATCTCAAAGTCATAGTCCTGGAGGAACTCGAGCCATCGCCGCTATCTCAGGTTCAGGTCCTTCTGAGAGAAGATGTACTAGAGACTCTGATGGTCAGAAAAGACTGTAAAGCGCTCACCCATCAGGTAGTGTCACCATGTCTTCAGAGCGAAGACCACTACTGCAAACTCCAGGTAATGGGTAGTGTAGTTCTGCTCATGCAGCCTCAACTGTCGTGATCCATAGGCGATCACTGCCCGCTCCTGCATCAGAACACACCTGAGTCCGGTCCCTGATGTATCGCAGTAGACTACATACCCTACTCCCTCCTCAGGCAACCTCAAGATAGGTGCGCTGGTCAATCTATGCCTCAGCTTCTGGAAGCTCTGTTGACATCTGTCTAACCACACAAAGGGTTTCCCCTTCTTCTTCAAAGCTGAGAGTGGTTCCGCAACTCTGGAGAAGTCTGGCACAAATCTCCGGTAGTATCCAGCTAGACCCAAGACCGCACCTTCGTCACGCTCCTGGGTGGCTCCCAAGCTAACACTGCCTCGATCTTCGCAGGATCCATTGCAACTCCCACCTCAGAGATGACGTGTCAGAAGAAGTGGACCTCATGTATCTTGAACTGGCACTTTGAGAGCATACCATAAAGCTGGTGCTCTCGGAGTGTGTCTAGTACAACCCGTAAGTGGTAGGCGTGCTCCTCCTCAGTCGTCGAGTAAATCAGAATGTCATCGATGAAGACCACGACAAATCGATCGAGGTATGCCTAAAAGATCCTTTTCATGAGGGCCATGAACACTACTGGATCATTCGTTACACCGAATGGAATAACCAAGAACTTATAGTGGCCATACCGACATCTGAAGGCCATCTTCTGCATGTCCTCATCTCGAACTCTGAGCTGATGATAGCCTGACCTGAGGTCTATCTTCGAGAACCACCGTGCTCTCTTGAGCTGATCAAAGAAGTCATCAATCCTAGGTAGCGGATACTTGTTCCTCACTGTCACCTGGTTCAGGCGACGATAATAGACACACAGTCGCAAGCTCCCGTCTGCCTTCTTGGCGAACAATATTGGGGAAGCCCGGGGTGAAACACTGGGTCGGATAAACCTCTTTCCCTGTAAGTCCTCCAACTGTATGCGTAGCTCTCGAAGCTCGGCGGGGGCCATCTGATATGCTGGAGTCGATATCGAGGCTGTCCCGGGGTACAAGTCAATATAAAAGTCTACCTCTCTGTGAGGAGGTAACCCTGGAACGTCGTCGGGAAAAACGTCCGCAAACTGATCCACCACTAGGACTCTGCACGTCAACTGCTCCTAGGATGAGGCTAGCCAACTTATGAGTGATGGGCTGTCCTCTCCTCCGCGGAAGTCCATCCTGTGCTGCAAAGGCTCCCTTCTCGCCGGTGAAGGTGAACCTGCTCCCGTCGGTGCGTACACATCACACCTTGCGCCTAAAACAGTCAATCTGTGCATGGACCACAGATAACCAATCCATGCCCAAGATGACGTCGTAAGGCCTCGACCCTGCTACAAGAAGATCCCAGCTGAAGCTCTCGCCACCTAGAGTAAGCTCACACTGCCGGAACCAGTGCGTAATCATCGAGTCTTCTCCCGTATGAGTCTCTAGCCATAAGGATCGAGCCAAGGGATCTTTCGGAATCTCCGAGCTCCGAACAAGGGCAGCAGCTATGAAAGAGTGACTCGCTCCTGTGTCTGTAAGTACTGAAGAAAGGGTGGAATAGACACAGATAGTACCTCGGATCATCTAGGGCGCGCCGTGGTCGTATGCCTCTGCTGCCTAGAGCTGTGCCTGTCTCTGCCCGCCAGCTCCCTGTGGTCGGGGTGGACCTCCTGGTGGTGGTGGTGGTAGAGCCTCAAAGCGTCGCCCACCACCTGCTGCTCGGCCAGCTCCTCTGCCTCGTCCGCCTCCTCCCTGCAGACCGCTACGGTCGACCCTTTGCCTCTGCCTCGGTGGTCCCTCAACCGTCTGCTACTCCTCGGCACGGCGGGTCGGGAAATCACGAGCCATGTGGCCCTGCCCGCTGCATGAGTAGCAATGTCTGCCTCTCGAAAGACTGGCTCCGCGCTGTGTGCCCCGCACTGCTGAGCCAGTGTCCTGAGGTCGTCTTCCTGAGGGTCTGGTCTGCATGGACCCCTGAGTCATCTGTCGACTGCCTGCTGTAGAAGACTCTGCTATGTGCCGCCCTGCGGTGGGTCTCGGCGCTGGTGTAGACTCAGCAAGAAAGCTCTCGATCAAAAGGGCCCGCTCCAGTACTCCTGTCTGAGTTGGAATGTTGAGAGAGATCATCGATGCCCTAATCTCATGTCTCAAACTCTGCTTAAAGGTCTGGGCCCGGAATAAGGGGTCCCGTACCATGTCGGTCGAGTAGCGCGAGAGATCAGTAAATCTCTCCGAGTACTGAGTGACCGTCATGCTGCCCTGCCACAGCTAAAGAAGATCCTGAATGCTTACCGCACGGAGGGTGGATGGGAAAAACTCTCAGCGGAAGAGGCTCTCAAAGTCTATACAGAGTAGAGATGCCTCATCGTGCACCTGGAGCATCAAGCTCCATAATCGGTCTGCTACTGCGTGCAGTAGGCTCGCAGCGAGGATCAACATGAGGTCTGCTGGTGTCCTCACTAGCCTGAAAACTCGTACGACTGCCTCCAGCCAGTCCTCGGCTGCCTGGGGGTCCGTCTCCCCACGGAACCTGGGTGGTCGCTGGAGCTGGAACTCATGCCGTGCGCTGAGGCGACGTGCATCATCAGCGGCTGGTGCTGGAAGAATCGGTGGCTCGACGGGTAGAGCTACCGCCGGTGCCACTGCTGACAAAGGGCCCTGCACCGAGGCCTCGTCGCTCGGTGGGTTGTTTTCACGCTCGACTCTCAGAACCCTAGCTGGCTGTCATCGTGGGGCCATCCTGAAAAGGAAACAGGTGCACCACGGTCAGAATAGTATACCTGGTGAGCTGATACAAAGTAATCACAAAGAAAACTTGAAACACACAGACAATCAATGTTTTCGTGCATTAAGTCAGAAATCAGAAGTCAGAGTCCTAGTGTATGGATACGTCGGCCGCCGCACCAACACTGGACTCCCTGGACTGATAACCACACTCAATACGCTAAACACTATTGCTTCACATAGAAAATATCAGAGTTCGCGGTATAACCGAACTCCTCTGATACCAATTTGTCACCACCCGTCCTCGGGGTCCATGCCGTGACTACCCCAAGCCCGCCTTCCATAGGCCAGGGGCTGGAGACTAGCACCAAGGCGTAAATCCCGGTAAAAAGGGAAGGCATTGACTTTGTAAAGTAAACAAGCACCACAGAGTAAGAAAGCAGAAAAGTGAACACTAAGTGAAAACAGAGTACAACTGTAAGTGTGGAAAAGTAAGTGGGCCAGTATACAAACCCAAACTGAAAGTAAAGTACAACTCGAAAGGGAAAACAACAACTGAAAAGTAAAAGCCGCTACACCGAGCTGTCCACCGGAAATCCCACCTGAAGGGTGGGTATAGATAGCTCCACTCCTCCTCGGGTCCCGCCGTCCGCTCTGAGAACATTCCGTCCAGTGGTCCACCTCCAGGTACCGTCCTGCTCTGCAAGCCTCAACCACGATCAACACTGTCCGTCGTCTGCAACCAACACAATGTAGTGCGGGCATATCCCGTGTAGGGGTGAGTATAAGCTACTCAGTAGGGACCCCGAGACCCCCGAAGGTCTCCCAAAATCCACGAAGGATAAACCACAAAGGAAAGATACAATCACGAAGTAACAACCAAAACTCCTTAGGTATATGCCCATACATATAGATAAGTCATTAATTCCAATACGCTCCAACCTCCGAGCCCAAGTACAACCCAGTCCACACAGGAAAGTATTCGTATTTCACATAGGAAAGCAAAACGTAATCCACACAGGATAGCACAACACAATCCACACAAGAAAGCAAACAGGATTCAGCTAACACAGGTATACTTCTTAGAAAGATGATAGAGATGATCACTGATCCATCTAAGTCGTCGGACCCACAAAGGATCGATAGGTACTAACCCCCGCAAAGACCCACACGAGATCTGGCCCACACAAGATCTGGCCCACACAAGATCTGGCCCACACAAGATCTGTAGGCGCTGGCTCACACAGAACTGCTGAGCACTGACCCACACAGGATCGGACCCACACAGGATTGGTAGCACTGATCCACATAGGATCGCTGAGTGCTGTAGTCGTCGTCGTCGAATCCACTGAGGATCTCTGCACAGTCGTCGTCGCAGTCACAGTAGCAGTCGCAGCCAGCACTAGGGTTCCTGCACACAGCAAGCTCGTTCGGGAGGGTCCGCTCCATGACCCGAGAGGCTGATACATCAACTGTCACATAGTCCAAAGTTGATGTATCCAAAAGTTCCGTATCATCAACAGGAACTCAATGCAACAGACGGCACGTCAATCGGACGCCCGGTCTAAGAGTTATTGGCTTTTTCGTTCTAGGGGCCCGGTTGGTTTTTAAGTCAAAACCAACCCAACCGTACTCCACCTGCGTCCAAACCTCGGGCGGAGTATGCCAAAATATACATCTCACTAAGAGGAACTCAACAAAGTTGACGGCACGTCATTCGGACGTCCGTAGCTCAAGATATGAGCGTTTCCACTCCGAGGGCCCAGTTGGTTTTGTGTACGAACCAACCCGGCCGAACTCAAAGTATTCCGAAACCTTGAGTGCAATATACCGAAACGACCGTCTCGTTCTAAGGATCGTGTCGCCGCTGACGGCGCGTCGATCGGAGGTCCGTAGCCCACGTTATGGGCAATTGAACCCAAACAGTCCGAAAACGGGGGTTTCAGGCCCGGGCCGACCCGGCCCGAGACCCCCCCGGTTGGCCCGAACCGGGTCGACCCGCCCCGGACAGGGTCGGCCCGGCCCGGAATGGCCCAGCACGGCTGGGCGCGGCCCGACCCGGCTATGCTCGGCCCGGCCTGGCAGACCGGCCAGGCACCGGACCGGTTGGGCACAGCGCGCCCAGCATGCTGCCAGCTCGGCCTTCGGCCGAGCTGTTGGAAGGGGGGGGGGGGCGCCTGCCCCCCTTGTGTAACCGCGACCCCCCCAAATTTATGGGGGGCCGTTGAACCGGCCGGGGGAATTTATTTCCCCCAAATTCCCCCTTTCCGGTCGGCCCGACCTGGCCGGCCGGTTCCTTCTCAAGGGGACCGACAGTGGCCGGTCCCCTTCCAGCTCCGATACCAGCGGCCCGACTGGCCGCCGGTCACCTTGCTCCGCCGCGGCCCGGAACCGGCCACAGACTTGTCGTCCGGCGCGGTGCGACGGCACCGCGCCCCTCCGCCGTGGTGCCTTCGATTTTCTTCGACGCGGCGCGACAGCGTCGCGTTCTTAAACTTGTTTCCACGGTGCGGCACGACGGCGCCGCACAATACTTGCCGTGTGATTCCCGCGTGGTGCGATGGAACCACGCCATCCCGTTCCATCCGCAAAGAAATCAAACATGAACATAGGAGGGGGGTTCGGCCGTGTTTGAGCGGTCCAGCCCCCCTCTCGTTAATGATAACATCTAGTCGAAAATCCACGATAATCGATAAACTAGAATCATGAACGGAAATAATTAAATAAAATAATCCCCTACCTCGGTTCAGGAACGGTGTTCGTCAACGAGCCGCGGAAGACGAGCGTCGCGGAGGTCGGGCGTCGCGGGAGAACGTCAACGTCGCGAAGCGAGGATTCGAAGTCGTTGAAGGCGATTTCGTCGCGGAAAACCATCACGGAAGAGACGACGTGGAAGAAGAATGTCGCGTCGCAGATACGGCGTCGCGGAAGAACCGTGTTCTTCGGCGGAGAAGATCTTCGTTGAAGAACGACGTTCTTCGCATTCTTCGTCGAGGTTGAAGAAGAAGAAGACCGCTTCCCCAAATCCTCTCAAGGTGACAAAACTCTAACAAAAATAAAATAAGACCCTTTCTTATTTTATTAACACAACAACTCTTTTGAATTTCAAGAGTTTTAAATTCAATAACCACACACAACTCACCTCATTAAACTTATTACATTAAAGTCATAAGTTATAACTTAAGTTAACAAAAATTAAAGTGGGAGTTGAGGGGGTTTTAGAGGATATGAAGGGGTGGGGTTCGTGTGGGCCCCACCACCCTCATAACCTCCCAAGGGAGGTTGGGTGGTTACCCAACTTCCATCAAGAACTAACACTTAGAGTAAAATAATAAAAATTGTAGTGTAATTATAAAATAAACTTCCACAATTTTTATTATCAACACTCATGTAAACACAACTCCGGAACAGGAGTTCCTAAGCAATTACCGGCGCTGCGGTTCCATCGGTGCCCTCAGAATTCGATTCCGGGCACAGGTTCAAAATTTAGAAAATCCCGCTCGTTTGTTCACCGAACGTACCCAAGCCAAACTTCGGAAATTGATTCTGGGCACACCGGGCCTCGGAATCAGGTGCTGTCAGAAACCGCGCTCTTGTAAAAATCCAAAGAAAATTAAGAAAAAAATTTCCCTTGAATTTTACGGGTCTTTACATGCTTGATCCCCAATGGGAAATTGGTTGTGATTCAAAATATCTTATAGGAAAAAGGTAATGATGATAGATTCTCTATGGGAAACATGATGTGATTCCTAATCAACTATTGGAAAAAAACATTTGATGCACGATTCACTATCCAAAACTGTTTCTGATTCCTAATTTGAAATATTGTGTTTCTATACTTATATTGGGGCCACACTCCTCTGATATGTGACTATAATATGTTCCCTCATTCCTTATTTAAGTCTCATGTTTTTCTATTCTTTATTAAATGTTATATGTTTGATAATATAACAAAATTAGTTCTTATATATTTCTATTAGAATTGTTTTTATGATTCCATTTTCTTTTAATTTGAAATTGTTCTCTTGATTATGTTTTATAATATACATATTATTTCACCCTAGTTAATCTGTTGATATTCATATTTTTTTTCTTACTTACCATTTGAGTCCCCCTTTATTATATATCCATTTTCTAGATAAAGAGGAAGAGTTTAACTTAAAATAGTTTTACAATAAGATCTAATAACATGAAATTATAGGGAAATTTTTACAAGAATTTTTAAATAAGTAGCTTATTTTTCTAGTATCTATAGAAAATATACCTATCGATTATCAGTATGTTGAATTTAATCTGTAATTGAATTTTTAAAAATATTTAAATGATGTAAAATAAAGGCATGTTTGTTTTGGTCCACCTTAGATTATATCAATGAAATTTTTTATTTGTTTTTTAGAAAGTACTCTTTTCACATTTGGTGTTAGGGTTAAAGAATATTAGTGATAAACCCCATATTTGAGGTTCTGTAACATCCCATTAACAATTTTTTTTATTTCTCCTATATATTATTTTTTAATATTAATTAGGATGTGTTTTGGGACTCTGAAGGATGGTGTTAATATTTTGGGGAAAATGACCTATAGTTTGGGGATGTATTCTTGTTTTAATTAAGGGAGTATGAATATAAAATTGTAAAAGGATTTACAGAGTTCTCCCCACATTAAGAGAATTCTACTGTTGGATTATGATTTTGAGATAAATTTGGAGTTTCCATTGTCTACAGGAGAAAAAAATACATGAAAAAGGTTTACAAGTCGTGTATTGGTCACCAAGAAGATACAGTGAATCAGTATAGGGTGTGAGAAGCTTAAACACCGTCACACATGTTTACACTCCGTGTAATGGGTGTTGGTTAGATGTCATGAACTAGTGAAAGACATGAATATTACATTCCATGATAATACATCACACACCGTGTAATGGAAAAATAATTATTTTAATAAAAAGGTGACAAATTTTTCAGCAATCATTAGTTTCTTGGATTAAAGTATATGAAAATGGTTTTCACAAATTATAAATATTGTGAGTTGGGTTTTTAGGGTTCTGAACAACTAATTTCTATTTCATTCATTTGAATCCCTATTCCCTCCTGACCTAGAGGTTATCATGGATGATTTTTCAACCCTCTAATGCTATTGAAACATTTCATTTAAATAATTGATAATTGTTTCAGCTGCGGTGCATTTACCCGTGTGAGTAATACACCTATTTATTCTCTATCATTGTTCTTCGAAGTCTCGTTGTGCTATAGTTTTATATTCGTTGATATTCCATGTTTACTCTTTTGTATTATTCTAGATCATAACTATGATCTTCTTCTAGAGGCATACCATTTTTTTATTTGGGTTTTGGAATGAGCGTTCATCGAGGTATGTTGTGATCTATTACCTACACCATAATTTTTTCTATAAATTGAATCAACTATGAAATGTTTGGTTTGATTATAGAGCCAATTTTTATATTTCTATGTTATTCCTTATTGGTGGATCCCATTGAGGGTGTTTGTGAACGAAATTTGAGTTTGAGGTAGGCAGTTCCGTCTCTATCCTAAATTGGACTTACGACATAAATCTTGATTAATAAATTGTTTTATAAATGAAATGGAATTATTTATTGATGTATTTTTATGTGTATAATATGAGATTTGAATAAAATATATATTTCAATTTCTTTGGAAAAATAAAACATTATCTTCAAAGCATTGTAAAATAAATTTTTGAAAATATTTTCAAGGAATGTTTTTGATGAAATATTTTGAAAAAATAGTGTATATGGGAAGCCTTGGGTACTTATGCCGATGGTTTATCTTAGGTCCATAATATATTTATTATTGTGGGGTTCACTCATGGATCATTCCTCTATTTCCAAGGATGGTTTTTTCTAGGCAATTGATATTGACATTGTCGGGGTATTAACTCATGGGGTGTCTCTCTACTTATTAGGCTTGTGTTCTAAGGAATCGATTGTGCACTAGTCATCAATTGTGGTATGAGTAGTCTTATATCCTAAACTTTAGTGATCCTTGGAATGATTTTACATATTATTTTTGTGCATAATATTTAATCTTGTACTACCTTTGTTTTGATATGATATGTGATGAATTATTTTCATTGTGTTGATTTGACTGCTTGATATATTGAATTATTTGAAACTATTTTACATATATTTATTTGGAAATATGGAAAATGGAAAATAAAATGTTTGGAAATGGTTTTGATATTGTATCTTTTTAATTATTTATCATTATGGTTTAATTAATATTGATAATGTTTAGGTTATTCTATATAGAATTGTTTTGTAACACCTGGGGGAGATACTATTGAGTCTGTTAGCTCACACCCCACACACCCCTTTGGAGGTGTATAGATATTTTATTTTATTTTGATGTAGGGAAAAAAACCATAGTGAGGAAATGGGTTTTTTTGTCAACTATGTATATGAAGCTGGTGGTAAGATGGTGAGTTTTTTCATACACTATCGCATGGAGTAATCAGTTTCCTTTTTAGTTGTCCTTTGATGTTATATTTTTTACTTTAGGTTATTCTGAATGCTTTGGAGTTGTATCATTTTTGCGTATTCTTTTCGTTTAGTAATATTTTATATTTTTTGCATTTCTCTCTATTATATATTGATATATTACATGTTTTTTTATCATATTGGATGAAATAATTCCATTTGTTTATTTTTTGATGTCCAGGTACTAGTCACCAACCCAAGGGGATCAATAAAACCCTTTGGGCATATAGAAATTTAGGCCAAGTATTGGTTTGAGAGGGTATATAGGTTAGGTTCCTCAAAGTTTGGTATCAGAGGTGGTTTTTCCTCAAGAGTCATTATCTTGAAACATTGTTTCTATATAAGATTAGATTTTGGGCACTTGAGGGGTAGGTTGTGGTGAGTGCCTGGCCAAATATTTCCATGACGAGACGCAAGATACCATGGGATATTGGGATGTATGTCTACTATTTTGAGTTCATGATCTTAATCTCAGTTTTTTATTGTTTAATCTAGATTGAAATAATATTATTTTGTTGTTTGGTCATTTATTCTGTTTCAGTGTAAAGCAGTATGCCTTTGAGACGTGTTCCATGGAATCTTAAGGAGGGTACACCAGATATTACTCATGAGTTTCCTCTTAAAGATCATAATCTTTTGGAGGTTAGTTTGCATGAATTTCATGTTATTGAATAGAATATACCACAATTCTATAATATAGTATTTTATGTACAACCAGGTGATGGAGTAAAAAGGGATCAATCATGGGAGTTCTTGTGTGAGAATAAACCATCCTTTAAGGGTAATAATAAACCTTATGTGGAGGAGTAATCTCAGGGAAATATTGATATGAACTTCCAATTTTTGGATAAACTTGAGAATACCAAAGTGAAGTGTATTGTGTTGAGACTTTAGGGTCCTAAAAAGTGATGGTGGGATTCCATGGTATAGGAAGAATGGAACCTGGGATTGGATTGGAGGGGTTTCAATACCATCTTCTTTCTGTAGTTATATCCAGAGTTTCTAATAATTTTAAATTCTCTGAAGTTTCTCTCTTTGTAGCAGAGAGAGCATTCGATGTCAATGTAAACAAATTTTTTTCTAAACATGTTTTTTTTCTCTAAAGTTAATAATGAAAGACCAACTGAAATATTAGAAGTACCATCAGGGTTTGAAATCATATATTAGATCGTAGGTATTTATAGTAATGATTTTGACCTATGTAGAGACAATAGACATGGTGATGATGGAAAATATGAATACTTCACCAAGGTTAGTTATTATACCACTTCTCCAATAACATGTGATAGATTCAGTGACACATAGGGGAAAATAAATAAGATTCAAGATCATCACAGGAGTGGGGGAGGTTGTTCTCAGTGGTTGGCCTCCTCTGCACAACCATTTATAACAGAAAACGTGCCTATGACTTGTTATCAATGTGGAATGTTTGAATAAACCTAATTTTATTGTCCTAAAACATTAAAGAAGTGTAATAGTAGTGGACATCCTAGTCATCTGTAGCATTTCTGTTATTCTATGTCTATGCCTTATTATGGTCAATGATCATTATATCCAAAGGCTATTGTGAAAAATTTAGATGCTTCAAATACTATAGGTCTCCAGCCACTAGCCTTATGAGTGAATAACTATCATGAAATATGTGATTTTATAGTAGAGGAAGATATAGGTCTAACAATTTTGAGAGGTTATATCTTTATTTCATTATAAATAGTGATTTATTTATTTGATATAGGTGTTTCCCATTCATATATATATATAGCGATATTTTATTGATATGCATAAACATCAAATGGATCTCATGTACTTCTTTATAGAGTTAGTTACACCTCTCGGAAATAGAGAAGAGAATGGATTTATATATCAA
Organism: Viscum album; assembly: GCA_963277665.1. Taxonomy (NCBI): domain Eukaryota; kingdom Viridiplantae; phylum Streptophyta; class Magnoliopsida; order Santalales; family Viscaceae; genus Viscum; species Viscum album. Next base: position 2,143,607,627 of record OY728156.1, read on the forward strand.
TGTTCACTATCAATAGTTTTTGTAAATTTAGTCTGGGATATTCTCATTACTGATCTAGATTTTTTTGATTTCATAATTAAGATGTATTGTCTTATTTCTCATCATGATAAGGATGATTGTTATCATTAGTGTGTTTTTATTCTTGAATTAATAGGATCTCATGGGTGTTTTGGTCGAATGATATCTGAGGTGTAGTCGTGAAAGACCTACCTTCCAAGAGCTTAAGATTTTATTTTCTACTATATCAATTGAGCTTGATAACATTTCTTCCATTGTTGATATTCCTTCCATTTTGTATGATTTTACTGATGTTTTTTCAAGATTATTTCAATATTATTCCTTTAGAGAAGGAGGTAGAGTTTATAGCTATCTTGGTTCTATGTACATAGAATATTTCTATACCTTCTTATCTTATATAACCAAAGTATATAAAAGAGTTAAATATTCAATTTGGTGATTCGATGGTGAAATGTTTTATTTTCCCTAGTATTTCTCCATTGAGAGCCCCTTTTCCTTTTTCTGAGAATCCATATGGTTTAATCTGATTATGAGTGTACTATCAGAAGTTGAACAGAGTAATAGTTAAGAAAAATATCATATTCCTCTTGTGGATATTTTATTTGATTAGTTCAAGGGGAAAGTGTTTTTTAAAGATCAATATTTTGATAGGTTATATTTATCTTAGTGTTCATGAGTTTGATGGACCGAAGACAACTTTTATGAGTAGGTATTCCATTATGAATATCTTATGATGTTGTTACTTTTGAATAATTCTCCTTCATATTTCATGGATTCAATGATTCAGATATTTCATGAATATCTTGAGACTTTTATGGTGGTGTTCATGAATGATATTTTGGTTTATTCGAAAAAAAATCATGTGAAAAAGTACCAATTGAGCATTGTTTTAGAGATCCCGAGGAATCAACATTTGTATAGAAGGATTTGAAAATGGATTTTATAGATCCAAGAAGAAAAGTTATTGGGGAACATGATTTATAGCATGCATTATCAATTGATCCTATTAAGGTGAAGGCTGTTTTTTCATGGGAAGAACCAAATAACAACTTTATGATTCATAGATTCCTTATTCTTTAAAGATATTATGAATGATTTTTCAAGGATTTATCAATGTTGAAAACACCCTTGATTGTTCTTACATGGAAATTTGTAAAATTCATATAGTATTCAAAGTGTCATCCTTCTTTTGATGAGTTGAAACAACTTCTGACATAAGCTCCTATTATGATCTTACCTAATCCTAGTAAGGGGTATGTGGTTTTTTGTGATGATTCTAGTGATGGTTTGGGTTGCGTTCCCATGAAAGATGATCATGTGGTAGATTATAAATCTCATCATCTTTTAATACCAGAAAATAATTACCTTAATCATGACTTAGATCTTACAACGGTTATGCAGGCACTTAATTGTTGATAAAACTCTAAATTTTGGGAGAGGTTCACACTCTTCTCTAACCATAAGATTTTGACCAATATATTTTATAAGATAAACATAAATCATAGATATATAAAATGGGTGGAACATATTTAGATGTCGTACTTTTATATCAACTACACCTCAGGGAAGGGGAATGTCATTTTAGACCTTCTTAGAATGAAATTAACATTTCAGGATTTTTCATAATTAATGGAAGAGTGAAACCTTATGGGACGCTTCACTTAGTTACACCTAGATGATCATGAGAATGTATCTGTTATGGTCTTGACTAGTTTTTAGTTATCATCATATCTATTTGAGTCTCTTTTGGATATTAAACAACAATATTACAAGTTTAGTAGAATTTTAGTAACCCTATATGGTGGGAAGACTATTTTAGGATGGTCTCTCTCTTCAGACAGTATATGAGATTTTGGGGATCAATTTTTTTTCGGAACATTAGCGAGTAGTTTAGTTTTTTTATATTTATTTTTTGGATGTTCATCGAAGAAATATGAATTTGTATTAATACATTATGTTAAGATATTGGAAGTTGGGTATATAGCGTGACATTGTGGACTATGTGTCATGTTGTTACACCATCGAGTAGATAAAGGTAGGGCATCTAAAACCTTCTGGGATACTTTATCCCCTCCCAGTGCTAGTTTGAGAATGGGATGCGTGTCCATTGTTTTTTTTGTTAGATTACCATGGTCTCCTCAAGGGAGGAATACTATCTAGGTTGTGATTGATAAGTTGAAAAAGTCACCAAAATTCATTATGCTTAGGGACACTATTAAATTTGAAGATCTTGGTAATCTATATATGTGGGATATGATTAAGTTAGGTGGGGTTACTTTTACCATTATTTAAGATAGGGATTCTAGGTTTACTTTGATGTTCTATAGAAGTCTCCAAGAGGTGATGGAGACATAGGTATGGATGAGTGGAACATTCCATCCCCAAACATACAATCAAACAAAGCATGCTATTCAGATATTAGAGGATATTCTCTATGTTTATGTCTGGGATTTTGTTGGATCTTAGAATACCCATTTCAGAATGATTGATATTTCATACAAAAATATTAATTAGTCATCGATTAGAATGGATCCTTTTTATGTTTTCTTTGTACACTGATAAAAATAACATATCTTTTGGGAATAGGTCGGTCATGACTCTTTAGTGGGAATGAGTCCTGGATAGGATATGGTATTAACGATTCAGAAACTACATTTGTGTCTAGTTATATATTTGATTTAAAAAAATATAATGTGGATTAGCGGCACCGTCCTTTGGTGTTTTCTATTGGTGACTGAGTTTTCGTGAATTTTTATCCCAGGTCGTGTCACCACCATCTTAGAAAATTGTGACAGTTGGATCGAAAATATGCTAGACCATTTGATTGCACATAGTATCTTGGAATGTTTCTTATTGGTTGGAATTTCTTTCTTGGTTGATAGGAATTCATTATGTTTTCCACATATTAGTTTTCATAAAATACCATCTAGATCCCTCTCACATTTTTTGTGGGTAAGAGATTGTGTTGGTGCAAGAAATTTCTATTTTGGAAAATCCCTAGGGGATCAGGAACAACCTATAGGTATTTGGAAATTTGGGTGGGGTTCATCATTGTTCTTGGAGCATTCAGTGATGATAATTTATGCTCAGGTGAAAATCTTGTGTGGGAAGTAAATTTTTTTGGTCAGAGTGTACTGAAAACATGAATATGATTTGCATGAGACTTGGGGTTGTAAGTCATTGCTGAGGGAGTAGTGAAATAACCTATTTTCCATTCAACATTCTTCCATATGACTTACAAGAGATGGAAGGTCTTATATTGAATAGTTTGTAACATCCCATTATCATCTTTTAGGTTTTTATCTATTCTATTTTAATTTCCATATTTATTTCAGTACATTTTGGGGCTCCTAAGGATGGGGGGAATTTTCTATGGAAATTAATTAAATTCAAAAAGTGTGTGTTTTTTAATTGATGGAGTTCAGGTATAAAATGGTTAAATGATTTGTAGGGTTCTCCATGAGTTAAGAGAATCCTAGAGTTAGTTTATTATTTTGAGATGAATCTGGAGTTTTCAATGTCTATTGTAGAAATAAAATCCATGAAAAGGGTTTACATAATGTGATTTTTTTCTGAATAGATATCATGAGCTATTAGAGGGTGTGATAAGTTTATATATTTGGTAATATGTTTAAGTGCCATGAAATGGGTGTCGGGAAAATATTTTGAACCATTACAGGAAGTAAATATTACACATCATGAAAATACATTACAATATTTGTAAGTATACAATTGGGTTTTGAATAAAAAGATGATGGTGTTTTCATCTTACTTTATTTTAATGGATTACACCCCATAAAAAGGTGTTTCATTCCACATTAATCTCTCATGTTGGGTTCTTAGGGAACTTCATAGCTAATCCTTACTAGAATCATTTAAATCCCTTTTCTCTCTTGACTTAGGGAATCTAATGGGGGATTTTGGATACCTTTTATCATATCAAATTGTTTAATTCAATTATTTATCACCATTATAGTTTTTGTGAGTTTCTATGAGTGATAAATCCTCTTATTTATTCTCTATATTTGATCATAGTATCCCTGTTGCACTAGAGTTTTATATCCTTTGATTTTTCATTTTGATTATTCTAGATTTATTTTAGATCCATTATTTGATCTTCCTATAGAGGTTAAACCTTGTTCTGGTTGTGGTGTGACATGAGCATTCATTGATGTATATTGTGATATGTTCTCGTCAGAAGCCATTTTTTCTAAATTTAATCAGTTATAATATGTTTCAATTGATTCAAGGGGATCTATTTACATTATTGAATTTTTCATTTTTGGTGGATCCTATTGTGGGTGTGTACGACCTGAGTTTGAGTTTGAGGTAAGTGGTTCCATCTCTAACCTATTTTGGATGAACAACATTGCTCTAGTTTTATAAAATGTTATGTAAATTAAATTATATTATTTATCAATAGATTTTTATGTGTGGAAGAACATTATTTGATAAAATATAGTTTTTCAATTGTTTTTGGAAAAAAATATGGCATTTTTAAAGCATTGTGAAATATATTTTATAAATGGTTTTCAAAGAATGGTTTTGATGAAATTGTTTGAAATAATAGAGAACATGGGAGGCCTTGGATACTTAGCTGGATGGTTTAGGTTATGTTCATCATCCATGTATTATTTTTGGGTTCACTCATGGGTCTTTACTATATTCCATAGGCCCATTGTTCCAAGGAATTGATATTTACATTATTAAGTGATTAAATACTGGGGTGTCTTTCTACTCCTTTTTCTATTTTTATAAGGACTTTATTGTAAAGTAGTTATTGATTGTGATATGCTAAGTCTTCTAACCGGGCCTATAGTGATCCTTGGTGTGATGTTACATGTTCTTTTGGCATCCACTATTTTACCTTACAATACCGTGTTTTTGTTGTGATATGTGACACAATTTTTTATTTCAGGTGATTTGACTTCTTGATATATGAAATTATTTGATAATTATTTACCTATTTTATTAGAAATTTGGAAAAAGGTAAAATTAATTTTTTTCCATGATTTTGATATACAAATTGTTAAATATTTTATAATGTCATTTCCGTAAATTCTAGCATGTTCATATTGTTGTACATATACTTGTTATGGAAAACATACATGGGATCTCACTAATCATATTACCTTACACCCTACACACCCCATCAATGACGCATACAACTTGTTATGTATTTTAGTATAGGGAAAGGAAATGAAATTTGGTGAGGAAGTGAGGTTTTTAAGCTTTTTCAGGGTTGTTGGTGGTGAGATTGTTCCCATGTTATCACATGAAGTATTTAGTTTCTGTTTTACTTTTCCATTGATGTTGGACTTGTCCTTTGGGTTTTTCTAGTTTTTTTTTAATTTTTTTTACTACTATCTTCTTGCAACTATAGAATATTTTATCTCTTCCACTATTTCTATACTTTATAAATTAATATATTTCATGTTGTTTCTTATGGTTTTTCGAAATCGTTCCATCAGTTTGTTTTTTGATGTCCAGGTGCTAGTCACATGCTCGTGGGGATTAGGAATGCCCTTTGGGCATATCAACATTCCGGTTGGGTACTAGTTTGAGAGTTTATCTGGATCAGGTTCATCATAGTCAATGTAAAGGATGATATTCTAAAATATTTGTAATTTATTTATTAGGTGGTTTTACTAGAATAAACTCCTATTAGATAATGGGAATTTGAAGTGGTTGTGGAATAGACTCAATTAGTAGTAATAACACTGAAAAGTGTTGGCTGAGTATTGAATCAATCATCACGCTAAATCAAAATGGGTGGGACTAATGTTGAACACCAGGATATACATTCCAAGGGGATATGATTTGATTGATCATATCATGTTTATTAACCTCTATGATAGATTGGTTTTATAGTGACTTTGAGGGACTATGTTGGGATCTATTATATATACCAATGTAATGTAACCTAGGTAAAAATAATATAAATATAGTTTGAACTAAAAGAGTTATAGGAAAACACAGTTATATAAATGGATAATCGGTTTTGAGGTTAAATCACTTTTATATTATTTATTATTCTAATTCCCCTATGTTGTTAAATTTTTATCTCTCATGTTAATCCCTTTAGCTTTTACTGATTATTGGAACCTATGAAACAAAGTTATCAATAGGTGTGAGGGAAAATGTAGTGGCGGTATCAATGATAAAATCATTCAAATGGGAGATGGAATCAGTAATCTAATTATTATTCCAACCCAACTATTATAAAATATGATTAACAATAAAACCATATTTGAAATCTTTAGTAGGCTAAAGAATAGAAATATGGAGACTAATGAAAATTACAATAATAAATATTATGAAAAAAGAAATATTCAACCACCTAAATGTCTAGAAATGTGGGAATATAACCAAAGGCATCACCTCAAGGGGACTAGATGATTCATTAATTATGGAATATGTGGTCATCGAGCATCAATATACCTTCTTAAAATTAAGAGGTTAGTTAACATTGTGGAATTGGAAAACGTTCATAAAAAAGAACCACTAATGATCTAATACCTTAAGCATGGAAAACATGGACATTATCCAAGTAAAGTTGATAATCCCAGTGGTGATAAGGATGATAGGCATGAACAACCACCACAACCATTGGAATAAAGTGAAGCTTGTTCAATTACTACTGATGAGATGGATTATGTTACATAAATCCTCCACTTTAGAATTATTAATATCAGATATTTGTTCTATCCAATCTAAGATACATAGTTTTATTTTTTTAGTACCAATATGATAATTTTTTTATAAAATAAAATATATATTTATATGATTTTTACACTTAAAAATTTATGTATACTAGAATATAAATCTTAGTATGGATCCTTTAGATGGATTTGAAATGATTTTAGTAATATATTAATTATTTCAACATAGTCTCAATATTCACTAATCATGATAATATTCCAATCAAAATATTGATTATAGAAAAAATTTATAGGGGGAGAGACACCAAACAATAACCACCACAGAGAGATCATAACATTTATACAATAGAAGAAAACAATAAGAAATCTTATTCATCAACACCCATCGATGCACCGTAACATCATGTAGAAATTGATATTTTTGGAGAAGTTAAAAGACCCATTAAAAAGGTGTATATAGAATATAACCATACATCCTCCATCCATTGTTCAATAGGAAACATGGGTTAGGTTAAAAGGAGGTTTCCTAGTGACCTATGGGTTGGGATCAATTCGAGAATATGATGTAATTACCTAGAGAACAAGAGCCCATACATCATGTGAGGGAATTATTTTAGGTTTTGGAAGGCCCTATTTGGTCACAAGAAGAGACACATAGAGAAGTCATGGCAGTGAGTCAATCCACCACCAACCTTTAGTCAAAAGGGCTTCACGGGGTATGCATCATAAGGACTAGTCTAACATGCAGACATAGAGACGGGAAGTAATCTACTGAGGTGGAAGATGAAGGTGAGGGATAATCAAGAGATGGTGTATACTGGTATGATGGAGGTGTATACCCTAAAAAATGATGAGAGAGATTTGAACATTGATCTCCATGATCCTTATGAAAAGAATAAGCATTATTCATTGATTTTATTAATTGAAATAAACTATTCACCAGTACAACCAAGTTAATGAAGACCAGGTGATGAGAGATGGGTGTGTTTTGTGTATATATTACACAAACGAGGAATCATATTTCAATACATAAAACTAATTTTTGAAAATATATCGTTTTAAGTATTTATATGAACTTTAGGAAAAATAAAATAGAGCGTAACACTAAACTATAAGAGGAATTTTACTCATACTATTTGGAAGAAAGAAAATATTGGGATAATGTATATTATAAGTTAACAGATATAATTTGTACCTCAGTAGAAAATTAAATCGTGAGTCGTATTATAGATACCATTATCTTACATCATTAGTAAGTAATAATTTATTTTGTGAGGATGAAATTTATTTAAGGGGGAGAATGTAACAACTTAAGATTCCATTTTATATTCTCTTTAAATAATTAGTTTATTAAATATCATGATTCATACACTATACCTAACCAAAATAAAAAACTGTGATATGTTTTGAATATTAAATATGACCATTAAAACACATTAAATAAATTAGTTAGAAAAAATTAATGTAACCTTATGAAAAAAATCAATAAATAAATTAAGAAGAAATGATATTCAAAAAAAGAATTATTCCTTATTAAGACCATTTGGTTACTCTCATAAGGGAGGTATCTTTTCTAGTGTTTTCCCTTTATCAATTCAAATACAAATTCAATAAATTAGTGTTTGAGAAAACCATATATGGGAAAAGTTCAAGCTCTTGGATATTTGTAAAAGATCCATGCTAGTTGAATCAGACCTCAAAACCACAACTAGAGATTATCTAATTGTTAGGTCTTACACATATATCAAAAAAGGTTAGATAAGTATAAATTAAGATTATATAAACATGGAATAATATATATATATATATATTTGTAGATATATCATGATTTTTTATACTTTCGTAACGTATTTTCAGCTCAATTCTCTTTATGATTAAAACAAGTATTTTCTAGAAATTTTCATTTTCTTTAAAGGAACTATGTATATTTTTATTTAATTATAACAAGGTGTATTGATTATATTAATAAAGTGTTAATTAAATATTAGTAAGTAATTTGTAATAAAAAGAATAGTTAATATTCCAGAAGTCATTTTCTATTAAAACATCTTTTCGATATATTTTATATTTTTTAGAAATAAAATCTATAAATTATTTTATAAGAATTTGAAAAAATTATCTTCATTTTTGGATTTATAATTTAGATACCATCTTATGATTAATTTTTTATATTATTATAAAAAATGATTTTTAGGTTAATAGTGAAACATACTACTTTATAAATAATGTTCCTTCTATATATTTATTAGTTTATAAGAATGTTTTGGTAATTTATGAAACCATTAAATTGAAAAAATAAGCATTTTATGAGTTATACGATAAAGATAAACATATTTACTCTAGTATACATGTAACAACATGAGATTTTAAAATTACACTATGTTTGATATTGTACAAGATACACAACACCCAACTTAAATGAATAATGAAATATTATTATGTGATCACTATAACCTATCTATTAAATTAGTTTCAATAAATAGTATCCTCACTATTGTAAAATATATAGTCCTCATAATCATTATTAATGTAATAATTAATTATTTTTGAATGAGCACTTTATTTTTAGCAAATCCATTTTATTCTTCAAAAATAAGTTTTCTTTAAAATTGGTTTTATTTCTTTTTATGAGTGAATATTATAATATATTTATAGAACATATAAAAAATTTATTTTATAAAAAATTATATCAATTTTAAAATCGTAATACTAAAATTATCCTAGGTTGATTTTTTGGTATTTCTCTAAAATGATTGATTTTTTAGTGAATAGTAATTTTTTTTATAAAACGGCCATTTTGATTATAATAAAATGTCCTTTTATTGTTTTAATTTGATCTAAATGTATCTTAAGTACTATTTATTTATATAAAATATTGTTAATAAAAATTTAATAACACTTATACCTTATTCTAGTATAAGTACATTTTTGGGCTTAAAAGCACATTTTTATAGGGAAATGATATGCATTTTGTTTTTTGGTTTTAATTTTAATTTAAATTATAAAAATAATGTATTTTTAATTTTGAAAAATTTATTATCTATTTTTAATTTGAGGGTAAATATTTAGTAAATAACTATCTTTTATTTTCAGTTGTTATGGATAGTAAACTTAGTAATTTTATTACCATGGTGAAAGTTAAATAAGGTAATTAAGGTTAAAAATGAAATGATAAAAACCCGAAAATAACCCACAAACTTTCCTAAATTTTATTCAATGAGTATATATTGATGATAATAATAAAATGGTATAATTTATGATCTTTTGGGGCCACATTTTGATATTAGGATCTTTATGATAGTTTATTTAATGAATAGTCAAACATACTATACTATAGTTCTTAAAAACCGTAACTTTTTTAATATGAGGATAAAAAAATATATGTTTGAATATAAATAGTCATTTTTAAATCTCAAATATTTATCTTAATCATGGTAATTTATTTTTAACTTTTATTGAAGAAATAATTATCTTCAATTCTTACACAATGTCGATGCACTAATTATTTAATCAATGGAATAATCAAATAAATGATATTAAAAATATTAAAGGTAATAACATTTGAGATATTTAATGTGATCCATGAATTATATAGATGTCCATGAAATTTTTAAAACATAACAATATTTTTGGCTCTAATTGGACTTATTATATTAATTTTTTTAATGTTAAATTAATTAATATTATGAAAATTTTCATTAATGATATTTTTTAGGATTAATAATTTGTTAACATATTTTAAAAACATAAAATGATTAAATAATCAAAAGTAGGATAATATATGGTGATAAATTTTTTCCCATATTCATTTATAGGCCATTTTTAAGCATTTGAATCTATAATAGTCTTATTATTATTGAATATTTTGTGAAACCCCAAAAGTTCCCCTAGACTCAATTATAAAAGAGAACCCCTTCATTCACTAATTTTCCCAAAATTGAGATATATATCTTGAAAAAACCCAAAAATTCATATTATCAACATTTTTATCCAATTTATATTGGTTCTTTCTTTCCAAAAGACTAATTCTAGATCTCTTAAGAAATGATCTAAAGGAAGTTCGTTGAAGAAAAAAGTAATTTTATTTACCAACATTTTGAAATTTATTTCTTATTTTAATTACTATTAATGTTTTGTTTACATCATAAATTTATAAATAAATTATCATATATATACTATTATGTTATTTCAATTATGATTCAACCATATTACACATCTTATCGATCCTAGAAAAAATGAAAGAACCTCATGTGTGTACATGTGGCCTTCCATCTCAACATAGTGATGTGATTTTTTCCAACCCCACTTTCATTGTTTGGTTATAATGATGGGAATAATGTAAATATATGATAATAATTATACGATATTTATTTTTAAAATTATTATATCATCCATTTCTCTACCCATCCACCATTAAGGGAAGGATACTATCGGTCATGCGTATGTACAACCTACCATCTCTACACTGCTATGCGACTCAACTTCCATAAAAAAATTTGAATAATATTTCTAAATTTTTTCAATAATTACATATGATACCTATAACATTAATTATATTATATATATGATGAAACTATATCCTATGCACATGAACCAGAAATTACGTGACAAAACATGCATGAAAAAATGAAGCAGTTAACACCTGCAACATAGGTAATAATGAAATATTATTAAGGAACTTGTTAAAAGATGTTATATAAGGAATATATTTGATATATTAAATATTAATATGGATCTATCATAAAATAATAACATGATTTAAAAAATTATATTAGAGTTAAAATAACATTAAACTAATGGAAAGCACTATATATGGGATTATTGAATCACTTATATTTATGTGGGAAACATGTATTATACAATAATTGTTTCGTTTATGTTGTGTATATACATACCATAAAAATAATTTATGATTATTATCATTAAAATTATGGGATATAAATATCCATATAAATTTATTTTTTTCATGAGTATTATGATTCAATAGTTACCATTGGAGTAAGGGGTTATTTCACAATCTCATCATTATTTAGGATTGTTTATATATAAGTCCCCACTAAGGAAAATTTCTATTCTATGTCTATGATTTATAATAGTTTTTTCAAAAAGTTTTTTTACTATTCTTATATTTTTTCAATTTTATTTTAAACATGTTTTACTTTATACAAAATGGTTATAAAGGAACATTTTTATCATTTTTCAAATGAGGTACTTCGTGAATTTTCCATGAAAAATGAATGAAATGTTTTTTATCTTATATGACATGGTTATATTTTCCTGACTTCATGAAACCTTAATGATATGAATATTCTTTTACATGTTTAGAAGGTTATTCCCCAATAAAATGTTTTGCTTCATATTTTCATAGTTTGTTTTCTAAATTGAATTTCAATGTAAAATATATATTTTTCCTCAATAATATATTAATGATATTTTAATGGTAATTTTATTTATCAATTAAAATAACTATTTATTTTACTTAATTATCGCATTGTACATATTTTAATGATACCATTATTTGAAGCATTAACTTATATTTGATCATTGAATATTTCATTTCTATCAAATATCCATATATTTGTATGATGGTTTAAATATTGACTAAAACATATATAGTTCTTACAGATAGTTATTATTTGGACTGTTATTTGATCAAATGAGGAAATATTGGTAAATCTGTATCCTTTAATCAATTTTGATATTTTATGATAAGGTACATTGATTAATGAATTAAATCGATCATTCGATATTTGAGGAATGATTTAGAAGTGATAGGTGGGGCCCCGAATTATATGAGCCCACAATGCATCGATATGTCTCATGAAATAAAATATTTTTAAAGATCAATTGGTTTATATCTGTAGTTTTAAAATTTCATGTGAAATGTGTTGATGGTATAAGTATCATGTTTTTGATAACATGACATATAATAATTAAGAATTTCCTTCATTAAGAATTCCATTATTATTATCCATGATATTTTCACAATAATATTATATCCTGATGTATTCCATTTTTAATTTATTGATTTAATGGAAGGTCTGTTTAGTTATTTAATATTCCATATTTTTCATTATTTATTTAGGAATTATAACTTCCATTGTATGAATACCCTTACAGATTATTAAATCTCAAAAAATTATTATGTTTCCTTCTTCTATGATACTAGAACATGTATTTTGATTGATATGTAGGGATATCTTAAAGGAATTAATTTTCCACCCAAAAAATATACTATGTTGTATTTTATGTTTTTAATTTTAATGTGAAATAAATGTATATATCTTGTTTACCAAGAATACTAAACTATTCAGTCATTCAAGATGTGATTCCTTATATCTAGTGCCAATGTAATTAAGTAACCACTAAATTTTGGTGACTGTAGTTAGAGTTGTTATAGTTGGTATCGAGGGAAGTTTATTAGAAACCACTGGTAAAAGATTTTGGAAAACATATATTAGATAATGAAATCCTATGGTAGAATTTAACAATATTCCCAATGAAACCTAACTTATGATTTAGAGATTAGTTATACATGAATTTTCAATTTACAATAAGTGTTTCACTAATTTTAAGAATATACATTATTTTCCATAATGTTATGATATAATATATTGTATAAATTTTTTCATAAATGGATCCTAGTGGAAGGAATGAAAACTTTATTAATTCATGTAATCTAATGAGTATGAATTTTCATTTTCTTAATGGTCATACATCAATATATCAAAGGGAACTAGACACCCAAATATTTTCATCATATGAAGATGTAGTATCATGAGATATAATGATAAATAAATAATTCCTTATGTATTATAAATTTGATGGGAAGAAATAGAATAATAGGAAGAAAAAGAAAAAATAGATTATAGGAATTAAGGAAATAAGGGTTTTACAACATGTGATAATTCTGTAAAGAAACAATTTGGTACTTAATTAATGGGATTGAGAGTTTTCTCTATGTGTGGAGAGAAAGGTGACCATGCATGTGAATGAAAGGGTAATAAAGAAAAAACCAATGTTCAGTGCTTCAACTATGAGGATATGGGCCACTAAAAAAATGAATGGCCAAATAGCCAAGGGAATATCTCTAAGAAGATGAAAAGGGGCCAAGGTCAAGATTATACCATTACTAAAGTAAAAAATGAATGATTAAGGTACCTAGATATTTATATTCATGAAGTATGATGTAATAGTATTTTATCAATGATATAATGGATATATAAATCGTGAAATTGATAAGGATTATACGACAATGTGTTTTATTTTTGGATTTTGGATAATATTTATAATTGTACGATAACCAAGATATGTAATTACTAGTAATGTGATATTTTTGGATAATACATGGAAAATGGAATGAAAAACCTTAATATGTTCTTGATGTTTAGTTTATTTGGGGTAAATAAAAGACATACACAATATATGTAAATGATATAGTATTGGTGACCTTGAAATTGGTCAGTTATTAGATTTATGATAGATCTGACATCATTTTGTGTATTTATGGAATATATTTGATAATCACTCTTTTTTATGGAAAGAGTTAGTTTTTGGAAGCATGTATGTTTTAAATAATGTTTTATAGGGATAAAAATGTTTTAGGAGAATATATGATCAATGTATTTACATGTCAAACTAAGAGATACATTAGGGGGGAAATAACAATAAGTCGATATTGTAAATTTAGTGACCATATTTCTTTTTTTTGAATTTAGTCAGACATATTTTAGAGGACCCTTAAGATTGAAAACATGTGGAATAGATTATATTAAACATTGGATATTATTGGTTGAGGTTTAAGTATTATTTATCATATTGGATAACATGTTATAACCATTTAAGAATTTGTAAATATTTAGGGGCAAAAGGAATCACTTATTGATATTTCAATTCATTAAAAGTGTTTAGGTCATGAAGAATTCATCTAGAATATCAATTTATTGGTGTAATAGATGAAGTGGAAATAGATTTGATCACAAAAGAGGGATTAGATTATTTTTATAATATTTAAATTATAAAGTATTTTTATTTTATCTAGTCCTTTATCTATTTATTAATGTAATACATCAACTTTATAAAAAGGACCTGAAATAAAAATGTTATTCGATTAATTTTCTTATTGAAAAATAATTGAAATTTTAACCCATCTTAGATTCATGGTTTTGTGATAATAAAATATCTCATGAAAATTTTCTCTATCAATCTATATTAATCCTTAGGTGTTAGATTTATCTTTTATGTCCATATTTATACTTTATACCAATGTTCTCCAATTCAAAAAGCTAGTTTTTTGATAACCTTTGTATTTTATTTAGCCTCTTTTAAAGAGGAAGTATTATTAACATTTTTAATTATGTTGAATTTACAAAAAAGGATTTTAAAATTTTAAACCCTTTATTACTAATCACAAGTTCAAATTTCCGTAATAAAATTTATTTAAGGATGAGAGATTTTAATATCCTAATATTTTGAAAGAACACTATGTTATATAGTGTACTAGATAAGAAACACCCAAAAAACGAATAATAAAATATTATTATGTGATAATTATAACCTAGATATCAAATTGGTGGGAATGAATTTTATTAACCACATTGTAAAATACACAATTTCCTGACTCATTCTTAATGTACTAATTAATTCGTCTTGAATAAGAACTTGATTTTTAGTTTTTATATTGTTCCTAAAATATATATTTTGGTCACAAATCGTTTTATTTTTTTTAATGAATGAATATTATAAACAATTTATATAAATTATATAAATTTTAGTTTATAAAAATAGTTCTTATTTTGAATTCATCATATTAAAATTATATTATGGTGAATTTTATGGATTTTATGAAAAGTTTGATTTTCCAGTGAATAGAGAAAAATACTGATTTTTATAAAAATGTTATTTTCATTATATTAAAAGTAGATTTATGATTTAAATTTAAAATAAAATAAAATATATCACTATATAATTAGATGTAATATAATTAATTACATTTTAATCATCGTTATACCTTTTTTTGTCATCATTATCGTTCTTTATTTAAAAAGAAGGGGAAAAGGACCACAACAAAAGAAAAGATATAGGGGGGCCTAAAATAATGAAGGCCAAGGGTGTCCCCTATAACCAGATTAACTCCCTCAGGTGTCAACTGGTTTGGGTTGTAGAAACATGTTGTATCTGATCCATGAGATGCAAGATTCACTAGATGATCAGCCGCCTTGTTACCCTCATGCCAAGTGTGTCTCAATTGAACGTTGTTAGGGATGATAGCTCTACACTTCCTGATGGAGTATGAAATTGACCAGGGGTAATTACCAGTGTTAAGAAGTGATTTGAGAAGGACAAGAGAGTCTGTTTCCACTTCTGTGATGCAAATGCCCCCATGCCTACAAAGGGAAAGGCCTGAAAGAAAATATAGAGCTTATGCATATAAAGAAGAACCTCTTCCCAAGTAGACAGTGAAAGGAAACACAAAGGATCCCCGAAGGTTGTGAACCACTCCTCCTTCCCTCAAAATTCCCGCGTTACAAGAACCATATGTGTTCAGTTTCAAACCCGAGGGAAGAGGTTGCCAGTAGACCCAATGGCCATGAGGGATACTATTAGTAGAGCTGGTCTAAACATCCAGACGTAGAACCTGGGGAGAGGGCACCTCACTACTGTTATATAGATTCTTGGTCAGGTGAAGTAGCAGGCTACGAGTACACACAACAATGGTTTTCCCAGATGAACTGATTCCCTCGAATCAAGCTTTGTTCCTAGCTTGCTAGATACACCATGCCCCAACATGAAACATAATAGACATTACTGTTCTTTCCACTCCCCTATCCAATGATTAGTGAAACCAGTGAACGAAGAAAGAAGGATCAAAAAAATGCTGGAGAGCAGCCGTAAATCCACCAAAGGCTGACTAGACCGCACAAGCCCACTCTCCCTCGAGGAACATATATTCGGCGCTTTCCTCCCTGTGCTCGACACAACAAATGCAACATGAAGCTTGCACAATTCCACATCTCTTTACGTTCTCATCCGTAGAAATTGCAGTGTGTCTGATCCTCCAAGAGAGGAAGTTATAATTCGATGGAATCTCATTAGAACAAAGGAATTCATTCAACTAATTCTCTTGCGATTGAGGAATCATGGCATGGTGAATGTCCTTAGGGGAGAAACTGCCTGATCTTGATGGGGAAAAAAAATACATTTATCAGGTTTCTCCGTGATATCAATGAGGTGTAGAATATCCAGTTGTTCCTTGTTTAGAATATCCTCCATAAAGGTTGGAAATATTCTAGCCTCCTCATAAGATATATTTCATGAAGGGCATCCTGGAAATCTAAGGATATCACCTGCCTAGGTGTCATGCTAGAAGGAGACTTTCCCTTCCACGATGACCCACCGAACATGGTGATGGATGGAAGAATAAAGGGGAAGAATAATAGACAAAAAAGGAGACATTGGTCTTCCCTCCATCAACTTACCATCCATCCAGGAGCTTCCCATGATCTTTCCCCACAATTTAATGCGTTCATGAAGCTCCTAGGCCAGTTTGGCATGTAAGCAGATGAGCGTATCAGCAAGGCTGTGAACATTATTCCCTCCTTCCAGAATGGGCCTTTCCATTCTCCCCCATGATACCCAAACACACTTTCCCTCCACCCGAGCATCCCAAATAAAGTTAGAAAGGACCTTGTAAATATTTGAAATAACTCCTTTTGGAGCTTTAACACCAGAAAGTTCATGAACAAGAGTACTAAGAAGAACACTATTGACCAAGGCAATCCATCCCCCAAATGACAAGAATCTGTTTTTCCAATTGTGAACTATATCTGTGATACTGCAAACAATACAATCAAAGTCTTTAATTCTGATCTGACCTGAGGACAAAAGAGCACCCAGGTACATCATTTTCCAGTTTCCCTGGTGAATCTCCAGAAGGTTGAAAATAGAGACTGCCCGAGAGGGGGTACATTCCCTTGAGAAGAATAAGTTATTCTTGCTTTTGTTGATAACTTTCCCTCTCCAATGACAATACTCCTCCAAAACATGGATAATCCCACAAATTGATCTCTTAGAGGGCATTCATGGAGATAAGAGTATCATCGGCATACATGAGATGAGAAATTTAGGGGACTCTTCCATTCCTTCTATAGGGAAGGATCATACCAACAGATATACATTTGAGGATAAGGAGACTGAGAATCTATTGTGAAAGAATAAAAAGACTCAGAGAGATAGGGTACCCCTGCCTTAGTCCCCAGGTTGACATGAAAAAACCATGGGATTTACCCATAAAATGAACAACCATCCAAGAATAACTGAAGCAGTGAAAGAAAATAGAAACCACACGAGGAGTGAAACCCGTACCTGAGGGGACCTTGTTGATAAATCCCCACTCAACCCGATCGTAATCCTTGCACATATTGAGCTTGATCTCCATGTTGGAGCCATGCAACTTGGTATTAATATCACAGATAATCTCTTGTTCCAATGAAATTGCTCCTTGGATTGAGCGACCCTTAATGAAACCATGCTGCTCTATTGGAATCCATTAGGGAAGATGAGTCAACAATCTGGAAATAAGGATTCTTTCAAGGACTTTATAAGGGAAATTACAAAGTCCAAACAGGCGATAGTGGAGGATGGAAGAGGGGTTCTTAATTTTTGGAAGAAGCACCAAAAAGGTAGCACAAGCAACTATAGGAAGGCTACAATCCTAGAAATGATCCTAGATGACCTCAATGAGGTCAGCTTTCACCACCCCCATGTATCCCTATAGAAGGAACCTTGGAATTTATCCGGGCCTGGGGTGTTGTCACCTTTGAGGCGTAAAATAGCATCACGAATCTCTGTTTCCTCCGAGATGGACACCATCAAATATTTGTCCTAATAATAGACTTGGGACACAATGGGCTTCATAAACTTTGCTTCACCCCCGAGTAACCATCAAGCATGCACGAATTCGGTCTCTCCAAGAGATCTTCTAAATGAGAAAAAGCAAGCTTCCCCACCTCCTCCCTGTCATTCAAGAATGACCCATACTATATTAAATACACAAAAAAACATAATGAAATATTATTTTACGAGTATATATAGGTCATAATCATTTAATGGTAAAATATATGACCTTTTGGAGCCACATGTATGAGATAATGATCTTTATGGTATTTTTTAATGAAAAGTTCAACATGACACACTCTAGTTCTTAGTAACTATTATATTTTCAATATGTCATTAACCAATGGTTTATTTTGACTACAACTAGTATTTTTAAATATAAAATAATTATATTGATCATGTCATTTTTTTTACTTTATTAGTGAGTAAAAAAGTAACTTAAATTCTTACACAACCTAATGTGTAATTATTTAGTTAATGTAATAATCAAAAAAAGATATTAAAAATATTAAAAGAATCAAAATTTTAGATATTTAAGGTGATACGTGAATAGTATAGATGACTATGACATGTTGATGATATAATATAATAGTTGGTTAAAATTTTAATCATTATCTTTATGTTTTGAAAGTCAATGTAATGAATAGTATAGAAATTGAAAATAATGATATTTCATGGCATTAATATATTATTAAATTGATAAAAAATAATAAAAAAGATAAATAATAACAAAGGGGATAATATTTTGTCTAAAATTTCATTCTAAGGGTATTTATATTCCATTTAAATCATTTTTCTCAAGAATATTCTTATTATATTTAATTATTTTGACATGTTCAGAAAGTGATCCTCACCTAAACTATAAAAGGGCACCGATTCCATCACTTATTTACAATAATTTGAGATATATAAATTAAAAAAACCTATACATTCATCTTTTAATCATCCTTATATATGTTTTATAGGTTATAGTATTTCAAAAATACCGAACCCTGATCAATTATGAAAAATCTAAAGGAACTCCATCGAAGAAGTAGTAATCATCTTACGAACTGTTTCAAGTATATTTCTTCTTCAACTTCTTCTTCGTGTTTTTTTTTCATTCTAAAATAATAACTACAGTTTAATATATATACACAGGTTTTATTATCATTATATATATATATATATTAATCCTCTTATCCATCGTAGAAAAAATAAAATCACAGAGTGGATGTACGTATGACTTACCATCTCGACAAATCAGTGTAATTTTTTTCCATCACCACATTATCTGGATTTCTATAATGATGTAAATAATAGATATATATGATAATAAAGGAATTATATTTATTCTATATTATGAATATATCATCCATTTCCCTACCCATTCACTATTAAGGGAATGATGATGTTGGTCGTTCGTACATACGACTTACCATCTCAATGAAGCTATGGGACTCATTTTCCCTATAAAACATTAAATAATGTTTCAAAAAAATTTAAAATAATTAAATACGATACATCTATAATTAATGAAACATTTTATATTATGATTCTATAGACCACACACATGAACCAGAACAAACAAGAAAAACATGCATGGACAAATGAATCATTTAACACCCAAAACAATGGTAATAATGAAATATTTTTAAAGAACGAGTGTTATGACAACATAAAAAGATTATATATGATATAAAAAAATAAGAATATGTTTATTTTATAAATTAATAAAATTATTTAAACAAGTATATGTGATTGTAAGTGAAATTCAACAAAAGGAAAGTGCAAGGTATGAAATTTTCATCTCAGTTTAATTTATATAGGACACAAGCCTTATACCCAACTTATTTCTTTTTTCTGGTGTATATAGTTCCCATGAATATAATTTATGATTATTATCATGAATATTATGGTACATAATTACAAATTTAATAATATTTCTTTAATTCGGCCTATGATTTACAATTTACCAAAGCGGTAAGGGAATTTTTCACAATCTCTTCATTATTCCGTTTTTTTACGTTTAGGTACCCACCAGGTAATATTTTTTTTCCATGTAAAATTTTATAAATATATTTTCATTTTTTATTGTTATTCTATAATTTATTAAATTCATTTTCAAGTATGTTTTACTTTTTAAAAAATGGTTTGAATGTAACCCTTTTATAATTTTCCAAATGAAGTACTTTGTGTCTATTCTCACAAAAAATGGAAGGAATGTTTTTTTAACTTATATGGCTTGAGATAAGTTTCCTAAAATCATGAGAAAATAATTATTTTAAGCTTCCTTTACATGTTAACAGGTTTATTTTAAAATATAATTTGTTTTCCTTCATATTTCAAAGTTTCTTTTTAAAATTGAATTTCAAAGTGTAAAATTTATTTTTCCTTGAAAATATTTTTAATGGTCATTTTAGGTTGATTTTATTCATCAATTAAGAAACCCAATATTTTAATTATTTACCACTGGGTATATGTTTTAATAATACCATAATTTGAATCATTCATTTACTTATGATCATTGAATATTTAATTTCTCCAAAATATCTATATTTTTGTATGATGGATATGATTATTGCCTAAGTCATAAATCATTTTTAAATACGACATTTACTTTGAAAATTATTTGATGAAATATAGAAATATTGATAAATTCATATCCTTTAATAAATAGGGATATTTGATGATAAGGTATATTTCTTCAAGAAATAAATCAATAAATTGACATATGTGGAACGATTTGGACCTATTGTGATGGGTGTAAACCAGAATTATATACCCTTAAAGAACATTAGATCTCACCCCTTACTTATTTTTTTCATTCTCTAGGAATTCTTGATTTATATTTTGATTTACATGTAGTCATATTCTAAAGGAATTAATGGCGTACATAAGGAAAATTAATTGTGTGTTTTATGTTTTCGATTATTATGTGAAATTCAAGTCAGTATTCTGTTTTCCAATACAACTAAACTATTCACTCCATTGGGATGTAATTAAATTTTTATAAATCCAATTTAATAATTTAACAACTAACTCTAAGCCACAACGGTTAAGGTTATTATAAGAAAAACTTGTATTTATTGTAATAGAACATAAGTATTAATTTTTCTCAATAATTTCTTCTACTACATTGTAAACTTATTATTTTGAAACTAATTTTTATCACATTTTGAAATTGAATAAAATTAAATTGACTTAAAATTTTGAATAAATAGGTTCAAATTATTTAATAAGTTTAATTTTATTTTTTAAGCATGAAGGATATCTAACATAGATTAAAAATAATTACTACAGCAGAAACAAAAATGTAAAAGTAAAAATCTAACAACAAAGACCGAAAATATGTTTAAAACCTATGTGGTAACGTTTGGATAAGGATTTTCTAGACCATATCACTTATCATATCCATAGTATATCAATTTTCGATCCACTTTTGTTGAGGGTGAATTGAAATTATTATAAAGTTATGGGTATTTACAAAAATTTCATCACTTGTCACTTATAAAAGGGTCTCTCACATCCTCACTTCCCCCCACACCAAAACACCATTAATTTATACAAAATATACCCAAACCTCTCCTAAATACTCATGAACACCTTAATGTGGTTTTTTATTCTCGAAACACCATCCCTCAAATTTTTAATCTCTTTTGCGAAGGATATAATCAATATTGTGAGGTATAAATTTATAAAATCTCTTTTTCCATTTTCTATTTCTTTATGTATACTTATTCTTACCAAAATTAAATTAAACCATATTAAAATGATATCATTAGTATCCCAATAATACTGATATTGTTTTATATTGATGGAATAGTCATTAAATACCCTTCCATTTCCATTAATAAAGATGAACACAAGAAACATGTGTGTGTGCTGAATACCTCAAATTCTTCTTTTTTTATTTTTTTGAATAAACCACATTTTGGTTGAGTGAAAGTAGAACATAAATAAAAACCACAAAATTCAACCACTATCCAAAATTATAAAAAAACATAACCCCACCTAAATATAATACCCACATATCAAATTCAAAATTCCAAAAATAGGACACCATCTCAAACCATGAGCCATATCATGCCGCAAAACCTAACGTGAAAGAAAATTCCATCAACACCCTTAATAACAACATCAATGTAGAAATGGTGAAATCCCATCATCATCATCGATCATAACACAAGTATCAGAAATTTCCACCAATATAACCTCAATGGGGAGAATACTACTGCACCAACACCACTCAAACATCACTTCCCAAAACTTCCATGAGTACCGACACACCAGACTAACATTGATTGGGAGAGGCAAAAAGGGGAAGCTTTAGCAGAGTTCAGAGCAAAAATAACATTAGTAGAGATCCATGATGATCTAATGGACCACCACCCCCACCATTGGAACCACATCACCATCACCAAATTCATTCATAAGATACCCTAGAAATATGACAGATCTAAAAAATCATCAACGAACAAAACTCACCGCCAAAGAATAGAATTAAAATTCAATGGAAAGGCCACTAGGAAATTTCTAATCTTCCCAAAGATTATAATGACTCCAAAATAGATAACACATAGAAATAGACACCTAAAAACCAACCATCAGAAAATTATAATCCTAAATCCACAACCACAGACTCATAATCTAGGGGAGAAAGAGTAACACCAGGAACCCACATGAAAATTAAATATAGACTGACACCAATTTGGACTAGAAAGAATACATTTGTGACCAAGAAGAACCCCCAAGGATCGAAATGATATAATCAAGATCGAGAACACCTCTTTGGGATTTAACTTGAACTAAATCAAAAAAATAACCGAAGATGAGTGGTATAGAAGATCTCTCCCATAAAGAAGAAGACGAGGGAATGATAAAAACTAGGAGACGATCTAAAAAGATAAAGAAAAATAATGTATTCATACCATATGATTGTTTCATACCCTTAAATTTTTATCTTAATTATTTATAATTATAATATATCACAATAATAAATACTAAATGACATCACCTTTATAATATTATTATGATATTGAAATTAAATCTCCTCTTATTCATCTATTATGCATGATATGTTCATAATTTTGTCGGTACGACAAACTACTTTAATGATATTGTAAAATTATATCATGGATGAAATTGAAAAAATAATTAATCGTATAATATGATATAAGTATTTAAATAATTATTTTTTATAAAATGATGCATAAATATTTAACTCTATAACTAAGAAAACCCATTTACTTTGTTAATAAAATCACTAAAGTTTTCCTATTAATGATTTCATATTTAAGGATAAAGAATAACAAACTCACCAATGAAAATTCAATATTCATAAATAATTATAAGAAATCGATTATAATAACTTTAATGAAATTTTAATAATAAAATTTGGAATAATACTAAATACCAACTCCACCCCTAAAAAACTAGAACAAATTTTCAAAACTATAAACACATGATGTGGGAAAATAGGTAAAAACTATCTAACATAAAGGTATATCATGTTTGTAGAATTAAATTTTAAACAGTTTTGGGTATGAATATTGTTTTTAAATTAGTTATTAAGATATTTATGTATGTAATATTGTATTTTAGAGCATATATGTGGAATAAAATATTAAAGGTGAGGGTTACATGTCTTGATTTCAATCCCTAGAGACATACATATTATTATAAACCTTGTTTTATTTGAAATTATATATTTAATGTCATATTGATTTCATATGGTATAATAATTTTATATTTCATGACACTATTAGGATAATATCTAGAACTCCATATCATATTATTTGGATTCATATATTTTTTTGATCTGTAATGGATTTTGGTAACTCAAATATATTTCTAGGAGTTATGTAGTTTTTAATGAAATTCAAACATCAATATTCCCTATATTCAATTATTTAGTTTCACATATGATTTAAAATTTTATCACTATATGTAAAATGTGTTCATAGTTTATATCAACTTCTATGAATTATTTTATTTTCAATAAAATTATTACTTGTTTTGAATAATTCCCATCCTATTAAATATTGATTTTTCTTAAATGAATATTTATTTCAAGTATATGAATTCAATTATCACCATTGTTCTCATTTATTATTTGTAACTAAAAATATAAATCAATTAATTTTAACTTATTTAATATCATTTTAATGATATTATTTGTTACTCTCTTCTATGTTTTAGCTTATATTTTACTCTCTATCACAAAATAGTTTTGCTTTCTATGTTTTCATGTTTCATAAATCACCATAAAATGATTTTATGTATTTTCTCTTTTTGATTATTGAATTTGTTTTTAATTGATTTGGTTTAAGAGGATATTTATGTAATACCTTTTGAAATGTAATTTGAAACCCCTTTTTATTCCTTGGTATTAATGATGTTATAGTTTGATGATTTCTTGTGCCACAGATGTGTATATTTAATCTTTATCTGGTGGTTGGAACCTATATATATGTCCAATGCATTTGGAAAATATTTATATCTCATGAGATAATGGTTAAATGAGTAGTGATGCTCGTTCCAAAATTGTAAATAGGTTATTATTCATGATCAATTATGATAATGATTTTTTCATGCATAATCCTATTTGGTAAATAGGTTCTAATGCCAGATCTAATATAGGAAACATGTTCTGATTCTAGATATGCAATGTTAAATAGGTGGTGATTCCAGATCAATAATGTTGTGTTTATATTCCTATATTTTAATGAATGTACATTGATATGTTTCTGTTATATAATCCATGTATCATGATTTTAGTCTCATGTTTTCCAAGTCATTATGTCAGGTTATACATTTGATCATATGGGATTATTTATTCCCCTATAATTCCATATAAACCTTTATTATGATTACACATTCTTTTAATATGATATTTCTATCATGATAATGTTTTCTCTTATTCTTATGCACTCACTTTGTGTAAGATGTTGATATGTATATTTTTCCATTACAGAACATTTATGATCATCCCTTTCTTATGTTTCCATTTAATATGGAATGAGGATGGATTTACCTTGGAATATGTTTAGAAGAAAATCAAGTATGTTGAAATTTTGGGTAATGTTTCACAATTATTATAAAATAAGTAGCATAAGTATCTAGTCACTAATGACAATAAACCTCTTAATCCCCAAGATTTTGAGTTTATTATGAAATAAAAAGTTTTTAATTATGAAAATGATGTAGAATAAATCACGTTCAGTCTAGGTAACCTCGTATATTTTTAATAGGGAGTATTAATTGAATAATTAAAATTGGAAGACCTTACAATCGATTGAGAACAAAATACAGTGGGGGAGAATATAGGTACCACATAGTGTAATGTTTGAATTTTTGTTAGTTGGAAGATAATTGAAGTTATGGGCTGTTATGATTTGGATGGATTATGTGAGGTTAATTGAATAATAAAGAATAATGTGAAGTTATAGGAATAAATCATTTTTCTAGAACAAGGATCATGCCATGAGGGAAGTTAAAAATTATAAGAAAATAAAAAAGTCCCATATGTATGGCTTTAAAAACATAGTAGTTTATATATGATAATAAAGAGTTTTTAGGATATGTATCATAAGTATTTTCATAATGTGGTAGTGGGTAAATCTTTAATAGGTTTTTAGACTGAGAATATCCATCATATTATCACACTGTAATATAATGGTCATGACTTGATTAAAGGGAACACACCACAACATCTAAACCATTGAGAAAGAAGTAGGGCTATGAAAGTTATGATTTTTTATAATTAACAATACAATTCAATATTTCACCTGGAATCACTATATCATATTATGATGAAAATAGTAGTTGATGAAGGAATTAACCTTCCACATAGCAATTTCAGATAACGTCACATGTTTGCTGAAATTAGAATAATTCAAATAGGATAAATCTCTTGTCACTCTCAAGAAGGTTTGGTAGTTTTTAATGACTATTAAATATCCATTTTAATATATATATCATAGATTTTGTAAGGAACAATTAAATATATGAATTTGAATAAGAAGAATATTGAATTTTCTTTAAATTTGAATTTTGAATTTGAATTTCAAATTTCCCAGGATATATGGGAATCCTCTATATAAAGAATAAAATACTGAGAGAATTGAGAATGTATGGAAGAAGGAAATTATAGTGAACTAGATGTGGTATTTATTGAATATATAGAATTAATGAGGAATGTGTGATTGGTTTTATTTTCACAAAATATCATGCTTGGGTGTGAAGAATTATTGTGCATATTAGTGAAGTGCATGAAGTGAAGATTATGTCATTATGGAAAATAACCATTTTTTATGGTACTATAACATTTATTTTAATCATTTTGATTTAATCTTGTGATTCTAGTTTATCACTTTGTGCAACCCTCTTATAATGTTGTTATTATAAGATAAGAATAAGTTGTGGACCTATGATATGATGTGAGATTGTTCAAAAGATTAAAATAACACACACATTGAGTAATGTTTATTTAGCATAACAATACATTATTGATTTTTTCTCCTTGGATGCCAAAAAATGTCAGTAATCCATGATTAATTTGAAGAATCTGACCTAGATACCCTCTCAGACTAATACCATAATCAAATTCTATATACCCAAAGGGTGTCCCTAATCCCCATGGGTTGGAGACTAGAACCCAAGTATCAACTATAACCATAAGGAATGATTTTACCATTCTCAAGAGACCAAATGGTTTATATATATATATAATATAGAAAAACATATTCCATAAAAGCAATAAAATAGAAGAAATGATAAAACTCAAATGTATTCAGAACATACCAAAGTAAAATTCTAACAATATGGAAACTAAAAAAAACAACTATTTCATGTAATATCATGGGAATATCCCACTATCTTGCCACCGTCATACAATACTTATCTAATAGAAACCTCACCACCTCACCAAAATGCTTGAATTTACCTACATCAAAATACATATAAAATTATATGCACCACTGAATGGTTGTATGGGGTGTGAGATAAATGGCTCAGTACGATCCCACCCAGTTGTTCTATAACAAGCCTTTATAAAATAATCTGATCATGGTCATCTTTAAAGAAAATAATCCATGATAAACAGTTAAATAAATTTGAATCAAAATCATGGACAAACATTTAATTTTCCTTTTTTTAAAATTTAATATAATCTAGGTAACACAGTATTAAAGAATTTCATTTTGATTAATGTAGTAAAATCCAATAAAAGAAAAGCATGTATCACACATCATATCAAAATCTATGGTATTATAAACTAATATATTACATTTTTAAAGAATGGGTCACATAATAACAAGGATCACTATAGGTCATGCTAGTAGAATACTCATACCAAAATCAATAACTAGTGTGAACCCATTCCCTTAGAATATATGCCTAAGAATAGAGAAGAACCCCATGAGTGAATACCCCAATGGTGTCAATATCAATTCCCTAGAACAACAAGAATATGGAATAGAGGAAAATCCCATGCATTATCCCCACCAGTAATACATAGATGATGGACCTATGCTACACCATCCACCTTAGTACCTAAGGCTCCAAATATGCTCAATTTTCTAAAAAAATTCATAAAAATCGTTCTATGAAAATCATTTAAGAATTTTATTTAAAAATTATTTCAAAATATAATTTTATTTTAAGAAAAAAATTAAAACCCAGTATTTAATCAAAAACCCATTTTACACACACACAAATCAACCAATCAATCATTCCATTTAATTTATAAAACGAATTGAAAATCTAGGGAAATGAAGTTCATCTAAATTTGGATAGAGATAGAACCACCCACCACAAATTCGGGCAATACAAGTTTAAAATTAGATCCACTAACATGTTGAACATAATGACAATGATAGAGACTGAAGAATCAATATTCCAATATCCATATCAATTCCCCAAAATGAAATGACTAGTGAATATAAAAAAACATCATACCTCAATGGAACTTGAATTCCACAACAAAACTAACTTAATGGTTAGCCTATAGAGAATGATATCATGATAGATCTATAGGAAAACAAGAATAATCAAGATGAAATATCAACATATTCCTAAAAAACACTATAGTGCTACCATGATCGAATGTAATGAACAAGAAGAAAATATTCTCTTATTTGAAGAGAATCAACACAACTATAATGATGACCAATCATTAAAATACATGATTTGGAAGGAGTTGTGGTCTCCAAAATCACTTAAGAGAGCTCATAGGTTGAGAGGGAATATGATGTGGACAAATTAAATAGAGATAAGTCGGGAAGTTCCCTAAAAACACCATGTTTCTAGATTTAAATGGTTGGAAACCCCTTTTCACGTCGTGTAATCCACAAAACCCAAACACACTAGAAAACCCATTTACTTGGGTTAAATATCATTTTTTCATCATTATAAATCCATTAATATATTTTTACGGGTAGTAATATTGATGTCTTATATCAATTCAAAGCATATTCTTGACACCCATTACATGACGTGTAATCATGTCACACATAATGTAAACTTCTAACAACCGGTTCCAGATCAATACATCTACTCAGTGAACAGTAAATAATGTGAAAACACATTACATGGTGTGTATTCCTCCCACAGACAGAAAAAACCCAATATTCTTCTCAAATGAATAATACAACATCAGAATTATCTATACTCAAGGAGAACCCTACAAATACTTCTACATATTTATACTTTGATTCCATTAATTCAAAAATAACATACATCCCTGAAGATTAGGTCATTTTCCCAATAATATGATGTCCACCAAAGGGAGACCCAAAAAACACCTAAACAAAGTGGGAAATTAAAAGAGAGAAGACAAATACCTAAATGTGGGTAACATGATGTTACAAACTACCCACCATAAGACTTCCCATCTCAGGGAGGTCAAGTGAAAGAATGATTTCTTAAAAATATTTGAGGCCACTACTCCCTCGTCAATGAATCACGCGCCCATGTCTCATTAGAATATGATATATAACACCTCAATACTCTAACCAATGTAATTGACTTACCATGTAGGAATTTCATTTTAGAGTCAATGATCTTGACTAGCTACTCCATAATCAAAACATATTTCTCTAAATAAATGTATTCGAAACTCAAAACATAAGAGGGAGCATGATAGTGATTCTTGAGCTATGATATGTGAAAAAAAATCGTGAATTATTATCAAATGAACTAAAAATATCAATTAATAAGAAGCATGTAAAATCATATCTTTGACCAAAAATGTTCCAACATATATCAGATCAAATAGTCCCTATTTTCCAATTGACTAGGACCCAAACGAGGGAAAGATTTCAAAAATACAGGTCACTAATTAAAAACTCCAATAGATGAAACCACTTATTCATATAAAATTCCTATCAAGTATGAATTATATCTAGACACCAATGTATATCTTTAATCCACACTGTCATCTCCTAAATAAGACTCAGTCCAATTAATGATTACTCACCCACCTCTTACCTACAAATAAGTGATTTTCATGGATAAAAATATGACACCTCTAAAGGATCCATTATAATCAACGGTTGATAACTATTTTTTATAAGAAAACTAAATTAGACCGAGATGTTTTTCCCATGATCAACGAAAATACAAGACTCAGGAACTAAGCATATCCTCTAGGATCTAAATAGTGTGCTTCATCTGAACATCATAATATAGATGGTAAGTTGTACTCATCCTGACTAGAGTCCCCATCACCTCTTGAAGACTCATCTGGAAATTCAATGTAATCCAATGATCCTTGTCTAAATCAATCACCAATAGAACCCCATGTAATCTCCCAATCTATTACACATTCATCTTTAAATCAAGTGGTTTCCATGATTGCAATTAATTTATATGACTCTTTCAACCATTCAATCACCACTAAGATTTTATTCCTCCCTCAGGGAGTCCGTGTTGATACAACATCAAAGTACATGGACACCTCATCCCATTTCTAAAATAGAACTAGAAGAGGATGAAGAAAACCATAAGGATTTACATTCCGTTCATTTATCTGTTGGAATGTGTAACAATTGAAAACATAGTCTACCATGTCACACTTCATACCTTACCACTAGAATCAGTGAATCATGTCATAATAAATATTTATATTTCTCAGATGAATTAACCATGATGAAATATAAAATTAAAAGAAATCTTATATCCTAAATAATGATGGGATAACAAACTGATTTCCAAAAATAGAGCATACAATCTGAAGAAAGAGAAAAATCAGAAACAATCATCCCACAATAATGGGTTTCACAAATTCTTCTAAATTTATCATCATACAGCTGACTCTATTGAATAGACTCAAGGAGAGATGAAGATATTTGATGACTAGTTTGAACCATACATAAACTATCCTTCTGAGAATCCATGTGAAATGGAGAAAAGAGTCACATAAGGTTCATCTCCTCCTTCGATTCCCAAAATAGCTTGCAATGGTACTTTGGCCACTAAGTGCATCTGCAACGACATTCCACTTCACCGAGGTGTAGGTGTTGTCTATGTGAAGTGTCAGATGGCATTCAAACAAATTCCTCTATATGAGATTAAATTCACCGAAAAAAACCTATTTCCTAGACACTTATGATCAAAATCTCTGGGAACATATCCCTAAAAAGATAGTGTCAACAACACTTAAGTTAATGCATAACCATGAGAAACTCTAAATCACTAGTGTTGTAATAATTTTCATACTGTCTGAGGTAGAGAGATATATAAGACACCACATGATCATCCTACATAAGAATACAACCAAAACTAGAACTATATTCATCATTTAAAATCACATACCCCTTATCGAGATCAATTAAAACTATAATAGGTTCTAATGAAAAAAAATCATTTTATCTCATCAAAAGAAGACTGAAACGTTGCATCACAGATGGATTTCACTCATTTCCTAGTAAGAGATGTCAAATGTGATGAAAAATTTAAGAAATCCCTAATTAACCATCAATAATATACAATAATACCAATGAATATCTGAATCATAATGACGTTTTGTGGATCTTCACAAGACAAAAAATACTTCACCTTTTCAGGATCAACTAATAAGCCATAATCATAAATATCATGCCTCAAAAAATTCACTAATTGGATCAAAGAAATTACATTTCTAAAAGATTCTATAAAAAGGTTTACTCCTCTGGATTTCAAGAACTAATGTGAAATATTGATCATGCTCATGATCAGATCTCTAATAAACCATGATTGCAACCACAAACACTACCACAAATGTAACGACACAGGTATTTATAGAATAATAATTTTAATTTCATTTAATACTTATTAATAGGATATTAATTTTACTTTAAAAGTTGTGATATGTTCGATGGTGTACCCAAAACACAACAATTGGTTTATATGAAATCTCATGTTGCACACAAGGCTGAGTCATACTGAAAAAAAAACATAATATTATTATTCTAAATGGTAGTTAAAGCTTAGCTGTTGTGTGGGAGGAAATTTAAAGAACTAAACATATTATGATTAAACATGTTTGTTAAATATTTTTACATTTATCCAATAATGTTTAGAGTATTAAATTGAGAGTGAATCCGATTTTAAGCATAAATACTCTACTGTTTTTAAAATATAGTTTTACCACCTTTTGATAGAGAACCCCATTTAAATCTAGTTTTGTTACTTTTATATGTTCCATTTGAAAAAATAAAATTCTTATTTAGAAGTAGGGAAAAAAATTTAGTTTGGGTAAATTTTTGGTATATTTTTGATAAAGATCATTTTGTAATGAGTAGTGAAAAATACCGCATTTTAAGTAAAAACTATCTTTTCATCTGATTTATTTATATGATTATATTATCTTTTTAATTGGTTTTAATGTATAAATAGATTATATTTTTATCCTTTAATACAATTTTGGTCATTTTAAGTAATTTAACTTTGAAATTGGACATAAACACATGTTAATCTTTTGGTAGTTTTTACTTCTTAAAAATATGCTTTTTGGTTTTGACAGTGGGAATTAATTTTAAATTAATTTTTGAAACTTATTTGTTTTAAATTGGAAAAAATGGATTCCATATTTGGAATAATGAAGTTAAAATTGTTTAAATAGGTATCTTTTATTTTTAGACATTATGAATAGTAACTTTAGTAAATATTTTATTTACCATTATTAAAGGATAAATCTAGTAAATAAGGGTAAAAATAATATTATAATAACAATAAAATACTCTAATACATATCCTAACCCTATTGTATAATATATTTCCAACCATGGACATCCTTGGGTCGATTTTGGGGCCCCATGGAGCCACTTGTGTGTGAAAATGACTTTTAATTACATTTAATTTAATGTTAAGGAAAATATAACCTAAACACGTATACTTTGGTAAAAAAAATTATATGGGGTTATATAACTTATCCTTTTTAATATAAATAGTCATTATATGTCTAAAATTATTTCTAAAATAATTTTATTTTATTTATAATTTTTAGAGATTAAGTAAATAAACTTATTTATGACACAGTGATTACAAGGTGATTGTTTCATTAATAATGAATTTAAATAAATGATATTATAAATGTTAAAATAAATGTAACTTTATTATTTTTATGTCATAATATTTTTTCATATGATTGTTACATGTTATATTTTTATTAATTTTTTTTGAATCAATCAAGTTGTTATGGATTTTTAAAAAACGTCAAGATATGAATTGTGTTGAAATTGACATAATTCATATTTTAAAATATATAATATTTTATTAAATATTATAAAATTCAAAAAAATCTAATATTTGGTAAAATAGTTATCATATGTCAAAATTTTTATTATTTACTCTTTAATTGGATATTTTTCATGTTTTGGAAACTATTGTGATTCTAAAAGTGTTAAATTATTGATAAAATGGTACGAGTAAAAAAGGGTTAAATAAAAAAGATATGGATTAAACAATATCCAACACCTATGTAATTATTATTTTAGGATTTTATTTCGACTTATATTAATAGTATAATTAAACTATATGAATTTGGACTCATTTATACTCGAAATAAAATTTATAATAAAATAATAATTCAAGATATTCCTTAAGTGCCCCTCCTCCCTCTTATGAAAGGGTACCAACTCTATCCCATTACTCACACCTATCAAGCCCCTTGAATCATCCAAACTCTACCCAAATAATCTCTAAAATCCTTCTATTACACTTAGAATCCTTCCCCTAGGAAAAAGGTAATTCAAGAGATCCCATTTGCGTGAATCATAAGAAGTTACCCGATTTGAGGTAACCTCTTCTCTCAAGTTTCTTTCCATTATTTTTTCACTCTCCAGTCCCTATGATGTTATTATTTTTTTGATTATATTAAAACACCAATATCATAAATATATTAGGTTGTTCTTATGAAAATTATTTAGACTAAACTTACACACGCCTCCATCTATTGGATACAAACATATTGTTTCTTTGTAAGGCGAACTGTTGCCTCACAAAATGATGATTGTTTGATTTTACCTAACACTTCTCATGGTGTCCATTATGATAGAAATGTAATTATATATGATATTATTGATATTTATTTTATCTCTAAGATTCTTAAATTCTCAATTATATCATACCTTTATGCTTTTTAAGTTTTATAAATATGATAATTTCATTTGAGGAAGTGCAGACTAACACCCCCTCAAAGTGATATGACTTGTTCATGCTATACATGAATCATATAAAGGATGGAATTAATGACATAATGATACATATATAACATATATATTATACTGGAATTATAATATTATTATCTATAATTTAGTTTTCATTCTTTTAAATATGAAAAATAAATCAAAGTAGTGTTCATGCGCAGGTACGGCTTACCGTCTAAATGAACAATGTATTTCATTTATTTTATAATAATGGCATGGAATATCCTAAATACATATATAATGAATATATATGATATTTATGCTATATAAATCATGAATATAATTTTATAGATAATGGAATTTTGATCACATGGACAATTTATAATCATAACAAGTTCATTTTTTTCTCATGTTCCGAACATCGACCAAATGCCCCATATGAACTCAAATAATTAAATAATTGTTATAGAAAGGTAAAAAGTGATATAAAAGGAATAATAAACATTAAAAAGGTTCCAAAACAAGTATAAATTAACTTAATTTTATTATTTAGGAAATTAATGAACGAACAAGTCAGGTCAGATATGAGGTAAGAGACTTCATCTCAATCTCCTTTCATTAAGGAATAAATTGATTTATAAACGAATTTACTTTATAAAGTCCATAAAACCCTTGGAAATTTAATTTCATTAAAATGAAATATTTTTTCTATGAATCATTTTACTAAATGACAAAGGAAATATTTATTTTTCTCATACATGGTGACAACGACCTTTCTACCGCTACGAGCGTTGTATGATATTGGAATTTCTTAACAAGACGTATTGTTTTTAACAGAAAAATAAATACCATATACTCTTTTTATGTATTTTGGTATTGAAAATGGTTTTGATAATGGATTTATTATGAAAATATATCGAATTTATATATTATGATTTCAATATGGAAATGTTATATTTTCTTTATACTTGTGTTATGTGTGATGATTATGTTTTGGTTCTTGGGAATAGTTTATGTATACGGGTTGTTCCGTGATAAACCTAAGGCAGGTGAGCCTGATATAACTCTCCAATTCAATGGGTAACATGAAGGAGATAAATGTTAATATTTCTCTGATGATATTTAGTGAATATACCATGATGGGTATTCCAAACATAACTCCCTATGTAGCTGTGAAAGCTATAATGTAATTATATTATGGATCCCACAAGTTAACTTTATGAATTTTGATTTTTATTTTTTATTCATAAAAAATCAGACGATTTCATGATGTATGTTAAAGAGATTATGTTTTGTATGTATTGATGGACTAATGTTTTCTTTCTTTATTTTATAACCCTTATTGAGGTTTTTATGATCCTTACAAGTTTCTGAAATGTTTTTCTTAGGGTATAAGGAAGGGTATGAGAAAAGAAGAATTAAAAAAGATTTATATCAAGAAAATAACTATTATTTTCTTCTAAGAGTTTTTATTTTATGAAAATATAGATACTGATTAGAAGTGTCTACATGTAATATTCATGTTGTGATGTATAAGTTATGACCTAATTCTCCAAAGCTCTAAACCTGAAAATATCCTCAATGTGAATTATTAACTTAATTTATGATTGTGAAATGTATAAGGCTTGGGCCTTATAGTTGGTAATAGAGGTCAGTTTAAGAAAATTTAAGAGTTATGATATTGTTCAATTAAAATATATAAATTAATTTACAGTAAGACTGAAAAAATAAAGCATTTGAATATTACCATGTTGCATCACATAATAAATTTATGTGTTTAGAATGGTTTTACACAGAGGAAACATGGTAGATATGAGGGGAATACATCAAAAGGAAAAAAACCTTCCAAATTAGCAACCTGAGATGGTCAGAATCGGAACTGAATAGTTTGTTGTAGTGATAGAACAATTTAATCAAGCTATAAATAGTGGTGGTATCCATGCACGAGATCAGCCATATCACCCACAAAAGAACATATCAGCAGTGGAGAATTTCATAAGGAAACATACCCCCATCATTTAGAGGACCATCTGATCCCATGCCAGCTGAAGGATGGATTAAAGTACTGGAAAATATTTTTGATGAAATGAGGTGCTCTAGTCTTGTTTGTTAAAAAGAAATATGGTTCAATGAGAATTCACATTGATTATGGAGCCTTGAATAATATCACTATTAAGAACAATAATCATTTGCCTCATATATATGGTTTATTTGTTTAGCTCCTGGGAGCTCATTAGTTTTCGAAGATTGACATGAGGTCGGGGTACCATCAGTTGAAAGTAAAGGAAGAAGATGTTCTGACGACCACGTTTCATACCAGATATTTCCATTATGAATTTTTAGTTATTATTTTGGGGTTAACCAATGCACCTACTTTATTCATATATTTTATGAATATAATTTTCCATGAGTTCTTGGATAAGTTTGTGGTTGTGTTTATTGATGACATTTTGGTATATACCAAAAGTAAAGAAAAACATGAAAGTCATTTAAGGGTTGCCTTTCAAACATTAAACAAAATGAAATCGTATTGGAAATTCATCAAGCGCGAGTTTTGGTTACAAAAAATTTCATTCCATGGCCACATTGTTTAGAAGAATGGAATAACTATTGATCCTACTAAAACAAAAGTTGTTCATGAATGGGGGAGACCTACAAATATAATCGAGAATCATAGTTTTCTTGGTTTGGTAGTCTATCACAGACGGTTTTTTGAGAAATTTTCATGGTTATCTAGCCCACGGACTAAGTTCACTTGAAAAGGTGTTAAGTTCACCTATAAAAAAGAATGTGATGATTTTTTTCAGGAATTGAAAAGAAGATTGGTGAATGATATAGTATTAGCCTTACCTTAAAAGAATGGTGAGTTTTTATCTACAGTAATGCTTTGTTAAAAGGACATGGTTATGTATTAATATATAATGATCATATAATTGCTTATGCTTCACGTCAGTTGAAACCTCAAGAGTTAAATTACCCTATACATGACTTAGAATTAGATAATATTGTTTTTTCAGTAAAAATTTAGAGTAATCGTTTTATGGCGTAAAGTGTGAAATATATTCTGATAAAAAAAATATTGAAGTATATATTCACATGGAAGGAAATAAACATGACACAGAGGAGATAGTTAGTGTTAATCAAGAATTATAATTACCAGATCCATTACCATCCAGGAAAGGAAAATAAAGTGGTTGATGCTTTGAGTCGAAAGAGTAATGATACATTAACCATGCTACGATAAGAACAAGATCATTCGATTAAAAATTTGATGAACTTTGGAATAGAATTTTTTTTGGTGTAGGAAATTCCTTTGTTTCATTTAAGGTGGCAGTGAAATCAACTCTAGAAGATTGAATAAAGCCAGCGCAAAAAGAGGACAGTGAGTTGCAGAAAAAGGTAGAGTTGGTTTAGAAGGTTAATTTACCTGAATTTAACATTGATAAAGATTGTGTTTTGAGGTTTGGAAAGAGATTATGCGTGCCTTGTGATTCATAGTTAATAAAAGAGTTTTTATGTGAAGTTCATAGTTCCCTGTATTCAATTCATCTAGGATGTACTAAGATGTACATAGATCTTCGGGAGTATTACTGGTGGGATGGAGTGAAAAGAGATATTGATGAATTTTCCATGAAGTGTTTGAATTTTCCATTGGTTAAGGTAGAGTGGATGTTACATAAAGGGATGTTTCATCCTTTTCCAGTGCTAGAGTGGAAATAGGAAAATATATCAATGGGCTTCATTGTGGTATTACTAAATACATCTTGAGGTAATATTGCAATCTAATTTATTGTTGATAAATTGACTAAATCTGCTCATTTCCTTCCTATTCACAAGACTCTGTCTCTAGATCAAATTTCTCAACTGTATGTCAAAGAGATAATTAGGTTTCATGGAGTTCTCCTTTCCATTGTATTTGGTCATCATCCTAGTTTTATTTTGAGATTTTGGAAAGGCCTTCATATTTCATTGGGTACTGAATTAAAATTTAGTACAACTTTTCATCCTCAATCAGATGGACAGTCAGAACTAACAATTCAATATTAGAAGATATGCTATGTGCTTATTCAATAGATTACTAGGGATGTTGGGACCAACATCTTTCCTTGGCTAAGTTTTCAGATAATAACAGTTTTCATTCTCATATATAGATGGCCCCAATTGAGGAATTATATGGGAAGCGGTGTCAAACTCCAGCTTTTTTGGGATGAAGTAGGTGAAAAGAAACAAAACGGACATGAAATGGTAGAAGAGATGGTATGGAAATATTAGTTGATATAAAATCACATGAGGATAACTCAATGCATACATAAAAGTTACGTGGATAACTGGAGGAAGGATATTACTTTTGAGGTTGGTGATCATGTCATTCTCAGTGTTTCTCCATGGAAACATGTGATATATTTTGGTATGAAGGTAAATATGAGTCCGACGTTCATTGGACCCTATAATATCCTGGAGAAATTTGGATAGGTTGCCTAAAACATTATCCAAGGTACACAATATTTTTTATATTTCAATTTTGGGAACGTATATGCTGGATCCATCTCATGTTTTGAGTCCAAGGGTAGTTTAGTTGGATGTGATTCTTTATTATGAGGAAAAACTAATCTAGATTCTTGACCGAAGAGGGAAAATGTTGCGGAATAAGGTTATTCATCAGGTAATGGTTTTGTGGAAAAAACCAAATGGTTAAAGAGGCAACATGGTAATATTAAAATTCTATGAGGGATAAATACCCCAATTATTTGATAGATGAATAGAATTGCAAGGATGTAATTTCTAAAAGGGGGAAGGATGTAACGACCCAGGTATTTATATAATAATACTTATTATTTCTATTAATAATTATTAAGAATATATTAATTTTACTTTAATGGGGATTATATGTTTGATGGCATACCAAACATGTAATAATGAGCTTCTCCAAAATCTCATGTTTAACACAAGGCTGAGTCATACTGAAAAATAATAACATATTATTATTATTTTAAATGGTAGTTAACGCCAAGTCGTTGTATTGGCAGGAATGAACATAACTAAACATATTATGATTAAACATTTTTGCTAAATGATTTTACAACTATCCAATAAAATTTAGAGGCTTAAAATTGTAATGTATCCAATTTTAAGTATAAATACTATAATATTTTTAAAAGGCAGTTTTACCACCTTTTGATGGAGAACCACTATTAAATCTAGTTTTTTTCATTTTTATATGTTCCATTTGTCAAAATAAAATTATTCTTTAGATGCAAAAAATCAAAATTTACTTTAGGGAATTTTTTGGTATTTTTCTGATAAAGTTAATTTTTTTTCAATGAATAGTGAAAAATACTGCATTTTAAGTCAAAACAGTCTTTTCATCTAATTTATTTATTTGGTTTGATTATCATTTTAATTATTTTTAAAAATTAATTAGATTATATTTTTATTATTTCACACTATTTTATTCATTTTAATTAGTTTCACTTTGAAATTGGACATAAAAACCTATCAATATTTTGGTATTTTTTATTTCCTAAAAACATGTTTTTTGATTTTGACAACGGAAATTAATTTTAAATTAATTTATAAAACTTCAATGTCTTGAATTTGGAAAAATGTATTCCATAATTGGAACAAGGAGGTTAAAATTTTGTAAATATCTAACTTTTATTTGTAGACATTATGAATAGTAACATCATTAAATATTTTATTTACCATTATTAAAGGGTAAATCTGGTAAATAAGGGTAAAAAATAATATTATAATAATAATAAATTAACCCAACACATTTAATAACCCTATTTTATGATATATCTATGAACATGGGAATCCTTGGGTTTATTTTAGGGCCCCATGTAGCCACTTGTGTTTGAAAATGACATTTAATTACTTTTAATTTAATGTTAAGGAAAATATAACCTTAACATGCATCTTTTGGTAAAATACATTTTATATGGGGTTTTATAAGTTATCTTATCTAATATAAATATTCATCATAAAGGTAAAATTATTTCATAAATAATTGTATTTTATTTATAAATTTTAAGGATTAAGTAAATAAATTTGATTATGAAACAATGATGATGGTGTGATTGCTTCATTAATAAAAAGTTCAAATAGAAGATATTATAAATGTTTAAATAATTTTAATTTTGTTATTTTGATGTCATATACGAATTTTATATATGAAAGTTACATGTTATATTTGTATT
Organism: Viscum album; assembly: GCA_963277665.1. Taxonomy (NCBI): domain Eukaryota; kingdom Viridiplantae; phylum Streptophyta; class Magnoliopsida; order Santalales; family Viscaceae; genus Viscum; species Viscum album. The sequence goes on from OY728156.1 coordinate 2,143,648,009, forward strand.
AATGAAGTTTTTTCAAATTAATCATGTTTTTATTGATTTTTTTTTAAAATTCATGATATGAATTGTGTCAAAATTGACATAATTCATATTTTAAAATATATAATAATTTATTAAATATTATAAAATTACAAAAAATATAAGATAAGGAAAAATAGTTATAATTAGTCTAAAATTTTATTATTTACTCTTTAATTTTATATTTTCCTTGTTTTTGTAACTATTTTGATTCAAATAGTTTTAAATGTTTGATAAAACAGAAAGAGTAAAAAATGGTTAAGTAAAAAAGATAAGGATTAAAAAATATTCAAAACCTATATAATTATAATAGGAATGTTTTATTTCGACTTATATTCATATTATCTTAGAAATATATGAATTTTGACCTGTTAATTCACAAAATATAATTTATAATAAAATAATAATCTAGATATTCATTAAGTGACCCTCCTCCCTGTTATAAAAGGGCACCAACTCTAACCAATTAATCACACCTCTCAAGCCCATTGTTTCATCCAAAATATTCCCAAATAAGCTCCCAACATCCCTATATTCAACTTATAATGATTCCCTTAGTCAGAAGCTAATTCAAGAGCGGCCTTTTTCTCAAATCAAAATAAGTTACCCAATTTGAGGTTACGTCTTCTCTCAAGTTTCATTCTATTATTTTTCCTTCTACACACCCTCTGGTATTTTAATTATTTTTTAATATGAAAATGACAGTATCCACAATATAATAGGTTGTATTTATGAGATTGATTCAGAATACACTTACATACACCTCTATCTAATATATTCGAACATACAGTTTCTATGTGCGGCGAACTGTTGCCTCATGAAACCATGATTATTTTATTTTCCCCTAGCACCTCCCATGGTGGCCATTATGATGGGACTATAATTATATATTATATTTATGATATTTATTTTATATATATTCTTATGTAATTCTCATTTATAACATAGCTTTATGCTTTTCATGTTGTATAAATAATATAATTTCATTTGTAGATGTGCAGACTACCGCCCCCTCAAAGTGAAATGACTCATTCATGTAATACATGGAATGTATAAATGATATAATTAATGAGCTTATGTAACTTATAAAACATATATTTTATACTATAATTATAATATACCTATTTATCATTTAGTTTTCATTTCTTTAAATATAAAAAAAATGAAAGTAGCATTCATGCGTACGTACGGCTTACCATCGCCATGGACGGTGCATTTAATTTATTTCATCAAAATGATATGGAATATAGTAAATAAATATATACTTGATATATATATGATATATATTATATATAAATCTTGAATAACATTCTAGAGATAATGGAATTTTCACCCACTGGAAAATTTATAATTATAACAAGTTCATTTTTGACACATGTTCCAAACATCGACAAAATGTCCCATATGAACTCAAATAATTAAATAATTGTTATAGAAAGATAATAAGTAATATTAAAGGAATAATAAAATTGAAAAAGGTTCTGATGTAACTATAAATTAAATTAGGTTTTTTATTCTGAAAATCAATGAACGAATGTGTCAAGTCAGACACAAGAGAAGAGACTTTATCTCAATATCCTTTCATTGAGGCATACATTGATTTACACAAAAATTTAATTTATACAGTGTATAAAACCCTTTTAATTTAAATTTCATTCAAATGGAATCTTATTTATTTAATTAATTTTACTAAATGACAAAGGGAGTGTTTCTTTTTAACATACGCGGTGACAACGACCTTTCTGCCGCTACAAGTATTATATGATATTTGGATTCTTTAACAAGCTGTAGTGTTTTTAATAAGAAAATAATTACCATATACTCTTTTTAGGTATTTTGGTATTGAAAATTGTATTGAGAATGGATTTATTATGTCAACATATTGAACATATATATTATGATTATAATGAGGAAATGTTATTTTTCCTTCATACTTATGTTATATGTTATGATTATGCTATATTTATTGGGAATTGTTTATGTATATAGGCTATTCCATGATAAAAATAGGGCGGGTGAGCCCTAGATAGCTCTCTAATGAATTGGTTAACGTGGTAGAGGTAAACATTAATGTTTCTCTTAATATATTTAGGGAATATACTTTGATGGGTATTCCAAATGTAACTTCCTATGTAGATGTGAAAGTAACAATGTAAGAATGTTATGGATGACACAAGTTACCTTTATGATTTGTGATTACTATGCGTTATTCATAAAATCTTATTATTTCACAAGGTATGTTTAAGAGATTATTTTTATTTTGTATTGATGGACTAATGTTTTCTTTCTTTATTTTATAACCCTTATTGAGCTTTTTATGTTCATCCCATGTTTTAGAAATGTTTGTCACATGGTATAGGGAAGGGTATGAGAAAGGAAGAGTTCAAGATGTTTTATATCAACAAAATAAATCTTGTTTTCTTTTAAGATTTTTTAATTTTTTTGAAAAAATGGTTACTAAGTAGATGTGTCTACATGTAATATTTATTTTGTTATGTATAAGTTGTGAAATAATTATCTAAAGCTATAAACCTAAAAAGATCATGAATGTGAGTCATTAACTCAATTCAATATTATATAATATTTAAGAATGGGTCCTGCTAACAAAATTTTCAAGATACTCATGGAATATCCATTTCATCAAAGTCATGAAAACTATAGGAGTGTTTGTTAGAACAAAAGACATGACTAGATATTCATAATGTCTATACCTACTCCTGAAAGACATCATTAGTATATCAGGATCCCTCACTCTTACATGATGATAAAATAACTAAAGATCAATATTTAAAATTCACTTTCCCCCTTCGACTGATCAAAAAAATCATCCAAATGAGGAAAGTGATACTTATTATTAACTATTACCCGGCTAAACTTTTTATATTCCACACACAATTAGAGTAAACCAGCATCCTTCTTACAAATGAGAATAATGGCTTCCCAAGGTAAAAAACTAGAGGGAAAAAATTTAACCATTAGATGATACATATAAATCATGAGTTATTTCATCTCTGCTAGTTCCATTTGATAATAAGTTATCAAAATCGGTAGTGTACATGGAAGTGGATCAATCATAAACTCTACCTCCATCTATGGATGATTTATGGAAAATGTGTCTAGAAAAACATCAGTAAAATCCTGAAAAATATTGGGTAGATCAATAATAGAAGAAAAAACATCTTGTTAAACTTCTATAGTAGACAAAAAACATAGGATCTCTAGTTGGGATGGTCCTACATCACCAAACCTAAGATCCCACTCTCCTTGAAATATGAGTGAGCTCCCAACAGCTTCAAGAAATGAGACACCTCAATGATAACAATAGATCTTTCCATGATGATTTTACAGAAAATATATCCAAATAATAACATCGAACAAATCTATATCCGGAATTAGGATATCCAAGACTGACTCCACATCATCTACTAATAGAGGATAAGAAAAAAATTGAACCCCTTCTCTTTCATATTACAAAGAGGTGTCCCTAACTCCATAATAAAATAAATGACCTCCTTTGGAAATTTATGATTGTAAAAAAATGACTACATATAAATGTGTGGGATGAACTAGTATAAAATAATTCAATTTCTACTAACGATGCAATAAAGATGGTACATCTCTCTATTACTGGACCCACATCTACATCTGTTGTAAACTCATCCATTGTATATAGGTTATTCACTCATAAGTCCTATGAATGTATCCCTATAGTCTTTGATGCATCTAACTATTACAATGTTGTATTTAGAGACAATTATCCCTGACCATATTGAAGAATAGAAATAGCTTAATTGAAATGATATAGATTACCATAGAATCCATTATTTTTAAACATCTTCACAAGAGTAAAACAAGAATGTTGGGTGTGTCTGACTGTTTCACACTAATAGAAATTTAGGGGAACACTAATAGATGTAATAGAGAGTAAAGAGGAGCCCTTATCCTAAGAACCACCTCCACCAATCATGCAATGATCCTTACAATTCCACTATTTCCATTGCATGCTGGTGAATCTGTCACTGGGTGGAAGAGAAGTGGCAGAATAACCAACATTTCAAGACATATTCATATATTCCATCATTGCCCTATCTACCATATAATCATATTTTAAAAAGATTATTTATGAATACCAAGGATATGATATGTAGTTAAAACCCTTTAGGTAATTCTAAGCCTTTATCTAGTCATTCTTTACTACCACTAGAGAAAAAAACAATATTAGAAAACCTATTGTTGTATGCCAATAGAAAATTCTCTACCTGATGCAATGAAATAAAATCTAAAGTTTTATCCATAATCAGTTCTCTAGATAATACTCCAAGAATTAGAGACTCTTAAAACAGTTATAGTATAATCCCACATTCTTATCTGGCTATACCATCGAATCCCACCATCACTTGCTGGATCACTCAAAACTGAAAGCCACACACATTACTTTGAAACTATAATGTGTATCTAGTTATTCAAATATATGATTTATCTTATCTATCCTATCCTATTCTTATTGATATTCATATATACCTTTAATGGAAAACTGTTACTCATGAAATAGTTCCTGTGATCGATCCACACCTCCACCAGCTCTTGGATGTCCCTTTGAGTTGATGAAAACCCGATTGAAGATCTATCTTTGAAAGCCACTTTTCCCCATTTAACTGATGAAACTAATCATACAAAAGAGGAAGAGGATAAATGTTAATAACTGTAAACTAGTTTAACTTCTGATATTCCACACATTATTAGAGTTAACAATTTACCTTCTTGGAAAAGGACAAAGGGGTTTTCAAAAGAGAACTAATATGGAGAAAAAAACATTTCTCCATCATATTATCCAACTCAATCTTGATCTGTAACATCTCTAATAGTTTCATATGATAAGAAGGTATCAAAATTAGTTGTGTACTTGTCACCAGATAAATTATAAACACTGCCTCCATCGTCTAAGTATAAGTGTATATTTTTTGTAGGAAAAAGTTAATAAAATCCAAAACAATAGCAGGGAGATCAAAAATAAAAGAACTTTTATATGGATTTATAACTACAACAGATAAAAAAACTATTGAGATCTAGGGAGGAAGGTACAATATGACTAGAACATGGATCCCACTCTCACCAAAGAACCTATTTGATCACTCTGGACATAACAAATGTGACACACCAATGATAATAATTGAAATTATCATCAGGAGAAACTATAAAATCTAGATTTATGATAACATACAATAGATCTAGATCAAGAATAAGAAGGTCCCAGTAAAACTCCACATTATCTATTAATAATGAAAAATAAGGACATTGAAACCTCTACTCTTTCCTTTTCTTAAGAGGTGTTGATCACTCCATAAAAAAGGGCATGAGTTCCATCGGAAGATTAATAATATAACAATATATATAAATAAGTGGGAAACATTGGTATTAAATTAAAAAATCACTACTGAAGGTGAAATGATTATGGTACATATCCCTATCAATCAACCCACATCTACCTCTGCTAAAAACTCATATATTGAACAAGGGTTCTTCACTTTTGAGTCCTACATATGGAGCCATATAGTCTAAAGAATACGACTATTTTGTCGTAGCCTTTGAGGCTAACAATCCCAACTATATCAAGGTATATATATAGACTAACAGAAACAATAAATATGAAAATAATGTCCAATACAATTAAAAAACTTTATAGATATATGACATGAACAATAGGTGTGTCTGACCTTTCCACACTGATATAAAGTTAGGCACACATTACTAGATTTAACAGAGGGTGAAGAGGAGGCTTACCACTGTTAAAAACCTCCAAAACTCATATGTTGATCTTACAACTTATTTTTTTCCTTACATGCCACTGAAGCTACCACTGGGTGGAAGAGGAGGGTTATAATTACCATCATTTAATGCCATATTCATCTCTTCCATCATCACCCAATAGACCATCATTTCATAGGTTGAAATATTCAACATGAATACCTGCAATTTTATATCTAGTTGTGAACACTACATGCATTTTTGGGCCTTTATATACTAATTTTTACTAACTTAGAGAAAAAAACCATCTCAGTGAACTGTTTTATGTATGTCGACATCGATTGTTATCCCTTCTATAACAAGAGGAACTCCACAGTATTCGCCTTTATCAAAAACTCTAGATAAAATAGCTAAAAGAAATGATTCATGAAACACTTCCATTCTAAGACCATATGAATATCTTACTACACCATGGAATCCCAAAATATAATGCCAGGACCCTAAATTTTGAACACCACACACTTCACCTTGATAATCTAAGGTGCATCTAAGAAGTCATATGTTAGATTGATATTATCCATATAGTGATTCTCCTCTTGAGGGTGATTAATACCTATAAATTATAGTGGATTATTTCACAATTGCTCCAAATATCAATCCATGTATCCTCATACTTCTAGTTGTACCTTAACAACTGTGTTTCATACTTAAGATAAATTCTTGTTAGTAGAATGAAATGCCTTAATGATAACCTTGAAAAGGCTTTGATCAATAGGAGGATTCCCTTGATGATCATCTACTTCACTGTCAAAAAGACCCCACCAACTAAAATACATATAGCTACAAACTGAAAGAGAAGATATTTTTAGACAATAAGATAATGTAAGTTCAAACCTAAATAACTATAAGAAAAAACTAATATTATGACAAGGAACTGAAAAAAGAATACACACATCCCATCATCCCATGGGAACATGTGTCTCATCATGATAAGAGAGGGTAAAAAACTCACCAAAACCTACCTACCAAGTCCCAAAAATCATATATATAGTCTTCCATATGCCCCACAATAAAATATCTTTAGGAAAGACAACCTATGATACTAAACTGTTGTAACAACCCAAGCTTCCACGATACGTTTCCCTTTGAATAATACAATAGCTTGTGTAGCACACAACTTCGAGTTCAAACACACCACTACCAATCAAACTTGCAATTATGAATAGTAATACCCTCTTTTTAAAATTTTATAAATTTTATCCTTCAAAATTTAATTCATTTTTGGATTCTTAATATTGAAATTAGCTTAGGGTGAATTTTTGGTATTTTTCTGAAAACTTTCAATTTTTGATGAACAGTGAAAAACACAGAGTTATTATTTAAAACAGAATTTTTATTTAAATAATTATTTATTTTATTTAAATTCATTTTTTTTCAAAATAGATACATAATACCTATATAAGTTCAATGTAATTCATTGAAGTCATTTTATAATGAGTTTAGATATATAAAATTTTATCAAACTTTTTATTGTCTTTTACCCACCTCCTAGCAGTATTTCCAAATTTGTATAAAACATAATTTTACCGCTACTATGAGTTGAATTTAAAAATTCCTAGATACACGGTTGATATCAGTAAGTAGAATGTGGTTCAATAAGATGAAAATAATTTTGGGTGAATAGTATCTTTTTAATTTTATTTACCACGGCTAAAAGTAAATAAGGTAATTAGGGGTAAAAATGAAATTATTATTATCCTAACACATATTATAATTCTATTGGATAAGTATAATTATACCAAAAAACCTTATGAACAGGATATGATCCTCTTTGGTCCACTTGGATTAGATTAGGACTTTTATTATTATTTTACTTAAAGAAGAGTTAAAATAGTTAAATTCAAAGTTTAATAACTAAACCATTTTTAATATAGGGTTACAACCAATATAAATTCGACTATAAATATTAATTAGAAATATAAAAAGATTTACTAAATTATGGAATTTTATTTATAATTTATAGACATTAGATAATTAAATTTATTTATGACACAATGATGATACAGTAATTACCATATTAATGAAAGATTACAATAATTGATATTATGAATATCCAAATAAATCTAATTTATACTTTTAATGAATTAAAAAACAATTATAAGATAATATGTCATGTTAGGTATGATTAAATGTATTTAGTTTGAAGTAATAATTTTGTTAGGACTTTAAAAAAAATCAATTATTAAATAATGTCAAAATTGATATAAAAGTGTTTTTAAAACAAATACAATATTATTAGTTGATATAATAATCCTAAAAATATAAGGTTAATCCAAAATACATATATAATGATAGGGGTATCATTAATGAACCACTGGGGGTTCTTTTGAAATGTATAGTATGTTTATTAACCATATCATATAATAATACAAAGAGACAAGGTAAATGCCAAACTATTTAACTAAGAGTTAAATCTAAAAGATAAGGTTAATATAGTGAACCAAACCTATCTAAAACCTATTGTGTTAGAGGTTTTAGACTAAATCCAACATTATTCTTTAAATAATTCATTTTCTATCCATTTGGAACCGAAAATGATTTTATTATAAAATAACATTTCAATCTTTTCCTATGGTGCCCCTCACCCCTCTTATAAAAAGGGCACCTACACTTCTCTCAAATTCACAACTTAAACGCCATTTGGCTCAGCAAAACCCAGCCCAAATATCCTCCCAACTGTCCTCCCTTCATCTTATAGGCCTTTAATTAGTCATAAAGACAACCTATGGATCCCTTTTGATCAAATTAAAAGGAAGAACCCATAGAAGAGGTAAATATTTCATCACCTTTTCCAAGTTCTATTCTTCTTCCACTTCCTCTTTCTTTGTTGTTTCCATTCTAAAATAATATCTCCAGTATATTCTATATACTTTTATGTTATTATAAAAATGGAACCTCCATATTCATTATTCTATCCATCATATGAATTAAAAAGTCACCATACGTGCGTACGTACGGCTTACCGTCTAGACGTCGTGGTGTAGTTTTTATTTAATACATTTTTTATATGGGTATAATAATGATGTATAATTGATTTAAATAATTAATATAACATGTTAATTATTATATATATATGATATACCATCTATTTACACATTATTTTTATATCAAAAGAATGATATTGTCGCTCGGGCGTACTTACGGGTTACCGTCTCCACGAACGTGATGAGATTCATTCCCCATCATAACCATTCAAGGATAATTTTAATTTTATGATTAAAAATAATCTTTAAAGACTTAATATCAATATACATATGAATAAGATACATCCCATCCATGAGGAACATGACTCACATAACAAATAATATAAATGAAAAAGAATCAGTTGACGCCCGAAACGATGATAATACTAAAATATTATTATCAAAGAATTATTACAAGATCATATATGATATCATAACTATGTATATGGTTCATTTATAATTTAATAACAATTATTTAACTATTATATAGGAGGTTAATGTACCCTCGACCAAGGAAAAGTACAAGGTAAGGGTTAATTTCACAATCTCTTTATTATCTGAGGTTGTATTTATGTAAGTATCTACTGGGACCTCTTTATCATCCACATCCATGTTTCTTAAAAATGCATTCCAAATTTTTTTTACTATTTAATAAAATATGGGTTAAAGTAATTTATACCCTTTTTTGGATTTTTATAAAATGTTTTTAAAGGAATCTTTCTGCTGTTTTCCAAACAGGGTACCTTATGACCTTTTCAATAAAATTACGGTAAGAATGTTTTTAACGTATACAACTATTACAACTATTTTCCACCATTATAACATCATCAATGCTAACATTACAAGATTATAGGAATATTTTAAAAATAAATGTTTTCTTTGATAATTAGGTAACATTAAATTATTTCAAAAAAAGAAAGAGATATTTCTCTCAAATAGTTTTGATTTCATCTATGTCAACATGTTTTGATGGATTTTTACCTGTTTGAAGTCAAATAAATATGATAAAAATCTTCTATATTTTATTTAGGGTTTTTTGATATGTTTGACTATGGATGTGTTATTTTTATACCATTCATGGTTTATGGTTAAAGTATTGACATTTTGTATGCTAGTTTTAATATGAATGTTTATGTTATATTTCATCCTTTTCATATGAGGAATGTATTGGACTTAGTAAGTAGTGGGTGGAGCCCACTATAGCTCCTCGATGAATCGATAGGTCTCATGATACAATGAGATGTGGAATTGGCGAATGCCTTTCCCAATTTTGTATATGGTTTTGGCTGAGGCCTTAAACTTTTTTAGACGTCCTGGCCAAGGCCTTGACAAAATGTTTCAGAATGTCTGGTATTATACATTCCCTCATTATGAAAATAATAATGATGGTTCATATGGTCATTCTACTAGTAGAATAACCATGATTATATTTTATTATGGCATTATTTATTCAGCTCATATTCCTACCATAAAAGTGTTCATGTTTATTATTTGTAAAGGCGTGAGTTTTTAATTATTCACCATGCTTAATATTTATGTCATCTTCCGCTGTATTGTTTACCCTTTCTGAGTGTTTGATCTCACCCCTTTCTTATGTTTCATTTTCCCAGGATATGAAGAAGTTAGTTATGAGTGAATTGAAAGCATAATATATGAGGCTTGGATGTTTCAAATGGAATAAATTAGTGTTGTATTTCTTTTCAAGTTGTAAAGTTTCACTTATGTATTAATCATTTTTCCAATAATACTAAATTGATCGGTCTTTTGGGACATGATTTCCTTGTGATCTTTCCAATGCTATGTAATAATGTACCAACTCTAAGTAACTAGGTTCAGGGCATTGCAGTAGGTATTAGAGGAAGTTTAGTACAAACCTTCGAAACAAGATTTAGATAAACTTTGATTAGAGAACATTATCCTATGATAGACTTTGAAGATTATCATAGAAGAACAACCTAGAATTTTGGTATTGTAGAGATTTTTTGATTTTTCCAAGAAATACATACCTATTTGGAGACGAGCAGGTAGAGGAAACTCTGTCATAGATGTACCTAGGGGTAAAACCCTAAAACACTACTTTGAGCTAGACTCGAATGAGAACTGGTGCACGACAACGGGCCTTGCTGCACTCTTAGTTACGACACTTCTGAGGGACATGCTTAGGATAATTTTCATTTTCTTTACAAACCATTATGATGATATTATGATTATATACTTCCCCAAAGAAAACGTTTTTAAGATTATGGATTATATCCATAAACTGTTCAATTTATATTAACAGTTTTACAAGTATGTAATTATGTATATCGATTCATAAACTAATCTAGTTTATGACATTTTTTAGAAATGGTGCCTAGTGGAAGGAATGGAAACTGTATCAATGAATGTAATCCATGTAGGGATTTCTATCCTACTCAAGATAATAATAGCGGAGCTGATGATGCAACCGGTTCTGATCAGCTTATCACCATACTGGGACAACTCACATAGGTTATGAATGATAAACTTACCCATATGGAACACCCTGATCTACAATGAAGAGGATCAATGTTATACCACTTCATGAGGAAACCACCACCAACATTCAATGGGAGTGCAAATCCATTAGTGGCTGAGCAATGGATAAATTACTTGGAGAAAATATTTCACGCTTTGGGGAGTAGCGAAAGGGAAAATTTTTCATGACAGTTTATCACCTCACTGGGGATGCTGATCAATGGTGGTCATTGATTCAAAACACAAAGGAAGATGAAGAAGTTTCCAATATGGAATGGAGGAAATTTAAAGTGATTTTCTTATAAGAATCCATTCCTTGTGACCATCGAGAAGATATGGAATGCCAATTTTTGAGTCTGATGTAAAATGAGGATGAGAATGTTGTAATGTATGAGGCTAACTTTACAAGATTATCAAGGCATGCTGTAGATTATATACATAATCCAAGAAGTAATATTGACTGTTTATTTGATGGGATAAACCATTTATCCATCAATAATTTGTATCACAAGCCTTCCCATTATATAGTGATATTGTCTCATGTGCTATCAAGACAGACAATAAATTATCTAAGCCTTATAACTTTAAAGAAAAGAAATAGAAGAAGATATCTACTGAACACTATGGGAAAAGAAATAGGGAAATAGGGAAGAAGGGAAGAATTACATTTCCACCTAGTGATAATTATGGAAGTAAGCACCTTGGTTCCTGTCTAAATAGAAAAGGAGTATGCTACAAATTTGGATAGAAATTGCATCTTTGTAGTGATTTCAATGGAAAGAAAGAAGCTACTGATGTTCAATGCTACAATTGGAGGGAGATGGGAAATTATTCCAATGAATGTCCTAAGCTACAAGGAAACTTACCTCAGAAAAGGCCAAGGGATCAAGGCCATGCTTATGCAATCACTACTGCTAAGGATGAAGCTCCGAAATTTGTGGTGGAAGGTAATTTAATGTTTTCCTCATGTTTAGCCAATGCGTTATTTGATTCAGGTTCATCAAATTGTTCCATATCTTGGCATTTTTCTAATAAAATTATATATTTCCAATTTTATTTTACAAGGGAGTTGTCAATGAAAACTCTTATGGGATGTATCCTTACAACAAAGTTTTGTGAATCAGTTCCCATTAGGGAATATAAATGTTCTTTATCTGTTTACCTCATCTTTATAACCATGATTGAATTTGATATAATACTCAGAATGGATTTTCTTTCAAACCATGATGCAAAAATTTATTGTAAGAAGAAGGAGGTTACAATTTTCAATGATGATAAAGAGTACCTTATCTTAAGAGAAGAAACAACACCACCTGATTCATATCTAGATCCACCACCAGTAGATCAACTAAATTCAATTTTTGGGGATGAAGAGAATGAACTAACTGTGGGTGAGGAAAGGAATATTCAAATATAGGACACACCTATTGTGAAAGAATATGTTGATGTGATTCTAGACGATTTACCTAGAAATACTCCAGAACAAGAAATTGAGTTTTCCCTTGATTTAATTCTAGGTTCAAGGCCCATATCGATGACCCATTATATATATAGAATGGACACTGTGGAATTAGTGGAACTAAAAAAACTAGAGGAATTGAGTAATAAGGGATTTATTCTCCCTAGTGTTTCTCCATGGGGATCCCCTGTCATTTTTGTTAAGAAGAAAGATGGATCTTTGAGGTTGTGCATTGACTATATGGAGATCAATGCTATAACGATAAATAACTAGTATCCCCCACCTCACAATGATGATTTATTCGACCAACTTCATGGAGCTCAATATTTTTCAATGATTGACCTTCGATTTGGATACCATCAGTTGTGTGTGAAGAAGGAAGGCATTTCAAAAATAGCATTTCGAACCAGGCATGGGCATTACGAGTTTACAGTAATGCCTTTTGGGCTGACTAACACACCCTCTATCTTCATGGATCCAATGAATAGTGTTTTCAAGGAATATCATGGATCCAATGAATAGTGTTTTCAAGGAATATCTTGATAACATTGTAGTGGTATTTATTGATGATATCTTGGTATAATCTGAAGGCTACTAAGATCATGGAAACCACTTGCACATTATTCTAAATACTCTTAGGAGAAATTAATTATATGGGAAATTTACCAAGTTTTAATTATGGAATCAAGAGATTTATTTACTTGGCCATATTGTCTCTATGGATGGAATCTTTGTTGATCCTTTAATGTCCAAGGAAATCCATGAATGGCCAACACCAATGAGTATAACTGAGGTATGCAGTTTTATTGGTTTAGCAGGTTATTATCGACGTTTCGTCCATAATTTTTCCCGGTTTGCCAGCCCATTAACAATACTTGCACGTAAAGGGGTTAAATTTCTTTGGAAAAAAGAGTGTGATGAATGTTTTGAATAAATAAATAGAATATTAGTCAATGCTCCTATCTTGACTCTACCATCAGTGAATGATGGGTTTGTTATTTATAGTGATTATTCAAAGAAAGGACTTGGTTGTGTCATTATGCAGAATGATAGAGTAATTGTCTATGCATCACGACAGCTAAACATTAATGAGAAAAACTATCCTACTCATGATATTGTGTTATAATTTGAAATCATTACCTTGAAGATATGGAGACATTGTCTCTATGGTGAAAAATGTGAAATATATACCGATCACAAGAGTTTGAAGTATATTATCTCACAAAAGGAACTCAACAAGAGGAAAAGATGATGGCTTAAACTACTCATAGATTGTGATTTCACTATACACTACCACCTGGGGAAGTCAAATAAGGGTGAATATGCTTTTATTTGAAAGTATCATGGAGTTTTAAACAATATGAGAGTTGAAAAGGATCCCATATACATGGATCTAGTAATTATGGATATGGGAATAACCATAGAAGGTGAAACATAAATGCTTTTTCAAATGGTTGACAAACCATCTTTACTAGAAAGGATAAATAGTTCTCAAACCGATAATGAGGAGTTTCAAAAGAAGATTAATGATGTGAATGATGGGAGATTGAATGAATTCATATATGACAACATGATTTTAAAATTTGGGAAGAGACTTTGTGTTCCTGATATACCTGATCTAAAAAGGGAATTCTTACATTATGATCGTAGCTCCAATTTCTTTATACACCATGGTAGCACTAATATGTGCTGAGATTTGGAGGAAAATTTTTGGTGGGACAAAATGAAGAGGGAGATTGCTGATATTGTGTTAAGATATATGGTTTGTCAACAAGTGAATGCTGGAAGGAAACAACCTGGAGGATTCATGAAACTTCTTCCCACACCTGAGTGGAAATGGGATGATATAACGATGGAATTTGTCATAGGACTACCAAAGACTCTTAGAAGGAATGATGAAATATGGGTCATTGTTGGTCATCTTACCAATTCATCACATTTTCATGCTATAAGAGAAGATTTACCTCTTGAACATCTAGAAAGACTATATATTAATGAAGTTGTAAGACTTCATGGAGTACACTTATTGATTTTTTCTGATCATGATACCCATTTTATATCAAGATTCTGGAAAAGTATTCAGAAAGCCCTGGATACTGAACTCCGTTTGACCACTTCCTACCACCCTCAACTGATGGACAATCAAAATGGACAATTAAAACCTTATAATACATGTTTAGATCATGATCACTTGACTTTCAAGGAATGTTGGATCAATATTTACCTATGGTAGAATTTTCCAATAACAATATCTTCCATTGAAGTATTCAGATGGAACCATATGAAGCGTTATATAGAAAGAGATGTCCCATGAAAACCTGTTGGGATGATGTTGGTGAAAGAAAACTCATAGGCCCAGAACTAGCTGAGGAAATGATGGAAAAGGTGAAGGTAATCCAAACCCACATCAAAGAAGCTCAAAGTAGGTAGAAGAGATTTGCTGATAACCGATGGAAGGATTTGGAATTTTAGGTAGGAGATAATGTTTTCTTGAAGGTATCTCCATGGAAGGGAATTATACGATTTGGTAAGAAGGGAAAATTGAGTCCCAGGTACATCAGAACATTCGAAATTCTAGAACGAATTGGGGTTGCAGCTTACTGTTTGGAAATGTCGCTAAGTATCTCCAAAGATCATGATGTGGTCCAGGTATCACTGTTAAGGAAATACATGCCTGACTCAATGCAAGTACTCACCTATGAGGAATTATAACTGGAACCCGATCTATCTTATTGCGAAGAGCCTGTCAGGATTCTTGATACCAAAGAACAAGTGATGAGAAACTAGACAACTCGTCTGGTAAATGTTCTATGGAGAAACCATAAAATGGAAGAGCCAACGTGAGAACCCAAAGAATATATGATGAAGAACCACCTAAATCTTTTTATATAGTAATATTCCTGAAAATTGAAGGATGAAATTATTTGAAGGAGGGGAGAATGTAACACCCCAAGCTTCCACGGTACGTTTCCCATTCAATAATACTGTAGCTTGTATTGTACGCAACTTCGAGTTCAAATACACCACAACCAATCAAACTAGCTGTTATGAATAGTAATACCCACTTTTTGAAATTTTATAAATTTTATCTTTCAAAATGGACTTCATTTTTTTATTCAGAATATTGAAATTAGCTTAGGGTGAATTTTTGGTATTTTTCTGAAAACGTTCTATTTTTAATGAATAGTGAAAAACACTCTGTTATTGCTTTAAACTGACTTTTTATTTAAATAATTATTTATTTTACTTAAATTTATTTTAGGAGAAAATAGATACATAATACTTGTATAAGTTAAATTTAATTCATTAGAGTCACTTAATAATGATTTTAGATATATACAATTTTATCGAATTTTTTACCGTCTTTTACCCACCTCCTAGGAGTATTTCCAAATTTGTATAAAACATAATTTTACCACTTTTGGGAGTTGAATTTCAGAAATCAGAGAGACATGGTCAATATCAGTAAGTAAAATGTGGTTCAATAAGATGAAAATAATTTTTGGTGAATAGTATGTTTTTACTTTTATTTACCATTGTTAAATGTAAATAGGGAAATTAAGGGTAAAAATGATATTATTATTACCCTAAAAGATTTCCTACTTTTATTATATAAGTATAATTCGACTGAAAAAATCTTAGGAATAAAATATTAACCTTTTTGGTCCACTTGGATTAGATTAGAACATTTATTATTATTTTATTTAAAGAAAAGTGAAAAGAGTTAAATTCAATGTTTAATAACTAAATCATTTTTAATATTAGGTTACACATAATATAAATTCTACTATAAATAATCATTATAAATATAAAAATATTTCATAAATAATGGTATTTTATTTATTATTTTTAGACATTAAATAATTAAATTTATTTATGACACAATGATGATGCAGTAATTAACATATTAATGAAAGATTAGAATAATTGATATTATAAATATCCAAATAAATATAATTTGATACTTTTAACGAATTAAACTAATTTTATAGGTTAATATGACATTTTAAGGTTGATTAAATGTATTTATTTCGAATTAATTTTTTTTAGGACTTAAAATAATCAATTATTAAATAATGTCAAAATTGACCTAAATGAGTTTTTAATACAAATGCAATATTATTGGTTGATATAATGATCCATAAAATCTAAGGATTGGCCAAAAGACTTATATAATGATAGGTGTATCATTAATGAACCACTTGGGGTTCTCTTGGATGTTCATCGTATTTTTATTAACCATGTATTATAAAAATACAAAGAGATAGGGTAAATGTCAAACTATTTAACTAAGAGTTAAATCTAAAAGATAAGGTTAATATAGTGACCCAAACCAGTCTAAAACCTATTGGTTGAGAGGTTTCCAAACCATCCCCACATTAGTCTTTAACAAATTCATTTTTGAGCAATTATAATCTGAAAATTATTTTATTATAAAATAATAATTCAATCTTTTCCTGAGGTGCCCTTCACCGCTCTTATAAAAGGGTACTTCCCCTTCACTCAAATTCACACCTTAAAAGCCATTTGATTCGGCCACCCCTACCCAAATATCCTCACAACTATCCTCACTTCATCTTATAGGCCTTCCTTTAGTAATAAAGTCATCCTAAGGATCACTTTTGATCAAATCAAAAGGAAGAACCCAAAGAAGAGGTAAATACTTCATCACCTCTTTCAAGTTCTTTTCTTTTTCCACTTCCTCTTTCTTTGTTGTTACCATTATAAAATAATAACTCTAGTATGTTCTATATACTGTGATGTTATTATAAAAATGGTACAACCATATGTATTATTCAATCCATCATATGACTGACAAAGTCATCATACGTGTGTACGTATGACTTACCGTCTCCACGTCGTGGTGTAGTTGTTATTCAATTCATTATTTTTAGATGGGTATAATAATAATTTATTATTGATGTAAATAATAAATATAACATTTTAATGATTCTGTATATATGATATACCATCTATTTAAATAATATTTTAATATTGAAAGAATGATATTGTCGCTTGTGCATACGTACAGAATACCGTCTCCACGAATACGATGAGATTCATTCCCCATCTTAACTATTCAAGACTAATTTTAATTTGATGATTAAAAATAAAATTTAATGACTTTATCTCATTCTGGATATGAATAAGATACATCCTATCCATGAAAAACATGACTCACGTAACAATGAATATAATGGAAAACGAATCAGTTAACACCCAAAACGACGATAATACTAAAATATTATTAACAAAGCATTATTAGAAGATCATATATGATATAATAATTATGTATATGGTTCTTTTATAATTTAATAAGCATGATTTAACTATTATACCAGAGGTTAACTTACCTTAGACCATGAAACAGTACATGTTAAGGGTTAATTTCACAATATCTTTATAATCCGAGGTTGTTTTTACGTAAGTATCTATTGGGACCTCTTTATCATCGACATCAATGTTTCTTAAAATTTTATTCCAAAATATTTTTAATATTAACATTAATATGGGTTAATGACATTTATACCATTTTTTGACTTTTTATAAAATGGTTTGAATGGAATCATTCTGTCATTTTCCAAAAAAGGAACCATATGACCTTTTCGACAAAATTAATATAATATTGTTTTTTTATGTTATACGGTGGGTGAAACTATTTTCCACCATTATAACATCATAAAATCTTCCCTTAGAAGCTTATAATAATATTTTCAAAATGACTATTTTCTTTTATAATTATGTAACTTTAAATGATTAAAAAAATAGATATTTCTCTCAAATAGTTTAGATTTCATCAATGTCAACATCATTTGATAAATTTTATACTTGTTTGAAGTTGATTCATTATGATACATATATTCTATATTTTATTGAAGGTTTTGTGGTATTTTTGACTGTGGATGTGTAATTTTTATACCATTCATGGTTTATGATTAAAGTATAGACATTTTGTATGCTAGTTTTAATACGAATGTTAATGTTATATTTCAACCTTTTCATATGAGGAATGTATTGGACTTAGTATGTGACGGGTGGAACCCACTATAGCTCCTCGATGCATCGATAGGTATCATGAGACATCTAGAAGTGGAATTGGGTGAGGCCTTTCCTAATTTGGTATATGGTTTTGGCTAAGGCCTTAATCATTTTTAGACGTCTTGGCTAAGGACTTGAAAAAATGTTTCAGAATGTATGATATTATAAATTCCCTCATTATGAAAATAATATTGATTGTTCATGTGGTCATTTGACTAGTATAATACCCATGATTATGATTTATTGTGGAATTATTTATTCAGCTCATATTCCTACCATAAAATTGTTCATGTTTATTATTTTTAAAGGCATGAGTTATCAATTATTCACCATGAAAAATATTTATGTTATCTGCTGCTGTATTGTTTACCCTTACTAAGTGTTTGAGCTCACCCCTTTCTTATGTTTCATTTTCCCAGGATATGAAGAAGTTATTTATGAGTGACTTGCAGGCATAATCTAGGAGGCTTAGGGTTTTCAAATTAAATAAATTAGTGTCGTATTTCTTTTCATGTTTTAAAGTTGAACGTATATATGAATCTTGTTTTTAATAATTCTAAACTGATAGGTCATTCGGGACATGATTTCTTTTTGATCATGCCAATGCTATGTAATAATGCACTAAATCTGGGTAATTAGGGTCAGGGAGTTACAGCTGTGGATAACCCAATATAGATACCCTCTCAAACTAATAACCAATCAGAATTTCCACATACCTGAAGTGTGTTCCAAACCCCATGGGCTGGATAATAGAACTCAGACATCAATAAAAACCAGAGGGATCAATTTCACCCATCCTGAAGTGAATACATGACAAAAAACACATACAATGGGGAGATATAGATGAAGATATAAACATATGAAATTACTAAAATAATACAACAGAAATGATATGAATAAAAATAGTTAGAAGTTCTTAATGTATAAGTCCAACAAAGGGACAAGTAAAATAGAAATTGACTACTCCATGCGATAGCATGGGAAACTCCCACAATATCCCCACCAGCTACCCACACTCATTTTATAGAAACCTCACCAAATAACTACGGTTCCTTTCATTTCCATACATAGAAGAACATAAAAAGGTCTACACAAAACTGAAGAGTTGGGAAGTTTGCAAGATAACAGGCTCGGTAGGATCTCCAAAATTGTTACATAAAATGTATCTATACAATAAACTAAACAAGATGAACTTCAAATAAATAAAGGCATGATAAAAAGGTAAAAAATATTTATATCAAAATCATAGATGAAAAGTTTTTTTTCTACATTTCAAAATAGTATAAATAAAACAATTTCAAATAATTTCATTTACATCAAAGTAGTAAAACCAAATAAAATAAAATCAAGTATCACACATCATATATAAATCCATGGAAGTACAAACTAAAATAGTATAAGGGAAAAAAATAAAAGGTAAAATCACTCTAAGGATCTCTATAAGGTAGGATAGCATACTAGTGACACCACAATCATTAACTAATTCATACATATTTACTTAAAAAATAGTACTAAGAATGAATAAATACCCCATGAGTGAGTCTAACAGCATTTTCAATATAAATTCCCTAAAAAAATTTGCCTAGGGAATAGAGACACACCTCATGAGTGAACCCCCAAATAATACATGGATGATGGACCTAAGATAGACCATCCACCTAAGAACCCAAGGCTTCCCATGTGGTTTAATTGCTAAACCATTTCATGAAAACCATGTTTTGGAAACCATTTCAAAAAAACCATTTAAAAATTCTTTGAAAATGTCTTTTTTATTTTACCAAAATAAGGGAAAACCCATATTTTATCAAAAACCATTTTACACACACACAAATAAACCAATAAACCATGTTATGTCAATAATAAAATAATTTATAAAATTAAAAAAAATGATGTTTATCCAATATAGGCTAGATATGGAACCACATACCATAAATTTGGGTCGCATGAGTCCACAACAAGATTCAAAAATAAGGACAAAGACAATGAAATTGAAGAAGATACTAGAATAAATATTCATATCTATGAATTGATTCAATAAGAAAAATGGTCAATTGAGAGGATAAAGAACAACATACCATGAATAAACACATACAACTAACCCCATACAATACTAGTTTTAGCCTCCGAAGAATGATCACATGATATATCTATAAAGAAACAAGAATAATTTACAAAAACTAATTAATAGATTCAAAAACAAAATGATACAGAACTATCGTGATCAAAGGAAATGAAGAAGCAGAAAGGATTATCTTAGCTAAAGAGACACACCACCATCAAAACACTTATAAGACACTTAATCAAGTGATTTGGTAGGACCAGAGGTCTCCAAAATTATATGTGAAAGCTCCTAGGGTGAAGGGGAAGGGGTTGTGGCTGAATTAAATAGAGATCTGTCCTAGAGTTCCCTTATAAATCCCAAGTAACAATATTTATATGCAATGAAACCCCTTTCCACATAGTGTAATAAAAAATAAATATGAAAAAAAATCACCTTGGGTTAAAAATCCCAATTTTATCCTTACATAATGTTTAACATATTTCCACAACATGCAATCTTCACATCTTGTACCAGTTCTGTTCATCTACTCAATACCAATTATATGATTTATAATCATATTACTCATATTTTAAACTTCTCAATCCATATACCAATTCACAACATCTACTTAGTGACCAGTACATGGTGTATAAATACTTTACATGACTTGTATTCCTCCAACACATAATGAAAATCTCAGATTCTATTAAAAAATCATAAACCAACTCTGAAATTATTTAAACTCAAAGAGAACTCCAAAAGGATTTTAAAATGATTGAATCTTGACTGCATTAATTAAAAAAAACATATATCCCAAAATTTTTGGTCATTTCCACAGAAAATTATCTCCACCTTTGGTAGTCCCACATGAACCCATATAAAGATGGAGATGAAAAGAGAGAGGATAAATCCCTGAAAGTGGGTACAAAGATGTTTTATAAAATCCATAAGTCCATGATTATATATTCACATATATTTTTTTCACTTATGTGTGATCATTTTGATAGATTCGAAGGTGACTTTTTAAATACAAGTATAAGATCTAGTTATTTATTAGATAAGAAGAAATTTCAAGTCGCCCTAATTCTCCCCCAATTAGTGTGTTTATTGTAGCCTTAGGTAACAAAATATTAAGATGTGGGAAAAATATAAATCATATTTATTAAATAACTATACCATGAGATGAATATGGAATGTCATCATATTATGGTTTTAAATATAGATAAATTTCAAATAAGATTTTATATATTTGAGTGAGATTTAACTATAATATAATGTGAGGAACTTAAATTTATAATAGTTCAAGTATTAATCCTTCTTGGATTGTATTATAATCACACGAAAGTAAGTGCGATTTAATGTAAAGAGAAATATAATTATATAATTCCAATTAATTAATATTAATATCATTAACATATATGGTTAATCGTATAAGATCTATATTCTTATTACATGTTTACTTTTATGCATGTGTGATGACATTAAAAGTTATTTATATAATAGATCGTATGCTTAACAACATTTACTTATTGAAAAATTATTTATCAAAATTTTAAATAATGAAACATATTAACTGATCCACTTCATCCATTGATTAATAAATTTTTTATCTAGGTACAATAATTAGTATCAAACTAACAAAGGTTTAAACTTAATATATGAAAAAAAATATTACAGACAATTACAAGCCAAGTTCAAATGTGTATATTATTTTAAGTTTTTAATATTTCCATGATGTTCCTAATCAACATGTACTGTATTAATTCAAATAATTTAATTTCTAATCCATAGAATTCAATTATCATTATCAATAAAATAAAAAAAGGAAATCAATAAAAAATAAGATGAATGAGCATGAAGGCCATGTGGTAAAGATACTAATTTAATTACTTATCAAGCAGAATAATATAGGGTAGAAGATATTAAGAAGATATGTAATTTCCTAATATTTTAATGGAATATTTTCATGGGATAGTTATTATTGTTTTCATTGATGATCCAAGCATGAAAAATCATGATTTTGAAAGCCTAATCATATTAATGAGAGAAGGTTATCTGAAGATCATGATAACCTTAGAACAAAGTAAACCAATGGTGAAATTTATTGTGAAAGAAATGTAAAATATTGATACCATGATATATTTATTGAATATGAAAAGAGATACGAAATATGTTTTTATATAAAAAATTAGACGCCACTAGGATGAGATTAATGAGAGTATTAGTGTCAAAAAATAAATTATTATTTTTTGATGTTATTCAGAATATATTTTTTTATATATCCATGCATGTTAGTAAAATATTTATAATTATTATAAAATGGTATATGAGTAATATAATATTTATGAAAATATATTTAAAACACGTTTTTCAATGGAAACCTCAAATAAAGAGAAAATAGTAATGTTTAAGAGTTATAAATAATGATTGTTATGTGAAGAAACCAATTCTCTAAACTTGTTGTATTAGTCATGGTTATTATTATAGGACAGTAAATTCATGTTCCCAATTTAAAATAATAATTATGAATGGAATAAGAAATTTTTTTTGGGGGATATATCCAATAGAAACTCAATAAGTCTAAAAACTAATGAATAATTTTTTTATGTATTGAAGATATTTAATGAATGATTCAATGATAGGAATAATTCTATGAAACATTCTATTAATCATTCAAGTTATCAACTCATGTTATGTATAATCATTTAAAATATACTTCTCTGATTATTAGGCAAAATATCTTATCCATTTCCCTATAAAAATCCATTGGATTATGTTTTCTATGGGGGAGAAGAAAAATATTCAAATATAAATTTTTGGAGTATTTAAAGATGATAATTTTTAAATATTTATCAAATGGTATGGACATACCATGGAGAATAAGTTGAATTATGTTGGTAAATAAAGCTCATTTAGTTATTTGTTTAGATGATATCATTATCAATAGATTAATATGTCTTTATTATTTATATACTAACAAATATAAAGATGGAAATTTGTCACCCCATGGATACATTATATTTTTCCTCAATATATCAATTGATTTAAAGTGAACACAATCCATAGTTTATGAAATAATTATTAAATATGATAAAAATATAAATGAATAATGTTATGAAATGTAAAACTTGGTGAAAAATTAACAAATCATGAAGTGATGATAAATCAACTAAAATTAAGTATCATATACAAAAATAATTATGTTTTTATGTTAAAACTTTGAATGGATAAAAAATTATTGTATTTCTTTATGTTTTATATACTATATCAAGTTGAAAATTACTTCTCACAATTTTTCTTGTATATTGATATACTATTTATACACTTATTATCTTAATGCCTACTGAACCCAATATAAATTCAGACATTCAATCAATGTTTGGTATGATCTTGTGTTGTAGTTTCATTCAACAAACCTTGTATCAAGTAGAACTAATCACAATATTAAATTTTCAAGATTCAATCCATAATCATTGTATTTAGTAGAAATCATATAATGTTTCTGGATGAATTATGCTATAACTATGTTGAGTTTCACTTCGTTCAGTAAATTTTCATACATAGTGTATATTATTACTACATTGTGAAGATTCCTCTACATTGCATCAAAATATACCATGAATGGTTTTAAAGAATAATGATAAAACAAATATAATATACTTTCTACGATGTTGAATTAATACTATAGGGGTTGAATAAGACCCCTTAGTGACTTGTAATGACTTCATACCACCATATATATCCATTGGTTGTGTAAATAAAAATAACAATATTTTCTAAGATTTCACCATCTATCGATAGCTTTCTAGAGTTACAGTGTTATATGATTATGAGAAAAAGAGAATTACGTTATGTAAAATGGTGATATCAAACATCAGATCGCATTTCTATTATAATTGGTTCTACATCCTTTATATAGTCTCTCCTTGGATTCTCCATGGGGTCAATTGAATAATATATCATTTCATAATGTCTTATATTTGTATAATTTTTTACATACATAGTAAATTTTTTTTAAAATTTTTATCAATTAAAATTTATTTTAGTTCATTTATAATCAAATTTCATCTTATGATGTCAGTTCAAGCATTTGATATATTAGTTCAGAATAATTGAGATAAAAATACATGATATCTTATATCACATTCATATCCTTCAAATAAAAATGCATTTATTTCTCCTTACAATATAATCCACTCATATATATATATATATATATCAATGTTTTAAACAAATATAACATTCCACAATACCATAACATAAATTACAATAAAACTATACTATATAAAATAATATAGCTATGTAATAAAATATTACATAACATTAGTGCACACAATAATTTTTAATCTCCCCCTTTTGGTATATCCTCATATATTTTTCACATATTTCACATAATTTAAAATGATATGTATCTATTTGTGAAATCATATGAAAAACTATTTTACATATCATCTAAAACACATTTAAAAGAATTTATGAAATAATATTATTAGTTTTTTAGGAAAATACAGTGATAAAAAATTAAAGTCAATCACATTAAATTTTTCATGACCTTGTGGTTATTTTTAGAGTTTATAATGATTTTTAATGTTTAATTTATAAATATATGTAATGTGGAACTTCTAGAAAAACGTTATATCTACTTAAGATACCTTGGGATTTGTAATGATTTATGTAGAACACATGTATCCCTATAAAAATTTCCACAATATGTATGTTATACATCATTGATAATAATATAAACTTTGTTTCGAATACATCCACTAAAACCATGATATGTAGAATACATTAATATTATATAGTCCAAATCACACATCCTTGATTCTCTAAGTAAAGATTGGCCACAATCAGTGAATATATATCATATCATTTAACCATAACAATAAATATCATGTCATGAATATAATTAGATATGTACATTGCATAACACTCACCTCGGTATGGTCATACATTTCCTTAGTCTTCATCATTGAGGGCCCATATTTCAACCTCATCAAATAAGTGGACTATTCCTAACAATGCAATGAGATACCACACACATGTTTAGTAATGTACCTAATAATCCTATGATTAGCTCAACCATATGGAAGTTGTATGAAATGTATCAAAGTATAAATTTCTACATATTGGATAGATTTATAAGAACCGAGTTCTTCTTTAAGATACAAATCATGAGTTTTCTATAAATCCCTTGTTTAAAGGAATAAATATGATGTTATAGTAATGGGAGTTGAGGTTGTGGAAGTTTCGGGGTGTTCGAGGCTCTTTGGAATCCCAAAACCCAACTCTTGGAGAGTTTTGGGCCAATCACATGGTTAGGAGAAACTGTGTGTGGAAGGATGTAGGGTTAATCAAACCATGCGAGAGGTGGAAATTGAGGAAGTATCTTCTGTATGGATTTTAGAAACTGTGAAGTAGTGGCCACACAACCTTGCAACAGTTCTTAAAGAGATTAAGATCTTAATAGATGGTACTGCATGATTACCACACGGTTATACAAATGGTGAAGAGTAACCATGTGAGTTCCCTTATCTCTTACAGGAATCCATGCATGGTTTCTACAATTTATGAAAAACTATGCGGATAAACTGTGTGAACCTTGCTGTGTAGGTTTTTTAATATTTAAATATAAATTAAAAAATCTATATCAACCTAAATGAGTTTTTATTCATTTAGACAACATATCTTCCCTGAAAAAACATTCCTCTTTGACTAAAGTAGTATTTCAGATCTACTCTTCATCCTATATCATTTTTAATTTCCATTAATATCCTTGGATCTAAAATAGTAATGTCTCGATTCCATCTCAGCAATATTCGATTCTTCTAGATATCTGTTGGGATATTGTGATTTGGGAACATTTGACCTAATATCCTATTATTTGTATGTTCTTCATATTTCTCTGAAAACAGGGAAAATCATAGCCTGATACTAGAAGATGTATCAAGCACGAACATAAGGTACATCATCTCATTCCCTTCGCTGATTTTCAAGTTTTTTATAAATGTTAAAGTGTTGTGAACCCATTTTTAGGGGTATCAATTTAACATATAAATAATTTATGTCATTTCCTATCATCTTTTAGGTGTTTAATCAGTTGTTTCAAAGAATTTATTAGGTTTTATACTTGGATTTAGCCCCACCACTTGGGTGAGTGCCTGTTTTGACCACTTTATGGTAGTTTGGAATAAGATACCTATGTGGTGGGCCTTGAAATAATTTTTTGGGTTAATTAAAATTGAATTTATAATATAGATGTTTGTTCCAGGTTGTGATATGGTATTATAATTGGATAGGGAGTGAGATAAATGAATTTACCCTTTGTCCCATTTAATGCCTATGCATGGTAAATCATGACTGGACTGTTTAGTTCTAACTAAGAAGCTTCCCATGTGAGTTAGGTTATGTTAATGCCTTGTAATGGTTTAGATTGCATGATAGGATTATGATGTTAAATATTCCCATGTGTGTAATGATAGGCCTTGCCATTGATGTTGGTCCTAGATCAAGAAACCCATTGTGGTAAGATTATAAATGCTTATTTTTTGACCATAGAATCTCTCATAGAATTGTTAAATGTACCAGTTATGGTTATATAGTAATAGTGTTGGGTGAATCATGGATTCTGAAGGAATTACATGGAGGATCTTATATGTCTATTTTACGTTGGTCCTTTGAGGGAACCCTGGATTTTTATATAATTCTAGGGGTAGGATCAATGGGTTTATTAATTAAATGATAAGCTGTGAGTGAACCCTGGATGCCATAGACGGGATCACATAGGTTCTATAAACCCTGAGTGAAACATGGATCCTTATAGGATGGCATGGAAAGAATCAAGAGGTAGGGATTATGTCATGGGTGATACTTGGGATCCCTATAGGACCTCAATGGATGGGCTTAGTGAAATAAGCTATACCACACCTAGAGTGATACCAGATTTTCCTCTATGAGGTTCACCCAAGACATGCATGTAGGGTGTTGGTGGATTTTCAAATGGAGTGATACTTTAATTACACTTTAGGAATGTTAATGTTGGGATCATGGTTACATGGATGTTGAATGGTTTATGAAGTGTCTTCCAAGCCAAATAAAAATCATTCTTTTTGTTATTTCCTATACACACCTAGATGGAATTTTGAGGATTCAACGGTGCTTACGAATTTAAAAATGTTCATCATGATTATGATGAATCTTGAGACTTATAAAATCAATGTAATTGAATTGTTAAATGTAGAGGAATGGAATTTAAATGAAACTCGTTATTACATGACTGTTACTTTTGAGTATTTCTTAGCTTATAGCTTTCACAGTTTTACATTTCCTGTTACATATACTCACTAAAAGATTGCTACAGAACGTGGGTGGATGCCTACTAGGATTTAGTCTCACACCCTATTTGGGTCATAATTTGAGACCAAATAGATTATATGGTTGTAGGTGATGATAATGGAAAGCACCCGTCACCAGGTACTTGATATGCTTCTTAGGAGAGGAGAGAACAGGACCAAGCCTAAGATTGTAATGCGGCTGGGATAATTTTGTTCTTTTTCTACATTTTAGAAATTGTAATGTGTATGATATACTTGTGACTTGTTTGGATTGTTTCATATAAAAATGTGGCATGCATCATTTTATATATGACATGCCACCTAGTTGTTTATATTATCATTCTTCAACCGTTTAGTTCTCTTGTATGGTATTACTACTTTAGAAATATGTTTCTTATTTTCTCTATGTCACAATCTGCTAATGAGGGAATATTTTCCCCACTATCATCACTTTGTCCCTCACTACTAGTCTCTAAGATTTAGAATTTGGGGAGATGCGCTTGAGTCCATGTGTCCAATCCGGCATGGAGAACTGTTAGGTGGAATTTAGACCCGGGACATAACAAAGTGGTATAAAAGGAATTTGGTTTTTGTGTTTTTTTATTTGGAGCCCATAGACTTGTATAGGATGGAAATGGGATTTGGTAATAATTTGGGCTTGGTATTAGCTACCCCAGGTATTGGTAAAATCCAAATTCCCTCGATTTGAATTGTAACTTTTGGATTTTGATTTAGTACAGTTGATTCATGTTCACAATTGGGTGACACACGTGTATTGTGTTGTTATTATTGATACTATTGTGTGTTCTATTATGTTGCAACCTAGAAGGATGATGGTATTCCATCTCATGAATCATATAGGAATTTATTAGAAATCACATTCCTTGCATTCTTATAATTTCATTTTTAAGCGTTAATGGTTTCATGCTGTTGTGATAGGCACTGAGATAGATATGACTTCTATTGTGAATGGTGTATTGTGGTATATGCTATGGTTCGAATTGTATGGAATCCAATATTTGGTCCCTAAGGTCTATGTTCCCTCTTCGATCAGAATTTGGTTTATCATATTTAATCTTGATAATGAACTATGATACTATATTCTATACATGGATTCCACGCATTGATTCATGGGGAGTATAGGCCCCCATGAGTCAGAATTCAGTATAACATTGGACACCCTTTGAGAAAGAAATGGGATAAGTTTGAAATGAGTTCCAATTCTTGTTTTGAATGGGTAGTCAGCCTTAAACGTGGAATGAATGTGAATATAAAGTGAAATGAAATTTCTTATGGTAGAGAACATTACTGGACATGACCTTAGTAGTGGGATTTTAGTAGTGTTTATCATTGTTTTATACCTAGTCTTGACCCATGGGGAAGGAAGAGGGGTGTGTGTTTAGAGGAAGGTTTTTGACCTTCCCTATTTGTTATAAACTTTTGAGCTATGCCTTTGTTTTGATCTAGAACTAAGGTTTGTTCTCGACCTTGTACATTCATTCCACCATGATGACCTCCAGTTGTACGCTAGGTGGGTGGGGATGATCATACCCTAGAGGTCATAGTCCATCGGTACAAATGGATACTCTATTCATGCATGTTGCAGCACCAACTATTATACTCAACATGGGTGTTAATTCTCAATTCCATAAAGGGTTCATGTGGTTCATGTAAAACATTCTAGGAGAACCACACCATGTAACAATTATGGATGAGATGACATGGGTGTTCCAGCAGAAACATCTGCCCTTGTTTTCGGGGGATGGTGGACTGTAGGCTATAGAGTCATGGATATAGGCCATGCTTCCGATCTTTTCACATCTTGAGATTCCTCTAGATAGGAGTGTGAATATCATGACATATATTCTACATAATTCTATCAGGAGATGGTGGTACGTGACTACTCAAATGGAGCATCATCAGGGTATGGCTTGTGATGATTTTCAAACAGTCCTTTATGGCTACTACTATCACAAGACACTGAGGGGTATTAAATCCTAGGATTTTATGCATCTAGAGCCGGACTCTTTTTTAGTGATGGGATACTTGGCCGATTTTACTGAGCTCTAGTGATTCACACATATCTTGATGGGTGACGATTTATAAAAGGATTTTAAATTTGAGAATGGTGTTAGATATTAAATATGAACCCAGGTGAATGTCCTTAGATTGACTTCTGTATATTATATAGTGAATTAGGAAACAATCATAGAGAAAAATATGAGAGAATCTGAAGGTGTGAGCCAAGGAATATAAGCACCTAGATCTGGTATAGTTTTGAATAGAAACATGAATCATCATGTGGTGTTTTCTTATGATGATACGAGCTATCAGAATGTATCTTCATGTATCTAGGTGAGGTGATACTAGTATGGTAGGTTACAGCATATAAATCCACACTATCCATAGGATCCATTTTAGTGCCGATCCTATGGAATGATAGGGCATATTCACAGTTTATTTAGGGTGTTCTTTCCAAAAACTAGTGAGAGAGGGTCTGGAACACCTCCAACTTTAAGAGAAAGGTCGGTAAATTGTCACCATTCAGAAAATTGGAATGCATCGGGCTATTCAGGATGAGGTGGTGGTCATGGCTATGGTATGCATACCCCATGTTTGCAGAG
The DNA here is from genome assembly GCA_963277665.1 of Viscum album. Classification (NCBI taxonomy): domain Eukaryota; kingdom Viridiplantae; phylum Streptophyta; class Magnoliopsida; order Santalales; family Viscaceae; genus Viscum; species Viscum album. The sequence continues at coordinate 2,143,678,782 of OY728156.1, forward strand.
ACAGTACGGTGGATCAACTTAGGTTATCCAGACATTTACTTAGGGCCATAGTGTAGGGAAGAATTATGCAGTGCAACAAACCCTATAGAAGTAGGATCCATGAACCTCTACTATCAGAGGTACTATTATAATAGCCTCCATTTTAGCTTCTATGACTTTTGATATAGGGGATTCCCATAGTTTCATATCTATACTTTTTTTGGAGATCCTTGGGTTATTCATCTTCACTTATAAAGTCTTCATGATGCTTGACACTCTGTTAGGGATTATAAAGGTAGGTGTGCATCATATCAAGGTGGACCCCTGGGGTTTGGGGGTGTCACATTTAATGGGATCTCTATGTCCTAGAAATGAATGGTTTTTATGTCATTCTTAGGATAGAGTTCCTAGTTTCCTTTCTAACCATTGTTGATTTCTATCACCACATGGTGAGTTTCATGTCACTAGGGGAAGTATCGTTTCAAAAAAAAGGAGAATGAGATGTTCATGTTAGTCAAGATAGACCCAAGCAACATATTTTGGGTGGGATGGAAGTATAGACTGTGAGTTTATATCTATATAACTAGGTAATATGATATATGGATTTCCCTCTAGTGGTTGATCATTTCAGGTATGTTTTCCCAGAAAAAATTTCTATTTTACCTCCAGTAAGAGTGGTGGAGTTCTCTATCAATCCAGTACTAGGAGTTGCATCAGTATCCATTACTCGTTGCAGGATAGCTACTATAGAGTTTCATGAGCTCAAGAGGTAGTTAGAGGACATTGAAGTTAAGGGTTTCATTTGACATAGTACTTCCCCCTAGGGTTCACTAGTTCATTTTGTGAAAAGGCGGATGGTAACCTTTGACTATGTGTAAATTATAAGAAATTAAACCAGTTGATAGTTGAGTAATGGTATCCTCTAATATAAATAGTTGATATCTTTGACCAGCTTCATGGAGCTCATGTTTTCTCAAAGATTAACCTAAGATTTGTGTATCATTAGGTGTGTGTCAGATGATCATACATACCTCATATAACCTTTCAGAGTATGTATTGTCTATATGAGTATTTGGTAATTTCGTTCAGTCTCATGAACATGTCGAAAATCCTTATGGAACTGATGAACCATGTGTTACACCTTTATCTTGACTCATTTTTTAGTTTTCATGGATGATTTATTGGTGTATTTTTATAATTGAAAAGACTATGCCACACATCATGAGATAATTTTGAGTACACAAAGAGAGCATTAGATATATGTTAAGCTCATAATTTTCCACTTATGGATGGATCATATTCACTTCTCGGGTCATGTCATCTAAGAGATTAGAGTATCAATGGACCCAGAGAATTTGGGAGAAGTAGTTTTCTAAGAGCATCCCAATACCTTATTTGAGGTGTAGATCTTCATAGGGTTGTATGGTTACTAAAATAATTTCATATAATATTTTTAACTTTTATTAGTGTTGTTAACGGGATTTACTAAAAAGTGTGTGAAGTACATATGGACATATTATTGCGAGAAAAACATTCAGGAAATGAAAGGGTGATTGACTTCACTACTGATTTGGATTCTGAAAGTTGTAAGAAAGAGTTAAACTATGCACTTCGACACATCAAGTATCAGGATAGAAGCAATTCCTCTATAAGGGGGCTGATTCATCACATATGAGTCTCAATACATGAGGCAACATGAGAGGAATTTCCTAACGCACAATCTCGAGTTAGATGTGGTTGTTCATGATTGACACTATTGGTGACATTACTTATTGGGAGAGCATTTTATAGTTTTCACAAAACACAAAATCCTCAAGTATATATTTACACATTATGATATAAACAAGAGATAGTGAAGGTGGGTTGAATACCTTCAGTTTTTTACTTCGAACCTGCCTACATGCATGGGAAGGGAAATGATGTGGCTAATTTCTTGAGCATGAAAACATAGTTTTAGAAACTGAAGTAGGCCTGTAACAAGTGGAAACCTTTGTCGTTGTTCTATTAGATGAATTTGGAGTTTCATGACAGTCAGTGATGGAATTTTCTTTCATCTTTATATATTACCTCTAAAATATTCATTTGAGTGAGGATGAGGAAGCAATAAGATTCTTAAGGCCTAGTTCTACAGGAGAGTGTAGGATGTGAGGACCCTCCTCATGGTTGTACCATTGTAGAGGATGAGGATGTTCATTTACATGGTTGTGTATGGGTTTCTACAGATATGCAAGAGGAGATGATACTGGATTTTCATGCCTCTATATGGGATGTGGATCTTGGTGTCACCAAGATGTATCAGGATTAAAATCATCTGTATCATTGGTAGGGTATGAAAATAGATGTACCTGTTTTTTTTTTCAAGGTGCTCCACCCTCAGTAGGTTAAGGAAGAACACTTACTTCTAGCAGGGCTTCTACAACAGTTACCCAATCATGTGTGGAAATAGAATGATTTCATGATATATTTTGTGATGGGTTTACTGAGGTCTCCTTAAGGTAATGATGTCATTTGGGTTTTCATTAATAGGATCATGAAGGAATAAAATTTATTTTTGATCAAGGATCCCTTCAGTGTCGATGATTTAGGGAAGTTATACATCAAAGAGGTCATACTCTTTCTTGGGTTTTCTCATTTTAACCTTTCTGATAGGGATAGTCGATTTACTTATCATTTTAGGAAAGGGATATAGAAGGATCTAGGTACACATGTTCTTCTGAGAATGACTTACCACACCCAATAGATGCCCATTCAGATCATATGATTTAGGTGCTTGATGATATGCTTTGGTCCTACGTCTGGTATTTCAGTGGTTATTGGGAGAAGCATATACCTCTAGTAGAGTTCTCCTACAATAATAGATTTCAAGCTACTATTTAGATGGCGTCGTATGAGGATTTATTTGGTAGGCCATGCATATCACCCATATGTTGGATTGGGGCAGGAGAGGAAGAAAAGGTGGGACCCCATCTTTTCTATAAGACCATTGAAAAAGTTCAGTTGATTTGGAAGCAAATGGTTACTGCACAGTCCCTTCATAATTATTACGTCGATTTCCACAGATGACCTCTAGAGTTCAAGGTTGGGGATCAGGTTTTCCAACATCTTGCACTCTGCCAAGGACATAAGAGTATCAGAAGACAATGGAATCTTTCACCAAGATTCGTTGGTCCACTTAATATTCTAGAGAGAGTCAGTCCAGTTTCCTGTCAGTTACAGTTACCATAGAGGTACTAGGCTATCCATGACATCTTCCATGTTTCTAAGTTGTAAAATTATTATTCAGTCCCATCTCATTATTTTCATCCCGTGGAGGTTTAGTAATAGGAAACTTCATCTTTTGAGGAGAATCCAATATAAATTGTGGATCACAACATGAAATGTCTCTGTAGCCAGTCTGTTTTTTTAGTATGGGTTCTATGGCAACATGATTGAGTACGGGATGATACATGGGAGAGGAAAAACTATATTTGATCCTAGTGTTTGGAGTTGTTCTTAGATATTCCTTCACCACCCTTGTAATGGAAATTCAGAGATGATTGATTTAATGAGGTGTGTTTGGAAGAACTCGGTTCTTCTTTGATGTACAAATCTTGAGTTTTCCATCAGTTCCTTCTTTAAATTAATAAATATGACCTTATGGTGATGTCTGTTGAGGTTGGGGAATGATCGGGGGTCATCGAGGCTTGTTGGAAGCCCAAAACCCAATTCATGGTGAGTTTTGGGCCTTCCCCATGGTTAGAATAAAATGTACGGGGTTGGCCTCATGGTTAAACAAACCATGTGAGAGGTGGAAGTGGAGGCAGTAACTTCCACACGTTTTTTGGAAATCAAGCATTAGTGTTTTTACAACCATGCAGTATTCCTAATAGAGTTTCATATATTTAAATAGGGTACCACATGATTACCATATATTTAGAAATACTATGTGGATTAACCGGGCGAGTTCCCCTATCTCTTATAGGAATCCGTACATAGTTTTCACAGAGTTTGTCAAACCGTATAGATAAACTATGTCATCCTTGATGTGTATAATTTTTAATATTTTAAAATTAAATAAAAAAACTTTTATCAACCTAAATTATGTTTTGTCTTTTCGGACGAAATCCCTTACATGGAAAATCTCATTTCTTGTCCTAAAGTAGTATTTCATAACTACTCTCAATCCATTTTCGGTTTCAACCATCGTTTGTCTCCGTGGATCCACAACTATAATGCCTCAATCCATATTTAGACATATTCTATTCTTATGGATATTGATTTTGATATTTGGATTTAGGCTCATATTCCCAAATATCCCATTCATTGGTTGCTCTTCAGATTTATCTCAAACTAGGGAGAATCCGAGCCTCATACTAGATGAGCTATGTAGCCCATGCATAAGGTTGGTGAGCTCATGCCTTTCACGTATTGAAAAGTTGTTTATAAATGTCAGAGTTCCACATTCCCATTTTTATGATTTTTCTTTGATTTATAAATCAATCATGTCATTTCCTATCATAGTTTAGGTATTTAAATAGGTGTTTCAAAGCATGTATTAGGTTGTATACCTGGATTCCGGGCCACCCCTTGGGTGAGTGCCTGTTTTAACCACTTTATGGTTATTGGTCCTAGGATACCTATGTGGTATTCTTATAATTAATTTTATAGGTTAATTGAAATGGTATTGAATATATTTGTTCCATGTCATGAGATGGTATTTTAATTTTCTAGGGTGTGAGATAAATGAATTTCCCCTTTGACATATGTTATCTATGCTTGGTAAAGCATGATTAGACTATTTAGTTCCAACTAAGAACCTGTCCATGTGATTTAGGTTATGTTAATTCATTGTAATGGTTATGATTAAAAGATAGTATTATGATGTTAAATGTGACCATGTGAGTAATGATAGGCCAAGCCTTTGATGTTGGTCCTAGATTGATGTACCTTTAGTTTCAAGATGTTAAATTCTTATGGTTTGACCCTAGCATGTCTAATGGAATTGTTAAATTAATCTCCTATGGTTAAATGGTTAATAAAATTGGGTGAATCATCGATTCGGAAGGAATGGCATGGAGGAACTTATATGTATATTTTAACTTGGTACCTTGAGTGAACCTTGGATTTTTTCTGGAATTCCTTGGACGAGCTAAATGATTTTATTAATTAAATGATATGATGTGAGTGAACCATGGAAACAATTCACGGGTTCACAGAGGCACTTTAAATGCCGAGTGAATCGGGGATCCTTATTGGATCCCATGGAAAAACTCAAGATTCGTGGATTATGTAATGGGTGATACTTGGGCTCCTGATAGGACCACCACGGATGGGCTTAGTGACATAGGTTATACCACACATAGGGTGATACTGGAGTTTACTCTATGATGTTTTCTAGGGATAGACTCATAGGGTGTTGGTGAATTTTCACATGGAGTGATACCCGAATTCCACATTAGGAAGGTCAAGGATTTTACCGAGTTTAATGGGATATTGAATGATTTACGACATGTCTACCATGACAAAGCACAAGACTTCATTCAGTTATTGCCTATACTCTCCATGATGGCCTTCTGTGGCATATGTGGTGCTTGCGACTATACGGGGGATCACCAGGATTAGGACAGATCTTGAGACTTATACAATAAATGTAATTGAATTGTTAAATTAAGATGAATGGAATGCATATGGAACCAGTTCTCATAGGACTATTACATTTGAGTATTTCATATATTAGGGAATTGACTATTTTGTACTCCCTGTTATATATACTCACTAACAAATTGGAAAAAACGTGGGTTGTTGCTTACTTGGATTTAGGCTAATAACCTTTTTGGGTCATGATTTTATCCCAATTAGATGATATTGTTTTAGGTGTCGATAAGGGAAAGAAAACATCAACAGCTACTTGATATGACACTTAGGAGGAGGAGAGCACGGGACCATATATAGGCTTTCAATGCTTCTAGGATACTTTTTTTCTTTGTGTACCTTTTGGATCTTGTACGATGTATGATAACCTTATGACTTGTTTGGAGAATTTCATAGAAACAAGTGACAAGCATCATTTTGAATTTGATAAGACACCTGATTGTTTATATTATCAGACTTCCACTATTTACTTCTATTATATTGTATAATTGCATTAACTATCTGTTTCTTATTTCTTTTGTGTTACACTCTGTTAATGAGGGCATAGTCTCCCTACTATCTTCACCTTGACCCTTGCTACTAGTCGACAACCTTTGGTGTTTGGGGAGATGGAAAAAAAGGCAATGTAGAAAACTGGTTTTGGAGCATTGTTAGGTGGAATCCAAACCTGAGATGTTACAAGATTAATAGCCTCATATAATAGGGATTATTATGAAATATTCACCCCAAGAAATCCAATAACATATTTTATATAATTCCATATGCTATACTTAACATATAAATCTAGAATTCTAGTAAACATTATAAATCATGTTAGAACTATATATCTTAATATGTTCTTATACACACATTGATCTTAACATCTCATAACAGCCAATACCTTTTCATGATGATCATCAACCGCATATAACTTTCATATTTATCTACAAGTGGTTAATTATAATTAAACATTAATTATATATATAGAATATTTTAATGATCGATAATGTGAAAATAAGTTTGTATAATCTTAAAAATTTATAAAATCTTACTCTTTTAGAAAATACTAACAAAACTAGGTACATGAATGTTTATCCTAGCACATCCTAATACATAGTGACCTTAATTTCCTTGAATTTACTACATTCATTAGTTTTATCAAAACATGTTACATCACTATACAACACCTTATACATCACCATGTATCTATGGAAAAACTTTAATACACAACTAAATGATTTAGTGAGATAAAATATTTTGGAGAAATAATATTTGGAAAATGGTGAGATTAATATTTTAAATCATTATCTTAAAAAATTATAATTTTTATAAAAATTACATTGATTCATAATAAAAAATATTTTAATTTAATTAATTTTTTTTTTAAAATTGATAACAGTTTAATCTCTTAAAAAAATTCAAACATTCATTATAATCATTGGTGATGAATAATAATATAACTATTTTATTAAACTCTTCACTTTACCATTATAGATACTAAATTATTATATATCATATAGGATATAATTTTAGTTTATTTAACTTGTATTGAAATCATACTCTAACAATTAACATTTTTATTTTACTTAATTTTTATTTTTCTACTTTAATAAAATCGATATTAACTTCTATTTTTTCTTATAATGAAAATGTTTCCAAACATGTTAGTTCTTATAGAAAAAAAAATGTGTAGAAAAATTATATCTCATATGGTTTACTATATGGGTAAGGAAAAAAAATTCAAAACCATATCTCATATAATTAAAATATATATATAACATTTATTTATAAAAAAATAAAAGAACAAATTTAAATATGAAAAAATTATATTTTTATACTACATTTTATTTCATTTTCATCTAAAATCATTAATACATTCATCACTAAATTTTAATTCATAGTATTTTTTATACTAGATAATAAGAATATAAATAATTTTATTCAGTCTACATTTTTTCATTAAATAATAAATTATTAATTGTTTTACATCAGATGTATCAAATTATCACTTGAGAGAGAATGAAATAAAAAAATATATGTTTGTCAATCCTATCAATCGATATCAACAAATAATTTTTGAAGTAAAAACCATTGAGAACTTCAATAGTTGTGAAACATTAGATTTTCAATAAATGTCTTCTTTTTTTCAACTCTTATACATTTGGAAGAAAATTTATAATTTTCATTTATTATTATATATCCTTTAAAATTAATTAATTTATTTCTATTTCATTTATAAATGATTTATATTCTACATTATGTTTATTAAGAACCTACATTTATGTTATATAGTTTCATTTAAAAGGTATTGACTTCTTACAATGTAAATAATTATATCCCTTATAAATTCTACATTTTAGTCTCAAAAAAAGAATGTGAAATATCTATAAATGATTTCTTGTTTTCCATTTATCTAAAAACATCACCCTTTAAATTATTATAATATCATGGTATATGAAGCAGAAACTCCCATGTCATTCTCACCATCCTCAACATAGTAACATAATTAGGTAAAGTTAGTACCCAATTATAGCCTATGATATAACCCCATTTTCACAAATTCATTTCTGAAACAAATCACATTGAGTACATAATTTGAAAATTATGTTCCCTAAGTCATATTACCCTGAAACAACACCATAGGAACTTTTTTTCTCTCATATTCAACATGTTATTAATATATCTTATTTTAAGTTTACTATCGTCAGATAAGAATTCATATTATCAAGGTACTTTTATTGGTTTGGATCAATGTAAAAAATATTGAGGTTTATATTTCAATAGAAACTTTTCTATAATTACCATAAGTATATTTTTCAAGTTGATTATATTATTAAACATGTTATTTACAATTTTACTTCCCAAATATATATAATATACCCTCTTATATAAGAATAATTCTCAAATTTTGATTTGAATCTAAAAAATTATACCTCTTATATTTTCCTCCTCCAAATTTGATCTCAAAGGAAAATATAAGTATTTATTCACATTAAATTGAATTTATAAAATGAATATTTTAATAATGGGTATTATGTTTTAAAAATGTTCAATAAGTACTTTTTATTAATTATTCGACCAAAAATATAATGACCCAATATTTTTTATTATAATGACTTAGATTTTTAGTGTATAATTTTTTGGATGAGGAGCTGAAAATACTAGTGATTATAAGGCCCAATGTCGCTAGAATAAATTTGTGGAATAAATTTAATATATTAAATAACATGTGTGCATGATTTTTATGAAATTTGGAATAAATTCTGAATGATTTCGTAGACTAGAAATTTAAGGGAACAATTTTGTTCAAAAGATGTGATTTACCCAAGGAGTGACATAATTTATGTCTACATGGGCCATTTTTGAAAATTTTTACCAATATGTGAATTCAATAAAATATATAATATAAATAATTTTTTTTTATTTTTAATCTATGTAGAGACTGAATCTCATATAATAATTTGGTTATGATTGTTTCCTTATGGTTGATTGATAAAACCCTAGAGATCTAGACAACGACTATAAATTATTCTTGGTGAATTATGATGGATCATGATCAAATCATGGATCATTACACCAATGATGTTCGGTGATCTCATCATTGACGACAACACATAATTTTTCTTTATCAATGATCAATACAAACTATATTTAGTATGTTGATTTGTGTTTTCCATCCCATTTCTTAATCTTTAAGGAATGATTATCAATTCAAAAAACATTATTTATACCCACATTTTTTGTAGAATTAAATTGATGGAATTTTTATTTTGGTCATTGTGATTGTTCCTCTTTGATTTTCCTTTTCATCGATAAATAATTGATATCGAATGAAAAGTGGTTGATTTTTGTTCCTTAGATTTTTTGGCTTGCGGATTTCTTCCCCCCATTCCTAGAAAGCTTATCATGTGAATTTCTTTTAGCACATGGTTTGATGGATACTCAATATTCAATCATTTCTTGAATATTATTTGGCATGATGGATAAATACTGCAATTGAAGCTAATAATCAATGGTGTGATTGAGGGGTGATGATGATGGTGGATGATTAGAGGTGTAATAGATGGATTTTCAGGTTTTGTTCTTCCTAGTTTTTGACGTGTGATGGCTTTGGATCGACGAGGTGATTTTTGAGATGATTTTTTTTGGATTTCCACCGATCGATGATAGAAAGGAACAGCTAGACCCTGATCAATAAGTTATAGTGAGAGAGATGGATTTGAAAATTCCCATGATGGTGCGGAAGAGATCCCAAAGGATTTGGAAAATCTTGATACACACAGCATGTATTTCGGGATTACACACCATATAGGACCCCTACCAATGGTACTAGGGTTTCAACTAGAGTTATGTTTCACATGTCGTGTGGCCCCTCCTTGATGGCTCAAAATGTACTTCAGTAAGTACATAGACATGGTAAAAATTACACATCTAGTGGCATAATATATACTTGCACACATACATAGCCACTGGTACATGTGCTGGTACTATAACAAAAAAATTGGTAGACAGACATGGCCATCATGTCACAGGTAGGTGTCGGTTGACATCTACATGACATATACTACTACTAAATTCTATTTATATAGATATTTATGTGTTCGATGAGGATTTAACTCAAAAGAATACTTGGTAAACACACCATGGACCATAGGGACACACTGTGTACCCCCTTAAAGAGTGTTTGCAGATCTCGAGTTATTATGGACCATTCATGGTTGAGTGTATTCCCTTGGTCTATTTCCTTGAGTATAGAATTAAAAATTTCATCCACATCACATGATTGTTATCCTCTCAAGAGGAAGAGTCTCAGATAGAGTTCATCGTATCCCTTCTTCATACAAGAGTGTGATCCTTTATCTTTTCTATGCCCTAGCCGGGGTTTGTGGAATTGGAATAAACTCCTAAATTAGGTCATTATTCTCCAACATAGTAGGCCATATTGTAAGGGTTAATGGTATCATTGGAATATGATCACCTAAAAAACTGGTTGATCGATATTGCATTTGTGGTTTCCCCCTGTAGTTTTGGTAATGACACCATATATGAGTATCACAGTATTTTAAGATCGGTAATATTTCTTTAGTGGGGAATAATGAAATATAACTCTATAATTAGAGTATCTGGTGATAGCATGGATCATGTAGTTAATTATCTCAGAATAAGTGTTGCTTTGAGAAGAATCTTTTGGCTGATAGTTGTGATCACATAGTGGCATGGTGTCATTATTGAGTATATCTAGGAGTTTTCTATTATATATTGATTTTTATTAAACTGTATTGAGATGGCTATTCTCGATGCTTACTATTTAGTGTTTTTTTGATTTCTTACTAGGTATTGTAATACTCACCCCTACACGGTCTCTTCCTACACAAGTCATGTCTTATACAGTTGTCAACTATGTTGGCAGTGTCCTTAGAGGATGTGGAGTTGGTGGAACATAACTTGATCTTGCTAGACCGAGGTGTTTTCTCAGAGCTTGCATTTGGCCTTAGTCATCTCCCTTGGAGTTGGTTAGACTCTTTAGAGTTTTTGGTTGGGTTTTTATTTGGTCCTTTTTTCTAATTTTAGTACATTATTGTTGTGATCTACTTATGGCATTATAGATGTATACATGCATTTTTTTAGTTGTTTTAAATTTAAACATTGTCTGGGATTCGAGATGTGTGCATGTGTACATGTAACATAGGATAATTTATCCCATCATTGGGATATTCCTACAAAGAACTTTTCACCAGCCCATGGCTTATTGAGGTGGGTTTAGGTTAGTCATGGGTTAGACCCTGGGGGGTCAGGTCCTGAAAAAGTGGTATTATTGTAGTTTGTTCAACCTTAGGACTATAATCAGTGAGATTTTTTTGGGGTAACTTTGTTTATATTTCTATTTTTGATTTCAGGACAGGGACTCTAGTGTTGTTGTTGCATCCAATATATCCATATAAAATAACTCTGATCACAATCCTTTCAACTCAATACATATAGTGATTGGTTTTAGAGAAAATTTTGGTTCATGAATCATATAGGAATTAGTAGTGTTTTCCTTGTCCTTCTTGAGTGGGTTCCCTAGATATTCACTTTTGAACATGATACATCTTGTTTTAATTTAGGATTCCTTAGTGTAGAAAACCATCTAGAATTCCACCGCATGATCACAAGGATAACCCCCTGACTAATGAGGCTTTAGTATAGGGACGGGTACTGAGGATAGAACCTCTAGGTGGTTTAGTAGCTATACCACCACCCTTTGAGTGGAAGCTAGAGCTGGTAGTGCCCATAGAGGATTCACATAGGCTAAGTTCACTATAAAACTTTTAGATGTAGTGACCACATATTTTTAACGGTAGTCTAGAACCCCAGGTGGATGAGGACTATCTGCAATTAGTAACTTGTGTTTTCCTCCTAGTGAGGACAGAGATAGATTAGATGATTGTCCTTACGCTAATCCTTTTTCAGGGATCTATTGGATGATGGTGGAGCTTAGTGACTCAGTCACATGGTTATAAAGTTCTATCCATGTCATATTTTGAATGTCTCATCAAGGAGGATTTCTATCCAGCCCCACCTAGGATGGGGTGATTGAGAAGTCCTTGTTGGTGGAGTGATTTATTAAAGAGAAGGAGCCAATAGTGGGCACTAGTAGTGGGTACCCAGGAGTTAAGACCTTGGATGTAAGTAGCCTAAGACATTCATAGGTATCCAATTATGTCAGGCGCTTTAGGAGGAGATCCTAGGATATAGGTTTAGTGGTGAAAGGCTATTAGGATGAATCAAATTACCCAAGGAAGAGGTGTAGTTTCTTTTTGTGATTGTCAATAATATCTCAATTAGAATTGTCTGACCTATCTTATATCTAATCATGGGAATTTCAAGGGACCACTGAGGCATATAAAAATGTATGAGCATAGTGTTCTACATGGTGGAAGATGTGGAAGATGTGACGATAGAGAATCATGAGGTGGTTTAATGTTTGACCTATTACCACCACCACTCCCTGATGGTCCACACTTGGATCGAGAAATTAGACAATAAGGATGACACCAAATATTGGATTTCATAACCTAAAAACTTGTGTCCTTAGGGATGATATGAAGTATGAACTATCTTTTATGATTTAGTTCTAGTAATGATAGACACAGTTGTGAGTCAATCCCTCCTTTCCACTTAGCTAGTTTGAGACTTAGATATTTTAGTTTTGCTTTTATCTCATCCGTTGCAGTTGGAGACTCCGATAGGTGATGGATCAATGTTTACACACTTGTGCCAATAGTGATATATGACACATAGAGGTGAGAGTTTGGTATAGGAACTCTTTATAAGAGCGATGATTCCTTGATATGTCATCTTAGGTATAGACTAACTATCAAATCTTCATGACCAAATAGAATATTTCAGGAGAAGGATTCCATGTATCAAGTACAATGGGAATATTTTTTCCTTTGAGGTTGAAATGAAAACCCTGTAGATAAGGAAGATATCAAGAAAATGACAGTGAAACTAATTACTCACCTAGTGGATAGAATGAATCATAGAGCATTAGATTCCATAGTATACTAGTTTTATGCATTGGTTGTAGAGTATGAGGATGTATTTTACGAGGAAATACCAGGATTACATCCCCAACCATCTGTAGAATTATGAATTTACTTTCATAAGAAGATATATCTAATATATGCACACATATATATGATTTTATTCTATAGATCTTTGTGTGTTAACGGTGTACTTGGAGGACATACAGGTTAGGGGATTTGGGAGATGATGTGTCCCCCCCAAGGAAGCCCCAACATTATTATCCACAATCGTAGATTTAATCTTGAGTTTATGTCTAGTTTAGCAATGCTAGAACTAGGTCAATGTGAATAATAAGTGTCCACATTCAAGGATTTATGTCCTATTAGTCTAGTTGTGAGGAGAACGATGGTTCTCAAAGATTGACATCAGATCAAGCTATCACCAGCTATGAGTACAATAAAAAAGATATATTGAACACAACATTTAGAAGTTTCTATAGTGACTATGTGTACATGGTGATTTCAATCAGAATGATGAACACCCCAACAGTGTTCATGGGAATCATGAACGTGATATTTCATCCTTTATTAGACCAGTTCATGGTGGTCGTTATCAATTACATCCTAGTGTATTCAGCATTTGAGGAGGATCATGAGAGACAAATGAGGAGAGTACTGGACACAGTATGAGAACACCAGTATTATGGGAATCTCTAAAAGATGTAGTTATGGATTTGAGTGTTCCAACCTCTTGGAAATTTCATTCCAAAGTGAAGAGTATTAGTGGATATAGCGATGGTTGAGGTAGTCCTTTCGTGGGCTATATCCAAGAGTGTTACCAAGCTGCAGAGTTTCATTGGGTTCTTAGGGGGACTATTAGATGTTCATACAAAGTTTCTCTATATTTGGAGCACCCCTGAAATCATTGACAGGAAAAGGGAAGCCTTTCATGTGAAAATAATTGTTCTACCTGTTCTATATTGAGTTTAGGAAAATGTTGATGAGAAACCCCATCTTGAGATTTCCAAAGGAAGGTGTTGAGTACATAGTTTAATGTGATTAATCAGGGACCATAATTGGTTATGTTATGATGAAAAGGTAGGTGGTGAATACATATGGTTCATATAAATTGATAACACATGAGTCAAACTATGTGACCCACAATCGTGAGTTAGAAGCTATAGTTTTCACACTGAATATGTGGAGACACTACTTGATGTGTGAGTGGTTTATTGTGTTCTCTGACCAAAACAGTTTCAAGTATATCTTCTCTAAAAAGGATCTTAACATGAGATGGAGGTGATGGTAAGAGTTACTACAAGATTAAGAAATCATGTTTTTTATACTCTTGGGATGAGGAACATGTGGAAGATGATCCAATCATGAGATCATGTTATCATTTACTGATCAAGGTGTCAGAGAAGTTAGCCTCATTGCAGCTGTATTTAGTAGATAATGATAGTGATTTATATTTACAATTGATTGTTGTCACCCCACTTCTTTTTCAGCATTTCATGGATGTTCATATTGGATATATTAACTATAAGACCTTACATACTCTGATATCCACCAAAAAAGATCCAGATGGATATTCTATGGGCGAGAATCATGTTAACCTTTTCAAAGGATAGAAAATGGTACCATTGGCGTTGTAGGATAATGTGATCTAGGAGTTTCATACATCCACATTCATGGTACAAATATGTGTGGAAAAGATGTCCCAGGACCTTTGATGATAGTTTTAGGGTCTAGGAATGAATTAGGGTGTTGTAGATGTTGTCTTAATATTCCTCATTTACTAGTAGGTGATGGAGGAGAACCATGTTTTTGTGGGTTTATCTCATCCCCTAGATGTGCCAGAGTGGAAGTGGGATGAGATATCCATGGACCTCATGATGAGATTAACACATATATCTAGTGGACACAATTACACCTAGGTGGTCTTAGACCGACTCACCATGTTATCCCACTATCTATCTATTCGAGAGTAGAGTTTAGTTGGGAGATTGGGATGCCACTACATGTAGGATATAGTCTGAATCCATGGATTTCCCCCAAAGATTGTTTCAGACTATAACACTCACTTCACATCACAATTATGGAGAGGACTACACGAGGATTTTTAGACTCAATTACACTTGAGTTTAAATTTTCACCACCATACTAATGGCCAGACAGAGCAGACCATCCATGTTTCGGAGGATATACTATGAGCTGGCATATTGAACTTTGGTCATAGTTGAGAGGATCACCATCCATTAAGGGAGTTTGTGTACAACAAATTACACCATTGACATGACACAGTTCAAGGATTTGTATGAAAAAACTTATAGGTAACCATATTGTAGGACTGATCCAGGTGAGTCAAAACTCATGGGCCTATAGTTAGTGTGAGATACTATAGAGAATGTGAAGGTCATCCTGGAGCTGATGAGGAATGAACACAACCATCACAAATCTAATGTATACATTTGAAGAAGTTATTTGTTGTACAGGGAGGGATACCATGTGTTCCTAAGGGTCTCACCTTGACATGGACTACAAATATTTGGTTATGGAGGAATGTAATCTCCAAGATTCATTGATCCCTTCTAGATACTACGTAGAGTTAGTAAGGCAACATACCACATAACTCAACAATCATAGTTGGACCATGTACACAATGCCCTCCACCCATCGTAGTTGAGGAGGTACGTTTATGAACTTTTTTCAGGTTATCGACAATGATGATAAGAATATTAAGGCTGATGAAACCTTTATAGAGTACATAAGGGAGATTAAGGATCGAAATGAGAGGATCCTTCATGGGTGATTGATTCCCCTAGT
This sequence comes from Viscum album, assembly GCA_963277665.1. Lineage (NCBI taxonomy): Eukaryota > Viridiplantae > Streptophyta > Magnoliopsida > Santalales > Viscaceae > Viscum > Viscum album. Next base: position 2,143,694,708 of record OY728156.1, read on the forward strand.
GTGTGTCCAGTGGTAGCATGGGGACACTTAGGAGAGTAACTAGGAGCAAGATACCTAGATGCGATCATAGTACCCTTATATATTTGAGTATTTCTTTATCTTTTCTGGATGAAACGACCTAAGGTGGGGATAATATAATGACTCATATTTTTCATGTTTTATTTTGGGTTATAATATATATTATTTTTGAGAAAAGGAGCTAAGACAACAACTGATTCCGATTCCTGATTATACTCAAATAAATGTTTGAAATATATTAAATATATTAAATAACACACACATGTAGTTTTCATGAAAAATTGGAATAAATCCCAAATTAGGGACTTCATTAAAAATTCTTGGGAACAGTTTTTTTCAAAAATTGTGTTTTAACTTAGGAACAACATAATTGTTGGCATCACATTCCATTTTTGAAAATGTATTCATGGGTAAAAAATTAATAAAATAAATTAGTAAAATAAATTAATAAAATAATTTGTTTTATTTTTATTCGATGAAGAAACCATATATCCTATAAGTATACGTTTATGATGGTTTCATTTTGGTTGGAAAATTAATCACTAGAGATCTAGATGATAGTTAGACATTTTAATTTGTGAATGATGATAGATCAAGCCCAGATCATGGATCATCGTGCCAATAGAGTTCATGGATCTCATAAAATATGGAATCACATAGTTGTTCATCATCAATAATTTATCCAAACTCCAAATTGGATCTTGATTTGTGTTTTCCATCCCATTTATTATTCCTGAAAGAATTAGGATTAATTCAATGAACATAATTGATATGCACATCGCCAATATAATTAAATTGATGGAATTTATATTTTTATTTGATGTGATTATTTCTCTTCAGTTTTTCATTCCTATGAAAAGTAATCAAGGCTAAATGAACAAAGGTCGATGTTAGTTCTCCATTTTTTTGGATTGTGGATTTCTTTCCCCCATTCATCACATGTTCATCACAGGTATTTATTTTTTCATATTGTTCAAGGAATACCCAATACTCGATCATTACATGACAATTCTTTAGCATAATAGAACGATAAAATGGGTATATTTCATGATAGATGCTGCAATAATGGTGGTGTATGATTGGATGTGGATCATATGGATTTTTGAGAACTATTATTCCCATTTTTGGACATGCAGTGATGGGAGATCAATGAAGCGATTTACGGGTGGATTTGTGTTCGTATTTCTATCAATCGATGATAGAAAGGGTTGAACAAACATCAATCTAATGGTTGTGTTGAGGGTGATGGGTCTATCAACATGAAATTTGGCATGGAAGGGGTCTTGAGGGTTCTAGAGAATCTCAATATACATGACATGTATTTTGGGATTACACGCCTTATGGGACCCCTCGGGTATGACACTATTGTTTCTTTTGAAGTAATATTTCTCACACCATGTTTCATGGTCACACACCATGTGACCCCTCCATGATTTCTCGACCTATAATTTAGGACGTACATGGGTTCATCTAAAATTACACCCCCATTGGAATGCCATGTACTTGGACATAGACATTTCGACCTACACACAGGGTGGATCACGGACATGGACATTGGTACACAAACATAGCCACCAGCACATAGGTAGGTTCTGAGTGATCTCTACACATCTTGTAATATTCCTACATTACATTTATTTATATATTTACATGATGTGTGAGGATTTTCCACATAACCATATGTGGGGATTACAGGACATGTTGTGTACCCTTATTACATAATGTGTACCCCCTTGAATAGTGTTTGCAGCTCTTTGTTTCTGTAGTCTAGACTAGTCTTGGTTGAGTGTGTTCCATTGGTCTATTACCATGAGGGTTGTAACGACCCAAACATTCATTAATGGAATTCCTCTTGATCTAATTAAATGTCTTATTATGGATATACAAAATGTTAACTTTATTGGTTTAATGTTTCTAAATTTTAAAATACCATTATGAATTTTGAACATTGCTAATATAGTCATTGAATAGTGATCACATTATTAGTATAAATATAGGGATTTAACAAATCCAATTTACTCACACAAAGGAAGAAATGGCCTCATCTAGTAGACTTTCCCCGTACGAATCCCATTTGTCAGAGCTCGAAAAGGAGGTGGCATCATAGGGCATCGCTCTTGACCAAGCCCAATCTGAGCTTGAACACGTTAAGCTTGAGTGGAACCGACTACGGGAGAAGTGGAAGTTAAGAGAGATTACCACCCGAGATATGTTATCCGAGCCACCCCAAGAGCCTGTCACCATCGCACACCTTACCCTTCTATATTATGCGGGTGTAATAAGGTGTTATATAACAAGACCTTAGCACAATGAATATGTACATTATTTTTTTATAAAGAATGTGCATTCATTTTATTATTGTTACTTTGTAAATAGTTTGTAAAGAACAAATAGTATTTTTATTTAACATTAAAATAATAAATATATTTTGAGGAGTTAATGGATTTTTTAATTAATTTTTTTTAGTAAAAAAAATTATTAAAATAATTGTTAATAAATATAAATTATCATATAATTTTATTAATGCAATGGTAAATTTTATTAATGTTTGAAAATTGTTTTTGTCAAAACCCATGAATTTTCGGTAAATGTCGGTTTTTATTTTAAAAGTAAATATTCACATACTTATAAAATTATTTAGATAAAATGAATATTATTTTCGGAATTAGGACATCGAAATTATCCAATGGTGAATTTTTCATAAGTTTTTGAGACAGTCGAATTTTTTGGTAAAAATTAAATACCGTTTAAAAATATAATGTGTTTTATTACATAATAATGACCCAATAGTGAAGTAATAAAATATGATAAACATTATGTTCAGAAAATATATGTTTTATAATTAAAATAATGTGATTTTAGATTTGTTTGATTTGTTTTAAAAAGCTTTTGTTGACCCTCTAAGACTTACAAAACATTTTTTCTTTTCAAATTGTTTTCCTTGAGAGTGTGACTCACCTACACATAAGAAAACCTATTATTTTAAGAATTTAGGTCATTATACTTATAAAATATTGTTTTCCACTCTCCTTTAGCCAAAACCATGGGAAAAAACCATGGGCTCTTTTGTGGTATTGATTAGTTTATTGTGGGGTGTCCCAAACCTAAATAATAATGAATTCCCTCTCCTTCCCTATATAATCCCACCCAAGATCCCACTTCCTCAACACTCAATTCCCATAGAGTTAGAACAACCCCTACCTTGCTCTGTCTAGAATCCTCCCAAGGTGACCCAAGATCCTAAGAAGCCTCTCTCAAACCTCTCTCAAGCCTTTGGGATCACACTTTCAAGTAAGGGATTTCTTCTTTTCTCATTTTGGCTAAGTTTCTTTAAGTTGTTATGCCATTTTGTTTTCAATTAAAAATGTTGGGGTACGATTTCAAACCTCCACCATACTGTCCTGTTTATGTTTTGATGATGTGAGACCCCTTTCTATCTCATTAAATCCTCCCATGTACACGAGTTACCATGCCGAAATTCCGTGAGGGATTTCCCTCTCCTCTTTTACATCCAAGTAATTCTATTGTATTATGCATCTAAATTACATTAATTTTGTTGGGAAATGTATACATAAGACCCCATTAATTTACATTTCATGTAAATATTATGATACACCCTTTTCCAACTCATCATCTACTTTCATGAGTCTTTATGTCAGTCTGTTATGCTGTAGAAATTGCACCGCGTTTTTCCAAGCCAAGATCACTTTGTAGTGAATACCATACCCATGTATCCATAAAGGATATTCACCTTTATGCACATTTCACTATTTAATGTTACGTTCATGTATTTATTACACATTACTGAATCATATAATAACATTTTTTGTTGACTGATTCCATGTTACATGATCCATGTGGCACACTTATGCATGAGATGAAATGTTTAGGAAGGGTGTGCCCTGATAGTGCTCGAATGCATTGGGTAAATTACAATATCATGATACGTCTTGTTCAATGGGTGTTGAATCATGATAATTCATATAAAAGAGGTTTTACTCATGCTTCATGTGCAATGAGGGTTTACTCATGCTCCATGTACAATGAGCCTTGGCTCATGCTAATTCAATGTTAAGTGTTGTTGCCACATTTCCATGTTAGGATTATCATGCTTAATCGTGACATTATGTTCATGTTTCTCTTGTGATTAATTGATATGCCTATTTTCTAACATGTATTGTATTTCTCATGTTATTCCATTTTTATTCCCTTACTAGGCTTTATTGTTCATCCGTTTCTTATGCATGTCCTTAGGTTATCCCATGCAATGATAAGTACGAGTGAATGTAGTGGTCATGTATATGATGTTTTCAATAAATATATTGTGTGTTTTATGTTCTAAGCTATTATGTAATGTTCATAAGCCCCAAATACACTATAACTGTTGATATTCTATGTTCTATCAAGTGAATATTTTATTTAATAAATCAGGTTTAAGTGTGTAATAAAAAATAGGGTTGTTATAGTTGGTATTAGAGGATAGGTTTGGTTATTTTTGGGAATAGGATTAGAAAAACCTAGTGAAGTCTTAGAGAAAAGAATAAGTAAAATAAAAACATAACTAATTATTTGTGAGTATTGTTTAAGTGGTTTATCATGAAAATACAACCCTGTCTAGAAAATAGTAGGTAGAGGCGGTTGTGGCACAAATGTATCCTAGGGGTAAAACCTAAAAACACCGCTTTGAGCTAGACTCGAACGGGAACTAGTGCATGACAACAAGCCTTGCTGCACTCTTGGTTACGACACTCCCAGAGGATATGCTTTGGTAAATTCATAAGCATCGTATGAACCCTTATTAAGGGAATTAAATAAAATGACCCTATAAATATATGTTAGAAAGTAGATCATGGATTGCATAGACTGAAGACTATGGATTCATAAGCTAAGGAAATAAAAGTTATTTATAAGTCATCAGTTTTTTCCTTGGATTACCCTTTATGTGTTACCCCAACCTTCCTTTTATTCCATCCAATGGCCAATAATATGAGGACTTGGGCTAACGATCGATGTGAAGATCAATGTGATAACTGTGCAAATGAGATGCCACATCTGATGGGAGCAGGAATCGTGAACTTTGTCACACTTCTCTCTTAGTTAACTCACGATTTTAATAGAAACATGGGTGAATAGGAATGTTCACCCCCCCCTAAGAAAGAAAAAGTCGTTATCGAGAGCTTCATGAGACAAAGGCCTCCATCTTTTAATGGATCGTCTGATCCCTCAATCACCGAACAATGGATCAACTCCATTGAAACGATCTTCTCCATCCTTAAATTTTCTAAAAAAGAGAAGGTTCTTCAGGCTGGTTATTGTATGGAAGGTGAAGCCGATCAATGGTAGACATTGATAAAAAATAACAAGCCTGAGAAAGAGATTGAGGCATTGGAATGGAAGGATTTCCAGAAGATGTTTTTCGATAAATCTTTTTCTCGCACCCTCTGACATAAGATGGAATGGGAATTCCTTTTCCTCAAGAAAAAAAGACAATGAATCTGTCAGATATTTTGAATAAAACTTCAAAAGTCTTGCATGATACACCTCAGTCTTTTTCGTTACCCACAAATTCAAGCTTGACCGCTTATTTTGTGGGGTGAAACCAAGCCTACGGAAAGCTCTGGTGATTCGTGACTTTGACAACTATGAGGAAATTGTCCTATGTGACCTCAAGGTCAAAATGGAGATCAGAGAATCTGAGGGGTATCACGGGGATAAGAAACATATGGTGGACTTCAATTCTAGCAGTTTGATGGATAAATCCAATGGTTCTAAGAAGATCCATCACCCCACATTCCAAAGGTGTGGAATGAAGCACTCTTAAAATTTCCTGAAGGGGGTGAGGAAATTATTTAGGTGTGGAAGGGAAGGGTACCTAGATATTAACTACCGACAAGAAAAACCTGCGACTGCAACAGAGGAGAGGAATGCTCCATTCAAACCTCAAGGTGTTGTTGACTAGTACTACTGCAATAAACCAGGACATCCTCTAAATTAGTACCCTATGAAAAGGGTTTTTAAGGCTACCAACAATATCCAAGGCACCAAGGGAGTGTTTTTACCATCACTACTACCGAAGTGAACACCGACAATGAAGTGGTGATAGGTACGCTCGTTATTCATTGAAGAATAATGAACATACTTTTTCATTCAGGTTCTACACATTCTTTAATAACCCAAAATTTTAGTTGAAAAATCATAGCACCACCAAAAATAATGGATGTAAAGATGACAGTGAGTAAGGAAAATGGGGAATCATTGAATCTGATGAATATAACTGCACCCTGTCATAATCCGTGGATTGAATTTCCCAGCGAACCTCATCATACTCCCTCTAGAGGAATTTTATGTAATTATTGGCACAGATTGACTTTTTTATATAGATCCAACATAAATTGTTGTGAGAGGTAAATCACTCTCCATGGGTAGAATCAACCCCAGATTCTATACAAGTTCAAGGAGGAAGATAAATCTTCTTTAGCTCCATCATCTCAAGCGTGGTTATTACGTCACTATCAGTACACATATCTGGCTCAGATGATTGAGTATAATGAGGAAACTATCCTTGAAGACATGCCTTTTTTTGAGGGAATTTGATGTAGTGTTTCCTGAGGAATTTCCTGGTCTTCCTCCTAGAAGGGATGCTGAATTCTAAATTGAACTTATACCTGAGGAATTTCCAACGTCCAATACTCCATATAGAATGGCTATTATGGATCTTGGGGAGTTAAAGAAACAACTATAGGAGAATCTGGATAAAAGGTTTATATACCCAAGTGCTTCACTATGGGGTGAACCAGACCTATTCTTCAAGAATAAGGATGGTTCAATGCAACTTTGCATCGATTATAGTGAGTCTAAAAAAATCACAATAATGAACATGTATCCTCTCCAACGAATTGAGGACTTGTTTGATCAGCTTTGTTGAGAAAAATAAGTCTCCAAGGTGGATTTTTAGTTGGGATATTATCAAGTAAGGGTGATGAAGGAAGATATCCCCAAGACTGCTTTCATACCAGATACAAGCACTATGAATTCATAGTAATGCATTTTGGACTCACTAATGCTCAAAAAATCTTTATGGACTTGATTAATAGAGTCTTTAAGGATTACCTCCAAAAATTTCTGGTAGTCCTTATAGATGATATTCTGATATACTCCATAACCAAGGAGGATCATGAGAACTATCTAAGAACTGAACTAGTGACCTTGCAGATAGAGAATCACTATGAAAAGTACAATAAGAGCAAGTTCTGGTTGAAGGAGGTACCATTCTTGGGCCATATCATCAAAAGAAATGGTATATCTGTGGATACCTCCAAAACAGAAGAAATTGAGGGATGTATGAGGCCAACACCGGTAAAGGATATCCGTAGCTTCTTGGAGTTAGCTGGATATTATCCAAAATTTGTGAGAAATTTATCACGATTGTACAACCCTCTTACCAAGCTAACTCGGAAGGGAGTAATGTTTTCTTGGGTTGATGAATGCAAAGAAAGATTCAAGGGGTAAAAAAGGAGGCTTATCACTACACCCATTCTCACTTTAGCCACAAGTGGAGAAATTTTTGGGGTATTCAGTGATACTTCAAAGAAGGTCCTAGGCTGTGTGTTGATGAAAAATTACAAATTCATTGCCTATGCTTCAAGGAAATTGAATTTTCATGAGAAGAATTATCCAACACATTATTTGGAGTTGGCTGTGGTGATCTTCAATTTAAAAACTTGGCAGCATTATCTCTTTAGGGATAAGTGTGAAATATATACGGACCACAAAAGCCACAAGTATATATTCACATAGAAAGAGTTGAACATGCGCCAATGAAGATGGTTAGAGCTGATCAAAGACTAAGACTGCTCAATCCATTACCACCCTAGGAAAGCAAACAAGGTGGAAAGAGGCTCTAAGTAGAAAGGACCCATCGATTCTAACATTGATGAGAATTTAAAATGACCCAATATTCTTCGATTTTATGAATATGGACATGGGAATCATAAAGAAGGGACCAAAATCAATCCTTTCACAAATGATTTCTCAACCGTCTCTTTTGGAAAGGTTAAAGGATTCTCAAAAGGATGATGTGAGAATTTAGAAGAGAGTGGAAGCTATCAAAAAAGGGAAATCCTCAGAGTTCAATCTTAATCAAGAAGGAATTATGTGATTTGCGAAAAGACTATGTGTTCCATCATGTCTGGATCTAAAGAAGAAACTTTTGGATGATGCACATAGTTCAAATTTATCTATTCACCCATGAAACAAAAAGATGTATCGAGATCTCCAAGAGAATTATTTGTGGGATAATATTAAGAATTAGATCGCTGAGTATACATAAAAGTGGATGGTGTTTTGGAAAGTGACGGGGGAGTGGGAGAAGTCTAAGGGGATGATGAAACCATTGCCCATACCATCATGAAAATGGGAGAACATCACCATGGAATTTGTCAACGAACCTCTGAATACATCTAAAGGTAACAATACAATTTGGGTTATTATGGATCATCTTATAAAGTTTTCACACTTCATTGCAATTCAGGCAGATTTATCATTGGATCAGCTGGAATAGATATATATCAGGGAAGTGGTAAGGCTGCATGGAGTACCATTATCTATTGTATCCAATCAAGATCCAATATTCACCTCTATGTTTTGGAAGATTCTTCAACATGATCTATATACTAAGTTGAACTTTAGTACTACTTATCATCCTCAAACTGATGGCCAATCCGAGCGGACTATCCAAACACTTGAGGACATGTTGAGAGCGTGATCTATGGACTTGAAATTAGGGTGGTACCAACATCTTCCACGGGTTTAATTCTCCTATAATAATAGTTTCCACTCGAGAATCTGAAAGGCACCTTATGAAGCACTGTATGGGAAGAGGTGCAGAAAACTAACATGTTTGGATGAAGTCAGTGAGCGTAAGATGCTAGGAATAGAAATGGTCGAAGAAATGGAAGAGAAGGTGAAAACCATTCAACAACATATCAAGGTAGCCTAGAGTCAACAATAGAGTTATGCATATAACCATTGATGAGACCTTGAGTTCAATGTTGGAGACATGGTATTTCTATGCATATCACTGTTGAATAAGGTCACACGGTTTGGAAAGAAAGGGAAGCTGAGTCCTAGGTACATTGGCCCCTTTGAGATTCTAGATCGTGTTTGGGATGTGGCCTATCAACTAGAACTTCCACCTACCATGGTCAATGTACATGATGTCTTCCATGTATCCTTATTAAGGAAGTGCATTCCAAACCCTTCACATGTACTCTCTTTATAGGTAGTACAACTAGAGGATGATCTTCTTTATGAGGAGCAACCAGTGAAGATCTTAGATCGTAGAGGAAAAGTTCTACGAAATAATATAATGCCGCTCATCAAGGTGTCATGGAGAAACCACAAGTTTGAAGAAGTGACATGGGAATCAGAGGAAGTGATGAAGTAAAGTCACCCACATATTTTTTAGTGTGGGAAAAGGAAATTTCGAGGGTGAAATTTCTTAAGGGGATAATATTGTAACGACCCAAACTTTCATTAATTGAAATTCCTCATGATCTAATTAAATGTTTTATTATGGTTATATAAAATGTGAACATCATTGGTTTGTTATTTCTGGATTTTAAAATACCATTATGAATTGTGACCCTTGCTAATATTGCCATTGAAGAATTATCGCACAATTAGTATAAATATAGGGATTTAGCAAATCCAATTTACTCAGATAAAGGAAGTGATGACCTCATCCAGTAGACATACCCTATATGAAGCCCATTTATCAGATCTTGGAAAGGAGGTGGCATCATTTGGCTTCAATCTTGACCAAGCCCAATCCATGCTTTAACATTTTAAGCTTGAGCGGAACCGACTATAGGAGAAGTGGATGTTAATAGAGATTACCACCTGAACAATGTTATCCGAGCAACCCCAAGAGCCTGTCACCATCACACACCTTACCCTTTAGTAATATGCGGGTGTTATAAGGGGTTATGTAAAAATACCATATTACTATGAATATGTAAATTATTTTTGTATAAATAATGTGCATTCATTTTATTATTGTTACGTTCTAAATAGTTTTTAAAGAACAAATATTATTTTTAGTTAATATTCAACTACGAAATATATTTTGATGAATTAATGGATTTCTTAATTACATAATATTTAAATAAAATATTATTATTAAATTAATTTTTATTATATATAAATGATCGTATAATTTTATGAATGTAATTTAAATTATCATTAATGTTTGAAAACCTTTTTTGTCAAAACCCATGAATTTTAGCTATATATCGATTTTTATTTTAAAAGTAAAAATTTCACATATTTATAAAATTATTTAGATGAAATGAATATTATTTTTGGAATCAGGACATTGTAATTACCCAATGGTGATTTTTTCATTATTTTTCAAGACATGTGAATTTTTTGTTAAAGATTAAATACCATTTAAATATATAATGTGTTTTATGCCATCATAATGATGCAATAGTGAGGTAATAAAATACTATAAACATATGTTCGGCCAATATATGTTTTAGAATTTAAATAATGTGATTTTATATTTGTTTTATTTATTTTACAAAGCTTTTGTGGACCCTCCAATACTTATCAAACATTTTTCTTTTTTAAATTGTTTTCCTTATGAGCGTGACTCACCTACACATAAGAAAACCTATTATTTTAAGAAGTTAGTCCATTGGAATTATAAAATATTTTCTTCCACTACCCTTATAGAAAACCATGGGCAAAACCATTGGATGGTTTGTGGTATTGATTAGTTTAGTGTGAGGTCTCCCAAGCCTAAATAATAAAGAATTCCCACTCCTTTCATATATAAACCCACCCATGATAAAACTTATTATTCACTCAATGACTTTGGAGTTTGACCAAACCCTACCCTCATCTCTCTATAATCCTTCCAAGGTGCCCCAAGCTCCAAATAATCCACTCTCAAGCCTCTCCCAATCCTTTGGGATCACACTTCCAAGTAAGGGATTTCTTCCTTTCTCATTTTTGTCTAATTTTCATTATGTTTTTATGAATTTTTTTTTCAATTAAAAATGTTGTGGTATGATTTCAAACCTCCCCCATACTGTCCTCTTTATGTTTTGATGATGGGATACCCCTTCATCACTGATTAAATCCTCCCATGTACTCCGGTTACCATGCCGAAATTCCGTGAGGGATTTCTGTCTCCTCTGTTACATCCAAGTAATTAATTTGTATAATGCATCTAAATTCCATTATGTTTGTTGGTACATGTGTACATATGAAGCCTTTACTGTACATTTAATGTACATATGATGAGTCACCATTTTCTATCTCATAAACTATTTTCACGAATCCTTATGTCACACCGTTATGCTGAGAAAATTTCACCGCGTTTTTTCCATCCAAGATCATTGTGTAGTGAATACCATACCCATGTCTCTATCAAGGGTATTCTACTTTATGAACATATACATATTGAATGGTACTTTCATGTATTTATTCCACATTACTTAATCATGGAATAACAGATGATGTTGATTGATTCCATGTTATATGATCCATGTGGAACACTTATGCATGAAATGAAATGTTTAAGAAGGGTGTTCCCTGATAGCGCTCCAAGGGATTGGGTAAAGTATAGTATCATGATACATCATGTGAAATGGGCGTTGACTCATGCTAATTCAAGTGAAATGAGTTTTTACTCATGCTTCATGTTTAATGAGGGTTTACTTATGCTTTGTGTGTATTGAGCCTTGTCTCATGCTAGTTCTAGGTTAAGTGTTGTTGCCACATTTCCATGATATGATTATCATGATTTATCATTCCTTTATGTGCATGTTTCTATTGTGCTCCATTAATATGCCTATTGTCAAACTTTTGTTGTATTTCTCATGTTATTCCATGTTTATTCCCTTACTGGGCTTTATAGCTCACCCTTTTCTTATTCATGTCCTCAGGTTATCCCATGCAATGCTAAGTACGAGGGAATGTAGTGGTCATGTAAAAGAAGTTTTCAATAAATATGTTGTGTGTTTTATGTTCTAAGCTAGTATGTAATGTTCCTAATCCCTAAAGAAACTAGGCCTCATGATCTTATATGTTCTATCAAGTGAGTATTTTATGTAATAAATCAGGTTTAAGTGTGTAATAAAAAGAAGGGTTGTTATAAGAATATAGTGTTGAATTACATACACATTATAGGATTGTGATTCCCTATATAGGATGATTCTCAAATATAGTTCATGGTGTCCCTCCATAAGACTGTAGTGTGACCCTCTATCATCTCGATAACCTTGGTGGGGTTTATGGAATTGGTGTGACCTCATCGAGTAGGGAGATGATCCTCCAGCTAATAGGTCATATTGGTAGGGTTCATGGTATCACTATCAAATGATTCTATATGTAGTGGGATGGTCCATATTGGGTTCATGGTGACACATAGTGGTTTTTGGAATGAACTCCTATTTATGTATCAACGTATTATATGACTAGTGATCTTTCTTGGGTAGGACCCAATGACCTAAAACACTTTTATGACAATTTCTGTTGTTAACATGGCTCATGGAGTGGATACTCTCAGAACGAGTTTTTCTTCAAGAAGATCCTATGGTTGGTAGTTAGTTGTGACCGCTTGGTGGTGTGGTTTACTTCAAGAGTATATCAGGGTGTTTTATATTAGAAATTGTTTTTCATCTTCTTATATTGAGTTTAATACTCTTGATGATTCAATTTTAGTGTTTTTGGGTTGTCTAACTGGGTATGGGTACACTCACCCCTAAATGGGGTCTACCCATATGTGTCATTTCTTATAAAGATGAGGACCCTATAGATAGTGTCATTAAAGGAAGTGAAGCAGCTGAAATGTAGCTTGATACTTTTAGACCCATGTGTTTTCAAGGAGCTTTAATTTGACCATAGTACACACCCTTATAGTATGATGGACTCTTTACAGATTTTGGTGGGGATTTTATTTGGCCCTTTTTTCCCTTTTCAGTACTTTACGATCATACACATGGTATGGGATTATATATATATGCATGAATTTGTTCAGTTGTTTTTAATTTCATCATTATGAGAGATTTTAGATGTGTGTGTGTGAAAAAATGTACTTTATTCTAATTCCTCCCATTTTTGGGATATGCATACTCATCACTAGTCTCTAACCCCTAACCCATTGGAGGTGGGCTTGGTGTAGTCATAAGTTGGACCCTCGTGAGTCAGGTCATTAAATTTATTATATATAAATATATCAGTGGTCTATGATCTTTATTTATCTAATATTTTAGTTTTAATTGATATTGGGATTTGATCCCATTTATCATCTTGTTAGGTAGATCATCAATCTAATTATCTTATATATAAATCTTATAAAGTCGAATGAACAATAAATTTCCCTAATTTATCCTTTATATTATCCTAAACCTATTCATTTGGAAAACTAATGGTAAGGTTTATCCCATTGGGAGGGGGAGTCTTTCTAGTGATCTCTCTTAGTGGTGGATAAGGTTTTATCACTGTCATTACACAATGGTTCCATGACCCCATATTCTATTCTCATGTCTTTTCTTCTTTGATTGTTGATTAATTTTTCTTTTGTAGTGTTTTTTTGTTTTAGTGGATATGTAATGTGAGTGTCACTCAGATCTACTGTCATCATTCCCTTCATTATTGATGGATTTGTTTCAACCTTCTTCATTTTATCAGCCCTTTCTTGTAGATGTTTACTAACTCAAATCATCTCAATGTCTTTCTCTCAATGCCCTTTTGGTTTGTTATTTCCTCTATATCATTATTTTGTTCATATACTCTTTGTTTCATTGTATCTAGTTTTGTTCTTACCTTTCTATAGTTTGTTGATTATTAGTTTCTCCCATTCAAATATATTAAATTGTAGTTTTACCCTATATTCACTATTTCTTGAGTGGGATATCCCCCTTTTTCATTCTTCTAAGTGGTAGGATTCCCTAGTTCTCATTCCAATATTGATGTAAACCCTATAATGGTGTATATATCTATTATTTATTACATCTTCCATATGTAGTAGTTTTACTTGGATTTTTTTTTCATACTCTCTAACCAATAATTTCTTTCGCTACTATCATTGTATTATCGATGGTAAATATCATTTATGGGTTTTTTCATGTTAGATGGGGGGAAGTTATGAAAGAGAAAACATCTAGGCATAACTTTCCTTGACAGTGGATGATTATATATAATTTATTCCATATTGGTTTTATTATATCCCCTATTGGTATACATATTTTTTTGGTTCATTGGATGTATGTGTTCTTATGGATTATTGATTGTATTGATCACTATTATTTGTTGATTTTTTTCTTATGTTTGTTTCTTATCACTTTAAATAGTTTTTAGATTCATAGAGGTTATCTAAAGAATTATTGGTAATAACATATTATGATTTTTTTCAGTGTGTTTTACCGATGACCGCGGTGGTTGGATGGTTGGTTGTGGTTAATGCTTAAAAATGTTTCAGTGTGGGGGTTATTGATTGATTATATTGATGAGGTTCTGGTGCTCATGATTCTCAAGGATATTGTAATGAACATGGTAAAATATCCCACACTCCCATACCTATGAGGGTTCAATGTTTTTTGTTTTCTGGGTAGGAAACCACCATGTTTTTTAGGGTTTTTATTGTTCATTAATTTGGTGTGGTCTTGATCCTATTTCCTTGTATAATTTCCCATAAAAACTAAAAAAATTTACTTATTAATAAAAATATAAAAATTGTGTTTGAGGCTTATCCAACAATTTATAACATAACATTCACTTTGAATATAGCAACCTAATATTTCGGTTCACCCATTTTATGATTTCCTCACACAAGATAGTCCATGAGTACCCATGTTTAGAATTATCAACCCATTTAAATGATAAAGGTCTTGAGAAGTGTTTACTTTGGAAATAATTAAAAACATGGTATTTTATTATGATTTAAAAAACATATTTTTTCATGAACTTAATTTCATATACATAAATAGTGTATTTACTCAAAATATTTTCTTATATACTTGCATTATTCTATTTTATTTAATTCTTAAATCATACATTTAATAACCAAATTAACATGATTCAATCATGTCAATGAAAAAATATTCATGCTGTAAATTATTATAAAATTTTTTATTATGATATTCAACACATTTAAATTTATCTCATGGAAATTTTATATCAAACTATTTTATCTAATGGATTGAATAATACAAAAATTAAATCATACTCAAGATCAAAAATGTTGTGATATGTAGCCAACAATATATTTCTAGATTAATATTTCCCCCCCAGTTTAGTTGATGACAAACCCAATGCCCCACAATCCATGGATAAATATAATAAATTAATTTAATATTAAAAAATTATTTTAATTAAAAATATATAATAATAAATGTAATATAATATTTAATGTATAATTATATCCATCTAATCACCATACTTAGTTAAAATAAATTAAATCCTATGGTATACATTTTTATAAAACTCCTTAAATTCACGGTTTGGAAAATCATCGAATTTGTATACACAATATTCACTTAGAATAAATACATTGATAATAAAAATTTCTTTATTCTTGAATTAGGGAATAAATAATTATATTAAAAATTCATAAATTTATATAGATGACAAAATAGAAATTTCATTTATTAGGAATATTAACAATTTATACTTCATAAATAACTAACATATTTACTTTATATAATATAGAAATAAAATTATTACATTTATATAAAAAACATGTACACTTCATATCTATCTTTACCTATTATACATATGAATTCCTTCTTATTAAAAATTAAATTTACAAAAGCATGAACTTTTTATATTCACAACCCATATGAGTGATTATTATTAATAATATCAATAACTTAAATGAGAAAAATATATTTTATATTTATATAATCCTTTATTATGTTCACTAAAAACATTTTTACATGGTTTCAATAAATATTTGTTGTGACACATTAATATGAATATTCAGGGGTATTATTTTCGATATTTTATGAAAATTAATATATTAAATCTTTATTGTTTTATGTTATAACAAAAATAAAATTTTATAAGTTACATTCTAATTTTCAAATAACCACTATATATAAAGTTATTAAGGTGAATACAATTTAAATTAAGGAAATTTCATAATAAATATTAATATTTGACATTTATTTATTACACATTTCATAAATATTTAATAATTTACTATAAAAAATCTTATTATAAAATTTATTTATCATCACATTATGATTAAAATAAAAGTTTTAAAATTAAATTTAGTTAATTTATATAAAAATTATTAATTATAAAATGATTTCAAAAATGAAAATAAAATAAAATATATAAAATGATTTATATCACAAGTAGCAATATACATTTATCATATCCTGTGATATAGAAAATCTTATATCATTGGAAAACCAAACACTCTAATATCCTTATTTTCTCCTTAACTCATATTATGATATCCCCATGTCACTTATGTAAATATAAAGGATAATGATTATCACATAACTACCATGTTACTCTCAGTCTTTGTGTTTCAAATCACAAGGGGTGATATCTAAAATTTTCTCCCATGTTTAACTTGAAACTAAAATTTTAAAATATTCTATGGATATAAATTTCTGATATCACATCCAAGAAAAAGATTTATGTTATCGGTTTTTGTTAGTATGATATATAATAGTTGCAATGAACCTTATTATTGGTTTTAGTGGAAGCAGATAAAGACCGACATCAAGTATGTGTCCTCAAGGCTGTGTGTATTCTATGCCCTGATATAACCTTGTTATGATGGTATGTCATGCAATATCCTAGTTTATATTTCTTAATGGGTTGAGTGAAACTCACCCCGGACTTGTACATGTATTCATATAATCACTAATACATAGTGAGTTGAGGTAAATGGGGGAATCCTACCAGGTCATTGGACATTCCCTTCCCCCGTACATGACATGGAATTTAATATACATGGGTTAAAAAAAATTTATTTGGTTGGTAAAAATATATTTTTGAGCTAGTGTTATAACTCAGATGAGTTTTTTTAAAGAGGATTATGATTTAATGGGAGAATGTATATTGATTTTTTTGGATTTTAATGTAAATTATTTCACTTTATCTATATTTCTTATATTTCAATAAATGGTATATAATATTACTATTTTATTTATTCCCTACAATGAATATTTTTCAACTTCCACTATATTATATGTTTTTTTATTATATTTTTTTCTTACATGTATATATTAGGCTATGGGTTTCCCTATAAGATCTAGGTTTTTTATCTATTGGTTTTAGGTAGCTACATTTGGGACATGCATGGTAAATGTTTGGTAAAATCAATAATGTTTATTTTGTCTAATCTTTTTCGGATAATCTTGCCAAAAAATATTTTAGGATGTTTTCATTAGTCAACTACTGGAATAGTATGAGGATGTTCTCTCAAGGTCGAGTGATGATCTGTCTCGAGTAGTGTTCGGGTACACAAGGATGAGATATTATATAGTTGTATCAAACTATTTTTTATTGGGATAATTTTACTTAGATATCGAAATAATATATCACGATTCAAGAGGTTGATCATGATCATGCATGGCCAACATGGCTTCTAAAGTACCCCTGAACTACACTTCAAGATATTATATTAATCATACATACTATTACACCTAATTGGAAAATTACTACCAACTACCAAAGAAAAATATTTTGTGTCTGATGGGAACTGTTTACATATTTTATCATTAACATGATCAATACCATAAATTTAATGAAATTATTTATTACAAAACACATAAATACCAATATTAAATAATATAATACCTATATTCACCAAGGGAAATGGGGAACATCAGAAATTAGTGAGCTTAAATAGCCTATAAACGGTGAAACATATTCAATGTGGAATAGAGGAGTTATAAATAACCCACAACTAGATAATATACATGATATATGTTGAAATGTAATGATTAATGAAATAATATAAAAAAATCATAATATGTTATCCAGATATTATAATTATATATCATCACATAAAATCAATAAAAGGATGATCCCACAAACAATAGCTAATGCATTATGTAATGTTGTGAAATCAAAATATAATAATCATGAACCATGGGAACATTTAATATTAATATTTCACATATATAAGGATAAAAAATATGTCATATATTTAGTCTCTTCCCAGACAATCACAACATAGTGAATTGGGTTCAATCCCCAGTACCATAAACACAGTGAATTATATTTACTCCTGAGTCTCTTAAGTAAATTGGAATGGGTTTCATACCTAGTCCCACTAACCTAGTAAGTTCAGGATATATTAATATTTTCATTTTTAATGGAGGTCTATATAATTTCACACCCAGGAATCACATTAAAATATCTCTATATATAGATGTACATCATGAGTACGAAAACAATCATAAATCCAGCACAATCATAAATGATTAATCCATTGAAATTAAATAAAAATATAAAAAAAATTATGCCGTAATATAGGTAAATACCCATCAATAAATATAATTAGGTTTAGGGTTTTCAAACTATATAACATAATGTTTACACATTCATGTGAATAATTTCTCTAATCGATCAGAATTTTGGGTACCACGGTGAACACCCTTCCAGCAGAAAAGGAAGTATATGTTATTCAAAAAGTTAATCCATTATAAGAATATTTATCATTATTATTAGTTGATATTAAGTATATAGAGATATTATTACTGATCATTTCACTCATTGTGATATCATCTCTAGTACACCATATAAATATAGAAACTTAGATGAAGAACTAGAGGAAATTGAAACAAAATATAACCAAGAAACCATAAGTGGTGATACAACATAATACATTCTCAAATAGTGTTATATAAATATTTATTGACATAAATAATTGAACCTTATGATGAAAAAAATAAATGGAAGCTGTTTTAAGAAAATAATTTATTAGTTCCTATGAAATGATGAAATAAATTAGAGAAAATAATTTTAAATGAAGGAAATAAATATTTTTTTAAAAAATAATTAATTTTTTATAAATGTATAATGACTAAATAATGTCATGAAAATAATTCATTGATAAAAATATTTATAATAATAAATTAAAAAATTAAAAATAAATTTAGAATATTCTTTTCATAACATTTGGTTACACTGTCCTAAGATCAAAGAAGTATGTCACTTTTAAGAATAATTTACTAATTATGATAAAAATGATTTTAAAACACTATTTAAATAATAAAAAGACTTTAATGTGGAATATATAAACAAAATAAAGTATAAAAACTAATATATATTGAGAGAAATTGGAAAATATTCAGTTATAAATATCATAGGTTTTGAATTAAAGAAATAAAAGGAAGATATGCATGAAGACATGAATATCCCATAAAAGAATAATGATAAGGAAGCATAAATATCATAAAGGAATCATATTTTAAAGAGAGTAAAATAATGAAATATATAGAGTAAAAGGATGATATTGAGAATAATAGTAAGAACAAAAATGAACAAGAAAGAACCATTATGAATAATGTAAGGTTTAAATTTTGAATACATATGATATGATAAAAGATAATTTATAAATCAAAATTAAATGGAAAACAGTAAGGTATAATTTCACTATTTTTGGTATAATTTATAAAATAAAAGATAATGAATATTTATAAAAATATATAAAATTAATTGAATCTAAAGAAGAGAATATGTCTTACCATGAATCCCAAATTGCATTATATGATTCTTTGAGCTCCAGAATTGTTGAATAATATATATTAACTATACATTAAAGATCCAAATTATTGTTTATTTCAATTATTATCATTCATGTTTACAATATAATATTCATTTATTGGAAACATTTACTCACTGTCCATGGTTTGAGTATGTTATTTATATAACTCAGAAACAACTTTGGGATATTGATAATGATTAGTGGTATTTGAGAAATAATTATATAATATCAATAAGTTTCATGGTATTGAGTTTCATTTATTTCCAGTAGTGTATTAGTTCAATTTTAAGTAGATATTCCTGATTGATTGTTGTTTATGGAAGATATATTTATAGGCATGTTTTAAGTTATATTTAACTATTATGGATTATTTTTTTAAATGTTAACCATATTATTAAAAATTTATCACTTAATAATAATAAATATAGAAAAAATTTATTATTAATAATATAATTATACAATGATTTTTTTAAAAAAATAAACTTAAAGTGGGAATGAAATTCATTATTACTCACATATATGGAATAAACCTTTGATGGTGTGAGTATAATTTTAAGAGTGTTTTAATAAGGAAGAAAAACTAACCAATATATAGATTTAATAAATAACTTAATGCACATTTAATTTAATTTTTTATATGTTATAGTAATTATACTTAGGGATTTATAAATGATAAGGGAAAAAAATTAAATCAATAGAATTTTAAATTCATATGTTTCTCTTCGAGTCACCTCCCTTGAAATTCACCTTATGTCTTCTAGGATTAGTATTTTTATTTGTCTTAGATATATAAAACATGTTTATGAAGGGTTGGAAAGATATTTTGGTAGATCCTAGGCTGGGAAATAATTTTTTTAATGATGTGAGACGAGTGTATGATCGGTTTATTCATAGGTGAAGAAGAGGAGTGTTTTTGAATAAATTATAGATATCTCTATCTAAAACTTAAATTTCTATTCAAAATATATTGACAGATCAAGGTTTCAAAGAAGGAAATTTATGTGGGTTATAATAAAATGAAAAATATGAGAATCACTATGATTAATCCATTTATAAGAAAATACAAGAGATCTAAGAGAATAAATAATCAATAGAAACTCCAATGAACCGCTACTATAATCAAGGGAGTCTGATGTCATGTTACCATATATGAAAAAATGTTGGATTCTAATATTCTCATTAACCAGGTTTCTTCATGATATAATTGAATAATATACCTTCAAATTCTGGGGTGACTGTGTATTCTTGAAATTTATAAAAAGATATGAATCCATCTACACAAACAACAAAAAATTCATTAGTCTGTGCATATAGTTAGACTATGATAAGGCCTTGGGATTTTGATGGAAGGGGGATACCTTTCACAGTAAAATGTTTAATACTTATTTAACTAATACCCTTATTTGATGATATATACTTGATTTTTAGAATTACTTCATTATAAATCCATCAATGTTGAGCTTTAAACCAGCTTCCTGAGGGATCCATTGCACCCTGGAGCCTCTAGCTGATGCATAAACTAAAACTGCCACATTGAGTGCTTCCCTACTTAGAATGTTTAGAAAATAGCTCAAACCATCACTATAAAGACATGTTTTTATATTGTAGATTAAATAAAATAATTTAAAGGAAATAATTTCATAGTTAACATGAATATCTCCATGTGGCATGTTGTTCATTAATTTCTACAACAACCAGCACCTTTCCACCAATGTTATGTGCTACAACCTACCATCATACTAGAACATGTTGGATTCAAATAGATGAGAATAAAAGAAATTATTGTAATATTTTATATTTAGATCAATTTATTGAATATTATAAATAAAACACTAGATAAAAACCACCCATTCACATTCTATAAAGATGTGAATCAAAGTAACCTCCTTAGGATCAATACGACATTAATATTTTGATGAAAGGGAGATCTTAATTTATTACATTACCCTATAATTTCTCCCCATTATACTATAGGAATTACATAGTAATACAATCATTATTTTAGGAACATACCATCTGCAAAACTTCTGCCTTATATAATCCAACATATAATCTCATAATGTGGTCTATATTAAACATATATCATAAAATTCACCCAAACAAGATAGGCCTAAAATGAAACAATTGTCACCGTTGGAGAAGAATATGTTTTTTAAATGTCCATATAGTAATTATTATATAATTTTAGAAATTAAATTGTAGATGTAAAACACTATGTTGAGATAGATGATGGGTGGAAGTCAACATTCAATTTTTTTTGGTCCAACTAGTCATTTTTCAAAAATTTAATATTACTCATTCCAAATATACATTATGTGTAGATAATGAAATAAGTAAAGGAACTAATATGGTTCCTCGTAAGTTATAAGTAGTTAAGAATCCACAACTGATTATTTACATTGCTTCGTAATATTTTTAATTATGGAAGACAACCCAAAAAAAAACATTCAATGAATTCCAAAGATAACTTCATATACAAACCACACATGGTGCCTTACTTTCAATGAATTTTAATTAATCCAACATCAGAATGTTTTAATATTCTATAACTAGATAAGTGACATCTTCTCTTTGTTTTAGCATCCTGAATAAAGTAGAAAAAAATTCTCTTTAGAGAATTTATCACAACTTTAAGAATCCTACTCATCGAAATGATGGTTAACTAGAATATATGATATGTTTTTATCAATTAACACCAACCACCCATTGAAGGATAAAATGAGATTATCCTAGTTCCTTACATTCATATATATTCTATCATGAAAATTTATATTATAACATGACTTTTAGAGTGTGGGGAACACAAGTATTCAACTAGAAATGATTCTGGGAGAATCAATTACATCATTAAATTTGGGGGTATCCTTGTATATAATGTTTTTATGGATTTATTAACATCAATATTTAACACATTATCCTTACACACACTCAATAATTCATAATTATCTAAAATTTATTTGAAGTCTTTGATGGATGATTTCTTTCAACTCAGAAATATCATCATGTTATTTATGAATAACAGGTAAGAGATTCCAAGGATTCCATTACACACACTAAAATACCCCACAGATCATTACTACATATATTTTTCAATGGAATTAAAAAACATGTCTTTAGACAATGTGAATGGGTTTGAAGAGAGGGGATCCCCCTAACACAACACTATTTTTTATTTTTTAAAGGCTACAAATAGTTTAGATTCATGTGACTAATAATACTTATTTCTTATAAAATACACAATTTCCTGAAATTTAGATTCTTCTAAAATGATATGGTTTAATATGAATATTTAATACGTAATAAAGAATCTAAAATTATTGTTAATAAAAATAAATACAATAAATTATTTGTTAAGTCATTTAATTGTTAATAAATGAAGTATATTATTTTTAAAGTCATTATATTAAAAATTATTTATATTTCAAGTCATTGAATTTTTTTTAAAAAATTTATGCAAGTTTAAACCATTATGATGTCATAAAACTAACAATATAATGTTTTTTCTATAACAAAAATCAACTTTTTCCAAAAAACACCATAATATAAAAATCAAAAATATAATTTTAAAAATGCAGTTTATTCTATCAAAGTGAATTTCTAATATGGTTACAATAATATTTAAAATTTAATCTAAATTATTTGTTTTTTATTAAATACATTAAATATGTTTTATAAAAAATATACAATTAAACATATTTTGAGTTATATAATTTGAGATATCATTTTATGATATTATATTATTTATATTTAAATAATTTATTCATGATGAATATCACTAATAATATATTTTACTATTCGTAATGGTTATTTAGAATTGCAATGGTTAATTAATATTTTAAAGGGAAGTTACTATTCTAAAAGTCATATAATAATTATATTCTTTCTAAATTCATCTTATTTCTTAAATATCTCATTAAATTATATATAACCTATTTAAAATGTTCCAATCATATTTATATAGTTTTTTACAATTTTTTCTATGGGTGTGATAAATATTAGAGCCTATGACAAACAGAAATTTCAAAGTCTAGTTCTGTTAATTACATTTATTAAAAATCCCATGGTACTATTTTCAATTTTATTGTTTATATTAATCCTTCATTTGTAATTTTTAAAAGATATAAAATAATATTAGTATCTTTTTGGGTTTCCTTCAAATTATTTAGTATAATTATTTTATTTAATTGAATTAACATTTATTAAATATACAATTATTTAATAATTTTATAAAAAATAAATAGATACATATTATTGATTAATATCATTAAAAAAGAGAAAATAAATGAATTTAACATTTAAATATATAATTTTGGGAAGAAAATTTCATGACCCAATTAGGGTCAACATTCCATGTCACTCTAGCTGGCTAATAAAAAAGATTAAACTACATTATTAATTTTTATTTACAAGTGAAAATAACTGAGGGTATCAAATATAACTAGGTGGGAATTATTTCAACCTCTTAATATCATCATACAATATAAAAATATAACTAATAATTTGGGATGGTGTGTTCATACCTTAGGCTTCCATGTATAACAAGATAAAATAGTTTCAAATATAAATAGAAAAACACCAAAAAACCAAATTAAATATCCATATAACTATTTATAAAACATAAAATCATTAATATATAGAAAAAGATAAAATTAGGAACTAAAAAATAAATGAAAAAGCTGAAGTAGTTGATAATTAAAAGGTATAACATAAAATTAAATGTTTCTAAAATTCTAAATTTATTAAATCTTCACTACCCAAGATTACCCTAATACACCATGTCATGATCAACTCAATGATGGGATAGATAAAAGGAATCCAAAAAGAAAAGCCTCTCAAAAACCCAAGACTAAAACTGTAAAATCCATCATGTCTATCAACACCGAGTGATACTATTATAGTGTGAGGAAAACAATATTAGTAGGTTTCAACGGATAAAATATTTTCATAATTTTCTTTTATAAGAGATTCTATATTTTCAAGTGTAAAATACAGTACATGAAAGTAATGTTTTTTTTAAACAAATTACCATGACGTTAAAACTTTTTAAACCCACATAGTGATTTTTAAATTGACCTTTTTTATACAATAAAATTCATCAAAAATTTATCTATTTACTTAAAATAAAGTAATACAATCTATTTAATTCTTGAATGTTGTTAGTTTAACACATACACCCGTCTAATTTTTTTTTACAAATTAGTATTAATTATCAATATATAGAGAACCCCAAACTCAACATTTAAAGTAACAAGTGTAAAATAAGGGAAGTCATGATAAAAAAAGATATCTTTGAAACAAAAATAAAATATCAATAAGCAACAGAAAGAAGATAATAAGATTTAAACTTGAAAATTAACGAGGTAAAGTAAGGAAAATCATAACATGGTAGAGTAATAATTAGAAATGAAAGAAAAATAAAATAAAATTATAGTGACAGAAATATCATAGTTAAATTAAACTCTTGATGGGAAACTCCTTAGTTTTATTGAGATAATTCATGATTCACATAGTGAGAAGTAACAATTTCTAACATATTAGCATGTCTCCAATATATTTCACCTGATATACTCTTCTTATCCTAATAAGGTGTCACACCCATAAAAATGCCATATCATGTACAAGAGGAAAATACATTGAGTGGAATCATGAGTGACATATAAACCATATCTAAATATACCACCTTGATTAAATGTGCCTCATGAAACTAACTACTGTTCATGAGGAATCATTGATAATATCTTAATAACATATTATATTGTAATACATCACAATATCAAATCATTATCTATCATTAGTGTAGCCATATAAAAAACCCCAATTGTATTTACATGAACATAAAATAGTAGTCCCATTTAATATATAATATCCACAAGCTTATATAAAACATGATATCATGGGTCTCAAACCAAGGGTGTATCTTATATTATGAAAAATATTTACATTACAGACATTTAATATTCATTTTATATTGAAACCTGAATTTATCTTAATAATTTAAAGAAGATCTTAAAACATTAACACAACAATTAAGAACATGAAAGACATCATTAAGGAAAAAAAATTATTGAACATCATATTATAATTAAAACAAACCTACACCATTACTGTAGTATTTTAATATATATGAA
This sequence comes from Viscum album, assembly GCA_963277665.1. Classification (NCBI taxonomy): domain Eukaryota; kingdom Viridiplantae; phylum Streptophyta; class Magnoliopsida; order Santalales; family Viscaceae; genus Viscum; species Viscum album. Next base: position 2,143,720,598 of record OY728156.1, read on the forward strand.
AACTATGTAAAAGGATTCAAAATGAAACTTAAAAATCATTATATCCTATATATGTCCAAAAAATCATAATGAACATAATATTATATAAAATGAATAAATATAGTTAATACTAATTTAACATCAACCAACAAAATCATTAAATCAAAAAAAATATCATTTGTTTATGAAGAATAATTATTAAAAACTATTATAAATCAGCACACAATGTAAACATATATTTTTTCATGAAATAACCCCTCTAAAAACTCTCAATATCCATACATGATTTTTTTATGTGTTGGAATCCATAAAAAAACCTTTTATTTCATTCTGTGAAACCAATAAACTTTGATAAATAATTTATAGTATCATCTAGGATTACAGTCATATGAGTAATATAAAGGAAAATGTGTTTTGAAATTGTACTCATCATATGTTTTTTCAAGAAAAAATATCATATAGAAACACCAAAAAAGGTCTTGTTAATATTGTATAATACTTGTAAACAAGGAGATAAGAGGAAAAAAGACTCTATTCACACATCCTAGACATAATGAAACATTATATTAGAAAAAATATATCCAATGGTTCATCCAAAATGACCCCATGAAGAAAAGGACAAAAAGTAATAGAAGTAGAAAAGAGAGAAAAAAAGATAAAGAAGAAAAATAGTGATCTAACTGTGAAAAAATCACAACAAATTGATGAGGAGGTGTTCAAAATCCTTAGTAGGTAATGATAAGAAAATTAGTGCCTTATGTATTTTCCATTCCTTTTGTTTTTAAAATCACAAACACTTTTCCTTAAAGATTGTTTTCTTTATCTAAGGAAATTTTCATTATTAACCATTGTCTTGATTTTACACGTTTTTTCTTAATAATCCTTATCATAGCATAATCATATTGAATTAAGACTGAAATCTTTTATGTATAATAAAATTCTATACTGCGGAACCTTATAGTTAAATGGATACCGAGTCTCACTATATTTTGTCTCCGATTACATAATAATTTTGAATATGAGTTTCATAGAAATTAGATTTCGAGTTCTTAGATTTCTTGATTCTATTTTCTCATAAAATCAGACTCCGAGTTTTATAGAAATTAGATTCTGAGTTATCATATTTTCAAATTTCTATTTCTTAAAAAACTAGACTCTGAGTTCTCAGATTTTATGACTTCTAATTATTGTAGAATCAAAGTCCATTTTCTCATAAATCTGAACTCTCTTTCTATGTAAATTAAGAATTCGTTTCTATCCCAAACCCGTCTCTGAATTTGTATTTTACAAGACTTCATTTTTATATATATTCAGACTCCATTTCAAACTATATTTACAATATGATTATTTATAATTGTTAATGTTACATATTTTCTTTGTGATATATTTCAAAATTTATCAGATCATTGTATGATTATGTTTCTCAAGCATACTATTTTTTTTATATGTTATTATTTCTTATACAAGATAATATTTCCCTTGTTTTATTAGAAGAAATAATGTCTCACAATCTGTTATAGCATAACCATTTCTTAAATGCCACATGTACATGTCCCTATGATATTTAAGAAATAATATGACCGTTGGAGGAGGGAGAAGACCATTGGAAAATTTTCTTCTAAATATCCCCACCATTTAAATAGTTTTACACATGTTGAGATGTACTTGATGTGCTGATACTCTACATGAGATTTTCTCAAACCAGCTTCGTGAGAATTCTTTGAACAACTTGTTCAAGGTGAAGAACAACATGTTAGACACTCTTAGTTCAGATCTGATTATTTCTACGCACATTAGAGAGATTCTAGAGATAGTAAGATAGAGGTACTGATCACCTTAGAGATCAAGGGATTGTGGAGATAATAAGAATGATTCTGACTGGTGTATCTAGGTCTTACTGTAGTATGGGTAAGACAGACATTCATGAAATTTTAAATCAAGGGACCTTTATCCGTTGTTGTTTGATACAATTCTCTTAGGGGTAAAATATTAATTGTTACTTGTTAATTTTATAAGTATGTTATATTTATTAAAATTAGAAAGTATAACTTTATTATAATTTCTTATATTTATACTTACTCTTATATATTTGATTTTATACACTTTAATGTAGAATATTTCTTTAAGTTAAAATTGCTTAAGTTTCTTTAAAATAATCTTTTTTAAGTTTAGGTTCTTTATAATAGGACATAGGTCCTTAGAATTATCCTGTTGTTAAAGAACCATATAGGGTTTGTAAATTCACCTTGATTAACATTGTTAAAAATGTATTTTCTTAAGGTTAAAAATGAATGGTTTTAAAACTACAATTCACCCCCTCTTGTAATTGATCAATCTACATCTACATTTTGATCATACAATTGGTATTAGAGAAGGTATCATAAATACTTATTCTTACTTATAAGTTTTCTTGATATATTTTCTTAGTTATCTATACTTTATAAAGTATTTAAAAAATATTTTCCTTGTTTATAAACTTTTATTGCTAATCATTTTGTGGAAAAAGATATTTTTGTGTATTCTCGTAGAATGAATGAAATGAATTTTGGTTCTACAGAAAATTTAAATCCTACCAGACCTACATTATTTGATGGAAATGACTATGAATATAGGACTGATAGGATGACTACATTTATTATCAACACTTGTGTTGACAAATTTTTTATCCTAACTACTAAATAAAATATTCCTAACAAAGAAATTAGGCAATTCACAAATCAGGAAAAACAAGAAAATCAACTAAACTACAAGGTACACAATACTATTTTATGTTCCATGACCAGGAATATATATAGCCAAATTTCATCTTATGAAGCTTACAAATGTATCTAGAATAAACATGAATTTACACACTTTGGAACTTCAAAAGTGATAAAAAATAAGAAGAGTTATGCTTAGAGATGAATGTCATGGTTTTATGTTTCCCTATGGAGAACCTGTATGAAAAGTTCAAAAAAATTTATGACTATCGTTAAGAGTCTTTAGTATATATGTGAGAAAGTACTTGATGATGATATTCTTTTATATAATATAATATATATTATTCCCAATTAGATGGAATCAAAAATAAAAACTATTGTTTAGAATTATAAAGTTTCAAGCCTCACTATTGATGAGTTATTTAGGAATCTTCTACAACATGAAACTAGAATGAAGAGAGATGAATAAATGAATAAGAAAAATAATGGAAATGGAAGTGTTTCTTTCACTACTGTATCTAATCATGTGAATGTCAAGATTTATCAAATAGTTATGAGATCAAATGCCATGAAAGCTACTATTATATAAGAATCAAGTGATAGTGATCATTTAGATATTGAACTTTCCAATATTTCTCGAATAATGAAAATGATTGTGGGAAAGAAAGATTTACAATATAGATAAAAGAAGAAAGAAATAAAGGATATGAAATATTCATATGTCCCTTGTTAGGAATGAAAAAGGGTAGGTCATATTAGACCAGTCTATACTATGCACAAATTGAAAGAAGGAAAGGATACATATTCAGAAAGAAACAATAAGATGTAATACAATTCTAAGTATAAGAATGTTTTTAAAGATAATGACACCTACAGTGCTAGTTGTGGTAATTATTATTATAAATATTCTTATATTAAATACACTAGACCAAATAACATTGGTCTTATATCTAGAATTCCTATCAAGAATCAATGTCCCAAGGCTAAGGTTAATACTACTAAATTCTTAAATACCATTTATTTAAATGAAATTTTTTCTAATGAATAATATTATGAATCTTCAGATAAAGAATCTTCCTCAGAATAAGATAATACATTTCCTTTATTTTATTATGTATCTAGGTTTTCCAAGTTACTTGAGATTAAAAATACTAAGATCAATAGTAAACATGATAAATAAAATTCTAATATATATACTTTAAGAAGAGAAGTATCAGATCTTTCAAATTATCTTGATATGAAAATTATTAATTTTGAAAATGTTTCCAAAAATATTAAGAAAGTTAATTATGAGAAAGAGAACATTTCTATGGATATTGAAAATATTATTTCTATGAAAAATGTTTTAGAGACAAACTCAAATGGTGTGACTAATGACTATGAGTATATGAATTTAGCCATCAGAACAAAATCTAAAATATTCTCCTTAAAGAATTTTTTTATAAAATTTACTTCTAAAAGGAAGGAAATTCATAAAATATATTCAAAACTTCGTCCACTTAGGAATAGTTTAGTATTTGGTTGTTCTCATTAAAAACCAAATTTTAGTCACAACTATTTTCTTCCCCATTGTGAATATTTTTTCACAATGTGCATTGGGATAAAAATTGTTCTTTAATGAAATCCAATCCTTTGGATTGTATGAAGATTACTTTTCAAGGAAAATGTGGATAATTGAGACTTTACGTTCTAACATTTCCGAATATAAACAATTTTGGATTCTGAAAGTCTATTTAATTTATTTTCACAGAAATAAAGGAAGTACCGACAACAATACATGGTACATGGATAGTGGATGTTCCAGACACAAGACTGGTAATAAAAATTATTTCAAAATATTATCATGATGAAAGGTGAAAAAGTAACTTTCATAGATAATGATGAAGGGTAAATAAATGGTATATGTAATTTTGTACTTCATGGAAAAGATTTAATTTAAATTTTTTTAATTTTTAAAGGTAAAAAGAACAACCTTATATGTATAATTCAATTACGTGATGAAAGTTACCATGTGAATTTTAGGAATGATAAATTCTTATTACACAATTCCAAGTAAGAATTTATTCTCTCTTCCCATAGTCATGGAAATATTTATACACATAACATAGATGAAATTAGAAGACAAGAACTACCATGAATTTGTGTAATATAAGATCAATCTTGGTTATGGCATAAAATACAAGGAAACTGTAACCTTAGGATCTTATGAGAAGTCTCAAAGAAAAGACCTTTTAAGGATATACCCAAGCTTATATTTGATTATTCAAAAGTGTGTGATCCTTGTCAATATGTAAATAAACATAAGTTAATATTTAAATCATTTAGTGAAGTATCAACATTTTATGCATTATAGATAGGGCATATGGATTTTGTTGGTCTAATAAAAACTGAAAATATTCAAGGCAAATACTATTTATTTGTTTTAGTTGATGATTACACTAGATTTACATGGGTCTATTTTCTAGAAAAGAAATATGAATCCTTTTATTATTCTAAGTCTCTTTCATCCAATGTTAAAAATGAAAAAAACCATCCATTTATATCTATTCCTAGTGATAATGGGGGAGAATTTAAAAATTCAGATTTTAAAACTTTTTGTAGTAAGAAAGGAATTACTCATAACTTCTCATCTGTCTGAAATCTTCAAGAAAATGGTGTTGTTGAAAAAACAAATTGAATTATTCAAGAGATAAATTGAACCACGTTGAGTGAATATTCTATTTCTAAACAATTTTGTGATGAAGCTGTGAGTACTTCTTACCATACTATAAATTGAGTTTTAAAAAGGCATTTTACTAATAACACACCTTATGAGTTATGAACTAGTGGAAAACCTATAGTTTTTACATCGAAGTATTTAGATGAACAATATTCATCTTTAATACTAAATATTACTTACATAAATACACACCCAAATTAGATAAATAAATTTTATTAGGGTATTCCACTACTTCAAAGGCTTATAGAGTTTTTAACAAAAATTCTTGTACTATTGAAGAAACATTACCTGTTAAATTTGGTGAAACTAATCCTTTTGTTGTTAAATTACCCAAACCTACATCTTCAAATGTTTTTTCAAAAAATGATTATCAATATTTGATGTATGATTATTCAAATAAGAAAAATACTCAAGAAAACATTTCTAAAGTATTTACCACATAATATTTTTTTATTATGTAGATGAACAGGTTTTACAAAACCCAAATTAGTGGTTTCTTAAGTATCATCCAAGTGATTTTATCATTGGTGATGTAAATAAACCTTTCAATACTAGACGTTCTCTTAGAGATGAAGCAGAACATCAATAATTTCTTTCCTAATTAGAACCTAAAATCACTCATGATGATTTAAGCGATATTGATTGGAATAAAGCTATGCGAGACGAACTAAACTAATTCTAAAGGAACAAAGTTTGGAACTTGGTTTAAATACCTAAAGAAAAATATGTAATTAGATTAATGTGGATTTTCAGAAATAAATGTGATGAAAATGAAATCATAGTAAGAAATAAAGAAATATTAGTTACTAAATTATATAATCAAATATAAGGAATAGAATATAAATAAACCTATTGCTTCATTAGCTATACTTGAATCTATTCTTATTTAATATCCTTTGCAACATTTTTTAAATTATAACTTATTCAAATTGGTGTGAAGTGTTCTTTCATTAACATATATGTTAAATGGGAAGTTTATCTTAACAACCTCATGGTTTTGAAAACCCAAAACATCCTAACCATGTTTACAAAATTACTAATGCCTTATATGGACTTAAACAAGCCTCTAAAGCTACTATATTTTTGTTAAAAACAATTAAGTTAAAGGTAACTACTAATCCAATGATTTGTATAATGAAAGATAAAAAATATTTTTATTGTTCAAATTTATGTTGATGGCATTATATTCGAATCAAATAAGAAATACTTAATTTCTTCATTTCATAATCTCATGATATCAGAGTTTGAAATGAGCATGAATGGCGAGTTAACATTTTCCATGGTTTTCGAATTTCTGAAAAACTAAAAGGAACTTTTAATCCAGTACAAGTATATTATAGATTTCCTTATGAAGTATGGATATGAGAACACTAAAAGAATATGTATTCCAATCAGTGCCTCAAACACTCTTGATCTCGATGAATCTAGGTAACCAGTAGATCAAAAATCTTTAAGAGGCATGATTGGATGTTTATTATACATAAAATCTAGTTATCCAGACTATATGATTTCAGTATTCTTATGTGTAATATATCAATCTAATCCAAAACAATCTCATTTGAACGTAGGGAAAATGATTTTTTTCTATATAAATGGAAGCATAGATTTAAGGGTTTTCAATTATTCTAAAAATTAATTTGTATTAAATTTTTTTTCTCATATTAACTTTGGTCGTTGTAGAATAGATCGAAAAGGTACATATGGAAATTTTCTTTTATTAGGACATTCATTAGATTCTTGGTTAGGCAAAAACAATACTCAATAGAACTTTCCACTAATAAAGCTGAATATGTAGCAGATAGATGTTTTTGTGCTCAAGTGTTGTGGATGCGACACACACTCAAAGACTATGGCATGAGTTTTACCAAACAAAAGATAATGTTTGATAATAATAACGCAATTTCCCTACAAAAAAACCCAGCCCATCACTCCTATGAAAAGCACATAGATATTAGGCAACACTTTCTTAGGGATCACACACTTAAAGGAGGTATCATTATTCAATTTATCAGAATGCAAGATCAACATGTTGAAATATTTATAAAATTTTTACCCTCCTTTAGATTCTAATAAATTAAAAAAATTATGAATGGAAAAAACAAGGTAATTATCTATAAGACCCCAGCCTTAAAAATTACTTAATATTGAATTAAATGAATAATTCACATTGAGGATCTTTTCAGGTTTAGAGTTTTAGAGAATTGGATCATAAATCGTGAATTACATTCCACATTTAAACAAAGTGGTTACAAAAAAGATAGTACTCATTTTTCCCCATCAACGGAAACATATTTAAAATAAAACATGGATTCTTTCTTGACACTTCCTTGACACTATCATCATATCATGTACCTTTCCCTTGACCTGTGAAAAACATTTCAAAAACATGGGATGAGCATAAAAATCTCAGTAAGGGATTTAAAAATATGGAAAGGAAACATGAGTACATGTATACATAATAATGAAATAATACTTTACCCATAAAACATAAGCACTTTAACATACCCCATAAAATCATGAATAAATCATATAAATCATAAGACATAAAGGTAACTTGAGGCATTCATAACATTCTTACGTATGGAGTAACCCTCTTGGTTATGTTTGGAATACCCATCACAGTATATTCCCTAAATCTCTTCGGATAAACCTTAACGTTTAACCCCTTCACGTTACCCAATGAATTGGAGAGCTATATTGGGCTCACCCGCCCGTAGTTTTTCATGGAACCACCCGTCTTCATAATAATGCACAATAACCAAAACATAATCGTATCACATAAAACATTCATAAAGGAAACATAACATTTCCACTTTTCAATCACAAGATATCAATCGAAGACTTTGATATAAAAACATTACGAAAACCATTTTCAATACCAAAATAAAAGAAAATTAAAACATGGTATTTATTTTTCTTTAAAAAAAGGTATGGCTTGTAGAGGAAGCCGAAACTCAAATAATGGTCACGGCGGCAGAGAAGTCGTTGTCACCGCATACGTACGACAAAAACATTCCCTTTTTTCGTTTAGTAAAACCCTTCGTATAAAGAAGATTCCTTTTGGATAAACATAAAAGTGAAAGGGGTTTATAAACCGTATAAAAGAAGGTTGTGTATAAAACAAAATATGCCTCAATGAATGGAGATTAAGACGAAGTCCCTTATAAAGACGGTATCCTTGGATTAAGGATAAATCAATTATATAATTATGTGTGACAAACTAATACACCAAATATAACTGGATATTAAATGTAAAACAATCAGAGGTTATTCACACATATTCATAGAACGACATATTCAAGGAGTACAAGCTTATCCCAAAGAATCAAAATTGGGGTAAGAAGTTCCCTTGCAAAAATTTGACAGCCTAACGGCGTCACTACAAAATTCAGAAAATGAGTTGATAAGAGATAAAAAGGGTATCTAATCACTTGGAAATAAAATTTAAATCAATAAGGATATATAAGAATATATCCAAACATAATATTATGTGAATTAAAAGACATAACAATAGAAGTCTTTTAAAAAAAGAGGTGGGTGAAAGGTTCCCATACCAACATGGGTATCTTTAGAAACATACACCCCGTGAAAGAAGGACAATACAACATTGATGTAAATACTCATAAATGAAAGTATATTACACAATGAGTAAAATAATGGGCAGTACATACACCACTCAAAGGAAATTATGGCAAATGTAGCATAAATCTCACGGGAATAAAAGTGAGATGAAATATCCCTTACGAAAACTCGGCAGCCTAACGACGCCACTTAAAACATACAAAAATGGATTGATGAGATCAAATAGGGTCTCTCATCATATTAATATAAAGGTTACAACAAGAGGAATATAAAATAACATCCCCCAACATAACAAATATGAGCTTAATATATGTGACATAAAGGAGAGTACTTAAAAAGAAAGAAAGAGGTTAGATCTCTTACAAAAATTCGGCAGCCTAACGGCGCCACTCAAAACTTCCAAAATGCATTGATGAGAAAGAATAGGGTCTCTCATCATATGAAAATAAAAATTACTATAAGATTAATATAAAAGAACCTCCCAATCACAATAAATATGAGCTTAAATGGAATGACATAAAAGAGTGTACTTAAAAAGAAAGAGAGGAGTAGGATCCCTTACCTCATGTCTGACTTGTCTTGTTCGTTTCTTTATATTCCTGAATAATAAACTTTTGTCAATTTATAATTGCCTATGAAACTACTTTAAAGATTATTATTCAGTTTATATCACATATTATAATGTTATAATAATTGTTTAATAATGTTAGTTCACATCAGACGTTTTTGCCGATGTTTGGTACATGAGTCAAAAATGAACTTGTTTGAAAAATGATTGTCCATGTAGTTATAAGTAAATAATTTCCAGAATAGTATTAATGATTAAAATATCTTATATATCCAGTAAATATTCATTTTAAACTATTCTATATCATTTGGAGATAAAAAAACGAAAAGCACCGTTCATGGAGACGGTAGGCCGTACGTACTCATGAACGCTACTTTCGTTTTTTTGTCATATTAATGGAATTAAAAATAAATGATATATATATATATATATTAATTACAGTATAATATATATGATATATAGGTAATTTTTTTCATTAATTTAATTCTTTATACATTCCATGTATTTCATGTACGAGTCACATCACTTGAGGGGGCGGTAGTCCACACTTCCTCATATGAAATTATCGCATTTGCACAACATGAAAATAATAAAGGTATGTTTTAAATATAAAATACAGAAGCATATAGTAAACATAAATACCATATATATCATATATAAAATATAGTGACATCATAATGGCCACCTTTAAAGGTGTTAAAAGAATATTGAACAATCGTCGTTTCGTGAGGCAGAAAATCGCCAACCACAGAAACGGTATGTTCTTTGACCATTAGATGAAGGTGTGTGTAAGTGTAGCTCGAATCCTTCACATAAAAAAAATCCTAGTATATTTAAGATACTTGTGAGGTTACAAAAGATGATAATAAAAAGATTTTAGGTAGTTGGAGAAACAAAATAAAACAAAAGAACACAAGAGGAAACACTACCTTTAAAACGGGTAACTCTCTTTGATTTAAGATCAACGGCTTACATGAAAAGGATTATGCCCAAAGTGAGGATTCAATAATGAATAGAGGGATGTGGAAAGATGAAATGGGCAGGTTTTGGATGAGCCAAAGGCTTGAGAGGTGTGTGTAATGTGGTAGAGGTGGGGGGCTTTTATAAGAGGAGAGGAGGGGCACTCTTGGAAAGTAAAGAAATGTTACTTTATTTTAAAATGAGTTTCAGATTTAAAAGGTCCCACATTGATACAATTGGAGGATAAGGTGATAAGGGTTATAAATATACCCATCCAATAGGTTTTTGACAAGTGTAGGTCTTAGAGTTTACATTATCCTTTCATTTTATTTAAATCATTAAATAATGAGGTAATCGCTGCATCATCATGATGTCATAACTAATTTAATTTATATAATGTCTAAAAATTATAACAAAAATACTATGATGTAGGAAATAGTTTTATCTTTCCAATGACTATTTATAGTAAAATATCTGACTTGCATAACCCCATTTAAAAATTGATTTAGTGAAACAGCTCATGTTTGTGTCATTTTAATTTTAACAGTAAATAAAAAGATATTAATGTCATTTTCCAACCAAAGTGGCTCCATGGGGTCCCCAAGTTGACCCATAGTTTTTATTGGTCGGACATGTCACATCCAATAAGTGTAGGACATGTTTATAGGTATTTTCATTTTATTATAACATTATTTTTACCTTTAATTATACTAATTACCTCTAATCGCGATTAAAAACTTAAAAGTTACTATTCACCAAAAAAATTATTTTAATATCATTGAACAACATTTTAATTATTAATGAAAACCATGTATTTTGTATTTTTTTAAAATCAAATCACAGATGTGGCAAAGTTTAATTTAAACGAAAAATCAGTTTCTTTAACTACCACTTAGTGGTTTCACTATTCATCAAAAATTGATGTTTTTCAGAAAAATACCAAAACTTCACCCTGAGCTATATTTGATATTATGAATTCAAAAATGATGTCTATTTTACAAAATTCAAATCATATAAGTTACATTAATTAATTTAATAATTAATTCCCGCTGTCATGACAAATAACGTGTTTTTATTAAACAATAAGTATCAAAAGATTGACACTAGTTTAAGTCCAATTTCAAAGTGAAATTAATTCCAACGACCACTATTGGATTAAATGGTAAAAATATATTCTAATTTTACTTTAAAAAAATTCAAAAGATCATCTAATCATATTAATAAATTAGATTAAAAAGAGGTTTTGAATTAAAATACATCATTTTTTACTATTCATTAAAAAATGAACTTTATCGGAAAGATACCAAAAATTTACACAAAGTATATTTTGATGTCCCAATTTTAAATAAGAATTTTATTTTTTCAAATATAACACATAAAATTGTCAAAAAGTGGATTTAAAAGAGGTTCCCCATCGAAAGGCGGTTAATCGACCTTTTAAAGAATATTAGAATGTTTACGCTTAAAATTAGATTCATTCACATTTTTAATCCTCTAAAATTTATTTTAAAGAGTAAAAATATTTGACAAACATATATAATCATTTTGTAGTTAGTTCTGTTCATTCCCGCCATTACAATGGCTAGGCGTTAACTACCATTTAAAATAATATTATTTTATTATTAGAGTGCAACGAAAGATTTCCAAGAAACTCGTTGTTGCGTATTGGGTGTGCCATCAAGCATAGCCTCCCCTTTAAAGTAATATTGATATTTTATTCAAAAATATGGATAAATATAAAAATTTCATATTCTTTATTTACCTGGGGTGTTACATTATTCCCCCTTTTGGGAATTGTGTCCTCTCAATTTTAAAATTGGGCGTGGAAACATCCTTGAATGTCCCACATCGGAACAAGAGCCGGTAAAACAGTCACTTTAAAATAAAGAAAGATAAGTACAGAGGTCACCCGTGTTAACCCATACTAGGATTCCATATAGGAAAACATGGACATTGAGGAGAAAACATAGGGTCATGTTCTGATGGAGAGTGATAAAAAACATTTTTAGGAGAAAGATAACCTCAAGAAAATCACAAAATTGTGATGGGTCAAACGATATTCGATTCCCCAGTAGGAAAAGTTAATAGAAAACATTTTTGTTTTAAGTTTCTTTTTATTAAGGAATTTATTCATAAGGAAACATAATCACTTATCATGTTGACTTTCAACTTTTATTAGATTTCTTACACAAACTCGTATTTTCTCCAAAAGATGAGTATTTAGGAAGACTTGTTCACATTAAGAGTACTATAATCAACTTCTTGAGAATCGCATAATCCACAAAAGAGAAATATATACTTCTCATGTATTTAAACTTTAACCAAAACCAAAACTAAAAAGGTTAGTACAAGATCAGATAATCCAGAAAAGGATAACCCTTTATAAAAATAAAATATATTCTTAATCTCCAAAATTTGTCCAACAAAACCCAAAGTTCAACGAGGACCATTTGATAAACAAATTTTCCATAAAATTTTTCAAAGTAAACCAAACTATGATTGAAACCCAAATATTTGAAGGATTTAGTCACATAGTCTTCCAAGTTAAATTGTAACATTTATCTCCAAACAACATCAGTTGCTCTTAAAGTCTCATATTGAAAAGTAATTAACCTAATCACATATCCTCCATGATAGGTTAATAAATTTACATAGATAACTTAAAATAAACTTACTATTAATTCATAAAATCATCTAACTAAAAAGAATCAGTCAAACTAACCAGGGACTTCACGTAGTCCAGTGGTAGGTGATAAATACCAGTTGCACTTTGGTTGTGGGTTCGATTCTCGTAGCTTTGTCCGACACGATGGGTTGTCACAGGGTCTGCGTGTTGTCCTTTTTATAAAACTCCAAAAATAATGCTAACATGTTTTAATCTCAATAGTTTCCTTATACCTCTCATTTTCATCCATATTCATTACGATCTCAACATCTTAATTCTTGAAGTCTTATTTCACCACCATAAGATAAAATAAAAAGATTCCCAAAATGAATAACATCTTACCTTGATCATGGAATCCACTCAGTTTCATCATCATCATGATCACGTAGGTAGAAGTCCCATGCATTACAACAATGATTTATAGATCCTTCAATATCATTTTCTTACTCCATCCAAATACACCTTGTACAACATGGGCCATATGGGTGTTCACAGAAAAACAGTTTTGGAAAATAATCATGTATGACATATAATTCCAAAACATCTGATAAAACATGATTTCTATAAAATATTCAGACAACATTTGAGTGGAAACTTTCTATTATAGGTCCTTTTAAAATACTATAAGTATGTGCTGAGAGACTATATTTTAAAAGAAAATATAAATAGGTTGTGCAAGGGTCTCCTTCCCTAGCACCACTTTCAAAATCATAATATGCTTCCAATTCTTGTGATAAGGTAAAATATTTGAAAATACCTTGATAATATTTACCTTTCTTGAAATTATGAGAATATTGTGAAAATAGTATTTATCTAAATACAACCCAAGATCCACGATGATAACGAGGTATAGTGGAGGTGTTTGATATCTCAAATAGCTGCTTGCAAGTGAGTTGTATGCTAGAAAAAGTTTCACAATCATCCGAATATGACTTTTCAATAATTATTGCAATCATGTCATCAGGAAGAGATAGGAATGTCGTTTGAGATCCTTCTCCTTCCATTCGTAACCGACTTTACTTGACCTGAAAAAAGTTATAAAACAAGGATTTAACTGAAATAATAGATATAAGGACTAATCATGTGTCTAACAAAAAATCCTAATCCCTAATGTTTTCTAAAACTACCTCTGATACCAACTATAAGGCCCCAGCCTTAAAGCTTACTTAATATTGAATTAAATGAATAATTCACATTGTGTATATTTTCAGGTTTAGAGTTTTAGAGAATTAGATCATGAATCGTGAATTGCATTCCACATTTAAACAAAGTGGTTACATAAAAGATAGGACTCGTTTTTCCCCATCAATGGAAGCATATTTAAAATAAAACATGGATTCTTTTTTGACACTTCCTTAACACTATCATCATTTCATGTACCTTTCCCTTGACCTGTGAAAAACATTTCAAAAACTTGGGATGAGCATAAAAATCTCAGTAAGGGATGTAAAAATATGGAAAGGAAACATGAGTACATGTATACATAAGAATGAAATCATAATTTACCCATAAAAAATAAGAACATTAACATACCCCATAAAATCATGAATAAATCATAGAAATCATAATACATAAAGATAACTTAAGGCATTCATAACATTCTTACGTAGGGAGTAACCCTCTAGGTTACATTTGGAATACCCATCACAGTATATTCCCTAAATATCTTTGAAAAAACCTTAACGTTTAACCCCTTCACGTTACGCAATGCATTGGAGAGCTATATCGGGCTCACCCATCCTTAGTTTTTCACGGAACCACCCGTCTTCATAATAATGCCCAAGAACCATAACATAATCGTATCACATAGAACATAAATAAAGGAAACATAACATTTCCACTTTTCAATGACAAGATATCAATACAACACATTGATATAAAAACATTATGAAAGCCATTTTCAATACCAAAATAAATGAAATTTAGAACATTGTATTTATTTTTCTTTAAAAAAATGTATGGCTTGTAGAGGAAGCTGAAACTCAAATAATGGTCACGGTGGCAGAGAAGTCATTGTCACTGCATACGTACAACAAAAACATTACCTTTTGTCATTTAGTAAAACACTTCATATAAAAAATATTCCTTTTGGATAAATGTAAAAGTCAAATGGGTTTATACACCGTATAAAATAAGGTTGTGTATAAAACAAAATATGCCTCAATGAATGGAGATCGAGACGAAGTCCCTTACAAAGATGGTATCCTTGGATTAAGGATAAATCAATTACATAATTATGTGTGAAAAACTAATACACAAAATATATGTGGATATTAAGTGTAAAAAATTAATAGGTTATTCACACATATTCATAGAACGACATATTCAAGGAGTACAAGCTTATCCCAAAGAATCAAAATTGGGTTAAGAAGTTCCATTGCAAAAATTTGACAGCCTAACGACGTCACTAAAAAATTCAGAAAATGAGTTGATGAGAGATAAAAAGGGTATCTCATCACTTGGACATAAAATTTAAATCAATAAGGATATATAAGAACAAATCCAAACATAATATTATGTGAATTAAAAGACATAACAAAATAAGTCTTTTAAAAAAAGAGGTGGGTGAAAGGTTCCCTTACCGACATGGGTATCTTTCGAAACATACACCCCATGAAAGAAGGACAATACAAAATTGATGTAAATACTCATAAATGAAACTATATTACACAATTAGTAAAATAATGGGCAGTACATACACCAATCAATGGAAATTGTGGCAAATGTAGCATAAATCTCACGGGAATAAAATTGAGATGAAATATCCCTTACAAAAACTCAGCAGCATAACGGCGCCACTTAAAACATACAAAAATGGATTGATGAGATAAAATAGTGTCTCTCATCATATTAACATAAAGTTTACAGCAAGAGGAATATAAAATAACATCTCCCAACATAACAAAGAGGATCTTAAAAGATTTGACATAAAGGAGAGTACTTAAAAAGAAAGAGAGAGGTTAGATCTCTTACGAAAATTCGGCAGCCTAACGGTGCCACTCAAAACATCCAAATTGGACTGATGAGATAGAATAGGGTCTCTCATAATATGAACATAAAAATTACAGTTAGAGTAATATAAAAGAACATCCCAATCACAAGAAATATGAGATTAAAAGTAATGACATAAAAGAGTGTACTTAAAAAGAAAGAGAGGAGTAGGATCCCTTACCTCAAGTCCGACTTGTCTTGTTCGTTTCTTTATATTCCTGAATAATAAACTTTTTTAAATTTATAATTTCCTAAGGAACTCCTTTAAAGATTATTATTCAGTTCATATCACATATTATAATGTTATAATAATTGTTTAATAATGTTAGTTCATATGAGACGTTTTTGCCGATGTTTGGTACATGAGTAAAAAATGAACTTGTTTGAAAAATGATTTCCCATGTAGTTATAAGTAAATAATTTCCAGGAATAGTATTAATGATTAAAATATAATATATATCCAGTACATATTCATTTTATATTATTCCATATCATTTGGAGATAAAAAACGAAAAGCACCGTTCATGGAGAGGGTAGGTCGTACGTACGTATGAACACTACTTTCATTTTTTTGTCATATTAATGGAATTAATAATAAAGGATATATATATATATATTATAATTATAGTATAATATATATGTTATATTGGTAACATTTGTTCATTAATTTCATTCTTTATACATTCCATGTATTGCATGTACGAGTCACATCACTTGAGGGGGCGGTAGTCCACACTTCCTCGTATGAAATTATCGCATTTGCACAACATGAAAAGAATAAAGGTATGTTTTAAATATAAAATACAGAAGCATATATTAAAAATAAATCCCATATATATCATATATAAAATACAGTGACATCATAATGGCCACCTTTAAAGGTGTTAAAAGAATATTGAAAAATCATCGTTTCGTGAGACATAAAATCGCCAACCACAGAAACAGTATGTTCTTTAACCATTAGACAAAGGTGTGTGTAAGTGTAGCTCAAATATTTCACATACAAACATCCTAGTATATTGAAGATACTGGTGTGGTTTCAAAATAAGACAATAAAAATATTTTAGGAGGTTGGAGAAACAAAATAAAACAAAAGAACACACGAGAAAACACTACATTTAAAACAGGTAACTCTCTTTGATTTAAGCTCAAAGGCTTCCTTGGAAAGGATTCTGCCCAAAGTGAGGCTTCAATGATGAATAGAGGGATGTGGAAAGATTAATTGGGTAGGGTTTGGCCGAGCCAAAGGCTTGAGTGGTGTGTGTAAGGTGGTAGAGGTGGGGGCCTTTTATAAGAGGAGAGGAGGGGCACTCTTGGAAACTAAAGAAATGTTACTTTATTTTAAAATGGGTTTCAGATTTAAAAGGTCCCACATTGATATAATTAGAGTATAAGGTGATAAGTGTTCGAAATATACGCATCCAATAGGTTTTTGACAAGTGTAGGTCTTAGATTTACATTGTCTTTTCATTTTATTTAAATCGTTAAATAATGAGGTAATCGCTGCATCATCATGATGTCATAAATAATTTAATTAATTTAATGTCAAAAAATTATAAAAAACTACTAGGATGTAGGAAATAGTTTTATCTTTCCAATGACTATTTATAGTCAAAAATATGACTTGTATAACCCCATTTAAAAATTGTTTTAGTAAAACAACTCATGTTTGTGTCATTTAAATTTTAACATTAAATAAAAAGATATTAATGTCATTTTCCTACCAAAGTGGCTCCATAGGGTCCCCAAGTTGACCCATGGCTTGTATTTTTTGGCCGTGACACATCCAATAAGGGTAGGACATGTGTCTAGGTATTTTCATTTTATTATAACATTATTTTTACCTTAAATTACACTAATTACCTCTAATTGCGATTAAAAACATAAAAGTTACTATTCACCAAAAAAATTATTTTAATCTCATTGAAAAAATTTTTACTTATTAATGACAACCATGTATGTAGGATTTTTGAAAATCAAATCACAGAAGTGGCAAAGTTTCAATTAAACGAAAAATCAGTTTCATTAACTACCACTTAGTGGTTTCACTATTCATCAAAAATTGAAGTTTTTCAGAAAAATACCAAAACATCACCCTAAGCTATATTTGATATTCTGAATTAAAAAATGATGTCTATTTTACAAAATTCAAATCATATAAGTTACATTAATTAATTTAATAATTAATTTCCGTTGTCATGACAAATAACGTGTTTTTGTGAAACAATAAGTATCAAAAGATTGACACTAGTTTAAGTCCAATTTCAAAGTGAAATTAATTCCAACGAACACTATTGGATTAAATGGTAAAAATATATTCTAATTTTACTTTAAAAACAATTCAAAAGATAATCAAATCATATAAATAAATTAGATTAAAAAGAGGTTTTGAATTAAAATACATCATTTTTCACTATTCATTAAAAAATGAACTTTATCGAAAAGATACCAAAAATTTACACAAACTATATTTTGATGTCCCGATTATGAATAATAATTTTATTGTTTCAAATATAACACATAAAATTGTCAAAAAGTGTATTTAAATGAGGTTCACCATCAAAAGGCGGTTAATCGACCTTTTAAAGAATATTAGAATGTTTACGCTTAAAATTGGATTAATTCACATTTTTAATCCTCTGACATCTATTGTAAAGAGTAAAAATATTTTACAAACATATATAATCATTTTGTAGTTAGTTCTGTTCATTCCCGCCATTACAACGGCTAGGCGTTAACTACCATTTAAAATAATATTATTTTATTATTAGAGTGCAACGTAAGATTCCCAAGAAACTCGTTGTTGCGTATTGGGTACGCCATCAAGCATAGCGTCCTATTTAAAGTAATATTAATATTTTATTCACAAATATGGATAAATATAAAAATTTCATATTCTTTATATACCTGGGGTGTTACATTATCCATATTAACTTTTTGTTGCAACCATATCCTAACATTAGGTTACTCCTTTTCACAGGGGCAGTGCACATGATTACTCTTGAATATTTTTTTAATAAAATTTCGAAATCTAAAAATATTATTTTGTTAATAAAATTTTTGGAACCTAAAATTTTTTATTCCCCTAAAAAAAATTATAACTAGAAATTTTATCTTTTTGAAACCAGATTTTTTTAGGTTTCAGAATCTAACATTTTCCTCTTTTGAAAATTAAAATTTTAAATTTCTTATTAAAACTAAGAAGAAACTTATCAATACTATAATATCCTTACGAGTAATCTAAAAGATATGATTCCTTACTTATATCATTATAATTTCAATTCTTTGTTTGTTGGTCAGTATTTTAGGAAAACATATCAGATTTACATTCCTTAAATCTAATTTTACCTCAAACCCACAAAAGATATGAACCTACAAATCATTCTCCATCATTGATATCAGCCATAAAATAAGATCATGAAAATCTCAACTATTAGATTATTTCAAGAATCTGAACTATCACCATGAAGCCTATTTAAAGGGACCTAGTGTTCTCATCCTGCAATAGTTCTCTTAGTTTTTTTGCATCGATGCTCTGCCCTCCATTAAGTGTGTCGTTCCATTTTTCTAGTTTCCTTTCATTCCGAATGTATTTGGATTCTTCTCCTCAAACTACTATGTAGTCTCTTTCTAGCAATTAACCAACGAATTTTATAATGTTCTGATAAAGGTTAATGTATAACAATATCTTTTTGATGTATAAATATTTGATTGAGAAGATAATCAAGCTCAATAGATGGAAAATCCATTGTGTTTCTAAGGAAAAGAATCAGTATCTAGTCTATGCAGACCTTGTAGTGTAATTTTATGATTCATTTCAGTTCAATAAACTATATGAGAAAGAGATGTTAATGTTTAAACGATATAGAACGACATATTCATTATCTTTTAACAAGGGTACTAGCATCCTTGACATTCTATACAAAGGTTTGTTAATCCTCTTCTCACACCTTTTTCCTACTAAAGAAGGTTCTTTCGAGGAGGTGAAGGATATGGAGTGCCTTGGGATGAAAAATTTCATGAAACCCAAAATTTACCATCTCTTATCAAACCATAGGTTTCTAGCTTTATGGATGCAAGGTTTCCTTATCCTAAGGAGGGGTGATAAGGATTCACTCATGATTTGGGATTTCATTTTCTCAGATTTCCTAGTGAACATAATGAATATAAATCTGGTGATCGTCATACTTAATACAATCAGTAACATTAAGAATGGAAGCAGAAAGTCTCCCGTCTTAATGTATGTACGATCATATGAATGATTATAGACTTGTGTTGAAAATCATTAAAGACCCCCTACACCTCAAATACTATGAATTTCAACATTATGTTAGTCAGCGATGATATGCTAAAAAGGATGAAAATAGTGTTCAATGTAGAATTTGGAGAGTTTTATGATCTTCTTGACAAGTATTATAATCTTGAAGATAATAAGGGTGAAGTTTCTGAACCTTCTATGAAAAGAAAAGCTAAGGAGCCGAAATCCTAGCCCAATGGACACATTCTGGAAACCAAATCTGCACCCCCTAATCCAAAGAAGCCAAATACTTATGATGATAAAGTGGTTTCTAAATGGAGGTAGAAGTAGAAGAAGAGAAAGGATAGTGATTATATCATTGGGATTGACCCTATAGAGGTTAAGGCTTTGATGTTTGTTGGAGTTGAATATATTGAATGAAAAGCAAAGGATAAAAATAAGAAAGAAAAATAATCAAAGGCTGAGGTTGTTTAGTCATTGTTAAAGGGTGTTGAGAAAGATTCGTTAAATATTCAAGTACCAAAAGGCTTCTTGAAGGAATCCTAAATTCAGGAATAGACTATTGAATAATAAGAAATTCATCAATAAGAGAAGAAGAGGAGGAGGAAGGTGAAGGCTTGATCAGAATGGTTCAAGAGTATCTTGAGAAAGAGATTCCTTCTGATAAACATTCAATAAGAAATTTGGAAGAAACATCAACAAAAATGACATTAGAAAAATATAAGGATAATTACAAAGAAGTGGAAGTTATGAATATAAATTCCAATAAATAAATCTAAGATAATTATGATATTGTTCAAGAAGATAAAGATGAAGTTAATATTTAAGAATAAGAATGTGAGGTATCAAATGTTGTTAAAAAGGTTGTTACTAAAAGAAATTTAGTCCTTCTTGATACACCATAGAAAGATATAGTTGGAACATCTAAGTTGAATTATGTTGAATAATTTAAAGACACTCTTCTAGGAAATTTTTTCTTTAGACTCTCAATCCTCCTCCTCCGTGGAACATGATTTTGTTGAACATTATTTTAAAAAGCATATAGATTCAATTACAATCTTCCCAAACATGGAAGTAGTGTTCCAGTTAATTCAAAAGATAATTAATTCGAAAACAGAATCTAAAAATCTTTTTATGGAGAAGATCACCAAGGTAGATATTGTATTAATCAATATTGATCAATTATAAAGCCTACAGTAAGTCCCAAAATAAGATAATAAACCGGTCGAAGTAAATTATTGATGATCTTATGATTGTTGATGTTTATATGGATTCAGTTAAAGAAGATTTTAACAAATATGATGAAAGTATAAAGAATATTTCTGAGAGGCTAAATCATGGGCAATATTCCCAAATACAAGAGGATAAAGATTTTAATGGCAAACCCAATTACATTTCTCTTAGTCTATAGAGGGAAAGTGAATCCAGAGAATAGTTAGAAGAAAAATTTAACTCCCAAGAAGAAGTGATCGAGAAACAAGAAGAAAGGATTAAGACCATTGTAAAGAAGAACCATGAGTAAGAAGACTTACTCAAAAATTACTAAGATGATCATAAAGAGATAAATAAGATGATACCATTATAAAGAAAATGATACTAGAAAATAGAAAGATGAATAATTTTTTGCTGAACCGATATTTTGATGTAGTAATTTTTTTCTTCATAAATAATGAAATTTTACTTACATCTATGTGTATCATATGCATAATTCCTAACATTTCAGGTCCTAAAATATATCCCCCATTACTTTTTGAAAGTCACAAAGGGGGAGAAAGAATTATTTCAAATGAATATCATATTATGGGGGAGATTATCCAACGAATAAATTGCTTATGAAAGGGGGAGCTTAGCATAATGAATTCTTTCTTAAGATATGGAAAGCTATTTCAAATTCAAATTATTAAGCTAAATAATGTGATCTTTAATATGACATAATCTAAGGGAAAGTAATTCGTATTCACTAATACACAAATATAAGGGAGATAAGTTTTTATTTCAAGTTTTCCAAACTTAGTATTCTTTTTCAAAAAGTGGTTTGTGATTTCTGAAATGGGGGATATTGTTAAGAAAATAAGTCTCTTATGTCTTTACCATTCATTGTTTTTAAAAATCACAAACAATTTTCCTTTAAATATTATTATTTTTTCTCTAAGGAAATTTATATTCTTAACCATTATCAAGTATTTACATGTTTTTCTTACTGTTCCTTATCTTAGATTAATTATTTTTTCCTTAAGACCAAATTCCATTAAGTTCAACCTCATTCTAAACCTTAGAACCTTAAATTTATATAGATACATTGTATCACTATTTTTAGACTATGATTCCATATGAATTTTGACTTTGAGTTTCATAGAAATCAGATTCCTAGCTCTCAGATTTTCTAATTCCAATTTCTCAGAAAATCAGACTCCGAGATTCCCAGATATCAGATTCCAAGTTCTCATATTTCTAATTACAATTTCTTAGAAAATATAACTTTGAGTTCTCAGATTTTATAACTCAAAATTCTCAAATAATCAAAGTGTATTTTTTCTGAAATCTAAACTCATTTTTTATCTAAATTCAAAATCCATTTCTATCCAAAAATATACTCAATTTATATCCAAAAGCAGACTCGATTTCTATCTAAATTCAGACATAATTTCTATCCCAAAATAGACTCTGAATTTTATTTTACCAGACTCAATTTTTATACATATTCAGACTATGTTTACAATTATATTTACAATCTTATTCTTCTTAATTGTTAATGTTACATATTTTATTTATGATATTGTTGAAAATTTATTAGATCCTTATATGTTTATGTTTCTCAAACTTAATTTTTTTTCTTACATATTATTTGTTCATACAAATTATAATATTTCCAATGTTTTCTTACATGAAAAGATTTCATACATACAATTATAGCTTAACCATTGGTTGAATGCCACAAGTACAGGTCTCTCCGAGATTTAAGGAAAAATATGACTGGTAGAGGAGGTAACTGATTGTTGGAACATTTTCCTCTAAATACCCCATCCATTTTAAGAGTTCAACACACATTGAGAAGTGATGGATGTGTTGATACTCTGCAAAAGATTTTTTAAAACCTTCCTTGTGCGAATGTGGTGAACAACTTATTCAAGGTGAAGAACAACTTGTTAAACCTTCTTATTGATACTCGGATTCTTTCTATATACAATTGATGGATTCCAGGGATAAGAAGGTAGAGGTTCTGATCACCTTAGAGATCAAGGGCTTGTGGGGATAATAAGTCAGATTTTGATTGTCGAATCATGGGATTACCCTGGTGTGGGTTAGAAAAAATGTCTTGAAATTAAAAATCAAGGGACCTTTATCCATATTTGTTGGATACCCTAAAATTTGGGTTAAAAGATTCATTGTTACTTGTTAATTTTAAAATTATGTTATATTTTCTCTATTTTAAGTTACAGTTCGAATGTATAATGTTTTATGGATATATTATCATAAATATTCAACACATTAGCCTTTAAGACACTCAATAATTCATAGTTCTCCAAACGTTTTTTAAATAATTTGATGTTTTTTTTATTTCTATTAATAAATATAATCATGTTATTTGTGAATAAAGGGTTAGAGATTCCAAGGTTTCCATTACACCCCCTATAATACCCCACATATCTTTACTACATAAGGTTTTTTTAAGAATTACTAAACATGTCTTGTGACAACATGAACTGCTTAGAAGAGAAAGGATACCCCAACCACAACCCTCTTTTCAATTTCCTCCGGACTATAAATAGTTTAGATTCATATGACAAATGATACATATTTCTTATAAAATACACATTTTATTAAAATATAAATGATTCTAAAATGATATTGTTTAATATGAATATTTAATATAAACTAAATAATCTAATTTTTTTACTAGAAATATATACAATAAAATATTTATAAATTCATTTAATGGTTTAAAAATGAATTATATTATTTTTAAATACATTATATTACACTATATTTATATTTCATGTCATTAAAAATAATTTTTGAAAATTTTTATCCAATTCTAAACCATTATGATGTCAGAAAACATACAATTGAAAATTTCATTTTTCAATTAAAAAAATTATTATTTTTTTCAAAAAAACACAAAAATGCTATAATATAATATCAAAAAGATGATTTTAAACAAACTATTTATTTTATCACAGTAAATTTCTAAATTATATAATATGAATATATAAAACTTAACATAAATTTTATTTTTTTATTAAATACGTTAAAAATGTTTTATAAAAAATCTACAGTTATACATATTTTGAGTTATATAATTTGAGAATTCATTGTATGATATTATAATATTTATATTTAAATAATTTATTCATGATAAATATCACTAATAATATATCTTACTATTAAAAAAATTAATTTACAATTACAATAGTTAATTACTATTTTGAAGGGAGGTTACTATTCTAAAAGTCATATAATAATTACATTCCCTATAAATTCTTCTTCTATCTTACATATCTCATTTAATTATTGGTAAAGTATTTATAAGGATACAATCATATTTATATTGTTTTTTATTTTTACAATATTTTTTATGGGTGTGATAAATATTAGAGCCTTTGACAAAGAGAAATTTCACAGTCTATTTCTGTTTAATACTTTTATTTATAATCCCATGTTACTATTTTCAATTTTTTTTGTTCATTTATCCATCGTAAGTATTTTTTAAAATATAAAAATAATGTTTGGTTCTTTTTGTTTTTCCTTCAATTTATTTAGTATAATTATTTTATTTACATGAATTGATATTTATTAAATTTAAATTTATTTAATAGTGTCGTAAAAAATAATTCAATAACAATTATAGATTAATATCATTAAAAAAGAGAAAGTAAAAGAATTTAACATTTACATATATAATTCAGTGAAGAAAATTTCCTGAACCAACCTGGGTCAACATGCCATGTCAGTCTGGTTGGCCTATATTAAGGATTAAATGTAAGGACCCGCACTTATTTCATACATAATCTTGAATTTATTCAAGAAAACACTTCATTTTACATTGAGGATCTTTTCAAGTTTAGAGCTTTAGAGAATTAAGACAAAATATTCATAACATTACACATTGTTACATAGTGGATACCATAAAATCAGTTTCCATTTTCCTCAGAATATAAAACATTAAAACATAAAACAAGACTCCTTGACAATTCTTCAACATTTAACATGTCTTACTTCCTTGTATTATTCATCCATTAACCTGTGAAAAATCATTTAAAAACTGGGGATGAGCACAAAAGCTCAGTAAGGTATGAAAAAGAAGGAAAAATCTCATTAGTCCATGAATACACAAGACATATGAAAACATTTTTTAAAATACATGATTTACACCCATAAAATCTTACTTTGTGTAACATGAGATTTACACAAGATCCATACAAACATAATTATAATCATAAAGGTATATTGGGGAATTACTTACATAATCTTGTAACCATCTTGGCTACCTTAAAATTTGTAACCCTCACGGCTACCTTACTTTGTGTAACCATCACAGTTACACTTGGAGTAACCATACGGCCGACCTCCAACTTACTCATACCCAATGCATTGGAGGGAAATATAGGTCCCACACTTCATCATAAACAATGCCCAATAGCCAAAACATAATCATTCAACATAAATAATAGCATAAAAACATTGCCTTTGAATCTTATAAAACAGAATTTTAAAAGAGGATTTTAGAAGAAAAGTCCCTTATAAACATCATATACTTGAAGTGATACTTAATTGAGTGGATGGAATATGTATATACTCTGTAAATACACATAATTAAACATAATATAAACAGAACCCATCACACAAACAATTTAAATAGCACATAAATTATAAAGTAGAAGGTTAACCCAAAGAATGGAAATCGGGTTAAGAATTCCCTTACCTTGGGCTTGTCCTACTTCAAAATTGTTTGAACCTCCTGTATAATGGTTAAAAGAGTGTTATTAGTATTTTAAAGAAACTTGTTCATGTTTATAACATCTTATATGGTCATTTCATAACCTCATTTCACCCCTTATTTGTTAGTATTTTGTTCCTTGCATTATTTTGGGTGAGTTCTTTTGTGATTTTCACGATCGGTTCATGATGATTCGTTCTTGTTGATTGGAAGTGAAACTCCAGAATTGGAATGGAGTATTAGTTACATAACTCCAGTACCATAAATTATACCATTCATCACTTTGGTTCCTTATATGATGATGATTTATAAGTTAAAACATTAATTATGTTTGTTTAGATAATTTAAGTGGTTCTTTGATAATTACAATTTCATTTAGTCTTATAAGTTTGAATCATGAGTACAAAAGAATTACAGAACCTTATATGATTCATAAAACATATATTATAACCTGGTTCAACCATATAAATGGTTTCATGACCAGACTTGAAATAATTAATGGAAATTGAAAATACATCGTCCACGATATCGGTAATTCGACACAAATGGACAATGTTTTTTGATTCTTTAAATAAGTGAAAGAGGAGAGGAATAATGATTTGTAATTTTCCATAAACATGAAAACATCCAGAATATACATGATTCTGGAGATTTCATGCCTCTTGGATAAGAGGGGGTGAAGAAAGAAGTGGAAGGAATCATGAAATAAAGAAAACATGAGAAATTTATTACAAAAAATTCGGCAGCCTAACGGCGCCTCTAAAAATTTCATAAAAACAAGATTGATGAGAGGAATAGAATATCTCATCAATCATACAAAATTTGGACTGTAAGGGAAAATATTTAATGAAATATCCCAACAAAAGACAAAGGGAAAGGAAGAGAATAACATAAAATGGATGGAAAAAATGAAAATGAAAGAGGATGTTTACCTCTTGATCTCTTCTCCTTGAGATCCTTCTTAAGGGCTTTGATTTTGGTCTTTTGGTGAGACCAGCAGCTCTAGGACGTGGGAAAGAAGATTGAGGAGGGAATTTGGCAGAAATTAGACAATGCTCAAGGCTTGAGAGGTGTGGGAGGAAGAGGGGAGTGAGGGTGGTATTTATAGTGGAGGAGGGGAGGTATTTTAGATTATTTTAATTATTATTATAATATTTTTATCAAGACTATAAATAATCTCAAATCAAGTGGCCTTAATTAGTGAAAATATCATGTGATTTCGAAGCAAGTGGCCTTGCATCACTTATGATGTCATAAATAGTGCATTTTTACTTATAAATTGATTATACGGTATTTTACCGTATTTCACTATTCACCGAAAATTCAAGAGTTTCAGAAAAATACCAAAAATTTACCCCAACCATTTTTCGACGTGTAGAATTCAAAAATGAACTCCATTTTTCAAAAATAATTTTCTAAATATTATTAATTTAATTTTAAAATAAGGTCACAGTTAATTCGAAAAATAACAAAATTGAAGTGCAATTAGTTTTATGTGACATTGGAAAATTATTTAAGATCCCATTACCCTATTGCCATGGGAAAATAAAATAATAATATTATTTACTATTCATGAGGTCATATTACTATTCATATTACTATTCATTAGGGCATGTTACTATTCACCAAAAAAACAAGTTTGTTTCATCAGACTCTAAATAACATACTGAACACAATTGTAGATGACAGTTTCTTGAAATTCAAATCATAGAAGAAATAAAATTATGTTTAAAGGATACTTATAAATACATACCTTAAACAAAATTCCAAGCATTTTAAATTTATTTTTAGGAAACCTTGGGATGTTACATTATCCCCACCTTCTTGAAATTGCGTCCTCGCAATTTTATTTACTTATTAAACATTTAAGGGTACCTTGATCAAGGTGTCCACTCGGTTTCATCATCATCTTGTTCACGTAGGTAAAAGTCCCATGCATTACAACAATGATTTAGAGATCCTTCAAAATCATTTGCTTCCTCCATCCAAATACACCTCGTACAACATGGGTCATATGGGTGTTCACAGAAAAACAGTTTTGGAAAATAATCATGTAGGACATATAATTCCAAAACATCTGATAAAACATGATTTCTATAAAATATTCGGACCGAAATTGAGTTGAAACTTTCTATTATTGGTCCTTTTAAAATACCATAAGTATGTGATGTGAGACTATAGTTTAAAAGCAAATATAAATAGGTTGCACAAGGGTCTCCTTCCTCAGCACCATTTTTAAAATCATAATATGCTTCAAATTCTTGTGATAAGGTAAAATATTTGAAAATACCTTGATAATATTTACCTTTCTTGAAATTATGTGAATATTGTGAAAATAGTATTTGTCTAAAAACAACCCATGATCCACGATGATAACGAGGTATAGAGGAGGTGTTTGATGTCTCAAAAAACTGCTTGCAAGTGAGTTGTATGCTAGAAAAAGTTTCACAATCATCCGAAGATGACTTTGCAATAATTATTGCAAGCATGTCATCAGGAAGAGATAGGAATGTCGTTTGAGATCCTTCTCCTTCCATTCGTAACCGACTTTACTTGACCTGAAAAAAAAAGTTATAAAACAAGGATTTAACTGAAATAATAGATATAGGGACTAATCACGTGTCTCACAAGAACTCCTAATCCCTAAAGTTGTCTAAACCGACCTCTGATACCAACTGTAAGGACCCGCACTTATTTCATACATAATCTTGAATTTATTCAAGAAAACACTTCATTTTACATTGAGGATCTTTTCAAGTTTAGAGCTTTAGAGAATTAAGACAAAATATTCATAACATTACACATTGTTACATAGTGGATACCATAAAATCAGTTTCCATTTTCCTCAGAATATAAAACATTAAAACATAAAACAAGACTCCTTGACAATTCTTCAACATTTAACATGTCTTACTTCCTTGTATTATTCATCCATTAACCTGTGAAAGATCATTTAAAAACTTGGGATGAGCAGAAAAGCTCAGTAAGGTATGAAAAAGAAGGAAAAATCTCATTAGTCCATGAATACACAAGACATATGAAAACATTTTTTAAAATACATGATTTACACCCATAAAATCTTACTTTGTGTAACATGAGATTTACACAAGATCCATACAAACATAATTATAATCATAAAGGTATATTGGGGAATTACTTACATAATCTTGTAACCATCTTGGCTACCTTAAAATTTGTAACCCTCACGGCTACCTTACTTTGTGTAACCATCACAGTTACACTTGGAGTAACCATACGGCCGACCTCCAACTTACTCATACCCAATGCATTGGAGGGAAATATAGGTCCCACCCTTCATCATAAACAATGCCCAATAGCCAAAACATAATCATTCAACATAAATAATAGCATAAAAACATTGCCTTTGAATCTTATAAAACAGAATTTTAAAAGAGGATTTTAGAAGAAAAGTCCCTTATAAACATCATATACTTGAAGTGATACTTAATTGAGTGGATGGAATATGTATATACTCTGTAAATACACATAATTAAACATAATATAAACAGAACCCATCACACAAACAATTTAAATAGCACATAAATTATAAAGTAGAAGGTTAACCCAAAGAATGGAAATCGGGTTAAGAATTCCCTTACCTTGGGCTTGTCCTACTTAAAAATTGTTTGAACCTCCTGTATAATGGTTAAAAGAGTGTTATTAGTATTTTAAATAAACTTGTTCATGTTTATAACATCTTATATGGTCATTTCATAACCTCATTTCACCCCTTATTTGTTAGTATTTTGTTCCTTGCATTATTTTGGGTGAGTTCTTTTGTGATTTTCACGATCGGTTCATGATGATTCGTTCTTGTTGATTGGAAGTGAAACTCCAGAATTGGAATGGAGTATTAGTTACATAACTCCAGTACCATAAATTATACCATTCATCACTTTGGTTCCTTATATGATGATGATTTATAAGTTAAAACATTAATTATGTTTGTTTAGATAATTTAAGTGGTTCTTTGATAATTACAATTTCATTTAGTCTTATAAGTTTGAATCATGAGTACAAAAGAATTACAGAACCTTATATGATTCATAAAACATATATTATAACCTGGTTCAACCATATAAATGGTTTCATGACCAGACTTGAAATAATTAATGGAAATTGAAAATACATCGTCCACGATATCGGTAATTCGACACAAATGGACAATGTTTTTTGATTCTTTAAATAAGTGAAAGAGGAGAGGAATAATGATTTGTAATTTTCCATAAACATGAAAACATCCAGAATATACATGATTCTGGAGATTTCATGCCTCTTGGATAAGAGGGGGTGAAGAAAGAAGTGGAAGGAATCATGAAATAAAGAAAACATGAGAAATTTCTTACAAAAAATTCGGCAGCCTAACGGCGCCTCTAAAAATTTCATAAAAACAAGATTGATGAGAGGAATGGAATATCTCATCAATCATACAAAATTTGGACTATAAGGGAAAATATTTAATGAAATATCCCAACAAAAGACAAAGGGAAAGGAAGAGTATAACATAAAATGGATGGAAAGAATGAAAATGAAAGAGGATGTTTACCTCTTGATCTCTTCTCCTTGAGATCCTTCTTAAGGGCTTTGATTTTGGTCTTTTGGTGAGACCAGCAGCTCTAGGACGTGGGAAAGAAGATTGAGGAGGGAATTTGGCAGAAATTAGACAATGCTCAAGGCTTGAGAGGTGTGGGAGGAAGAGGGGAGTGAGGGTGGTATTTATAGTGGAGGAGGGGAGGTATTTTAGATTATTTTAATTATTATTATAATATTTTTATCAAGACTATAAATAATCTCAAATCAAGTGGCCTTAATTAGTGAAAATATCATGTGATTTCGAAGCAAGTGGCCTTGCATCACTTATGATGTCATAAATAGTGCATTTTTACTTATAAATTGATTATACGGTATTTTACCGTATTTCACTATTCACCGAAAATTCAAGAGTTTCAGAAAAATACCAAAAATTTACCCCAACCATTTTTCGACGTGTAGAATTAAAAAATGAACTCCATTTTTCAAAAATAATTTTCTAAATATTATTAATTTAATTTTAAAATAAGGTCACAGTTAATTCGAAAAATAACAAAATTGAAGTGCAATTAGTTTTATGTGACATTGGAAAATTATTTAAGATCCCATTACCCTATTGCCATGGGAAAATAAAATAATAATATTATTTACTATTCATGAGGTCATATTACTATTCATATTACTATTCATATTACTATTCATTAGGGCATGTTACTATTCACCAAAAAAACAAGTTTGTTTCATCAGACTCTAAATAACATACTGAACACAATTGTAGATGACAGTTTCTTGAAATTCAAATCATAGAAGAAATAAAATTATGTTTAAAGGATACATATAAATACATACCTTAAACAAAATTCCAAGCATTTTAAATTTATTTTTAGAAAACCTTGGGATGTTACATTAAACTACATTCTTAATTTTTATTATCTCATGAAATGAACCGAGGGTATCAAATATAACTATGTGGGAATTATCTCATCTACATAATATCAACATACAAGACACAAAATCCAACTAAGAATCTGGGATGGTGTGTCCATACCTTGGGATTCATGCATAACAAGATAAAATAGTTTCAAATATAAATAGAAAACAAACCCCAAAAAACCAATTTAAATATCCAACTCACTATTCATAAAACATAAATCATTAATACATATAATAAGTCAAAATTGGGATCTCAAAAATAAATTAAAATGATGAAATAGTTAATAATTACATGGTATAACATAAAATTAAAATATTAGAAAATTTTAAATTGACTAACTCCTCACCACCTAAAGATACTGAAAAATATCATGAAATGATCTAGTCCATTATGGAATAGACAGATGGAATCCAAAAAGAGAATCTTCTAAAAAAATTGAGCCTAAACCTGTAAAATCCACCATGTCTATCGACACCAAGTGGTACTATTATATTATATAAAAACATTCCTATTATGTTTCCACTGATAAAAGATTATTGAAATTTTCTTTTATAAAAAAACCCATACATTCATGTTTGAAATAAAATACATGAAATTAATGATTATTAAATTTTTGAAAACAATTACTATGTTGATAATCCTTTTCTAAACTGTCATATTTCTTTTAAATGTATCTATTTTTTTTAAGAAAATCCATTAAAAATTCTCTCTATATTTAAAATAGAGTAATATAATCCATTTAATTTTTGATGATTGTTAGTTGAACTCATACACCCTTCCAAAAAATTTTATAAATTAGTTTAAAGTATCAATAGATAGAGAACCCCAAACATAACATTTAAAGTAACAATTGTAAAGGAAAGGAATTATTGATATTAAAAAATGTATCTATGAAAAAAATAACAATAAGTGACACAAAGAAAATAATATGATTTAAACTTGAAAAATATGGAAGTAAAGTACTATAAATATTAACATGGTAGAGTAGTAAGTATAAATGAAACAATATAAAAGAAAATAGTAGCGATGAAAATATCCTAGTGTAATTAAACTCATAATGGGAAACTCCTTTGGTTTATTGACCTAATCTATGACCAAGTTAGTGAGAAGTAACAAATTCTGACCTATTAGTGGGTCACTAATAAATTCTCTACTACAAACTCTTCTTAACCTAACAAGGTGGCCCGCCCATAGAAATGTCATATCATATACTAGAGGAAAATACATAGAGTAGAAATATTAATGGCATAGAAACCGTATCTAAATCTACCACCTTGATAACAAGGGTGTCATGGAACTATATATTGTTCACAAGGAATCATTTAACATATCTTAATAACATATTACAATGCAAAACATCAGAATATGAAATCATTATCCCACTTCGGTATATCCTTTTAGAAACACCCCATTTGTATTTACATTAACATCAAACAATACTATAATTTAATTCATAGTATCCACAAGCTTATATAAAACATGATATCATGGGTCTCAAACTAAGTTTGTAGCTTATATTGTGACAAAATGTTACATTACAGAACTTTAAATTTCATTTTATAGTGAAATCATGAATCTATTTTAATTTTTTTAAGAAGGTATTAAAACATGAACACAACAATTAATAACCTGAAATACATCATTAAATAATAAAAAATGATTCAACACCATAATATAACGAAAATAAACAAACAGAATTAAATTTATATTTTAATATACAAGAAAACCATGTAAATGGAATCAAACTCAAACTTAAAAAACATTATATCCAATATAATTCAAACAAATTCATAAAGAACAAAAGATTATTGAAAATTATTAAGGATAGTTAAATACTTACTTAAGATCAGAAAAAAATCATTTAATTAAAAAAATATAAAATGTTTATGAATAATAATTACTAAAAACAATTATAATTCAAGAAACCCTCTAAAACTAGAATTTTTCATCAAATGACCCTTTTAAAATTTTATCAAACACCATACATGACTTGTTTAAGTGTTGGAATCCTAAAAAACCTTTTAATTCATGTTGTGAAATCAACATATAGATTCTTCTAGGATTACAGTAAAATAAATATTTTTATGGAAAATGAGTTTTGAAAATGAAAACATCATATGAATTTTCATGAAAAAATATCTTATGGAAACACCAACCATGGTCCTGTGAATATTTGATGAAACCTTCAAACAAGAATATAAGAGGAACAAAGATTCTATTCACACACCCAAGACATCAAGAAACATTATGTTAGAAAATCATAACCAATGGTTCATCCACAATGGACCCATAAAGAAAAGGATAGAAAGTAATAGATGCAGAGAAGAGAGATAATGAGTTGAAGAAGAGAAATAGAGATCTAACCGTGAAAAAATAACATCGAATCGAAGAGGAGTTGTTCAAAATCCATAGTAGCGAATGTTTAGAGAATAATTGCCTTATGTCATTTCCATTCCTTTTGTTATAAAAAACACAATCACTTTTTCCTTAAAGATTATTTTCTTTAGCAAGGTAAATTTACATGAATAACATTTTTCATGCTTTTAAATGTATTTTGTAATGTTTATTATCCTAGATTAATCATATTTTTTTTAATATTGAATTCATTTAAGTATAATAAAACTATATAATTCAGAGCCTTGTCATTCCTTAGATATAGAGTCTCACTATTTTTAGACTCTGATTACATCTGAATATGGACTCCAAGTTTCTTCAAAATTGGATTATGAGTTCCTAGATTTTCTTAGTCTAATTTATTAGAAAATCAGACTCTTAGTTTCAAAGAAATCAGATTATAAGTTCTCATATTTCTTAATTCTGATATCTCTGAAAATCAGGCTCCGAGTTCTCAGATTTTATAAATCCGAATTCTATGAAAATAAAACTCAATTTTCTTTAAAATTCAAACTCTATTTATATCTAAATTCAGACTCCATCTCTATCCAAAATAATCCTTCATTTCTATCAAATATCAAACATTGTTTTTATCTAAATTCAGACTTCATTTCTATACCAAACCAAACATTGAATTTTTATTTTACCAGAATTCATTTGTATACATATTCAGACTCCATTTCCCACTATATTTATAATCTGATTATTCATACTTTTTTATGTTACATATTTTCTTTTTGATATTGTTCCAAATTTATCAGATCCTTGTATGATTATCTTTCTCAAACATGACATTGTATTTCTTACATATTATTATTTCTTACAAAAGATAATATTTATCTAGTTTTATTATATAAAACAATGTCATAAAATCTGTTATATCTTAACCAATTCTTTAATACCACGTGTATAGGTCCCTCCAAGATTTATGAAAAAAATGACCATTAGAGGAGGGAACTAACCATTAAAACCTTTTCCTATAAATACTCCTACCATTTGAAGATTTTGACACATGTTGAGAAGTTCTGGATGTATTGATAATATAACTGAGATTTTCTCAAACCTGCATTGTGTGAATTTGGTGAACAACTCATTCAAGCTGAAGAACAAATTGTTCAACATACTTAGTGCGACTCCAATTGTTACCAGGTAAAATTGAGTTCTTCTGGGGATAGGAAGGCAGATGTACTGATCACCTTAGATATTCAATACTTAAGGGATAACAAGATTGATTTCAATAGTCATATCTAGGACTTACACTGACATGGGTAAGAGAGACTTTATTGAAAGTATAAATCAAGTGACCTCTATCCAAGGTTGTTGGATACCCTTTTCATTAGGTTGAAAGATTCATTGTTACTTGTTCATATGAAAATATTGTTATATTTTTGTTGTTTTAAGTTATAGTAAGAAATTATAACTTTCTTATGATTTATTATTCTTATAATTACTCTTATATATTTTATTCTATACGATTTAAGGCCAAATATTTCATTAACATAAAATTTCTTAAGATTCTTTAAAACAAACTTATTTATGTTAAGGTTATTTATAATTATACCCAGGCCCATCCAATTATTCCTTTGTTTAAGAACCAAAGAGGGTTTGTTAATTAACATTGTTCAACTTTGTTAAACACAGATTATATTAAGGTTAAAAACAAAATTTTGTAAAACTACAATTCACCCCTCTTGTAATTGATAAATGTATATCTATATTTCAATCCTACAGGGAAGGGGAACTGTTTTTACGGGATATCCTCTTTGGGTGAGTTAGGTGGATGGGAAGGATAAAATTTTAATAATAAGTTAAAATTGGCAAGGGTAGAATATGGATTTCTAATAATTAAAAATAAGGTTTGGGTGTATGGTTTGGCTATATGGATTATTAAACCATTCTCTAACCATGTTATAGGCACTAGATCACATAGGAACTATTGCATGGGTTATCAACATTGTCAAACCATATTCTAGAAGTTCACTAAACAGTATATTGAATCAAATTATGTGTGGTTAAGACACACATTTACTCCATTCCTTCGACATACTATACACCTTTACTAAATAGAAAATCCAACAAGTTGAATTAAAAAACATATATTCTAATAAATACACATATAATTGATCCACAATATTATATATAACCATGTATTACCTGTTTAGTCAATATGTTTTCCTGATGAATTTTATATTATTTCATGTTTGGGGAGATTTTTTTTTGTCAATAAGGTTTCCTTTTGACTCTACCATTCTTTATGTTTTGAAAATCACAAAAACCGTATATTTAGTAAAACTTCATTTACATTCTGTTTTCCCTTAATAAGGAAAATTTTACTTCCCCAAGGAAAATTTATCCTCGCCATGTTTTCATTGTTCATGTCTTAATCCAACACAGTTTATTTCTACGAATAAATTTTTTTTCACATCTAAAACCTCGAAATATTATAAATACTTATATATAGAGCATCCTGTTTTCAGGATCCAAATTTAGGTTCTGATCATTCTGAATTGAGAATCCAAACATTCTGAATCCAGACTCTGAACATTTTAAATTATGGTTACAAATTATCTGAATTCAAACTCTAAGCTTTCTTAGTTCAGACTCTAAATTCTCAAAATTTAGACTTCGATCATTATAAATTCAAGTTCCAAATTCTATGAATTTAGACTCCGAGATTTCTGAGTTCAGACTCCTAATTCTCTGAATTCAGACTCCAAACATTCTAAGTTCAGACTCCTAAGACTATGAATTCAGACTCTGAACATTCTATGTTCAAACTTCAAACTTTTTATGTTCAGAATCTAAATTCATTATAACTTTGATTTAAAAATTCTAAGAAATAGAATCCAAATATCCTTTTAATATATAATCTGATGGTTAACTTCCTTAGACTCTGAATTCTATATTCCTTAGACTCCGAAATATGAACTTGGTTGAGAAACAGTATTTTCACTCACTATTGTTAGAGTTATAAAACGATGTCATGCATTCTGTTATTTACCAACCATTTTTTGAGTGACACATGTATAGTTCATTCCAAAATTCATGAAAAAATATGACTGTTATAGGAGGGAGCCGACCATTGAAGGTGTGCCTATAAATAGGAGCTCATTTGAAAGAGCTCATAACATTGAACAACATTGATGAACAGTTCTACGACTCTAGATATTATATGTTGTGGATGTGTCTTCTAGAGGGAGAGTCCCATTCAACTCTCAGTGCTTCATGCGGATGTTGTGAAAAACTAGTTCGGGTGTGAACAACTTGTTCAGACTTTCTTTTTTCAGAATCCAATCATGTCGATCATGGGCTTCCGGGTTTGGAAGATAGAGGTTCTGATTTCCTTCTACATCAAGGGATTTTAGCAATAACAAGAAAGATACCGATCTTCAGATTGAGGGCATACTTGGGTGTGGGTAAGACAGAATTTCCTGAATGTATAAATCAAGGTACCTTTATCCAAGGGTTTTGGATACCCTACTCTTTGGGTTATAAGATTTCTATACTTATTTCTTGTATTGTTTCACATATGTATTCCACTGTATTTTAGTTGTTAAGGAAAGTATAACTACCATATAGTTTCATACATTTGTACTGTGATTAAATAAGATTCTATATGCTTTAAGGTAGAATAATTGTTTTTTAAACTTTTTTTAAGTTCCATTTCCAGAACCACATTTCTGGAATCTCTTATTCAGAACCACATTTTCAGAATCAAGCATGTTTTTCGAATTAGAGGTTTTCTGAATTTACCTTGGTTAACCTTGTTAAACAATATAAAGGTTTTTAACCAACATTACAAAGTTCCTAAAGAATTTTTAAAGTATACATTCTTGCTCAAGTTATTCGTTGTTCTATATTTTCCTTGCTTAGGATATTTTTATACTTGTTTACAAACTTTTATTACGAACAATTTTTTGTGGAGACATTTTCTGAAAGATTGCCGGAATAAATCTTTGTTCAATTGATAATATCAATCCTACTAAACCACATATTTTTTATGGGAATGGTTAAGAATATTGAAGGTATCGTACGAAGACTTTTGTCATTAACATTGGAGTGGACAACTTTGTTATGCTTATTGGAGATTACAAGATTCTTGATAAGGAAGTCAGAAATTTTATTAGTCAAGAGATGTCATAATATTAACTTAATTATAAGGTATGAAATACTTTTTTGTGTTCCATGACCATGAATATATATATAGCCATATTTTTTCATGTGAAGATGCGAATTGTATTTGGAATGAACTTGAAGTTACAGATTTTGGTACTTCCAAAGTTATTCAAACCAGATGAGCTATGCTTAGAGCCAAGTACCATGGTTATTTCCTTCCTTATGAAGAACCTATATGTAAGGTATTGCAGATATTTATAAATATTATAAATAGCTTACAATCCATGGGTGAAAAAGGTTTGGATGACAAGGTAGTTGTAGACAAGATTATAGACATCATACAAAATGAGTGGGAATCAAAGAGAAAAGTTATAGATGAGAGTAGGAAAGTCTCACAGATTACTCTGGATGAGATTTTTGGAACTCTTCTTCAACATGATACTAGAATGAAGACAGATTCTAACAATGTTATGAAGAATAATGAGAATGGAAGTGTTTCCTTCACAACTACTTTAAATTATATGAAATCTAATACTCCTGAGAGAGTCATAAGATCTAAATCCTTGAAAGTTGTTGTTCAATATGAATCTAGTGAAAGTGAAAATTCTGTAAATGAACTTGATAATATTTCTTGATGGATGAACACAATTATTGGACAGATGAACATTAAATATAGATATAAGAATAATGATGGAAAAGATAAGAAATTTGGAGAAGTGACATGCTATGAATGTTGTGTAACTGGTCATATTATACCCAATTGTCCCTAACATAAGAAGTAATACAAGAAGGACAAGAATTCTGAGAGAAATAAGAAGAAGTTCTATAGATCAAAACATAAGAATGTTCTTAAATCCAATGACTCTTGACGTTCCAGTGGTGGAGATTCTTCTGACGATTCTTCAGATTATGAATCTTATGAGAAAAAGAATATTGATTTAATAGCCCAAGCTCCATTTCATAATCAATGTCTTATGGATAAGGTACAAAATTTTGAATCCTTAACCAATGTGTATTTGAGTGAAAATTTTCCTGATAAAGATTTTTCGTCATATGAAGAATCTTCTTCATCAGATAATGATAATAATTTTCTTTCCTATGATGACGTTTCTAAAATTTCTAAGTTGCTAGAAATATGAAATTGTAAATTTTCTAAGAAACTTGAAAAAGAAAATTCTAGAGAATTTATTTTAACAAAATAAATTTTGTATCTTACCAAATATCTTGAAAAAAATGATGTTATAGAAAATATTTCCATGAAAGATGAGGAAGATAATACTGAGAATGATATGCTTTCTAAGTATCTTAAAATACTATTTTTAGAAAAGGATGTTTTAGAGGATAAACATAACTCTATGTCTATTATTCCAGAGGATATGAATTTATTCCTTAGACTAAAATATAAAACTTTTTCCCTAAAGAAACTTCTTCCAAATTTTACTCCTAGAAAAGAATCTTTTATTAAGATGTATTCTCAGATCCGACCTCATGGTAATAATAACGGATTAGGTTATTCTCATGAAAAACCTGTTTTTAGAAACAATTATTTTGTACCTCCTAGAGCCCCTTTTTATACTAAATGTCAAATTGGTGGGCATTAGAAGAAGAATTTTTCTTTAAATAATGTTTTACCCATTGGGTTTCATAAAGCTTACTTTTCTAAACAAATGTGGATACCCAAAATTTTATTGTCTAACAATTCCGGATCTAAGAATGTTTGGATTCCAAAAGGCTGACACACTTATTTTTAGGAAATTAAATAAAGTACCAACAACAATACATGGTACATGGATAATGGATGTTCCCGGAATATTATTGGCAACAAAAATATCTTTGAAAATATTATCAAGATGAATGGAAGAATAGTAACTTTAGGAGATAATGCTAATAGAGAAATTATTGGTATAGGTAAAATTGTTCTTCTTGAAAAAACATTGATTTAAAATGTTTTATTTGTTAAGGGTCTTAAGCTCAACCTCATTAGCATAATTCAAATTATGTGATGAAGGTTACCTTGTGAATTTTTGGAATGAAAAGTTCTTAGTACACAATTCCAAAGAAGAGTTTATTCTTTATGTGCCTAGGCAAGAGAATTTTGACACTAATCATAGAAGAACATATGATCCAAGACCTACCTTGCCTTATTTAAATAGATGATCATTCTTGGTCTTGGCATAGAAGGTTAGGACATTGTAATATTAGGTACCTATGAAAACTCTCTAAGAAAAGTCTAGTTAAGGAACTATCAGAGCATAGATTTGATTCTTCAAAAGTTTGTGACCCTTGTCAATATTGAAAGCAACATAAATCATGTTTTTAATTTGTTAGTGAGGGCTCAACCACTGATTAATTACAGTTAGTGCATATGTAACTTTTTGGTCCAACACAAACTACAAGCATTGGAGGCAAATATTATGTTTTTAACTTAGTTGAGGATTACACTAGATCAATGTAGGTCTATTTTCTAGCAAATAAATCTAATTTTTTTTTTCATATTTCAATACTTTTAGAGACCATGTTAAAAATGAGAAAAAACTTCCTTTGATAACTATTCATAGTGATCATCAAAAAGAATTTCAAAACTCTAATTTGGAAACTTTATGTAGTAGAAAATGCAATACTCATTACTTCTCAGCACCCAAAACACCTCATCAAAATGGTGTTGTTGAAAGAAGAAATAGAAATCTTCAGGAGATAACAAGAACTATGTTGAGTGAATATTCGGTAGCCAAACATTTTTGGGCTGAAGCTGTAAGTACATCTTATTATACTAAAAATCATGTTTTTATTAGAATTTTTCTTAATAAAACTCTTTATGAGTTATGGAATGGTAGAAAACCTGGTCTTTCATACTTCATGGTTTTTGGTTGCGAAGTATTCATTATGAATACTAAAGATAATCTTCACAAATTCACACCAAAATATGACGAAGGAATTTTCATAGGCTACACCACAACTTCTAAGGCTTATAGAGTTTTCAATAAAAACACATGTACTGTTGAAGAAACAATACATGTCAAATTTAATGAAATTGATCCTTTTGTTTTTAAACAACCTCAACTGATATCTTCAGATATGTTTTAGAAAACTGATTAGCAACCTTTTTTATAATATCCTTCTGATAAGGAAAATGTACAAGAAAATATTTCTGAAGCATCAACCCCAGAATAATTCCTACCCTATGTTGATGAACATGTTTTACAAAACCCAAATCAGTTGTTTCAAATGAATCATCCCAGTGATAACATAATTGGTGATGTAAATCAACCTGTAAGGACTAGAAGTTCCGTAAGGATTGATGTTGACCATCTAGAATTCCTTTCTCAATCAGAACCAAAAAGAACTGATGAAGCTTTAGGTGATGATGATTGGATAAAGGCTATGCAAGATGAGATAAATGAATTCGAAAGGAATTATGTCTAGACAGTGGTTGAAAGACCTACAGAAACATATATTATTGGAGTAAAATGGGTATTTATAAATAAGTGTGATGAAAATGGAATCATAGTAAGAAATAAATCTAGATTGGTAGCTAAAGGCTATAATCAATAAGAAAGAATAGACTATGAAGAAACTCGTGCTCCTGTATATAGAATTGAATCTATTTGTATTCCACTTGTCTGTGCAGCATTCATGAATTTCAAACATTTTCAAATAGATGTTAAATGTTCTTTTCTTAATGGTTATATCCAAGAGGAAGTTTTTTTTTGAACATCCTCCTGGTTTTGAGGATTCAAAACATCCTAAAAATGTTTACAAACTTTCCAAATATTTGTATGTACTTAAGCAGGCCCCTTGAGCTTGGTATGATAGACTTACAAGATTTTTGCTTCAAAATAATTATATTAAGGGAAATGTTGATCCAACTCTTTTTATAAATAAACATAAGAAAATTGTTTTTATTGTCAATATTTATGTTGATGTCATTATATTTGGTTCAACTCAACAATCTTTAATTGATTTCTTTGTGTTTCTAATGAAAAATGAGTTTGAAATGAGTATGATGGGTGAGTTAACAATTTTCCTTGGTTTTAAAATTTCTAAAAAACCAAAAGGAATCTATAAATCCAAACATAAGTATATTAAAGATCTTATTAAAACGTATGGATATGAAAACACTAATAGTATATGTACTCCCATTGGTACCTCAAATTCACTTGATCTTCATGAAGCTGGGATACTAGTAGATCAAACATCTTTTAGTGGTATGATAGGAAGTATACTTTACTTGAAAGCTAGTCATATAGGATTAATGTTTTCTGAATGATTATTTACAAGATATCAATCCAATCTTAAGGAATCTCATTTAAAGGCGGTGAAAAGTATTTTTTGCTACTTAAAGGGAACCATGGATTTATAACTCTTTTAAACATCTGGAAGTGATTTTGTTTTAAAAAGTTGTTCGAATGATGATTTTGGTGGATGTAGAATAGATAGAAAAAGTGCATCTGGAAATTATCATTTCTTAGGAGATTCATTAGTTTATTAGTTTTGTAATAAGCAACACTGAGTAGCACTTTCCACTGTTGAAGCTTAATATGTAGTAGCTAGAAGTTGTTGTGCTTAAGTGTTGTGGATGTAACACACACTCACAGAACATGGTATGAGTTTTACCAAAACAAAAATTTTGTGTGATAATACTAGTGCCATTGCCTTAAGTAAAAACCTTGCACACCACTCTCATGGAAAACACATAGATATTTGGAATCACTTTCTTAGGGACCACACATTAAAAAAAAGATATCATTCTTCAATTTATCTGAACAAAAGATGAACTTGCTAATATTTTCAAAAAATATTTACCCTCCGTTGGATTTGAATACATTAAACAAAAGATATAAATGATAATTGTAAGGTAATCCTCCATGTTAACTTTTTTTTGAAACCAATCTCCTTATATTAACAAACTCTTTTTCATAGGGGGAGTACATTTGTTTGCTAGATTCTAAAAATTTTCGTAGTTAAATTCTTTTTTCGTAGTCTAATTTTTTTTCTTAGTTAAAATTTTTCATTGTCTAAAATTTTTCGTAGTCTAATTTTTTTTGTCCAAATTTTTTTGTGTACTTAAATTTTCGAAATAAAATTTTTCCTACTTAAAAAATTTTCATAAAGCAACTTTTCCTACGCAAATTTTTTGTAAATAAAATTGTTGTACTTAAAATTTTTGTAAAGAAGATTTTTGTACT
Organism: Viscum album; assembly: GCA_963277665.1. Lineage (NCBI taxonomy): Eukaryota > Viridiplantae > Streptophyta > Magnoliopsida > Santalales > Viscaceae > Viscum > Viscum album. The sequence continues at coordinate 2,143,764,138 of OY728156.1, forward strand.
TAAATTTTCATAATGAAAAATTTCATACTAAAAATTTTCGTAATGAAAATTTTCATACTCAAAATTTTTGTAATAAAAATTTTCGTACTCTATATATTCATAATGAAAATTTTCTTACTCAAAATTCTCATAATGAAAATTTTTGTACATAAAATTTATTTAATGAAGTTTTTCGTGCGTAAAATTTTTGTAGTGAATATTTGTGTACTTAATTTTTTGTAGAAAGTATTTGCGTACTTGAAATTTTCATAATGTGTTTTTCATAATACAAATTTTCGTACTCAATGTTTTTGGAATTAAAATTTTCAGAATCAAATGATCTTTGAGAAGAATTTTCCTCATTTTGAATAATCTTCCTAGAAATCCAAAAGGTATGTTTCCTTTCTTAAAACATCGTAATTATCTTTTAGTTGTTTGTATTTTAAAATTTTCGTATTCACTTTTTCCTTGAATCCAAATGATTTTATTAAAAAACCTCAAAAGATCAGATTATATCAAAATCTTCTTCCGAATATCATCTCAACCATCAGATCTGAGAAAAAGGATTTTCAACTATTGGATTGAGTATGGAAGTTGAACCGTCATCTCACTTGCCTATATAAAGGACCCTCGATGGCTATCCCACATCGAAACTCAAGCTCGTGCATGCTGAAGCTCTACCCTCCTACAAAATCCCATTACGAACTTCTCAGATCTTTCATACTTTTGAATGTCTGATGAAGTATCCTCCCAAAAAGGTATGTCAACTGTCAATCCAATCCAAGAATGGTAGATATATAGAGAAAGGATAGTGGATCTGAAGTTTTTCGTGAAGTATAATTCTATTATCTCCAAGAATATAAAGCCGAATGGGTGGGAATGTGTTTTCCTTTCAAAAACAAAAGCTCAGGATTTGTTTTATCTGGATTTGTTAATTGAGTTATACAAGTTAGTAATTTTCTTCAAAGAAGAAGGTAGGAGAAAATTTTATTTTATGTGTTATGGAAAAACATATTCACTTTCTTACACCAAGGCTTCAAGATTGGTTGGTATTCTGTATGAAGGGGAAGTTGATTTTTTGTTCTCATAAGCTGCCTGATGTTCAATGATGTTTTGATAAGGTGAATGTCATGGCTTATCTTGGCCTCTCAGCGATAAAGACTCTGAATATTCTACACCTGTCTACAAATTATCTGATTCTTGAATTGTTGGTTTCAAGGATTCATCATACTAAGAAAATGAGATAAGAAAACACTGAACAAAAGTGATATGCACATTATGTATATCTTGGTAAACCTAAGAAAAATAAACTTGGCCAAGAAAATCTTAGTCACTATTGATAACATAATGAATGGAAATATGAAGGCTCAGATTATTATGTATCTATCCATTCTCTCAAAGATGCATGTTTGGTTCCCAGAATCCTTCAAAATCCCATGCAAATCTAAGTCAAAAAATTGAAAATTCATGTTGTTGAGTGATGACACTTTGAGAAGAATGAAAGATTGATTCTCCATAGAATCAAAAGAATTATATGACTTTCTCAAAGGTGAAGTTGAAGCTATTTCAAAGAAACAGGTAGTGACTAAGACTTCTAAAAAGGGAGTAAGTAAGAGGAAGTTGAAGGAAGTGGAAGAGAAGGAAAATACCCCAATGGTTAAGGAAACCCAATCCGAACCACTAAATCCAAAGAAACAAAAAGCTTATCTGGATGAGGATGTAGCTAAGTATAGGGAAGAAAAGAAAAATTGGAAAAATGGGAGCCTATGTTTGGGTTGGACCCTGCTAAAGGAGAATCTTTGAAGGAAAACATAGTTGAAGAGCTTGAGAGGCAAGAGAAAGAAAAGAAGAAAAAGAAGAAGTTTTCTGAGGATGAAATAGTGCAATCACTTCTGAAGGCCGCTAAGAAAGCATCAGAGAAAATTTTGGCACCAGAATCCTTCCTTATAGAACCATTATCAGAGACTCTAGGGAAGAAATTTTTGACTCTGAAAAATGTTCAAGAAAAAGTAGTGGAAGAAGAAGAAGAAGGTAGTGGTGATACTAAAGACTTGATAACGAATGTTGAGGAATTTCATGAGAAGGAAATCCCCTATTAGATATTATCATTCCGAACCTCTAAAGATGAATCATCAAATCGTGTTACTCCTTCGAAGGATGAGGAAAAGTTTGAAGACGAATTAGACAAACCATCTGAAGAATAAAGCATCAATAAAGATTTTATCCACCTAGAGGATGTTGAGGTAGAAGCTGAGAAGGAAGAGATAGATGAAGATAAAATTTTACATCTATCTGATTGTGAGAATGAATCCCCTGACCAAGAGGAATCTATTCTAAAAACTAATAATAGAAAGCAGGTGGTAGTTGATACACCTACCAAAGCTGTGGATAGGAAGAAAGATGCTGGTGGTTCTTCAAATAGGAAATCTGCTGAGTTAAAAAAATAATCCTCACAAAGAAATTTTTTTGATTTGGAATAATCTTCACTGGGGCATGATTTCGTAGTCTAGTCCATGAAGAATTTTGTTGGGATTATAACAATTTTTCCTAGTATAAACCCCAAATTCCAAATGGTTCAACACTACTAAAATCAGAAATCAGATTTATTATCCATAGTGATGTATAACTGCATCAAGCATGAGGCTGATTTCAAAACCTTTTTCATAAACTAAAAATCCCACAAAATCTCTTGCTAGAAGATGACCAGATGGTAAAAAAACTATAGAATACACGAGAATTTTTTATGAGATTCAATAAATTTTTATGGATTATTTTGACACCAAATATGTAAAGATCAAGGATATCACAAATAGTTTTGGGGAAAAGCTAACTATGGAACAAAATTCTCAGATTCAAGAAGTGAATGATCTGAATGGGAAGTTGTATTTAGTTGCTCAGAGTTGGAAAAGATAAAGGGATCACAGGCATGAGATAGAAAAAAATATTGTTAAGTAGGAAGAAGCATTGAAGGCTCTGGAAGAGTTTCTTAAGGTTCATGAATAAAAAAATCAAGTCCTTTCAAAAGAAAATAAAAGATTAGGTTCAGCTTCTCAAACGAGCAGAGTAAGACCACAAGGAACTCAAGAATCTCATAACCATAGTAATGAAGTTGATTCCAAAGTAGAAGGAATGATAAAATTGTTCAATTCTGATCTTTTTTTTTTGAATTTCTTCCTTGTTTAAATTTTTCCAACTCTAATGAAATTTTGGGTTGCTCTTTATATTTTTTTGGCTATTTATTACTAATATTTCAGGTACCATAATTCTTTTTCCATTCCCTGTATTCATTTTTTAAAATCACAAAGGGGAAGAAAGGAATGCTAAAAAATAATACAAAGTAAAAGAAGAAATTTCCCAAAGTAAGGGGGAGTTCATCTAAGGGGGAGTTCCAATTCAAGAATATTTTCATATATAATAAAATGCTAACTCTCAATCTAGAAATCAAGAATAAAATACTCAGTGTTTCCAAAGCCTAAGGGAGAGTTAGTCGTATTCATCATTTCCCATGTGTTAAGGGAGATATGTTTTATTTACAAGTCAATAAAATTTTTAAGTCCTTATATTATTTTTCGAAAGGTTGTTTGTGCTTTCCAAAAAGGGGGAGATTGTTGAGTCAATATGGTTTCCATATGACTTTTCAATTCCTTCATGTTTGGGGAGATTATTGAGTCAATAAGGTTTCCTTATGACTCTACCATTTCTTTATGTTTTGAAAATCACAAACATACTATCTTTAGGAAAACATCATTTTTCTTAAGATTTCTTTTAATAAGGAAAAATTTCCTTCCCCAAGGAAATTTTATCCTCACCATGTTTTCATTGTTCATGTCTTAATCCAACACAATTTAATCCTAAGAGTAAAATTTTGTTTCACATCTAAAACCTCAGAATCTTATAAATAATTAGATATAGAGCATTCTGTTTTCAAGATCCGAATTTAGGTTCCAAACGTTCTAAATTTAGACTCTGAACTTTATGAATTTAGACTCTGAACATTCTTTATTTAGGTTCTGAAATTTGTGAATTCAGACTCCAAAAATTCTGAGTACAAACTCTGAATTCTCTGAATTCAGACTCCAAAATTTCTGAATTCAGGTTCAGAATTCTCTAAATTCAGACTCCAAACTTTCTGAGTTCAAACTCTGAATTCTCTGAATTCAGACTCTGATCATTCAAAGTTCAAACTCCGAATTCTTTAGAATTCTAATTCTGAATTCTTGAGAAATATAATCTGAATATCCTTGTAATATAGGATCTTAAGGTTAACTTGCTTAGATTCCAAATTATATTTTCCTTAGACTCCGAAAAATGAATTTGGTCGAGAAACCATATTTTTACTCAAAATTGTTTGAGATATAAAACAATATCGTGCATTCTGTTATTTACTAACCATTGTTTTAGTGACACATGTACAGGTCCATCCGAAATTCAAGAAAAAGTATGACCATTGGAGGAGGGAGCTGACCATTGAAGATGTATCTATAAATAGGAGCTCATTTGAAAGAGATCCCAAATTTAATCAAGTTTGATGAATAGTTCTATGACTCTAGAGATTATAATTTGTTGATTTGTTTTCTAGAGAGAGAGAGACTCTTTCAACTCTCAGTGCTTCGTGCGGATGCTATGAACAACTTGTTTAGACATTCTTTGTGCAAACTCCGATCATGCTGATCCTGGGATTCCATGATTGGAAGATAGAGTTTCCAATTTCCTTCAAAATAGAGGACTTGTAGGGATAACAAGACAGATACCGATATTCGGATTGAGAGATTACATGGGTGTGGGTAAGACATACTTTCTTGAAAGTATAAATCAAGGGACTTTATCCAAGGTTGTTGGATACCCTACTCTTTGGGTTAAAATATTTCTATATTTGTTATTGTATTCTTTCAAGTTTGTATTCTACTATATTTTAGTTGTTAAGGAAATTATAACGAACTTATACTTTCTTACACTTGTACTCTGATTAAATAAGATTCTATATGATTTAACATAGATTCTTTGTTTTGTAAACTTTTGTTATGTTTAATTTCCATAACCATATTTCTGGAATCTATTTTTTGGAACCACATTTCTGGAATCAAGTAAGTTTGTAGAACTTAGAGGTTTTGTGAATTTACCTTGTTTAACTTTATTAAATAATATAAATGTTTCTAACCAACCTTAAACGTTTCTAAAGAATCTTTATAGAATACTATTCACCCCCCTCTTGTATATTTAGAATCTACATCATTATTTTGATACTACAATCAGAATCATTTCGATCCTACATTACCCATGTTGGGTTAATCATACATAATATATTGTAACATATTTATTATGAACCATGATCCATTAATCCTATGAATGTGAAATTATGAAAAAATATTATGTTTGGAAAAATTTTATACCATAATTTAGTAATTTTTATGGATTCAAAAATGAATGAAAAATAATACAAAAATGTGACATCATGGTGTGAAAATTCTCTTCATCATATCACTTTATTCCCCAAAAAAATTCATCGATGATTATGAATAAAGAATATTGAATGAAATTAATTGAAAAGGGAAATAGTAGATAATACGATACACGAACCAAATATGAACCTAGGAAACTAACACATCATAAAACATCTCCATCTACAAAATTAATAAACAATAATACCAAAAAAATGAAAACCCAAAAAATTGAAATCCAAATGATTTGATCAAAATTCTATGACCCTTCAGAGGTCTCCACACCATTTAAGGTTTTCCCTCATAAGGCAGGTTAAAAAAACTAGGTTATATTAAGTAAATCACCAAAAATATTCCATAATACCAATGATAAATACCTAAAATAATTAATTAAAAATATTAAAGGAATATGACGATGAAATATAAAAGAATACCTTGAATTGGCACTGCCAAAATATTATCTAGATATAGGCTATGATAAAGATTTAAATCTTTGATGATAATTCAATTTATAGAATTTATAAGGATTATCTGAATGACCATAGTAATTATAGGTCTTTAGAACTTAAAAAATGATACATTAGAATGATCAATCTAGATGCACTAAATTCATACAATATATCACATAATTTTAAAAGAAATAATGATAAAATAATAGGATTAACCCAAATCATCTCGACTTTCCATATTTGGTTTGTAATATCCTATCTAGACCCATTGGATTGGGTAGGGATGAGGTTCCACTAACCTTAGGTGGCATTACCCTAGACACTAAATCATGGAAATAAATTACCATGGCGTAATAAAACATCGAGGGATGATTTTTCCATACACACATACATAAACAATTAAATATAATATTGAAAATAATGAAAAAATATTTTATGATGCATGAAGGTAAACCAATACCACTCAATATCCATAATAACATAACAATATTATAGTATTACTTGAATCCAATTAAAAAGTGGAAGCCACAAATCCAAATACATTCTATTCTCAATTTACCTAGGTGCCACAAATCCATATTTTAGATTCCAACCATCTCCCAAGCTCTGTCACCACAAACCAGGACAACAACATCATGGTGGTCCACTAGTGAATCATGATATCTTCCCCTTATGTGTATCATAATAAATGGACTCTATATACAAACTAATGTGCATATATAGCGTAGGATTATATCAATGTTTGTTGAATTAAAAAATGTTATGTAAAAACAATTATCTATATGAAATAAGAAACCCTGAACTCACACATGTATTCAAGAAACTGGCAATTGAATATTCCTAACTCAAGTGTGTATGACCAAAAATTCAAGACTCAAGTTGTCATGTAGTTTTATACTAATGTATGCACCAAGATAACACCCATGGCTTAGTCTGAACCAAAAAATGACCTATGAAACAGAACATGAACCCATAAAAATTATGTAAATTCCATGTAATTACATTAAAATATTCCATTGATAACAATTATAATTTTTATCATTATATCATACATGTTGTGGGATCACCCAAAACCCAAAATTTAATTCAATGAATCAATAAGGGTTTTCTATAGAAATTAACAAGTTGTTTAAAATAAAAATACAAATCCTTCATGTTAAAGATAAATTTAAGAGAGGTAGAAGCCACCTTCCTTGAAATAAATCACTCAAAAAAGTAAATATTATATAGATTTAGTCATCAGGGAAAATCATTTGCAATCACTTCTGAGAAATCCAAGATCATGAGACAAATAGAGTGTGGGGAATGAGGGAATTTACATAGTGTAATTTAGTGAATTTTCTTAATTAAGTACCTCTAAATAATAAAATGTGGATCCCCATAATGGAGTGTGGTTTAAATTAAAATTAAGTTGATAAATAAACCATTTTAAAAACCAAAATGATCAACACCATGCCCATGACCACATCATGTGTCAATCACATGAAAAGTTTTGAGTGGATCACAAAAGAACACTTTGGCCAAAACTATGGCTTAGACTATAATGTAGTGCATTTTCCTAGACTAGTTTTATCAAACCCTAAAAATTATAATCCCATCAAACAATGAATCCCTTCACTGGGCCTTTTAGTTTATCTATTTCCCATAGACGGGCCTCCCTATAACCATGATCAGCAAAAAAAAGGAACTCAGGAGTGGTGACATCCTTGCATCAAGGCCCACCCCATTCCTAGAGTTCCAAAATTACTAGGAACATAACTTCAAAAATGCATGTCCCTTGGCGTGGTGATTCCCAAAACCCCCTAAAAAATTTCTTTACACAACATCCCACCAATACCACATGAACACAATAGGATCCAAATTACTATTTAAAAACATAAAATAATAACCATATACATTAAAATAGGGGTGTTATATTACCCCCACCCATGTGATTTATATCCTTTCAAAGTATGTGGTTAGAGTGTTTAGAAAAAATCATAAACCACTAGTCCAACATAAAGCTATAAGCTCCCAAACTACCCAATAGGCACACTGATACTACTACAATGGGCATAACAAAGGTACATATTGACCTACAAATATCTTATCGTATTTATGACAATATAATATTTATTGTGAGAATCCAAACAAACATATAAATCATAATAAACATGATCCCAACTAATTACGCAACATAGATTAACTCAAACTCTGAGGAAAATGACATATGTGGATCATATTCACTACATTGAAATGCGAATATAACTCTTCCTAACATAAAACTCTACAAATATAGTTGAGAGTATATAACGGTACGCCCACCAAAGAACTAACTTCCATCATCTAAGGATTATCAAATATCATGTGATAAATTCCTAATGATAAAAATAATATATAACAATCCAAATCAAAAAACTAGAGATTGACTGAGATGATTTGATTATCTAATTAGTAATATACAAAGAATATATAGATAACTATAAACTTATAAAATATCTATAGATGATAAGAGATCCTTCTATAAACGTCTAATGTTCATCACACACTTCCTCTTAGACTAAGGAATATTTTTGCATCCCCTTTGGATAGAATATTGTATCTTATACTCCCTTGCAACTCGAATTCTAGGGAAAATTTAATAACCAGTAACACACAATGGAAACTAGGTGTCATTCAAATAATAGGATAATTATATCATTATGAAATTTTAACTTTTCTTGAATATACCCCACCAACTGACCTTCATAAAAAGTATCACCGATTATAAATGAAAAGTGTTAACCCAAAGAGTTATCCATCTACCCACTTGAAAAAATCATTATCTTGAAGAAAAATATTTATAAAGACGATGTGAATTTAATCTACATATTATTAAGGTATAAGTAATATTTTTTTATGCCCACATTTTAGTGTTAATCATTGTGTACCATGCATATCTTCCATGTATCTGAATGTAATATCTACTTGAAACTCTCCCAAAACAATGAGGGATATGAATTTAATCTTGATACAGAAGATATAATTTTAATTCCCCCCCACTAGGAGGCTCCCTACTATTATGTTTTAACATAATAGTAAGATAATGAAAATTATTCCATTTAAATTCCATATAATTGATCTCTCAAGTGTGAAATAAGATCTATTTAATAGAAAACCATGGAATTATCATTTTCCATACAACACAAGAGAATGTCAGTGATTGATCATGTGAATAATTTATGATCCAATATTTCACTAACCCAATTACTAAAGACATGTGAGTTAAGACATCAACTAAAAATTCATCCTCAAAATTTATACCTATTCATATAATCCAATAGTAAGACTAGACATGAGAAGACACAAGAAAGGAACTAAAACAAACCAACTAATTATAGTGGTTAAGAGTCCTCAATGTATCTAAGAAAATTCCTTAATCATTTATAAAGTTGAAAACAAGACCATGAATAATATCCTAAACCAGAAAATATTATGGGATGTTACTCATCCTAAACTACTCTTGATAACGAAATCCAAACACAAAAATTCAACCTATATCAATTGGAAACAATCAAGATATGGTTCTGACTTTTCTCAGGTACTTTTACCTGATCCATGTCACAACTCCCTTAAAAAGACAAACCAATAATTAAAAAAATATGAGAGTGACTCACTATGAATAAAAATCAATATGATATTGAATTCTTGGAACCATGTCATTCCCATGATTTTAGAAAATATGCTTCTATGTTTTGACTATAATGACCCCAACTCCAATAAACATGATCCATTGCATATTGTATTAGTATAATATATATGAGATATTACTATAAAGGATTGGTTAGTTTAGGGATCATGATAGACAGGGAACATACTTTATTTTTTTTATTAATTTTTAAAAATAAATAATAGATTTAAAATTTTTATTGAATCACAAAATATCATTAAAATATTCATTCTTTATATCATGGGGAAAATAAAACATAATAAGGATGGATCTTATATGATTATTAAGGCAGAGCAGAAAAGAAAATCTATCATGTGTAGATAATTCATTAACAATATGGAAGAGTGGATAATCAATATGTATATTCCATTTAATCAGTTACATGATCCTAAAAATGAATCCATAGAAAATATCAGCATAAATATTACAAGGATATTAAAAACAAAAATATTAATGTGGGAAATACATAACGTTTGAAATTCACATTCTTATTAAGAATTCTATAGAGAATAAAACATGAATTTTACAATCAATTACCTATCCAATACACATTCATTATATGTGTTGGAATACACTAATTTTCCAATTAATGTGGCACCATGTTTTGTCTCTTGGGACTTATCAATGCATCGAATGGTTATCTAACAATGGGAAACCCCCATCACTTACAAATGTATAATTCATTCCTCACACATTGTATTAACAATATAATAAATTTTAATTTTCAATAATTTGATATAAAAATATAATTAATTATACAAAAAATAATATTTCCCTAGAAAGTGAAATAACATTCTTTATAAGAATCCTTCAACTAACACTGTATATTGAAATGGTGTACAATTAAAAAAACATAAAATCGGTAGAAATGATATTGAATAAAACCATGGTACTAAATATATAGTTATTAAGGAAAAAATAATTTCCAGTGAATAATGGAGGGTTATAGAGAACATGATCACAAGAAAGTAAATTATCTCAAAATAAACTATAATCTATAAAATGGGAAAATATTATATAATAGAATCAATTAAATATAAATGAAGGTTTTAAAGAAAGGAAAAAAAACTAAATTTAGAGAGAAATATTGAAGTGAAATATTAGAAATAAATTTCCTTAATTTTTTTGCTACATTATTTTAAAAAAAATGTTAAAAATCATTCCCAAAATTCTTTTCATTTCATTAGAAATATAATGAAATTTTTATTTTCAATTAAAAATTTGTTGAAGTGGATTTTCATTGATGAAACATAAGAAACATATATAAGAATAGAAATAATGAATAACGATCATGTAGTAGGGAATTGGAATTTTAAACATATAAGTAAAAAATAATATTCCTTTAGAACTTTTTTAAATACTCAAAATTTGAATTCTATAGTGAAATTTAAAATGATTCATTTAAAAAAATGTAAATAATTTCAACGATAGTACAAACAAATTTAACTTTTCATTTAAATGTAAATAAAAATTTTCCTTAATTAATTTGAAAAATATGGTTATGGAAAAAAAATATCTCTGGTCTAAAAGAAGAAATAAGGTTATTTTTTTCTAAAAAACATCTTACATTTGACTACCAAAGATTAGAACATATGGAAAAAAATTGGAAATACCAAATTTTACTATATGAGAAGAATATAGATGGGTTTTAAGAAAATAGAGTTTATAATTCTTCCAATGTATATTTAAACTTGAATAATCTCGAATAGGAGTGGGATTGTAAAATAAACCTTTATAGTTTTAATAAAATTTAAATAAAAATCCATTGAAAAAGAAAACAAGAATTGAAAAATTAAATATAAATAATAATAAAATATTCATTATATAATACATAAAACGGGTAGTTTATACACCATAAAATATAAATTAAAGGTATAATATAAAACATGTTTCAGTGGAGTGTAATTGAGATAAATAACCTTACATTAGATTCTTTATTGATCAGACACATTATAAGCTTCTAATTTGTAAATTTAAATTGATTAAATAAATTTTCAATTCTTATTTTCATATATATTTATTTTTTTATATTTATTTTTTAATTATTTGACATCTATTTATTGAATAGTTTTTTACATCAAATATATAAGGTTGTTTGTTCAATTACTCTATAATTAATTTTCTATATTGTCTACACATAAATGTATTATGAATTGGTAAAATCACCTCTCGAAGGTTAATATATTAATTAATATAATTTATATTCACTATAAATTTTTTTAGAATCCACGATGCAAGATAGTAATAGAAAAATGGAATAAGTTTCTCATGGAGGCAGTCATCCATATGTACACAAGATGCCATTTTAATTTTTCCAATTATTAGTAATGTAAGAAATTATATAGAAATTAAACTTTCCAGAATCATATTTATATCATAAATATCATATATATATATATAGTTATACATTTTCATTAAACATATTTTTAAGACCATAATTTTAAATCATAAATAAAAAATGAATCTCTTTTCTTCATGGAGGTGGTAGTCCACACAAATAAATGATCAACTTTAACATTTTTTAACTGATGGGAGGGAAATAAGGTAGATGATATATTATATTTTTAGAATCACAATAATGTCATAAATATAATATATATTTATTAATTCCATATTTTCAACCATTAATGTGATTTGGTGATGAAAAATGATACACATCTCTTCATGGAGATGATTGTCCACATGTATACATCAGAGCTGTTTTCATTTTATATGGGATAGAAAAGTGATGAAAAATAGATCTACCATTAACATAAAATTATATATGTATAATAAATGACCATATTTACATTTGTTAATATGGTTTCTAAATATTTGTATGAGGTTTATGAAGAACCAAACATGAAAATTATCAATAGAAATATATACCTCGTATTTTGGTAGTTTCCTTTGGCATACACCTTATGCCTTCGGGAAGTGGTGTATTGAGAATACTAGTACCTTTATGTTAATGAAAATAAGTTAAGAATTTATTTGGGAAATTTATTTTTGACATAACTATGCCTGGAAGTGTGTATATGTGTGGAGAGGAGGTTCCCTTTCAAATATGAGGTGGGTGGAAAATTTTTAAATATTAAAAAATTTAAAATATTATAAAGTTACTCTTAAGGGAATGTCTCTCAAATGTAATAATTTTCAAATATAAGATTAAATAGGGTCTAAAACAATTAAAATGATAATATTTAAAATTTTATTTTTTATAACCCTCATATTTCTATCTAACCACCTAATTAATCCTTTTTAACCCTTACAGTAGCGATATTCTTTTACCTAGTTTACAAAGATTTATGACCCAAAACTAATTTCAACGAATTAAAAATTAAAAATTATTTTTATTATTGATATGTAATAAATTTTATATGATTCCTTTCCTAAAATTTATTGAACTTTTATTAATATAAGTTCATAAAATTCAACGAAAATCTGTTGTTTAAAATGTTCATTTTTAGCATAAAAATGATTTTATACCAAGATCATGTAAAATTTTGAATACCAATAATTTTATATGATTATGTTATAGAAAATGATACTTATTTAAATTTTAATTAAAATAATAACCAAATGGATCTTTATGAATAATTGTTTAAAATAGATGGTTCAAAAGTAATATTTATTTGAAAAAAAAGATTACATATATTTAAAAATGTTAAAAATGGATTTCAAAGTTCAGAATTAAAATTTCAAATTAATAATATGACTTCATAAATACATATTTTTAAAATAAAATAGTTTTGTAACATTAATGTTATTAATATATCATCTTAATGTTATAAAAGTGATATTATATATAAAATATATAATTTTTAAAAAATCTTTAAAATCCCCCTAATATAATTTTTATATGATATAATAAAAAATTAATATCATATTCTCAAATTAAAATTAAAAAAATGAAAATGAATAAATCAAACATTTGTGTAAAAATACACAAAACCATTTATAGAAGAAATATGTTTTTAAAGCATAAAAAGAATTTTTTCTATGGCCATGCCAAGTTACAACATTTAAATGATTGTTGATTTATATTATTGAATATACTATAAATAACTTTCATCAATATAATTTATAAATATTTATTAACATAATTAACTAAGATAAAAATATATTAGGAAATTAAAAAGGGTTTTTTGAAATTTTGTTATTTTTACCAAGAGATGATTATATCTTTTTTTCTAACCAACTGATAATCAATGTATGAATGATTATTCACTAGTTTAAATAAAATATTAATTTTAAATAAATATAATACTCAAAATAATATAAACTAATCATTTAAATGAATCATATATAATATAAATAAATATGATTTTATTGAAAAATAATTCATATAACCTTTAAATTTTCTTAAAATTATATTATTTAGATATTATCATTAAAAATCAAATAAATATTTCATAGTAATTAATAAATACATTACGAAAGAAAATTTATATATATTTCATTATTTTATTACTCATATTCATACATTATAATACAATAGATAGGTTATAATGACAATGTTTAAATACTTGTATTCCAATAGTGTAAGACAGTTCATTTAAGCTTACTGTTTTCTGTATCACATGATATTATTAATAATATTCATAAACTGAAATCCGTTGGTGTTACAATAACCAATATTTTTAGAAATTTTATAATCATAATGTTAATTAATTTTTAGTATGTCATGAAAAAATAATTGATTTTATTGTGTTTTTTAATTTCTAGGTTAAGACTAGGAAAAGTATTATTTTAAAAATAAATATTTCACAAATAATATATTTTTATTTATAATATATCTAATTTTGATTTTGTTTCTAGAAGTATATTGTGATACATAATTGATACTTTTCTTACAAAACTTCTTAGTTTTATCTTCTATTACTCATGTAATTATAATAAAATATTCATAGATAATTTAATTTCTTGTATGTGTTTCTGCCTATGATTTATCTCATATTCGAAATGATGAATGAATAAGATCTTTTTTTTCATTCTTGAATCATTAAAATCATCTTTTAATGGATCATGAGATATATAAAGGGATAGTTTTCTTTTTTCTATAAAGGATATTACAGCTGGAGATTCATATCATTTCTAGATATTTAATAAAATAATAAATGGTTAGAAAAAGTAAAAAATAATATTCAGTAATGAAACCATAAAATGAAGGAGTAGTCTCAAATATCAATGGTAACACCCAAGGATCGACATTAATAATTGAACCCTTAAACTCTATAAAAGATATTATAAAAAAATTTAATACCTAATAATCATATTTTCAAAAAAATACTATAATTACACATACTTTAAAACACATACTAACCTTAAAGGTTAAATATGATGGTGAGAGTTATCATTTTCATAGAAAAATCAACAAATATTTCATTCATGGAGACAACATTTTCATGAAAATAAACATTATAAATCCAAGATTCACATTTTAATTACTCAAATAAATTCATTCCAATTAGAGTCCTACAAATGATTCATAAGTTGTTAGTATAATCATTATGTATTTTATAATATATTAAGCCCACATCAATAAATACCACAATGAGATTATAATGGTAGTCCTTGATGCTTGGATAAATAGTTCAACTAGAGCCCCAACTCCTTTAGTTGAAACATTGAATATCATTTATTTGATTCATTCCCTTGAATTCATGTTTTATATGTCCCTAATATCAGTATAGATAAAAAATTTCATTTCCTTTATGCATTTACCTGGATGTTTCTTTCTAAAATTATTACATATTTGATGTTCCATATTTAACTTATTGTCATTTTCCTCATTTTTTCCATGGTTCTTAGTAATCCTTTTCTTATGTTGATTTCCTTTAAAGATATGTGAATTATACAATTACTCCTCAAACTTCATAGAAACTGATACATTATCTTCATATGAATTAAATGGTTGAGAGACTAGTTCCATTTGGAGGCTATGATTATTTTAATTAATGAGATGTCCAATATTAATTTTTTAATACATATTATGTCCATATTAGAACATAATAATCTTGTAAAAATAGGTTCGTACTCAGTAATATTTTCTAATCCATTCTATCATAAATTAAGGAATTTAGTATTCAAATAATCATGTTCTTCTCAAAGAAAATATTTATAAAAAAATCGGCTAAATTATATTCCATTAAATTTACTTTGTTTTTCCCATAGTGTTCTGAATAAATAACCACCATTGATCCACATATTTTATTAAAAAATATATTGCTAGAATAAAATTATCCATATCTTAACCTCTCAAATCTAGAAATATCTTTTCATCGGATGAGATACATTACTAAACTACTGATGGATTATTAGTTACATTAATAAATTAAGGATTATTTCAGATAATAATATCCATCATATTTTAATCATGGTGTGTAACAACAATTTAATACATATATTAAACGTTATTTTTCATAACTGAGGTATGTTGACCCAAAATGGCTATGATCTTCTCACCTCCAACACCAGAAGCACTAACATTATCATAAGTGTAATCAGTATAATGTCATGGTCATTTAAATGATTTAAATTTCTTCCCCTAGTCACAATTAATAAAACATGGAACACAAAAATATTAAATCATTAAATCCTGAATATTGAGCCAAGGAATATAAATCCTAAAACAGAACTCAAATATTCTAAGGGATTATCCTAATGATTGTGTTATCTATGTTATTCAAAAAATATATTTCCCAAGGGTCCCCCTAAATATCCATTGGATACCAATAGTAATGATGTAACACCCCAATCTTCCATGATATGTTTCCCTTTGAATAATGCAATGGCGTGTGTTGTATGCAACATCGAGTTCTAACACACACCACAACCGATCGAACTAGCCATTATGAATAGTAATACCTAATTTTTGAAATTTTATACATTTTATCTTTAAAAATGGACTTTATTTTTGGATTCTTAATATCAAAATTATCTTAGGAAGAAATTTTGGTACTTTTCAGATAACTTTCATATTTTGATGAATAGTGAAAATTACTAAATATTAATTAAAAACAACTTTTTTAATCAAAATAATTAATAATGATAAATTATGAATTTGAGTGGATTTAAAGTATATTTAGAATATATTTTTACCATTTAATACATGTTTGTTCATTGGTCATAATTTCATAATTAAACCGAACATAAACAAGTATCAATCTTTTGATAGTTATTATATCTTAAAAACACGTTTTTTGTTTTGACAACGGGAATTAATTTTAAATTAATTTCTGCCACTTCTGTGTTTTGAATTTGGAAAAATGGATTCCATATTTTGAATCATGATTTCCAAGTTGTGTAAATAGGTAAATTTTATTTTTAGCCATTTTGAATAATTACTTCGGTAAATATTTTAGTTACCATGGTTAATGGGTAAATCCGGTAAATAAGGGTTAAAAAATAATATTATAATAATACTAAATTAACATAAAACGTGTCCTAATCTTATTGGTGGATACATGTCCGACCATGGTAATCTTGGGGTCGATTTTGGGACCCCATGGAGCCAGTTGTAGGTGATAGGGACACTTTATTTTAATTAAATTAAAACAAATACAAAAATTACATAAGCATATATCTTTTAGAAAACAAATTTTTAAAAAGGGTTATATATTTTGGATTTTCGACTATAAATATTCATTAGAAATATAAAACTATTTCCTACATTATTATATTATATTTATAATTTTTAGAAATTATATAATTTAATTTATTTATGACCCAATGATGATACAATAATTACCATAATAGTGAAAAGTTAAAATAATTTATGTTATAAATACACAAATAAATATAATTTGAGACTTTTTATGAATTAAACTAATTTTATAGGTTAATATGACATGTTAGTAATGATTTAAATAACTTTTTTAGAAGTAATAATTCTTTTAGGATTTTCACAAAAATCAATTTTCCAAATAGTATCAAAATTGACATAAAAGATTTTTTAAAACAAATATTATATTATTAATTGATATTAAATTCTTAAAAATCTATTGACCGATAAAGAGACTTATATAATGATAATTTTATCATTAAAGGACCACTTGGGGGTCTCTTAGATGTATATAGTATGTTTATTAACCATATAATATAAAAATACAAAGAGACATTGTAAAAGTGAAACTAATTAACTAAGAGTTAATACTTAAAGATAAGGTTAATATATTGACAAAAACCTGTATAAATCTTATTGGTTGAGTGGTTTTCAACCTATCCCCACCTTAACCTTTAAATAATCCACTTTGAGCCATTATAAACTGAATATGAATTTATTATAAAATAATATTTCTAGCTTTTCCAAAGGTGCCCCTCACCCCTCTTATAAAAGGGCACTCCCCCTTATCATTAATTCACACCATCAAAGCCTTTTGGTTCGTCCAAAACCTGCCCAAATACTCTCTCAACTTCCATCACTTTATCCTAGAGGCCTTTATTTATTCAGAAATCCAACCTATGGATCCCTTTTTATCAAATCAAAAGGAAGAACCCGAAGAAGAGGTAATGATTTCACCACCCTTTTTCAAGTTCCTTTCTTCTTCCACTTCTTCTTTCTTTCTTATTACCATTATAAAATAATAACTCCAGTATATTATATATAATATAATGTTATTATAAACATGTTACAGCCATATTTAAGTATTCTATCCATCCTTTGAATGACATGTCACCATACGTGCGTACGTACGGATTACAGTCTCCACGTCGTGGTGTAATTGTTATTCAAAACATTATTATTTGGATGGGTATAACTATGATGTGTAATTCATGTAAATAATAAATATTACATGATATTTATTCTGTATATATGATATAACATCCAATAAAATATTATTTTAATATCAAAAGAATGATATTGTCGCTCGTGCGTACGTAAGGACTACCGTCTCCACGAACGTGATGAGATTCATTATCCATCGTATCCATTCAAGATTAATTCTCATTTAATTAATGAAAATAATGTTTTAATATTTGATATCATTCTGGATATGAATAATATACATCCCATTAGTAACAAAAATGGCTCAAATAACAAAGAATATAAAGGAAAATGAACCCGTTAACACCCAAAACGACGATATTTCTAAGATATTATTAACAAATAAATGATAAAAGATCATATATGATATCATATTAATGCATATTATTCTTGTATAATTCAATAAGAGTTATTTCACCATTATACAGGAGTTTAACCTACCTTCGAACAAGAAAAATGTACAAAGTATTGGGTTTCTTATCTCACTTTTAATTCCGTGTGAACTCCATTGTGCACCACTTATTTATTACATGTGGTGTGCGTACTGACCATGTTTGTATTCATTGAGTAATATAATTTAATTAATGTATATTTAAATAATAATTTTATGATCCTTCTTTCATTGGTGTATGTTTTGTTTGTTACCAAATCAATAAGGGAATTTGAAATTTTAATTTTCCCTCAATTCAACTTTACGCATAATTCATTGATTATTTTACTCCAAGATTATGTATAGAATCACTATTCATTTGATTATGTCATAATTTCCACTCCCCTTATGGATATAATTTTTATACACATAATAACTCCATTGAAAAATTCTCAAGTCATTGGTATGAACTTGATAAGTGTAATTTTAACTCAATCTCCATTTGTTGAGTTAAATATTCAATTCATTGGTGTTGTTTTTACAAGAATATGTGCGAATGTCATCTGATTGATTTAAACTAAATTTCCAATTATATTGAGTGTATTTATATTTTTCACACATAATTATGTCGTTGATTTATCTGTAACCTAAGGATATGGTCTTTATAAGAGAATTCATCTCAATTTACATTCCATTTAGACTTCTTTGTTGTTATAGACCAAATCACTTTTATATGGTGTATATAATGTACTTTGACATAGTATATCATGAATCCCTTTATTCTCATGATATTATAAAGTTTTGATTACCTCGATTATTTGTATTCTAGTGTCTCTCTTTTGGTATGAAACTCTAACTAAAATACATTTTTAAGTGTTTTAAAGATTGATTATTCTAAATCATTCTCATTAATGTCCATGTTTTAAAAATGGTTTTAAGGATTTATTTATATGGATATTAAAGTTTTAAAATCAAAATTAATTTTAAAAGTTTCAAAGAGGTATGGGAAACTTTGATTCTAAAATCTATTTTAAATTGATTCTTGACAAATAGTGTGACTTTTAAATGATTTCAAGAAAAAGGGGGATATTTCACTCTAATTGTTTTGATGATTATTTTCGTCTATGCCAGTATCCTTCATCATTCTCTATTGAGGTTAATATGATACAATACAATCTTCCATATTGTATCGAATGAGTTATGTTTGACTGCGGATGTGCTATTTTTATACCATTCATGGTTTGTGGATAAAGTATTGACATTTCGTATGCTAGTTTTAATACGAATGTTTATGTTATGATTAGAACTTTTCATATGAGGAATGCATTGGACTTAGTAAGTGACGGTTGGAGCCCGCTATAGCTCCTCGATGCATCGGTAGGTCTCATGAGACAAACTAGTGTCTTGGAAGAAGGACTTGGAAAAATCTTATTTTTAGTCTTAGAACGAGGCCCTGGCTATTTGGTTATGATAGTCTGGCATTATGCATTCCTTCATTAGGAAAGTGGTTATTGATATTGCATGTGATTGTTCGACTAGTAGAATATCCATGTGAATAAGTAAATTGAATTATTTCATTTTATCTTTGCCATATTATGCTGAAGTTCAAGTTTAAAAGGCTTTTGTTTTAGTTATAAATTTCTTTAGGTGTTTATGATTATCTATGAAAGCTTCTGCTATATTGTTATCCTTACTGAGAATATGAGCTCACCTCTTTCAATGTTTTATTTTTCCCGGGATGTGAAGAAGTAATTTATGAATGACCTACAGGGATAGTATGAGGGGATATGAAGATAAGATGTTGTTGTAGTTTTTTTACCTTATGATGTAATGTAAGACTTATGAATATATCTAGTGTTTCCAAGACAACTAAACTAATCGGTCTTTCGAGACTTGATCCTTTGTGATCATGCCAATGTTATGTAATAATTCACCGAATCTGGGTAACTGTGGTCGGGGTGTTACAAATGACCCCAACTCTAGAACCCAATATCTAGTATTTACTTTGTTATAATGGTACAAGATACAAGGGATCATACCATGAAATATTAAATTTTTTATCAATATTTGGAGACTAGATATGTAACGACCAGAAAAACATACTTCTTTTATGTATGAATCTATTTCCTCCTAACAACATTTAATATGTTTTAAAATAGAAGCACATAGAAATAATTTTTCTTTAATAATAAAATTGTATATCATCTATAAATTTGGATTAGTAAAACCATGAACAATAATGGCATATGCGCATTTAAGAATTGTTTTTCATAATGAAATATATGTTTTATTGAGACAAATTTGATAAATTATCTCTCCGAACCAAAATTTATTTTTTCATAAATGATATAATTATTGTATAAAATTATGTTATTTTGAATAATTATTATTCTAATTAAATATTATGATTAAAAATCTCTTTTTTAAATGTAAATGATAAAATATGTTTTTTTTGTTTTAATTGTCAGAAATTTCACTATGTAATTTCAGTATTCATTTTTTATTCTCTTTTTTAATAACTATGTATTTTTATATCTAAAAGACACATTTTTCATAAATAGAAAATTATTATGGTTAAAAGAATCATTTTTGAATCCAAATGTCAAAATTAATCATGGGTGGGTTTTTAGTAGTTTTTTACAAAGTCTGAATTTTTCTATATATATTATTTTTTTATGAATAATATTAGTTGAATAGTTTTTTACTAATTAATAGTATTTTATGAATAGTGTTTTTATAAATATTAAAGACATATTTTTCTATTAAATAACTTTTTTAGTGTAATGATTTCCAAAAATGGACATACACAGTTACGACCATTAATATATTTAAAGTCTAAAAATGTCAACTTAAGTTTTGAGTGAATAGTTACTTGACCCTTTGGAAAAGTAATTTTACCCTTTTGAATGGTAATTTGAACAATGGAATATCAACCCCTCCTATGGAAGTATAAATATATTTTATTGATCATAAATGGAAATGTGATATAATTATATCATAGTATTAATAAATAAATGTTTTAAAAATTTTTAGTTAAGTATTTTTATTATATTTATTTAATTTAATTTTAAATGGAATTAATTTATATAAAATAGAGTTCATTTAGTAATTATAAATTTATATATTAGTTTAGGGTGAATTTATGAGAATTTTATAAAATACTTTTTTTGGTGAATAGTGAACATACAGTTTTGAGTTTTTAGTATGATTAATAGCATCATAACTATGCCATAGTTTATTAATGAGTAATATGAGATTTTGGTCAACTATTATGGATTAAAATATGATACGAGGTGTCCCAAGTGGCCAATAGCATGGGAAAATTCCACAAATGATGTGTCCTTTGAAATTAATAAAATATTTCCTCACTTTTGCTATAAATACCCATCATTACATCATTTCCATTCATTCTAAAAACAATTATCCATTATGTTATGATAGAATTACCTCCTAATGTGTTCTCCCAATGTGTACTCAATCCCTAAGGTCCCGATATTAATGTTTTAGAAGTTAATTTTAAAGATAAGGGAATCTACAGCCCTGGTCTTTTCAAGGAGTAATTTTTTGCTAGTCTTGGTTAATATATACTTTCTTATGTTGGGATTTTAATTACATATAAAACTTAATTTCAATATTATATAAAAAATATGAGAGATCTATTTTATCTCAATCAACTCATTTTATGAATTATTATGTGACACCATTAGGCTGCTAAAATTTCATTAGGGAATTATCCACTTCCCTTTTCCTTTAATGTTCTATTTTATGTGGCATGTCTTTAAAATATTTCATTCAATGTTGTTATTTTAATTTTATTATATCCATATACTATATTATGAGTCATTTATGGATGGGATACCCTTTTAATCTCCCTTATTAATGTTTTCTAAAACCATGGTGTATAGTCGTTATGTTGTATAATTTTCATCTCCAAATCTCTATCTTATCCTCAAGAAATTATTTTATTTTATTCATTTGAATACGAAAAAATATTTCATTTACAATGTTATTCATCAATACATAAAAATGTTTTATTTTAATATGGAATTTAAATACATAAAACCCTCATTCCCTATTCATTGGTTATAAATGACATAATGGTCATGTTTTTATGCACTTTTTAATACGTCATGATTTGGATATGAAACCCATTTATTTTATTCTATTTGGGTTATTTATGAAATGTTTTATTATGATATATGTGGATCACATGAAAATAATGACATATTAGGGGTTCAACCTAATAGCTATCTAATGCATTGGGTAAAGAAATTAATCCCTAGAGATAACTTGTTTTACAATAACTTGGTGAATAACCTTGGTAATTTTTATGAAACCTTGAGGATGGAACATGGTGATATTCTTATGAATATCTATATTAAATTTTGTTTCCACACTTTCACGTTATAATTCATGTTATTTTTATCATTATAGTACTCGTTTTTAACTTCACATGTGTTTATGAAAATCATAAAGATCTTATTGGCGTCGCATGTAAAATGCTTCCCTAGTTTACCTATACTGGGCCTTCCACTCACCCCTCCCATTGGTGTATTTCCCCAGGTTATGAGATGTAGTAATTGTACATAAAATAATCCATTGATTATATATTACAAGTTGTTTAGAACAATTCCTTATGTTTTCATGTATTATGTACCTTATTTCAAAGACACTAAACATTAAAGATCCTCTATTTATAAAATGCGATGAAAAGTTATGTAATAAAAAGGTGGGATTCCATAAGATACATACATGATTTTCAATTAGTTTTAAAAAATAAAACATAGAATGAAAATTTATTTCATATTTTATGATCATTCAATGTATCCATATTTATATCTTAAGGAAAGGAAAAAAATAAAGGGAGATCATAGATGATATATATTAGAAAGAATACAATGGAAGCTATCATTAGTAGATAAACAATTAAAAATATTGTAGAGTGGATAATAAATACATATAACATTTAATAAATAACTTGAGGTTAAAAAATGTACCTTTTAAACATATCGATAAAGTAATCCAATGGGCGATGATAACTAAAATCTTAATGAGGGATGTGCATAATGTCATATAATCATGATCTTACCATCAAGGCCACAGGTAAGACTTCTTGAATCTTTTTACCAACTCTTAGAGAAGTAATTTTAATTATATGGGTAGGTGTAAACCAATTACCCAACTAATATAGTGTAAAATCTTGATTCTCACTTCCAAGAAATTTTTTCGCTTTCACTACTATAAAACTGGGTTTATCCAATGCAAGGCTTTATCAGTGCTAGGTAAAAGCACCGATAAATCCCCCCGTTTTGAGTGTTATAAATAACACAATATTAAATGGGAACCCTATATCATCACTGCTAAAAAATGGATGATAAAGGGGGGATTTTTTTTGTGCCAGTAAAAAAGAGCTGATAAAGGGGGTGGGGCTTTATCCGTGATTTTTTACAAGTATTGATAAAGGTTATATTTCATAAAAAAATTATCTCATTAAAAATAATGTATAAATATATAATATATATATTTTAAATATAGTTTAAATAAGGATAAACAATAATTTTCAATTAATTTCTAATATATTTAGTGAAAGGGTTGATAAAAAAATTTAAAAAATATTTTTACTTAATATTTTAATAATTATCATCAAGTAATATTATCTTTATAACAGTTGTATGACCAAAAGATAAAATTAGTTAATTAATGGTATATGATAAGTTGAAAACGTGTCTTGAACTACAAAAAACCATAGTTTTTGATCAGGGTGTCTATTTGGGCTCTACCACATATCAAATAAAATCCTATGATGATCTTTACATCATATTGACCATGGGAACCGTTGTAACATTTTTTGAGTCCAAAAAAGCCTAAAAGGCCTCCAAATCTGTTTTTTAGTCAATGTATCCTAACTTTTTATTATTCTATTGAATTTCGGCATCATTTAAGGGGGTCTTATTTTATTTATAGTGGATACTAACTTCATTTGAGAGGCTTACATTCATATTGAAATTATGGTTTTGATGTTTTCAAATTTTTAAAAATGTAGTTTTATTTGTAATTAAATATTTTCTTATTTTATTTTATTTTCATATAATAAATCACTTATTTAAAAACATATATCGACCTATTTACATAAAAATTTATTTTTAAATAAACAAAATAAATATTATTTATTTATTATATTTGAATTATAAAATTATCAATTTTATTTTCCATATATAAATTCTTTACTATGTATATATATTCCTATAAAATATTGTTTATATATAATCATGTGTGTGTTAATGAAAAAATATATATGTATATGTATAATATAACACATATAAATAAATATATATTATAAAAATATCTTTTAAACAATTTCTAACAATTTTTTACATTATTAAAATATATGAATATATATTTATATATATACTTATACAAATACATATATAATGCATATATATATGTATATGTGTGTATTAATATACAAATATATATATATTATTTTAGTATATTTAATTTAATATAATATGTAAAATATTTAAATTAATATAATATATAAAATATTTAACTAAATATAAGTATATATATGTATCACAAACATACATATAATTTAAATATGTATTTAAAATTACTTATATAAATTTATGAATAAATAATATATATGTACATATATAAATAGAATGATTTTTCATAAAATAGATAATATAAAATCCTGGTGTGGGGGTAAAGGCATTCTAGTTCCAAAGGAGAGGTACATGGATCAAATCTAGGCATGTGTAAGAGGCCGGAATTTCGAAAAATGCTGATGAAGGTGGTGGGGAAGATCTAATAAAGTGGTGGTTGGAATGTGGAGGAAAGCCTCAATACAATGGGTGGGAAAGTGTGAATTGGAGAGATCATAGAGGCCTGAAAAATAACCCCCTCTATACCAGTTCTATTCCTAAGCACGGATAAATCTTTTAATTTAAAATCACTTTGGTATTTATTGTATCATAAGCATTGAGAAAGGCCCTCTACTAGCACTATAAAAATAAAAAAAAATCAGTGGTGTTTATTTTTACATTCTTTTGTTTTGTTCCCTTCGTGGGTTTTTTTGGTGACCTTAAGAAATTTTTGGATGTTTCTAAGTTTATACGTGGTTAGTACATAGTTAGGGAAACCATGAGGGTAATATTAAAAAAGTTATTCCTTGTATTAGAGTTCCAAAGGAGGGCGCATTGTTGGTACACATTTAGTGAAAACTGTGCGGACTACCCCTTAAACCGTGTAGCATGAAATAGTAAGATGTGCACAGTTGGTGAACTATTTGGGTTACAATCCTAGTAATGTAAAGATAAATCAATATATTATCATTTTAATATTCATTAAATATATTTTGAGGAGTTATATTTATTATTGAAATGTTAGGTAATTTTTTATTCAAATAGAAAATTTTATTTTTAATGAATTGGGGTTTCCATGTATTATATGGTTTTATTTAATAGAATTATTTCAGAATTATAAAATTTTAATTTTGAAAAATGGGATTCATTTTTAAAATCATAATTTCAAAATTATTTTAGGATTAGTTTTTGGTATTTTTCTAAAAAGACCGCTTTTTCAATGAATAGTGAAATGTTCTGTTTTTTATTAGAATTTTTTTTATTTCAATATATTTATAAATTCAAAAATTATTTTGGATTAATATTAAATTTAAATAACTAATTTATTAACAGTAATTCAATTATAGTTTCTTTATTTAATATTTATTTTAATTTAGTAAAAAATATTTTTTAGTTAAAATGCATTTTTCTAAAAGAAATTATTTTTATTGTGTATTCCATTTTTAATTTTAAATTAAATTATTCCATTTTTATTTTTTGAATCTAATAAACTGGAATCAATATTTGGAATCTGTAGTGATAAATTTTTTAAATATCTCCCTATTATTTTTTAATTGTAAATTGTAAACTTAGTAAATTTATTTCACCGATGTAAGGGTAAATTAGGTAATTTATGTTATAAATAATATGATATGGACAAAAAAGGACCATATCCCTTGAATTAATTTTATTGGTTGATTATATCTCATCTATACACATCAAAATTATGAATATATGTCTTTTTGTTTTAATTTTGAGATGATTTTCACCATTATATTATTTTATAATGAAAGGCCAATAATGGCATTCTCTTTATGTTGTTGTATTTATAGTTTTTTACATAAATGATAAAAGAGTATATGTTAAATTATAATGTTTAATTTGAAATAGAAATTTTCATGACCCCCTTTTCTCAAAATTTACCCCTTCTAGGCCAACAATGGGAGAAGAGAGATAGTGACCCCGAGTCTCACCTCTAGTAGGCCTCGGGATGGCGACTAGAACCGAGGGTATAGAAAACAAATAGATTAGAGGCATTATCCTCCAAGAGAAACATGAGAAAGAGAAAGATAATATAGAAACCAAAAATCTATTGCTCAAAATATAGTAGAATATAAATCCCAAGTACACATATGTAATGTCATGAAAAACTACAACAACTAAAATGGGAAAACAGCAAGTACCAAAAGAATATAAAATGGCAATGGCCAAGAAGCCCAAAAAGCTCATACAAAACCCCCAATATAGTAATAGGCATCTTGATTTCAAGAATGCTTCAAGAGACATGAAAAATAGTTTATATATACATAGGGTGAGCATAACAATATACTTAGTAGGATCCTTATCAGTGGCTCTTATAAAAATGTAAAGAAAGTATGCTAAAGCACATTGAACAACCAGTGAAACTAACTTGTAACCTAAAAGGTTATACTATGTTCGTAGCCTCACCATGACCACTCTCACAAAGTATCTCATATCAGAGTATATACTATAATATAGAATATCTAGGGTACCCCACTACCACTTCACCACTGGTTTTCCACTTTTCCCCAACGTCTCATGTCCTGAGCATATCTATCCAAAAATGCTTTCCCCAATAAACCTAAGAGAATCCCCACAACATGAACCTCATGCATCAACATGCACCTAATGCATAAAACAACCATTTCCACAAAACCAAAAGTAACCAGGTAGTTTCTAGGAGCCACCACAACTCACACAATGTGTATCATATGTCATGTATTATACTAGAAGTCATTAAAACCCATACATCGAGTAAGTATCCTCAAGCCATCACAACCTATAAAAGTTATAGGTAGAATATATGTGTGTAAAATTTACACAATCCATTACAGCCCTCTAAACACATTTATGGGGAAAACTAAACTCTTTGCATAACAACACTAGTAACTACAGAGAGAACAAAGTAGGGCCAAAGGGGGTAGTCAACAATCCATCCTCACACCAGGATGTTGAGAAAATCACCCCCAGGGATCAAAATCCCTGGGGAGTCAGTCTCTCTAACTGACATGGTGGAGTAGCGTATATAAACAAAATACTACATGATATAA
Source organism: Viscum album (assembly GCA_963277665.1). Lineage (NCBI taxonomy): Eukaryota > Viridiplantae > Streptophyta > Magnoliopsida > Santalales > Viscaceae > Viscum > Viscum album. Next base: position 2,143,792,226 of record OY728156.1, read on the forward strand.
TATATCTCACAACCACACTATGGAAAAAACATTTTCTTTGACTAAACTATACCTATCATCTCTTGGACTCCCATATTCCACTACTAATACTAGATATCCTATCAGAACACAACCATTTCAATAGATATATTGGGTTACATTGTCCTATGGATTCTCAAAGTCACAACCTCATCATTGCATCCAAGCAAGATCCAACCCCATGGGTTAAAAAACGTATTCATTTAGTTAACAACATTATAATTTTTCAGAATTCTAATTATTATAATTAAAAATTATAAGCTACCAAACACAAGGTCTCAACATGGTGAGTTAATGAACAAGGCATCGAGTCTTTTCTACCAATAGTAGGTGCACATGCCCATCCATCCTCAAGAAACTATACACAGAAAGAATGTGGCATACCCCATGAATATTCACCTAATATAGATGTAGGGTAAGAAAGAACATCTGCCTCTAGTAGGGGGATATTGAAGAAAGTAAACAACACCAAATTCAATTAAAAACACATTCATATCAATAGTTAAGCCTAAATTTATCCATTTCCCTCATCCCCAATGTACTCTCTGACAACCTTATGCATAAACCGATGCATATCACCACTCTTGGCATCAACTGATACAAAAAATACTAGGCCTATGGGCTCTCACATACCACAATATCCCTCCAAGATCTTCCATCAAAAGCTCACACCTCAACATAATAAATAGGAAAAAACAACATATCAACTGGGCAACTGGCGCTAACAAGACAATCAGCCTTCACACACAATGAGCACTCAGAACCCCAAAGAATTAGGTGCTTCCCTTTCATAGTAAGAGGGTATCTCAGAACCCTACAAGGAATTATTTTTTTTCACACAGATGATTCCTTATTTTATATTGGATTAACCAATTCAACTAAACACGTATAATTTCGTCCATTTGATTATCACCAAGTATACAAACAACAACCAGATTCATTAGGCATGGCACTTTATCCTTGTACAATTAATTTATAATTAATCCCAGCATTAAATTATTTACCAATTCCCATCAAGAACGAATTATAAACAAGAATGTCAAATATATCACAATATTTATGAAAACAAATTGTAATAAAATCGCTAAGTAATTGATTCTAATTCGTTAGTCTGGTTCAATAATAATTATTCCATTTCAATTGTGATCTAGTGGGATAAATCAGGTGACTCTAATATTTCTCATAAATATAATAGATAGGCCCTCAATACCCTACCTCAAAAGGTTTCTGACGTTCCTTGCATGAGAATGGGCCAACACAATGAATCACAATCCCCACTCTGACAATGAATGCATCCACCCGAGGATGATGCGGCATAACTACATCAACAAAAACCCAAGAACGATCCAATATAAACATGGAGATCTAATTCCAACACATAGAATGATAAACGGGAGGAAATAGATCATGGAACAAAGAATAACAGAGGAAAAACAAATCATATATTGAAGATGGATTAACACTTGCTCGTTGAACCAAAACAGGGGATGTGTATCCACTAGGAAAATCTCCATGGGGAAACGATCCAAGGATAGAAAAATCACACAAATCCTCTAGAACAATGGTTCAGGGATTCCATGCCAGGAATAAACAATAAATAATAACAAAGAAGAAGGTATCTCAACCCTTTGAGAAATAAAAATGAAGAATTGATTTTGATACTATTTATATTTTTCATTAAAGGAAGATCTATTCACGACTACACGATTTGACTGAGTAAAGAAATCCTAACCATTAGTAAAATTAAGATAGGAAGTATTGAATTTTAATCATCCTTTAGTCACTTAAAACCAGGATTTGAATGAATTTTAATTCATAGATAATGTGAAATGTGTGAAACTGTAGTATTCTAGAAACATTGTTCACCAAACAATTACTATGGCCACTCACTGATGTGACTCACCAATGCAAGTAACCAATATGAGTCATCGATGTGAGTCCCTGACACGAGTCACTAATGCGACTCACTGACACGAGTCACCAACCTAACTCACCAATGTGACTCACTAACATGAGTCACCAATATGAGTCAAAGATACATGTCACTGACACGAGTCACTAATGTGACTCACTGATGTGACAAACTGATTTGAGTCATCGATTGGTCTCACCGATGCGAGTCACCGATATGAGACACCGTTGTTATTTACTATTGCGACTCATCGTTCTAGAAACATTTTTCACAGAACTAGAAATATTGAAAAGTGTTAGAAATAATTCACCTTGACCTCCTAGAATACATTAAACAACATATTTTTACAAAGGAATAGACCAGAGAGTTTCAATCTATTATATCAGATACTTATCAAAACATTATCTTCCTCAAGAGTACAATACAAACCTAGAGTGGAAATTGAAAATGGGGTCCTAACAACCACCCTTCGAGACACCTCTCAGGGATCTCTCCACCAAAGGAGCTCAACCACTTCATCAAAAGAACAATGTGAAACCACATGAAAACAACAACCATATCCAAAATAGTTTCCCAGGGAAGATAACTCTCAAAAGATATAAAGGAAACAAATAGATAACAGAAATCCATATTTTAAATAGGAAAGGTTCTACAACAACCAAACGAACAATGTTATAAGAGAAGATCTTAGCATCAAGCAACTCAGGATATTGAGCGCGTATCTATAAAATAAATTCCCTGGTACTCTCTTACAGGACACCATGCCATCACAGGACCTGAACCAAAGGGATAACATACCCCCAAAACACCTTATCCTTGCGGTTCATGATCTTTTTCGGCTTCTCCAAGAAGGTAACATCATCATCAACATCAATCAAACCCTAATCGATCACAAGATATACTTTATAATGATAGAAATAGTGTTTCAACACATGGAAAACATCGTGCATCTTGATCATCTGTACGGGAATAGCTACCTGATACGCCATGACTCCAACATGAGCCAGCACCTCGAGAGGTCCAAAAAAACAAGGAGAAATATTACTAACATGAACAAAAATTCATTTCCCAGGATAAGGAGTCACAGTAAAAAACACATGATCCACAACGTCAATCTCCATAGGATTCCTCATATGATAGACATATGAATTCTAAAGATCTTGCGCTGCCTTAATCCGATTGCAAATCAATTGAACCATCTTTTCCATATTCTGTTCCAATTCTGACCCAAGAATTGATGACTCTCCATCCCCATTCCAGCAAAACGGAGAATGGAAAGGTCATCCATAGAAGTCTTTAAATGAAGTCATACCAATGGTGGTGTTGAAACTATTATTGTAAAAAATCTCTATCAAGGTTAGGTGCCTCATCCTTGAACCTCCAAAATTTAGGACACAAGATTGAAACATGTCTTCAAGAGTCATAATGGTCCACTCTATATTCCCCCTCATATGCAGATGCAAAAATGTGTTATGACATAGATAAAAACCAAAATAATGCGAGAGGCCTCTCCACACCCTAGAGGTAAAATGAGGATCTCAATCAAAAATGATAATCCTCAGGACTCTGTGGAGTCTCAGCACCTCCTCCAGCTACTACCTCAACAAAATCTTCACTAACATCGGCTCCTTGATTGCTGTGATGATGGATGATTTCATCAAATGATCCACTACTGACCATATAGCGTCATGGAATCCCTGAGGTTGAGGTAATTCAAAAAACAAATTCCATCAAGATGTCCTACCACTTTCACTAAGGAACATAAAATAGTTGAAGAAAACCACTAGGAACATGGTGCTCATCCTTCACCTTTTGGTAGACCAAAAATTGAGGAAAAAACTCCTTAAACTACACACTTCAACACAGGACACCAAAACAGACCTCTCAAATCATAGTACATCTGTATCAAACCAGGATGTACTTCTAAGGGAGAACTATGGAACTCTATGAGAACCATTTCAATCATCACCAAAGGAATGAAATTTCTTCCCGAAAATAACACCCAATATTGTTCATCCTCAAACAAACAATCAGGGGAATCACCACAAACTACTAGGTTTCTCTAGACCTACACCTCATGATCTCCCAACTGGGAATCTTCTACTCGATACATCTGAGATGACTGTACCATTATCTGAAAACAACCTCTTACCCCAACATCTCCCATATCTAGATGTAAAACCAAAGTATCCACTATTACTCTCCAAGAATCAACAGATCCACACACTGTATTGCTACACGATTTCCAACTCACCGCTTGGCTACGATATTTCTATATCCAAGTGTATAGGAAATTTTGATGGCGTTATCCTATAAGAAATCCATCCTATGATATCGTCACAAGATCATGTCACATTGGGAGAGAATTTACCTCGGTCTCTTATGATTGATGAAGACCACCAAATGCTCGTAAATGAGGTAATGTCTCCACAACTTCATGGAAAAAACCACTACCACCCACTTGAGATCATGGGTGGAATAATTATGTTCATGAGGATGTAACTACTATGGAACATAAGAAACGACTGATCTATTCTGCATCATAACAAATCTTAAACCCATACACAAAGCATTACAAAAAACCCCAAAAAGAACTCCTTCTTCTAGCAGACAAAGAATCATACAACCAAATAACTTCTATTTCAGAGACTCAATGATTCATGACACTAATAAATATATATAAATGCCTGATATTTTTCGAATAAATTCTATCATAAGTGTCATAAACTGAGAAAAAGCATCAACAAACCTCCTATAATAGCATGCAAGATCAAAGAAAACTTCACACCTCTACCATGGTATTAGGGGATTCCCAAGACAAAAATTATTCTATCTATGATAGATTCATACATACTCCCTTATGGGATATAAAATTCCCCATGAAATGGAATTATCAAAAACAAAACACAAAATTTGACAACTTCCCAAACAACTACTCTCGACGAAGAACTCCAAAACAGCATGCAAATGCTCTCCATACTCCTAATAAGTTGCTGAGTATACAAGTATTTTATCGATGAAAACCACCACAAACATATCCATGATCTCATATAACACATTTTTCATTATCTCCCTGAACACAGTTGGAACATTAGTCACACTGATTTTCAACACAATAAACTCATATTCCACTTGATAACAACATAATGCAGTTTTGGGATATCTTCATCCTTCACATGCATCTGATGATATCCGAACCAAAAATTGATCTTCAAGAACAAATTTAAGCCTTATGTTTATCAAATAAATCATCAATCCATGGAAGATGATAGTAGTTATTCATTGTTACTCAGTTTAAGTGATGATAATTGACACACAACCACAAATTACCACCAGACTTCTTCACAAAAAAACATGAGCACCCCACGGTGACACATTTGGCAGAAATAAATAGCATTATGACAGACCATCAAGATATATACGAATATCCTGAAACTCAAAAGGCACGATCCTATATGGATACATCGAGATAGGTTACACACCTGGCTATAGCTCGATCCTAAAGTTGATTTCTCTTTTAGGGGGTAACGCTACAACCACTCCTAGAAAGATGTCGGCGTACTATTCTATGACCCTCAGAAATGAAAACATCTCAAACTTTGATGAACTCAACATCAGATCATCCATCAAGGATGATAAGGGAAAAATATTCCTCTAACCAATTCGAGGGTATCATTTTCCAGAAAACACTGCTGGATCTTCATCGTCATCGAAGAACACCACCTACCTCCAGAAGAAATCCATTATAGCCTGAACCAAATACATCCAATCCATGCTGAGGATGACATCATATGGTTGTATTCATTAATATATGAAATGTCCCCAAGATTGGTGTTGACCCAGCACTGGATCACACTCTCTACAAACATGAAATAAGTCCGATTGACCTTCAAATAGCGTAGTCATTTCCAAGGGCACTGGAATCCTCTCTAACTCACGTCCCAAGGCATGGAAAAGGGACAGCGATATGACGGTGTGTGTTGATAATGGATCAAAAAAGGCATGAACCCAAGTAGAAAACAAGTAAAGGGTACCTCAAACAACATCTTCCTCACCTGTCGCTGGCAACAATAACACATGAATCTGACCACGAACTTCTCCACGACCACTCGAAACCAACTGATGACCACCTCCATGGTCGTGCTATACTATATAAATATGAGGAGAAACCTTGGGATGTCTTCTAACTTCCCCATATAAACTTTTATAATCTAAAATTAGTACAACTTAATGCTGCTTCCTTGGATGTCACTACCTAAATGAAGGAACCTAAAGAGAAACACCTAACACACGCTGACTGCTGAGAATGGTTAGTCACTCCCACTACTGATGACCTCGGACTCTACAAGAAAAACAAATTCTTAATCCCTTGGCATAGGTTTGAGAGCCACTGCCTATGGATAAATGAGAAACTAAGGGATGTGACATAACCATGGAAGAACATACACTCTTCTCCCCTAAAAAATGATATCCCCGAACCACAAATCCACTTAATGAGGAATAGTGAAGACTCTCATCTTGTGATGATTTGGTTTTGGCTAACGTCCTGTCAATGACCTCTTCCCCCATCTACACCTTAAGATATGTCTTATGCATAAATAGGGTGACCTAGAACTAGTTATCTCAATGAAAAGCCTCCTCAAAATTCCTCACCATGTCCTCCTCATCTAGAAATCAGTCTGAAGTATATCACAAAATGTTAACGAAATGGATTCCCAAATTTCACACAATGGAGCTCCCTTGTAGAAGGGTAAGCATCTCTTGGAAACTATCATCTTCATGGTTGAAGAAATAAACATGACTCTGAACTGGTCTCAAAACTCCTCCCATGAGACTGAGGACTCCTTGAGATCTCTAGGGAAGAAGAACAACCACTTCCTCACTACCCCATGCAATACCGTCATGACCAACAACACCTACTGCTCATTCCTAGAATGGATCAAATTGAATGTTATCTCAAACTCCTATGACTTTTCTTCCTTAACTTCCTTTGAAACAGATCCCTCATACATCTGCCAACTCACACCCTAAAAATATAGGACTGTTCTCCTCCATGTGTCATCTTCATAAACCTCTATATGGTGGTGATGTACTAAAGAAATCTGATGGACATCTTTTGAGAAAATATGATGTTGACGCCAACTTGGATCTAAAATTATAAAATAGAAAAATAGAGATCCTAAACCTGATATATGGAATAATTTTACATTAATTAATTTTTTTCTATTATTAATTTTACGTTAACCAATCGCAATGATTACCCATTAAAACACATGTTAAATGAAGAATGATGTGTGATCCTTTCCTAGTTCTCTACCCTATATCCAACATCACTTCGTTTAGTAGACAATGTAAACATACATTTATGTGAATCAGTCATAGGGGGGCCTAAATACCTATTTCTCAGATGATATCTCATGTTTACAATAATTTCTACACTTAACTACACTGTTTCCCTACCAACCCAATAAACCTCACTTGTGACCAACTCCAAACTACATCCTATCCCTCAACCAGACATCAGATACAACTCTGTTATGATCCACTCCACTCAAATTGTACCCCTATTGGGCTGGAAATTGGCAAACAGAGATAATGACCCCTAAGTCAAGCCTCACATAGGGCCCAGGTGGGTGACTAGCACCGAGGGTATAAAAAACACATAGATAAGAGACATTACCCTCTTAGGGAAACTTGTAGATGATAGAGATATGATAGCCACCAACCAACTCATTTTCCGACTATAGTATAAAAGAAATCCCATGTACACATATTTAATGTCTTGAAAAACTACTACAACTGAACGTGGAAAATTTCAAGTAACCAAATAATGTAAAACAACAATAACCTCAAAGTAGAAACATATCCCGCAAAACCCCGAAGCTATTATTAACTAGACCAATCTCCAACCTGATCCAAGTGACATGAAAATAAGTTTATATATATGTAGGTTTATTATTATAGTATAATCACTATGATTATCCCCTAAGCCTCTCATGAAAATTTAAAGAAAGCATGAGAAAGCCCAGTGAACAACAATTGAAACTAACTCATCACCTAAATAGGTATAGTATGTTCCAAGCCTCACTATGGATACTCTCAATAAGTATCGCATAAAATAGTATATAATATAATAGAGAATATCAAGGGTACCCCACTACCACATCCCCATTGGTTTTTGGTTTTTCCCCAATTTCAATACATCCTGAGAATCTCTCTCTAAAAAATATTTCCCACAAACACCTAGGAAAAGTACCAAAAAATGAACCTCATGTGCTAACATGTACCTCATTCATCACACCACCATGTCAACATAACCAAAATTAGCTAGTAATTTTTTAGGAGCCACCACAACTTGCATAACATGTGTCATATGCTTTGTATTATAGCTCAAGCCATTACAACCCATGCACTGAGTAAGGATCCTCAAGCCATCACAACCTATAAATGTTACTTCTATAGTAGTCCAGGGGAAACTATATCTAGAATATGTGTGTGTGAAATAAAAAAATTCCATTAAATCTCTTTGTAAACATATACATGGAAAACAAACCTACATGCATACCAGCACTAGTAACGACCAGGAAAAGAGAGCGGGGCCATATGGGGTAATCAACCGTCCATCCACCAACTAGGATGTTGGGAAAACACCCTCAGGGCTTAGAATCCTCGAGGTCTTAGTTTCAGAAAACAATAGGGTGGAGTAGTGTATTGAAAAACAAAATAACATGATATAATATAGCTCACAACCACACTATGGAAAAAACTAGTTTTTTACTCATCTATATCTATCGTCTCTTAGACACCGACTACAACTACAAATACTGGATATCCTATAAGCACACAACAATTTAAAGAGATAAATTAGGTTACTCTATCGTTTTTTATCAGTTCCACATTACGTTAATTATTTTTTGAACCATTAATTGACAATTATAAATTCTATATTACATATCATTATCATCATAATAATGTTCCGTGCTCTCTAGCTAGTAACAAACCATCTCGATAGATTCTCAAAGTCGTAACCTCAGCATTGCATCCCAGCAAGCTCCAACCCCATGGGTTTATCATAAATTATTCATTTATTTGACAACATTAAAATTATCCAAAATAATAGGTATTATATGGAAATATTCTCAACTACCAAACAAAATGGTCTCCACATAGTGAGTAGATGAACTGCTTGTTGTGTATTTACCACCTAGTGTAGGAGAACATACCCATATATTCTTAAGAAACTAAACACAAAAAGCATGTGTAATACCACACACATCTTAATCAATTTAATATGGAGGGTAAGAAATACCATATTTATCATGTAGTGGGGAAATTAATGTAGATAAAAAAACATCAGATTCAATAATAACCACTTTCATATCAACGGATAAGCCCAATGTCAACCTGTTCCATCATCCCTGATGTCCTCTCCAACACTCTCATGCCTAAACCAATGCATCTCTCTAATCTAGGCATCAACTGCTACCACAACCACTAGGCCTCCCTTCCCTTACCTACAACTAAATCCCTCTAGGATTAGCCATCCTAGGTTTACACCACCACAAAACTAACATTACAAAAACAACATAGAAACTAGGCTCTTAGCTATAAACTTGGAATTCAACCATCACACACAATGATCACTCACAACTCCAAAGAATAAGGTTCTTGGCCTTTACAATAGACCAGTAACTCATAACCCTATAAGGCATTATCTTTAACACATAACTTATTCCTTATTCCATGTTGAGTTAACCCATTCATTTAAAAATGCATAAATACATCCATTTGATTATCACCAAGCACAACAACAACAACAACCCAATTCATTAAACATGCCTCTTCAACATTAGTAAATTAATATATAATTAATCATGGATTTACATTATTTACCAATTTCCACAATGAAAAAATTATCAATATGAAAGGAATATATATCACACTATCATTCAAAACATGAGGTAATAACATTGTTAGGTAATTGATACCAATTTTTTAATCTAGTTCCATATTTATTATACCACTTCCATCGTGATCCATTACACTAAATCATGTTAACTCTAATATTACACATAAATATCATAGAGAAGGAATGAATCCCCTACTTCAAAAGGATTCTAACGTTATTCTCATGAGAATGTACCAATACAACAGATCACAATCACCTATCCCGCAATGACTGCATCCACCCGAGGACACCTCGACATAACCACAACAAACAACACATAAGAAAGATCCATCAGAAACATGGAGATATCATTCAATCACATGGTAAGGATAAATAGAAGGAAAGATATGAAAGAAAATAGAAGAATAGAGGTAAAACATACCTTATATCGAAGGAAGATTGACACTTTTTGTTTTAACCAAAACAGGGAGAGCGTATACACTAGGAAAATCTCTATGGGGAAACAATCCAAGTATAGAACAATCTCAAAAACCCCAATGAAAAATGTTTCAGGTGACCCATACCAGGGAGAAACAATATAGAAGAACTAGGTAGAAGGTATCTTGGCCTTTACAAAAATATAAATTGAGTATCATTTTAGATACAGTTACGATTTTCCTCTAATGGAAGACCTGGTAAAGACTATGCAGTTTGACAGAGTAAGGAATCTTGAACCTTTGGAAAATTAAGATAAGAGTTATGGGATTTGAATCAACAATTAATCACTTAAAAAAGTCCTTGAATACATTTTACATCAAATATAACATTGAAGGGGTGAAATTATAGGACGTTGGAAACACTATTCACTGAAAACTCATCGATGCCACTCACTGGCATGAGTCACCGACATGAGTCACCGACATGACTCACCAATGTGAGCCATTGATGTGAGTTACCAAGGGGAGTCACCGAGACGTGTCACTGATGAGAGTTACCAGTGCGATTCATCATTGATAGTCACTCATGCAAGTCACTGATGTGAGTCACTGATGTTAGTTACCTACGTAAGTCACTAACGTGGGACACCAACGAGAGTCACCAACTTGAGTCATAGACATGACTCACCATTTAGGAAACATAGTTTGCAGAACTAGAAATTTGGAAAAGTGTTAGAAATAAGTCACCTTGACCTCCCATAACACCTCAAACACAAAATTTATACAATGGAATAGACCAGAGAGGTATGATCCATTACATAAATTAATTTTTATAATGTCAATTCATTTCTAATTTCAAATGATGTAATAAGTACCTTAAGAGCATACACAAAGATAAAATAATAATTATTCAATTGATATAATTATAATATAAATTATTTATAAAAAATTAAATTTATATAAATTAATATAAATATTGAATTACATGAAATTTTTAGATAAATATAAAAAATTATGGATGTGTGGAATTATTATATTTAATTTTCAAATTAAGTGAATATTTATAAAATTGAAATTAATGAAATTTTAAAATAAATAATGTTTTCTTAAACAGTTCAAAACTATTAAAAATAATATCTTCATACAAGTGAATGGGATATGGTAGATGATATGAACCATGGTCCATTTATGGAGATTTTTTACTTATATAGTAACTATATTGACCAATATATAGTAAAAAAACTATTCTGATGATAATAATCAAAATGGTTCATGAGGGGTTAAAACAAAAAATATAAGGGTGATAAAATAAACATAAAATTTCTAAATTTTATTTAATGAGGGGATTTATAACCATCCACAACCTATATTGAAAATAATTCAATTTCAAACCATTTGTTCTTGGAAATTAATTTATATTAAATAAATATTTTATGAAATTTGAAGAGTGACCCTCCCATCACTTATAAAAGAAAAATTACTATCCTCTTTGCATCACACTAAAAAAACCACTTGGATCAGAAAAAACCTACTGAAATCCCTTAATTACATTCTTACCCAAAACCTATAGTCATTTTTTTGATTAAAAAAACATAATATAAAAGATTTTGGTGTAAATCATAAGAGGTTGTTCAAAGAAGTAGTTTAGTTTTAATTGAGTGTTTTGTTTTATTTCTTCTGATACCAACATAAAATATTGACCAAACATAATGAAATATTAAAAATATTATATTTTATATAATTATATGTCAGTATATTAATGGAATAACCAACATAAATTTCATATTCTATAAAATGGGAAAAAAAACCATCATTCATGAGTATTGAAGACTACTACCTCGCTAACCAATATAATTTTTTTCCATCACTGAATCTCAAGAATTATTATAAAAATAAATTTAATGTGTGTATATATATATTATATTAATGAAATATTTATCATTATGAGAAGATAATATGCCATATACATACCTACATTTCCATCCAGTGAAAAATGATAACACCTTTCATGCGTATGTATAGACTGCTTCCTTGATAAAGAAATATGATTCATTTTTCATCACCACATCAAATGTATGGCACATATTTGTGAATTAAATGAAATAATATGGTATTTATTATTTTATTATAATTATATATGGACACAATAATACTTACCTTCTGTCAATAATGATCATCGAAAAATGGAAATATTACTCATGCGTATGTATGACCTACTGTCTCCAAGATTGTGACATAGTTTATTTTTCATTACCATATTTTATGGTTGGTTGCAAAATTATAATTAATGTATAAAAATAATAATTATTTCGTTTTTAGTTTTCTCATGGTTTAATTATTATCTCATTGAGCATAGTTATCCTACCTAAGCTATTATAGATATATGATCATAATATCGTCGAAACATATAATGTGAATTTAACTGATTTAGTAATTGATTATATCATGGGAAAAATGAATAATGAACTTGAGAACTGTTCTTAAGAATGTAAATAATTAACTAAATTTTATTATATGGAAGATAAGAAATATGCATGATGATCCAATATCAATCTAAGGGACACTTTAAATTTATACAATGATTTAAAATGTTTTATAGATTTATTCAATAAATCTTTTTATGCCATGTTTATATTATTAAAATATCTTTATATGTATTAATATATAAGTTAATAAATTATAAATATCATTTTATGTAAATTTTGACTTTATTTCAATGTTTTTGAAAAGGAATATTTGTACATGAATGTTTGACAAAAAGTTAAAATGAATTTTCTATTTTAACATATATAGGGTCAAAGAATTTTATCTCTTCAAGGACCAATATTTTATATTTGGATTACATTAAATGATTTCGTATTTTATTTAATTAGAAAAATATTTTTATATATTTTGAGTGTTTTCATAAAGTGTTTTAAGTGGAATGTATATTTCTATATCCCGAATTGTTATGTTTATGGTTGGAAATAAACTTTTTATGAGTGTAATAATGAAATTTTAAAATTTCATGTTTTATAGTAATGCTATGTTAATTGGTAATTATTTATGATGATGGGGTTTTTCTATTATAAACCCTATATGGTTAGTAAAATTATTAATCTAGGAAATTATAAACCAAGGATGTGTGGGTCCATGACATCAATCCAACAAAATGGGAACGAAAGTCAACATTATTGTTTATTTCATTATTAAGAGTGATATGGAAAAATTATTTTCCAAGTTACCTAAACGATTTATCTGAGATTTATATGGGGTTTTATAGAAAAATTATTAATTATAATGTTATGATAATTATATTATATTTAATGTAATGCATATATAACTTTATAAGGGTGACAAGAATAACATGGTTAAAAAAAGTTTTTATTTTTTTTCCATGATATTAATAGGATCATCTATGAGTTTTATTTTTTTAATTTAATATTTCTTATGAAGTGTTTAATGAGAATAATTTTGAGTAAAATTATAATTTTTTGTTTTTTTTGATCCCAAACATTATTTTTTGAAAAAAGGAAATATTGTATAAGAATTTATGATCTTTTAGGTTTTATATATATTTGTTTCTTTTATGCAACTTACAAATATTTTTGTAAAAATCCCATGCTTTAATTTTTTTTAAAGGTTTTAAAGATGATTAAGAGTAACAAATAAGTGAAGTTGAGAGTCATCAAGATTTTTTAGGAAAATAAAACATGTTTTATATTGAATTTTTAAATTTTAGAAAAAATTAATATAGAGTAGAAGTGTCCACTTTGTAATATACAAGGTTGTTATGTATGAATTATGGAATAATTATCTAGAATAATAAACCTCAAAATTTCCTCAAAATTTTAGAAATTTAATCCTAGTATATAGTATGAAGTTCTATTAATTTTTAAGGATGTGTCCTTCTAGTTGCTATCAGAGGAAAGGTATAGATAACTTTAGGGGCTAGTATAATGTTAATATAATACCCCTAAAATATTATATTCTATGGTTATGTTGAAATGATATATAATTTGAAGATTACTATGTTACTTCATCTAAACAATTTATCTTTAGAATGTTTTTCTATATATTAAACTAGTGAGCTAAAGTGTGAAGGAATCTAGAAGAAAATTTACTTCCAAATTAGAAACAAAAAATAATTGGAATTGTAAAATATTATTTTGTTACACATATGGATCAGTTGACATATCATATAAATGTTATTGCTTTCCATGTGAGATATAAACCATGTTCACCATACATGAACATATCTATAGTGGAGCATCTTATGAAACAAAACCCTCCCATATTCACTTGATCAAATAACCCTATGATAGATGAAGGATGGATTAATGAATTGGGGAATATATTTAAAGTCAAGGGTTATTCAGAGCATCAAAATGTACCTCTTACTATTTACTATTTTGAAGGTGAAGCTGAACAATGATGATCAATGGTTAATAAAACAAGGGACAATGAAGGGATTTCTTCCTTGGAATGTAATTAATTTATGAATATTCTCCATGAGAAATATTTTAGAATTGATTTTTGGCTAATGATGAAATAAAAATTTATGGTGTTGAGAAAAAAAGAGGTCTATATAATGGGTATTAACGAAACTTCACCTAATATGGCTAGTATGATCCAAATGTTATTTAGGATATCGATAGTAAAATTTATCATTTTTAATCGGGATTTATTAATAATGTCAAAGGGAATTTTCTTCCCATGAATTAGAATGTAATGAAAAACATTTTAAATGTTCCATGAATGTAGAAATTTGGTTTACCCTTGATAATGTATCCCAATAAATCAAGCATAATAAAAGATCTATATAATAAGAAATTGAGGAGAATACATTAAAAAAATCTAGAATTATGATTATAAATTTCCAATATTATGATAAGTGTGGTAATTATTATCCTCATGAATGTGTTATGAGATATTATAATTTATTCTAAAGTGGTAAGCTTGGGAATATGGATGATGTCTATAAATAATATTATTTGAAAATAATGAAAAAAATACAAAGATGATTTAATTTAAATGAGTTTCGAGAATTATGATAATATGTGTCCAAAGTAACTAAATCTGGCTGGAAATCAAAATTATTAAAAGAAAAAGGTCTGTTAAAAATATTTTCTACTATTTTGGTTGATGTTGAACTGTATAATGAAGTTGTGACATGTATCTTACCTAGTTACTCGAATTATAAAAATTCCAAATTTGACGTTGGAACATTGTATTTTATAATTTTTAAGAAATTAGAATGTAAAATAAGAATATCACCTCCTAAAAAAAGTTAGATGTTTCGTTGAAAACATTAGATTGCAAATTTATAATAATAAAGATTTACAGAAATCATGAAATTTTTTTAATGGATGGTCTTTCCAGAAAATATTATCGAACTGACCACAGTTGAGTTTTATATTATTTTAGGTGTGGGTTGGAGTTTAGTTTATCATTTTAAGATATATAATAGAGAAAAAAATGTTTTCTTTAATTATTTCCTACCTTTTATTGCCCCCTAATAATTTGAGAAACTAACTAGAGATGCCAGTGATAGTTGCATAAAAATTGTTATTGAAACGAAAGAAACTATTTAAATTAGATATTTCATAGTATTAAATGAATATGTGGATATATTTATTGATGGTTTTCAAAATGTTATTCTTAATAAGGAGATTCAATTTACTATTGAATTAGTTCTCGATGCTAAGACAATTCAAAACCCTCTTATCTTATGAATCAAGAAGAGTTTGTGGAATTGAAAATGATAATGTAATAATTTCTTGAAAAAGGTTTCATTAATCCTACCACATTATAATAGGTTTCTCCAATATTATTTGTTTAAAATAATGGTGGTTCAACGAGACCTTTCATTGGTTGTACATCATTGAATAAAATATCTGTTAATAAAAAGTATCATTTGGATCATATCGATGACTTGTTTAATGAACTTAATAGAGACAAATATTTTAAGAATATTGATATCATGCTATGGTACCAATATTTAAAGTAAAAGGATGAAGATATTCTAAATAAAATATTTTAGAATTGATATGTGTATTATGATTTTTATTTATTCTCTATGGGTTTTCTAATGCAACATATATATTTATGGATATTATGAATATAATTTTACATGAGTGTATTTATAATTTTATTATATTTATTAGTTATATATTGGTATATTTTAAAATTCATGATTATCAAAAAATAAACCTATGAATTTTTTTGATACCATTAAAAAAACAAAATGAAAAGTACAGTAAATCTAAATTTAGGTTGAAAAAAATATCTTTTATCAGACATATTGTTTCTAAACATAGAATAACTATTGATCTTACTAAAAATAAAGCAATTGAAGAAAGGATAAGGCTTACAAATATCACAAAAATTCATAATTTTCTTGTATTTGTGGGTTAATAGTAGTGGTTTGTTGAAAAAAAATTCAATTATTTATTACATTGACTTTGTTAACTCGAAAAGGAGTCATATTAACCTAGAAGAAAGAATGTAATAATTTTTTTTGAATAAATAACATGAAGATTGTTTAGTGATCCAGTTTTGAAGATGCCCTCTATAAATGTATAATCTTTAATCTTCAATGTGGCATCATTTAAGAGGATTGGTAGTTCTTGATGCAGAATAATCATGTTGTAGATTATGTTTCATGAAAACAGAATCATCATGAGTTTAAATATACTACACAAGTTCTAGAATTATTATATATGGGTTTTTACTTTAAAATAATGGATATAAAATTTATATGGAGTAATGTGGGAAATATATAATAATCATAAATGTTTTAAGTATACATTCCCTTATAAACTGTTGAATATGAGGTAGAGGGGATGACTGTCACTAATTAAGGATTAGAACTGCACGATTCATTTAAATCTTGAAAAATTAAACAATTGTAATAATGATTTGAGTTGGAAAAATAAAACTACCTTAACCATGTTACATTTGTAACATGATGCTTTGATTAATTATTTGATATATTTTTTAGTAGAAGAGGTGGATAAAGAAACTTTATTTTATTTTTACTATTAATACAATCATCTCTATTAGAAACAATCAAGAAAGATTAGAAAGATAGTTTTTTAGAGGAAGTTAAATAATCTATTAAGGAGGGTAATTTTTTAAATGTTTAATGTTGACGAAGTAGGTGTTCTCATATTTGGAGAGTGATTACATATATCTTGTGATCCCTAGTTAAATATGTATTTTTTGATTGAATCTCATCGTTCCCAATTTTCCATTCATCCTAGAATCACTATGGCGTACAATGAACTCCAGATGTATTAAGGTGGGATAGAATTAAAAGTGTTACCTATAAATTTAGAATGAAATTTTTAACTTTTGAATGGGTTAATTTATAACGACAATTAACAAAAGTGATTCTTTATGGATTTTCATTTTCTGTGTCGAAATGAGAAAATATATCCATTGATTACATGGATAGATTACCAATGAATAATAGAGGTAATAATGGAATTTGGGTTGTTGTTGATTGAATAAACAAATACATTCATTTCCTTCATATTTGAAAGACAATGACTTTAGGACAACATTATTGACTATATATAAATGAGGTATTTAGGATAAATTTACTTTCTCCTCCGTTGTATCTGACTATGGTCCTAGGTTCAATTCAGGTTTATGAAAATTATATAAAATGTGTTTACTAAATTATTTTTCACTATATGTTTTCATCCTCAATTTGATGAATAGTCATAGTGAATAATTTTTCCATAAAAAGACATGATTTATTATTATTCAGTGGATTACCAAGGAATTTGGGATCAATATCTTTATTTGGTTTATTTTTATTATAACAACAACTTTCATTCTATTATATAGATGGAAACTTTTATAGCATTCGATGGAAATCAATCACGAATGAGGATTGAATTCTATCTGACTTAACACTGACCTGACCTGAGTCAAATCTAGAGTGGCATTCTCGATCATCCTGAGATGATGATTAGAACCGAGCTTCAAAGTGATCACAGTTGAAATAATTTACCTCAATGACAACTAGGATCAAATAAACCAAATAGAGCATGAAACACAATCCAATAATAAATTCACATCTATAAACACAAAACCTGATCCAAAAATAACAATAAATAAACAATAAATAACTATGAAATAGACTGAAACAAAACTCAAACCAAACATGATATCTATGTGACCTCTTGGCCATGACCATCCCCAATGTTATCCCTCTCCAAAGGTATCATTAATAAAAACTGAACCTAAAAAAATATCATGTCTACTTACATCTAGTGTAACAAGTAGGGTTTGAACAAAAACAACTTGGTATTAAAGTACCATAGAATCTATAAATTACCTTCCCCAAAATAGCCAAAAACCTAGATTTAAATACATTTATAAAATATGTTTTTTTAATTTTAATGAACCAAAAACATATTTATATTTTTAAAATATTTTTATACATTAAAAAATCATTTATAAATCCCATACTAAATAGGCTTTGAAACCAGGTGATAAAAATGAACACCATAAGAATAAATGAAAAAAGTGCAAGAAATAAGGAACCAAAAAGTAGTAAAAAGAGTGATGAATAATGAAATAGAACATACAAATAATAATCATGGTAATTTATTAAACATCTATAAAATAAATACCTGGATGTACTTGGTTCTAACTCACCTTTTGGAATATGGTTCAGCTCTAAAGTCAATAATCAACTAGATTCTCTAAACTATCACCACCAGCAGCACATCCCACCCAGACTCTCAACAAATCCCTGGGGTACAAACCTATCTTATCAAGGTTGATAAAAATATTCAATCAGATATCTAGATGACTCCCATGAATCCCATAATTATACTACATTCTGAATTAGGAGGGCCTTGTAAACATGGAATAAAACATTAACCCACATATTCCACAGTCCTTACAAACCCAAGCATTAGCACCAACAATGTGATGAACCTCTCGTTAGAGGGTGCACCATATAGGCTCCCATCAGACAATAATTCATGAAAATGTTCCAAATGGGCCAACACATCATGTGAAATTCAAATAACATTCTTTATTTCTCAAGATTCCAAATTCAGTTTTAACATATACAATCTATGTTCATTTCCAAAACCATTTCCAAAACTATGGTGAGAAAACATAACATGGTCAAAAGGTTCCAAATGAGCCATTATGTCATTTAGAGTCCAAACCACGCACAATGTTTCTAAAGATTCCTAGATTTAAGAAAAATATTTGAAATAAACTTTTAAATTAATCATGGTCACTAATGACCCATTTAGAAACCAAGGAACCATTTTGGACACACTATAAGTGTGAAAGAACCACTAGATATGAAAATACTAGGCAAGATATAAAATATATAGGAGGCATTTTGAAAACCTAGTTCAAGAGGGAAATTATTTAAAGGAAGCTATCATCATTCCCGAACCCATATATATGTTCAACTTGTGAACATATGGATGTCACCTTAACCAATGTAACACTAAAAGAATCACCAAACTAGGGAAATTACATGTTGAGAATTGAGGATAGATTTGAAATCCTTTTTTTACAAAACCACCCAACCATAAAGGAGAACCGAAACCACACACTAAATTCAATTCCCTAAGAAAACCACACTACCAAAAAATAACCATGTACAATCAAAATTCAAATCACCTGATATTTTTTTAAAGACCAAATATAATTTTATTAGGCATCCTACATGTGTATACATATATGCATAGTTTGGTAATCCCTTTAAAATTTATTTTACATCACGTTTGTAACATTTAATTTTGAAGAAAAATTATACTAACATATCAAAATTATTAATATCACACTTATAAATCATTTAAGAAATATAAATTTTCAAATTCATGATTCAGTAATAAAATGGGTGGAAACACCTACCTCAAAAGAGTGAAAATGCGATGAAACTCCTGGATAAGGAATAACATGCCCCAAGAGACAATCTGCACACCCTAGAATCAAAGGAACACAAGACACACATTATCCCTAACATCCTAAGTTCTTCCATGATATAACCAACAAAAATAAAACTAAAGAACCCTATGGGATGAAGCAAAATAGTAGAAAAATTCCCAAAAATCCAATGATACTCACATATGAAACTTGGAGGGGATTCAACCATAGAAGGAGAGGAAATGTAAGAGGGAATTGGAGATCACATGGTACACCTAATTCGATCCAATGAGGAGAAAATCAAATGGTGATTAACGCACAAGAGAGGAAAATTAGAAAATTTAACTTTTTAAATATGTGGGAAGGTCTCAGGGTATGGTTTATTTATTTTTCAAGCTATATTCCCATTGTAAACACCCTAAATTGATGAATAGGACATCCTCATGGGATGACCACATGGTTTTGGAAACCGTGCGCCAACTGGGGAACACAACTCTATAATTTGAAATATCCATTTCACACAGATTCAACATAGTTTCCTATAACATTCACATTCCTTAATAGACCAAAATATGGGTGCGTAGTCTCTACTGGGCCACATATTGTTTGAGACAAACCATTCGCAACCCATTCATATTTACAAAAAAACACCCACAATCTCTGAAAATCAATAATTTTATCAGGTAACTCAACCTTATACTGAACCAAAATATCCAAAATCATGAAAATAATAAAATAATGGAAAATATTTGGTTTTAGTGTGAAAATCCCCCCCCCACAAAAACATTCTTCCCATTATAATTCACTAATCTAAACAAGGAACCCAACTTGATCTCAAAATAGAATAAATCCAAGCCGAAACATGAATATCGGTGTGACCCTTTAACCCAAAACTCACACCAAACTAGATCTAAGGAAAACCATAATGAGGAGAGTCATGGAGAAATAGAGGAGGGTTATCCCCCCCCCATTAACCAAAATAACATGGTTGACATTGAAATTCCACATCTAGTGTCAATAACACGGAAACTCCCAACCCAATCCGAACCCCCCCCCCCCCCAAATTCAAGGGGGAACCCATAGAAGGAACCCAACCCAAATAACCAAATGAACCAGTATTTATCACATCATTAAGAAACATTATATCCCAAATAGGTACTACTGGGAAATTAAATAATTAAAAAAATAACTAACCACACATATAAGAAAAAATAATTAATAAAATAGTCACAACTAATGAAATAACAACCACTAAAATTACAAGAGAGGCGGACCAAAAAGATTTTAAAAACATCGAGTTACCTCTATTAATAAAAAAACACAATAGGGAAACATAAATTGTCTCCAGTCCACATATGATCCAAAATATGGGCCCACAAACCTACTCCCAATGATTACGGGTTGTATAAAGAGCCTTTCTCCTTGACATTTTGCTGGAGCTCTAATGTATTGAAGAATCTACTTCCCTGCTGTTAAGAGCTGAAAAAATTTATCCAAAACATCCACTTTAAGAAACTAATCTTTAATAACTTCTCCATATGACCAATATATCTTCATCTAAGATGATCCTTTAGAGGCATATGACAACAAAACTTTAAATGCCCAAACTGACCACACTAGAAGAACATGAGGGAATGGTCTGATGAACGAGGATACTAAAATAATGTTGGATACTTCTAATTATGATACGACACTATAATTGATCTCAGTATGAAGATTGAAAAAAAATAATACCATTCAACCAATCCTAAAATTCAACATTATGATAAAAAGACGCCATCTATTTGAAATGATCAACATTGGCAATCACCATCTGTTGACATTGATGAATAGTATATAACTCCTCCACATTCCTTAAGTTTACCTCCCCATAAATAAAACATTGAAAAAAAGTTTTCTTAGGAACTTCCCATGACATCCCTAATCACAACGATGGAACAATGATCACCTCCCACCACTCCAAGCATAGACCATCATGTGAACTCAGAACTACAAGAACCTTCAGAACTCTAGGAGCTAACAATGAACTAAATGAACATTCAAATTCCTCATGTAAATCCATAGCCTCTAACATACCATGATCACCACATAATATGGGAAACAATTCTGAATAACTTTATCTCACAAATCCATTGGGAGTCTGGGTAGTGACCAAAGCTGGACGAGACTCACCAGAATCCTTTGGGACATTTTTGGGTGGCCTACTATAAATAACCCTAAACAAAAAAAATCCAAAATCAACACCCTCTCAAAATTTTCAAAAAATGAATATCTCAATCCTAAAAATAAACTGAACCCAAATTTATCTTTCAAAATCATCATTTCCATTTCAATTTAAAATATCAAATCACACTAAGTCCACCATTCTAAATCACCAACACCCATATTTTGAAACAAAAAAAACCCAAAATTTTATTTATTTTTGAAAATCACTTTCCCAAAAAACCATTTTCTATTCAAAATCCACTCACCCTGGAAAAATACAAGAAAAAATACAACTCACACCAAAACACAATGAATATGGATCTAGTGACCATGAAAAACATAGCAATATGGTTTAGTAAACCATATCCCAAACAAGAACCATTCACTAGTATTATCTTAAATAATAAACATGGGATCAACATGAGTCACTAATCCACATTATCACACCAAACATCATGGATTCGCCTCCATTTTTATTACCCATCCACACAATTAAAACAAAATAATATAATTAGATCCATGAATAAACCTAGTGACTTGGGGATCAGGACAAGAATGTGTTTTCATTGATCTTTCCATAGGTATCCTCTAATATAATGTTTTCACGAACTAGGCCAGACTTTGATCCAACCCAACACCCAACTCAGCCTGAGACAAGGCCTGATATGAATTCCCGATCCTCCCAGGATGGAAACTTGTATCATGCATCAATGTTATCATATTGGTATTGATTAATCCCAATAAGAACATGGATCAAGTAAATCAAATAGATCACACAACACAATCCAATAATAACCAAACATCAATAAATTCATAAGTAAATCCAAAAAAAATTAATTGAAAAAAATAGAACTATAAATGAAACCAAAAACAAAATGGATCCCAAAATGATCTCTATGTTAGCCCTTGGTCCCCACCATCCACAAAACCATCCCACTCAAATGGAAACATGAATATAATGTGAACTTGAAAAATAGATCGGGTCCATCAACACCGAGTGGACCAGTTTGGGTATGATATTAAATACCTCACTAGGTAAGAACCATAGAATCCATACATTTCCTTCCCTGAAATAGTCTATAAACCTGAGTTTGAAATACATTTAAAAAATAAGGTTTCGTTATTTAAAATAAAAAAACAAAATATTCTATTTTTATAACAAGCCTATATGTCAAAAATGTAGTTTTTTATCCAATAATAAAGAATATACCAAACTAGGCAATCAAAAGAAATAATAGAAGAATAAATGAATCATTCTAAGAAAGAATGAGATAATAAAGAAGAAAAAAGAGATAAATAATGAAATAAAACATCCAGATAATAGTCATGTGTATTTTTTAAGCATCTCTAGAAGAAATCCATGCATGTACTAAGTTCGGACTCACCTTCTAGCTATGGTGTAGGTATATAGTCAATAACCAACTGGATTCTCTAAAAAATCCTCACTAGTGGCACATACCACTAGGTCTCTCAAAAACTCTATGGGGGTACTAATTGTGGACGATAAGAAACAATCGCTCATCCCTATATATGTCTCCCAAGAATATCATGATAATATTACTCTGTGAAAGATGAGGTCCCAACACATGCGCCATAAACCAGAAACACAATGATTCCACCGTGATTTCCTAGACTAAACACTGGCACCATCTAAGATATGACTCTCTCTTCAAGGGTTTGACTATATAGTTTCATTCCCATCACACATCATGTTATGAAAAGTGATAATTGAGCATATTGATCATGTCACTTTAAAATGAATTTATGAACATCTCTAGATTAGAATTGGGATTGTAACATTGATAATGAAATTTATTCTCTAAAACCATTTCAAAAAGTATGGTGAAAACAAAAAGCATAGTTTAAAGATTCCAAATGGTCCTTCTCAATATTTATAGTCCAAACCACACATAAAGTTTCCCAATGGGCCTAGATTTAGGAAAAATATTTGAGACCACCTATTCAATTCATCTTGGTCACCATGGAACCATTTAGAAACCAATGAAGCACTTTAATGACGCTTGAGGTTTGATATAATGACTATAGATGATAAATACTATGGAAGAGAATAAATTGAAGGGAAGCATTTGAAAACCGGGTTCAAGAAGGAAATTATATAAAATAATCCATCATCAATAATGATCCCATATATATGTACATCCCATGCACATATAGACATTACCATATCCAATAGAACACCAGAAGAGTAACCAAACTATGAAAATTCCTTTTTGGGAATTGAAGAGAACTTTGAAATCATTTACACATAACCATCAAACCATAAAGGATCACCCAAATGACACAAAAAAAATCAATTCACAATGAAAACCACACTAGTAAAGAATAACCAATGATATATAAAATTCAAATCACCCAATAACCTATTTAAGGTGAAAATAGAATTTTATTATCTATCTTTTATGCATATACAAATAGGTTTAGTTTAGGATTCCCATAAAAATCTAGTTAATTTTAAATTTACGACATTTAATTTAAAAAAAACTCTATACTAACTCATCAAATGCTGGAATATCACCTTTAGAAATCATTCATGAAAGCTCAAGCATTCAATAGAATATTTAAGAATGGAAATGGACAGAAACACCAACCTTAATACAATGTAGATGATATGAAACTTATGATTAATGGAGAATACACCGTATGAAAAAATAAACACACCTTAAAATCAAAGTAACTCAAGACAGACATCAAACATAGATTCTAGGGTTCCAACAATAGATAACTAACCAAATGAAAACTAAAGTTATATTAGAGAACTTGAGAGCACCCATGGAGGGATTAGTTTTATCAAATGAGGAGAAACCTAAATGGGACTTAAAACAAAAAAGGGGAAAATTGGGAAATTCATGTTTTTAAAGATATGTAAAATTCACACGGTTCAAGAGAATGATATTCCAAATCATGTTCCAACCATGATCACTATCACTGGTGTAAAGGGTCACCTGTATGGGCTGGCTGCACGGTTTGTGAAACCATGTGACAACTGTTCAACTTAACTCTATCATTTGAAAGAGTCGTTCTAAACACTTTCTACGTGGCTTCCTCAAATTGTACGCAAGCTATGATCCCCCCAAAAAAGTATACTTGATATCTGATTTCCCTTGCATGATTTTAACAAACTCATGACAAAACTGTGCATAGGGAAAAAACTACAAAAAAAAGATGGGGATCTAAAAATGTCACTGGGGACTCAACCAGAGACTGCACCAAAAGATCCAACACCATAAAAAGAATAAAATAGAAGAAAATCCATGGCCAAGGTGTGAAAAAAGTAGTGTTAGACTCTATATTTTTGTGACGGATTAAGGGAAATGAAATTTATTGGACTATAGTTATTACAGGAAATGGTTGATAAGGTAAATATGATACAACAACATTTGATGATGGATCAAATAACGTAAAAAATATATGGATATAATTGGAGGAAATACCATTATTTTAAGGTAATTTATCATGTTTTTCATAAAATATCTCCATGGAAAAGTTTTATTCATTTTGGTAAAAAGGGTCAACTATGAACAATGTTAATTATACAATATGAAATCCTAGAGAATGTTTTATTACTTTCCTACCATTTGTCCCTACCTAGGAGTTTATCCTAGGTACATAAATCATTTCATGTTTTTATATTGTGAGAATATGTTCATGACTCATCTAATTTTTTGGACTATGAGGTATTTTAGTTGGAAGAGTACCATTCAAATGATAATAACCAACTCATATTATTGACCATATAGTGAATTTATAATAAACCTACCCAGGTCAACTAGACATGCCACCCTAGCAATCCCACCATGGTGGTTAGGGGTAACAGGATAAAAGAAATAAGTCTAGTATATATGAAATTAATTAATAAAAGTATAATATTACGTGGAAAAAATATACAACCAAGACACATAAAATACAAGATAAACTGGCCAAACTAGAAAGAATCAAAAGACTAAAACAACATTTATCTATGGGACCAACTGTCACCTCAAAACCATCCCACTTTGATGGAAATGATGAAAAGAGAATTCCATGTTCTAAAATATTACCTTACCATCACCTGAGTCCACCAAAACAATATCTAAAACCTCCCAATGGAAATATTAGGGTGTAAGAAATAATACCAATATGATTCCAAAAAAAATCCTTAAAAACTATAATATCATTAATGCAACAATTCAATATTTAAAAAAATAAATTATTAATACACATTTTCAAAAATCAAAACCATTTCTAAATCATAACTTATACTTTCATAAAATTCATTCAAATTTTATAAATAGGTATTATGAAAAATATAAGTAATTAAGAATGAGTGAATAATAATGTAATACATGAATACTCAATAAGGTAAATATGTAATCTAATAACTATGACCTATACATCATGTGAATATATGTGAGAAATTTAGTATGACCAGTTAATCATATTAGTAATCCAATCATAAATGAACAAGTGAAAATTTTGATCTCTAACCTATGGTTATATGTACTAGACATAAAAAAGAATCCCCAATCTAGGCCTATACTGGATCCAATTGATATAACCTCTAGTAGGATTACACACACACTATAGTGAATGAAATACTATGTGGCATTAAACAAAATAAGAGTTACATGTCTATTCCTGACACACCATAGGTTAACTAGTGTGATAAGTTAGTCCAAAACCATTTAAACAATTATTCTCAAAATTTATAAAATATTTTCAAATAAAATAAAATATACTTCGGTTCATTAAAACCCATTTTGAAACCAAAATCACCTTTGATGCATTTTATTAATCATTTGGTGTGAAAAAACCACTTTTAATGAAAAACCTATATAAAAACACAATTTCATTAAAAAATACTTGAAATTTCACATAAATTTAATGAAATTAATAAACCAAAAGAAATTAAAAGAACAATTAGTAATTATTATAATTATCCCTTTGTATAGAAACACCTACGTCAAGAACTATGGTGTATCTATCTGCCTTTAAAAACGGAGACCAGGTAATAGAATATTAGGTCCTCATTATCCTAGATTAATAAGAAACACATAAATCCTCTATCAACAACTTTAGATTCGGCATACACATCCTCTTAGATATTTACAAGATGAGAGGATAAGATATCTATTGAGGATCAAAGATGAAAACATAAAAAAAGGTCAAAACGTAACATAAAATGGGTTGATCTATCAAAAATGAAGAAGATAAACCTATAATCCAAATGAACATGATTCTTGAGCAGTAAGGCAAGATTAGTTCAAGCGATAATGAAATTAAGGGGTCATTAGAGGTTAAACTGGGGAGTTGTTGATTATTAATTAAAAATTTAGTGCATTAAGTGTATGTATTCATGGTTTTATGGATAGCTCACATGGTTATGAGTAACCATGAACCTTAACATTGTTCCTTGCATAGAGCTTTTTTAGGGTGCACGATTTCACCACAGTGTTACATAAATCGTGTGCAAACCATGCATAACACCACCGCCTAGAGGTGCAAAACCTGGTGGGGTGGACATAAGGTTTGGAAAAACTATGAACCCCCTTTTAGTAGACCATTCATGGCCACACGTTTTTATAATACATACCATATGGTTTTCCCTAACCATGTTCTAACTGTTCACAACCCGAAGGGATCCTAAAAATTTGAAAGAACACTCAAAAGGAAAACAAAGAAAGAACCAACCAAATTATGGAAAAAATGGTCATGAAGTACCTGTATGAAATTTACTGAATGTTACAATATCCTCACCATAAAATATTTATATTCCTTGAAAGTGCTCAAGATCCTGGAACTACAAAAATATAATGCCCCTACTACCTCATTCAAGATTCCCTATCCCACATATCATGGTTATCCCATCCATAGTTCAATAGTATCCAGGCCATGGAAATCATTTTACCATATTAAAAATTATACTGGTGATCCATAAACTAAAATGGATGCTAAAAAATGGTTGTATCAGGATAAAGATCAAATTATATCATCCAATCACTTGGGAAGGATATGGTCAAGACATCCTCAGCTAGGAAACATGAAACATGTCATGGATTAATGTTAAATGAGAATGTAATTCCAACTGATATTCCACCATTCCATATCTCTCAATGATCACATAGGGGATAATAAAACTCAGTGCCAAATTACCATTATTACCCAACAAATTATTTCCCTGGTGAGGTGAAGCATTGATACATACCAAATCAACAACAAAAATAACTAGTGGTTGAAGAATTTGATCTAAAAAATATTTTTATGGATATGTGACGTGAAAAATGTATTCTAGATCAACTACTCATTTTCTATCATCTCTTGAATGAGACTTTCCTAAATTTGGAATGCTCTAAAAACACTTACTAGCACACAAGTGATATATACATAGACTCCCATAAAATTCCATAAAGGGCGTCATATGTATCGAATCCTAATAACTATTTTTATACAAAAATTCAAACAGAGAAAAATTCTTTTCCCATGAACCATAAAGATCAATAACGCAAGCCCAAATCATATCCTCAAGAACCTAGATAGCTCTATATGTATGTCTATTGATCTGTGGATGATAATCGATGAAAAAGTTAAAGTGAGAACCCATCACCTCCTACAAACATCTCTAGAACCAGGATGTAAAGCTCAATTCCATTTTAAAAACAATCATAAAGTTAACCCCATGTAGTCTTACAATCTTTTGGATGTACAAGTCTTCAAAATATTCAATCTTTTCCCTCCTTTAATGCTATGAAATGAGATTTTTTTTTAATTCGACAATTGATTACCAAAATTGAATCTTTTACACTAGTATTCAATGAAAAAAATGATGAAGTCCATGGAAATATCATCTCACTTCCATATTGGAATGTGTATAGGTTGAAAAAATTCAGTAGTTCTCTCATGTTCCACCTTAGTTTTACGAAAAATGATACATAGTGATACAAAATATACTATCTAACAGTTCATCTTTGGAAACCAATACTAACATATTAAATCATGATACATATTGGTAACCCTATGCTGTATATACCAAAATGACTAGTGTCCATTGTCCGTTAACTCCAACCTAAGAGAAATTGCAACAACCATCTTTATATGAATGAACAAAGAACCACTAGGAGACCAAGACCAGTCAGCCTAGGTCTCCCGCCCATAAAAGATTATACATATGATTTGGAACACATTGTTTATCACCTGCATCAACTAAACTCAATTATCAAAATACATGATAGATTTCATCGATACAAGGAACACTTGCTGAGAAACCTCTTCCACCCAAGATGATAATAGTAGACAAACACATTAGAGACCACTCCTCGACCAATTACTTCATGGACTGTGTTAGAAATTTTCTACTCAATGAAATTATAACAACACTCCCTTTAGTATGAGTGACAAAAATATCAAAATCATAAGTCCAAAGGTACATCACCCAGTGTATCTATAACAAGTTTAGAACCATTTGAGTAAAAATATACTTTAAGCTCTTATGATCCGAATACATTGTATGTTGCACACCAAATGGATAGTGACACTATTTTTTAGTGCATGAAAAAATGTTACCAACTCAAGATCATGGAAAGGGTATTTCAACTCATGAGGGAATAACTTGAAAATGAAATAGACCCCCACCTATTTACCCTATATCAAGACACATCCAAAGCCCGTACCAGTAGAATCATAGAAAACATCACAACCTAAATCTGGTTTTGGAAGAATAAAAAATGGCATTGATACAACCTCATCATTAGCCCCTAAAAAATACACTGATATTTATCATTCCATTAAATTTTTCCTCAATTATATGTTCAAGATATTATCAAATATGATCTTAGAGAAATTATGATCAAACCATCTATTATTACCAGCCAACCCTGCAATGCTATAGATCTCAAACACATTTCTTGGCTACTCCCAAGACAAAACAACCTATATTTTCTCAAGGTCCACTATGAATCCACTCTCAGATATGAAATTACCTAGAAATATTACATACCATATTCAAAAATATCCTTTTAGAAGCTTACCATATAGATTATTTTCATTCAAGGTTTGAAGAATGATATCTAAATGGTTCATATAAATATCTTTAGACATAAATAAAATAAAAATATCATTCATGAACAAGAAAACATATATTTCCAAGAACCAATGAATGATTCAGTTTATCAAATCCATAAATATCATGAGATAATTAGTGATATTTGATGGAGTACCTAGAAACCTATAATGTATAATGCCCAATAATTTACAAAAATTAATATTACTTCAAAATTAAATCATAATCATTATATATATAATAAATCCATGATAGGACTATATAGGTATAGTGTCTTTTGAAAATGGGAAACATAAATAACTGGTTCATAAAACATCTATGATGTCTTCCACTTAAATCTTCATAACTAGAATCCTTTTCTCTATATCATACTTAATACACTTCTTCATGACTTTGGGGAAATAAACATATGAAAGGGTCATCTCAAATGATCAGTAAGGGTGATCAAGCTAAATATCAAACATGTCATAATCATAAGACATAAGAACCTAACATTTGGAAGTCTTTTCCTACATATGAAAGATCATGATATCGTGTCATGGGATAAAAGTTCATAATAATTAAAGGAAAAAATCCCCAAAAAACTCATAAAATAACACATGATGTTTTTTGGAATTCACATAAGCATATAAAATCATTTCATATGAGTTAAGGCTCATTTCCAAGACCATAATAGCGAAAAACGTCTATTATGGATCCTGGTTTACTTGTCATTCCAGACCTGTATTACTGAAACAGATTTACATTCCATTCCAGAAATGTATTTTTTTAATGAGATATAAATATTTACCCAATGCATTGGATGGAGATATAGGTCCCGCCTATCCAATAATGGAATCATTATAACAAGTTCCACGAAAACATAAACCATTCATCATATTATAAACCAGGGATCAAAAATGGGTTTCTTTAACATCATTCCATCATAATCCATATAAAATAAATGGATTTCATAAAAACAATTGCATCATAAAAATAATCAAATAAATGTAATAATTGTTGTAGAAACATAACCCTATTTGAAAAATTTCAACTTAGATAGAAAATAATTTTGATAAAATACATGAAATTAATTCTAGAGGAAAATATCATTTCTTCTTCAAAAATATTTTTTTAATAAAATAACACACACTTTTAAAAGAAAAGAATTAAATTGAAAATAAACATGACATATTTTAAATTAAAATTCATGTAACAAATTTGTTATTAATTTTTAATAATCCATTAATTTTTTATAAGTTAAAAAACTTTATCCTCATAATGTTTTTGGAAAAGTAAAAAAAGTACCTCAAACAAAAAAATACAAATTATTCCTTTCATACCGTTTAATAAAAATTCACCAATGGGTGTAATTGGCATAAAAAATTGTAGATGTATATAAATGAAAGGAAATACTTATGAAACATGGATGTAGATAATAAAAATACCATAGTGAGAATTTACAAATAAACAATCTTGAATAATAACAAGATTAGAAAATTATCCTTTTTCTTAGGTTTGATATCCTTCGCATGTATTTGAACATCATGTAAAATGATTTAAATAATATCATTTACATATTCTAGAATCATAGTAATTTTTATGTTATCATATATGATCATGTTATCATCTATTTTATAGTATCATTTAATTATCACTCGTTATTAGGATATTAACAGCTTTATATTCCTATCCATGTTTTGTAAGATAAGTTCATGTTGCAATTATTAGGATAGAGTTATATAATTTAATGAATGATTTTATAATAATATATCTCAAATTTATTCATTCTATTCATGTATACAATCAAGGTTTAACAAATATCATGTAAAATGAATCACATCGCATCGTGGAGATGGTAGGTCGTACGTACACACGAGCCACGATATCATTCAAATAATTGTTGAATGGTGTTAAAGTGTATGGTGTATAATATTTCAGAATAAGTATGAGGTTATAATAATCTTATAGTGTTACTATTTCTATCATTATAACCATCCAAGGAAGGTGGTTATGAAAAATAGATAACACCACAGCGTGGAGACGGTAATCCATATGTACGCACACATAGTGATTTTGTATTTTATAGGATGAATAGAAGGTGGAATATGATTGTTTAATAATTATAATAACATATAATTATATTAATAATACTTATTTTATTACCTTATAATGAAACAACTAACTAAAATGATGTATAATAATAAATAAGTTTGAATGAATCAATTGAAGAAATTACATCTTCTTTGACGCGCTTCCTCTAATTCTCTTCTTAGAGCACTATAGTAGGTATTTTAAGATTACAAGAACCTCTATAATGTAAATATGGAAGATGAGAAGGAAAAAAGGTTAGGTGTAGCTGATATTTAAGTCTCAAAATGAAGTGAATATGTGAGGTAGGAGGTTCTCTTTTATAATTGTGGTTAGGGGAATTATGGAAACTCCATAAATGATAATTTATAATAAAATAAATCCTTACCCAAAAACCTCTAAATGCTCTAATTTATAATATTAGATGATCTAGGGTTTTAATATAATAATCCAATAAATTTTGGACAAGTATTTCTATCAATTTCAACCTTATCTTTTTAATTAACACATAGTTATTGTATTTAATTTGTAACTAGGGTAACGAATAATAAAAAATTAAAATGTTGAAATATTTACTTATTTGTTGTAAAATAGAAAATAAATATATAAATTTGATCATTTTATATCATATAATAATTATTTTATATTTTTTAAAATTATTAATGGGTTTTAAATGTTTTCATAATACATTAATTTGATAAACAATCAATAGTATCAATTTTGACACAATTCAAATAATTGATTTTTAAAAATATTAATATAACAAGATAACTTAATTTTTTTTATTATATTATTATGTGGTCATGGTCATCTATAAAATCCATTATAAATTTTAATTATCCGAAATTTTATTTACATTAATATTTTTAAAATCATTTATATGATATTTCTATTTATAAAATAATTACTAAAACTATTTTGTGTAATTATTTTATATGATTATTTGTAAATAAAAAATTTAAATTCAAATACTAAGATGAATATTAATCTAAAATATTTTATAATAATACTTTTAGTTGAATTTTTATTTTTGAAAATCCCATATTTAAAATGTTATATATATATTAAATTATGAAGGTGAGAACTTTAACATCACTTTATATAAAAAATATAAGTTCCATAATCCCTTATATAAGGCTCTAAATGGTCCATAACTCAAGAATTATATGATTTTATTCTAGATATACTCTACCAATAGGATTTGGTCAAGTGTTTGTATATTTTAATGGGTATTATTATTATTATAAAAACTATATTATTGATTTTTCATCAGTTAAATAATTTATGCATCATAATATATATGCTATTAAGGTAAATATTTATTTCCAAAAAATAAAAAATAAATTACGAAGATCAAGAAAATGATTTTATATTTCAAATTAGTTTTTATAAATTACGTTATCTTTAGTATAAACTCATATTAAAATTGATTTAGTTATTAAAATTTAAGGGATACATATTTAACTGTTCTTTAAATAAAATAAAATAATTGTCATAATCTCATCAATGTGGATTAAAATTTTTACCATTTCAATACAAGGATTATTTAGGTTGAAAAAAACTCATTAAATTATATTAAGTCATGTTTTATGGTAATTCTATAATAGTATTATTACCCTTCATTACAAGGTTTACCCTTTTACCGTATTACTAAAAATGACCGATGTTACTATTCATAATCTCAAAAAAAAATGAAATAAATATATTTGAATAATTTGGAGATAATAATTTTGAATATGGATTTAAATCTCAAAATTAAAAAAAAATAATTTGAAGTAACTAATAGAAATTTAATCATGTTTTCAGAAAGAGAGAACATGTTTGAAAAGCTAAATCATTGTAAAAGATTGAAATGTTTTTACATCTGAATTCAATGTAAAATTAATTATAATGACATAAATTATATTTAATGATAAAAATGTATTATATTTATACTTTAAAATAATTCATTATTATAATTTATTCATTTGAAATATTTTGATGAAAAATATGTTTTCAAATAAATTTTACAGTATTTTTACTATTCATCAAAACATGAAAGTTATTAAAAAAATATGATAAATGCATGAAAATAATTTTTTATATCCATATTTAAAATAACATGATTATGTTTTAAAAATAAAATTATTAATATGTCAAAATCTTAATTTAATAGGGGTTCTCTATTGACAACTGTAAAATTAACTTTTTAAAAAATATAGGTTTTTATACATCAAATAGGGTTTATTCATACCATATGACTAAAATATCCATTGGATGAATATAAAAATTAATTAATTAATTATATAAAATATATATCTCATTAATTTAATTAAAAATAGTATTTCACTCAAAATACAAATATCCAATTGATTTATATTTTTCATGAATAATTGATAGTCAATGAATACACAATGCATTTTCATATGTTAGTTATAATTATTTATCCTAACATAATGTCTCAGATATAATGATAATTTTATTATAAGGGAATATAGAGTTTCATTTATACTCATGATTTTGTGAATGGAAATCTACTGAAGAATAAAAAAACATAAAGAAAGTATTTCATAAAAACATTAGGGTGTTACATTCTACCCCCCTTAAACTGAATTTCACACTTTAAATTCATCAAATTGAATAAAAAAGATGAGGATAAATTTACCTAATAATTTCCCCAAGTTCCCATGTAGCTTCTTTAGATTGGTGGTTCTCGCATAAAACATTAACCGAGTGAGTGGTCTTGTTTTGTAGAACTTTTTCACAACGATCCAGAATCTCTATCGGTGTTTATTTATAAGAAAGATCTCACTCCTGTAGTATGAAATCTATGTTTAGTACATGTGAAGGATCAGGTATTTACAATATTAGGAGATATACATGGAAAAAATCATGAATATAAGAGAGATTCAGTGGATTCTACAATCAGTAAGCTATATTCCAAACATTATCCAGAATTTCAAAAGGACCAATATACATAGAGATAAACTTTCCCTTCTTTCCAAATCTCATTACTCTCCTCCAAGGAGATATTTCTAGAAATACCTTATCACCCATTTCAATATCTAGTTGTTTTCTTTAGTTGGAAGCATAATGTTTTTGAATCAGATCTACTCTTATGCATTGTTGAATAGTTCTGACCTTTTCTTCCATTTCATTAATAAGGTAAAGAACTAAAATATTACTTTCCATAACTTTATCCCACCAAGTAGAAGTTATGAACATCATTAAATAGAGGGATTAATAAGTAACTAGTGGAAGAAATTATTTTAATAAACATAAACCAGAGTTAGGTATTGATCCCAACAACCTTGGAAATCAATAGAGAAAGCTTTGAGCATGTCTTCTTGAGTGCCAATTGTCCTCTCAGGCTGAATATTCATTTGAGGATGATAACCATTAATGAACATTACTATGTATCCAGATAATACTAGAGACTTCTCCAAAACTTTATAGTAAACCTCATACCCTTATTAGATATAATTGAAAGTGTTACTTCATGAAATCTCAGTAATTCCATTACATATATCTTAGAAAGGTGATCAGGAGATAAATATTATCTAATAGCAATGAAGTGTTCCAACATCATAAGGTGATCATCTATAACCCGGATAACATTATTTACTTTGGATTTTTTGGGATGTTTGATGACAAATTTCATAGTGGTGTTTTTCGTTTTCCATTTCTGTATGGGTAATGTTTGTAACATTCCCTAAGACATCTGTTTCTCAACCTTAACTTGCTGACAAACCAAGAATCGAGAGATATATTTGGCAACATCTATTTTCATGTTATCCTATAAGAAATAATTTTTCAGGTCCCTTTATATCATTGTGCTTCTATGGTGAACATATAATGAAGAACTATGAGCCTCATCCAATATCTCCTTAATTATGTAATGAGGGGAACACAAACCCGATTCCTAAACCTTATTTTTCAATCACAATCATGGTTGGATTCATGAACATTTATCACCCACTTTTGTATCTCTATATCATCCTTCTACACATTCTTAACCTTCTCATGTATCGACGGTTTAACATTCATTTGAGAAAGATAATATTCCCCCCCATTCCTTTAAAATTTCATGATCTATCCACTGTAAATCCCTAATTATTGGATCTTTTGTGATCATCATCATAGATAGGCTAGCATGGACTAGTCGACTCAAAGCATCTAAAATCTTGTTCGCTTTCCCTGGGTGGTAATGTATTGAGAAGTCATAATCTTTAATAAACTCCAACCATGTTTTTTGGTGCATATTCAGATCCTTTAGTGTAAAAATTTGCTTTAAAATTTCATGATCAGTATAAATATCACACCTTTCCCCATAAAGATAATGACTCCATATATTTCATGATAAGATTACTATAGCTAAATCGAAACCATGAGTTGGGTAATTTTACTCATAAGTATTCAACTTATGGGAGGTATAAGTTATCACCATATCATTTTTCATGATAGAAAACCTCAACCACTACTTTGATGCATCACTGTAGATCACAAACCATTCTCCACTATAAGGTGGTGTGAGCACAGGTGCATTGGCTAACCTTCTTCTTAGCACTTCGAAATTCTCTTCCCATTCATCCATCCTTATGAAATTAACTCCTTTTTTAGTTAACATGATGAATGTATTAGATAACAGTGAAAACTATTTCACAAAACATCGATAATATCTAGCCAAACTAAGAAAACTTCAGATATTAGTTACCGTTTTCCTCTCATATAACATTCAACAGCTTTTGTTTTTGATAGATCCACAGATATCCCATCTCATGAGATTATGTGATGCAAAAATTAAATTTTATGAATCCCAAATTCACACTTGGTAAATTTTTCATAATGCTTTTTCATTTCTCAAGGTATTTAGTCCAATTCTCATGTGGTCTTCATGTTATAATTTTTTATTAGAATAGATGAGAATATCATCTAGAAATACTACCACAAACTAATCGCGATAGTCTCTAAAGACTATATTCATTAGATCTATGAAGATAGGGGAATTAGCATGAAAAAATTAATCACTATAAATTCATAGTTACATTACATTGTATGGAATGTTGCCTTTGGTATATCCTCCTTTTTGACCCTTAATTGACGATATCCTGAATAGAGATCAATCTTAGAAACATATTTAGCTCTGTATAGTCGGCCGGATAAGCCATAAATTCATGGGAGATGATATTTTTTCATGATAGTGATCTTGTTAAGTTCTCGATAATCAATGTAGATTCTCATTGATCTATCATTCTTATTAACAAACAGGGCATGATCTCGACAAGGTGACACACTAGGGTATATGAATCCCTTATCAATATTCACAAAATGTTTCTTCTTCAATTTTTGTAAATCAATTGATTCCATTCCATATTGTGTATTGGAAAAAGGCATATCACCTGTATGAGTTCTGTTGAAAACTCTTCTTCATGATTTGGTGGAATACCTTGATATTCCTCCAGAAAGGCATCATAAAACTCCAGTAAAATGGTTGTATTATTAATCATGAGTTTCTACCCAACCATTTATGATAAATTACCTTCATTTTGGGGAATAAAGACACATAATATGGAAGAAATTTATATTGTAAGGTTATATTCATCCTTGCATCGGTAGATGGTCATAGATTAGTCAAGAATATGAAATGTTAATTCTCTTACTTAGAAATTGATATGAGATTCATATAGACAAAGACAATCCATTTCATGAATCACATCAAATTCTACTATAGGAAGGATCAAAAGATTTTTAAGATCTTTCCCACAAACTTCAACCGAAGAATAATCATAAACTTTTGATGTCACCATTGTGAAATTTAGAGTTTTCATAGCTTACTCAACATCTAATTGTTGAGGTAATATGGGTATAGCCTTATAAAATTATTCACAAATAAAATAGTGGTTTTATCCATAATAAAATAAAAAAAATTCTACATTAGAGTTGATGGAATGTGTACCGTTCACCACGTCATTATCATACTCCAAATCACTGATAGTGATTGCATGTGACTTTCATTTGTATTTGAACCTAAGAGTTTTCCGACAATGATCATCATCAATTACCCTTATATTAAGGAATTTATTTTAATAATGCACATTTTCCTTGAACTTTTAGCATTTTTGTGTGGTAGGTGAATTCTGTGTATATTTTTCTCATTTTTCTTCATTACTAATTTTTTTTCAATTACTTCTGCATTCAAATGCCCAATGAACTTATTTTACACATTTAAAATATTTATCTTTAAGATAATTTCCACTATATTTCTTTCTTCACAATGATCACAAGGGAAAACTCATATTTGTTTCAATGTGGTCTTTATATTTTCCATTGAATTCAATTTTATTTTGTGTGAGACCTATAGGACCGATGGATTACTCCAATTTGCATCTCCACCTTGAGATGACATCAAATTATTTACATGTACCTATTAAAGTACCTAATGGATAATTTCATTTAGAGAAATATTTTTAATATATTAGAGAATCGATCAATTTTATTCATAGTTTTGATAATAATTCAATAAGTGTACCTTACATGTCTTGTAAAATTTTCTTTGTATGTACCAACAGATTCATCTTCCTTCTTCTTAAGCTCATAGAACTCCTTCTCCATATATGTTTGAAGAATATGAGGATAATACTTATTGGAAAATATGTTCTCGAACTCATTCCATTCCACATACTCAATTTCATCTCCCTTCTTCATAATCTTTATAATATTCCACCATTGATTTTCTTCACCTTCCAAATGATAGACTAATAAGACGGGTTTATTATGTTCAGAACATTATAGAAGTAAAAATATATTTTTAGTGTTTCTGGACCATTTTTCTTCCAGTAATAGATCTGAAGTGCCGGTGAATGAAGGTAGAAGCAACCTCATGAAGGAATCAACAGAATGTAGCTCCCTTATTCACTCATTTGCAAGCCCTGTAAGACTCATAGATTGAGAAAGTTGTGTAAGCATAACTACAAGATTTTTCATTCCAGATCCCATAACTTTTGGTTGATCAGGGGGAAAATAATTGCATTTTCTATCACATTCAACATTAACATGGTTCATTATGGTTATAACCATTTACTATAACAAAGAATCAAAGTGTGAGAAACACTAATAAATATGGGAAAACCACATAATAAAGAATAAAATTTCAATTTAGGACACTATAGGCTATATCCTAGGCTATTCATAGTCATTTCTAAAATATTAGGATTGTTAACAATACATAGGCATATCCTTATAGGTTCTCACTAAGGATTTCTCATCCTCGTTTCCAATGGTTAACTATACATTTCCTCTCATACCAACTATAATGCCCTATATATTACAACCATTGAAATTAATTCAAAATTGATGTATATTCAATAAAACATATAATAAATCAATGACAGAATGATATATCTATAGAGTCTTTAGAAAATATTATACATAAATATTTAGCTTAAAAAATATATACATTGTCTCCTTCTTATATCTTTAAAACTAGACTCCTTTTTTGCGTATCATACTTAATACCCTTTATAATTTCATGGGAAAAAGAAACATATGAAAAGGTGATCTCAAATTCTCAATGAGGGTAAACAAGTGAAATATCAATCATTTCATAATAATAAGACATAAGAACATAACATTTGGAAGTCTTATCCAGTATATGAAAGATCATGATATCATATCATGGGTTAAAACATCATAATAATTATTGGTCAAATTCCCGAAAAAAGTCATAACATAAGCCATGATGTTTTTTGGAGTACACATAAGCAAAGAAAATCATTTATATTAGTCAATTATCATTTCCAAGACCATCATAATAATAAAAATCCATTACTAAACTCGGTTTACATGTAGTTCCGAAAATGTACTACCGAACCCGATTTACTTTCCATTCGAGTCTTCTATATCTCAAGAGATATAAATATTTACCCAATGCATTGGAGGGAAATATAGGTCCCACCAATATCATTATGAAATCATTTATGAATTTTTTACAAAAACAAAAACCATTCATATAGAAACTCTAACTTTTTACACACAATATTACATGGTTTTAATCATAATAAAACATCATATTACATTCCAAGGATCCGAAAGTCTAGTGTCTTGGAAGACTAGGTAAATAAAACTTAGAAAATGGGATTAATAAAAAATTTCATTATTTAATCTTCATAAATAACACCTAACTTCCATTTTTCTTGTACATTTTTTCCGGGTAAAATGGGGAGAACATGAACAAAAGGATGAGCTAAAATCCATGTGAGGGAAAAATCATGCTAATAAAACATTGTCACATAGGTTAAAAGGCATGTCATGATGAAAATAAAAGGCATGAAACACATGTAATGATAAAATATAAACATGGTATCATATAAATATAAATTCATAGTAATGTGACACAAACATAAAACATGACTTTAGCATGACTCAAGGCTCATTGAACATACTGGAGAACAAGTCAAGGATAACCACCAAGACCATTGCACATGTTAGCCCGATTCATGGCTAACTGTCAAGACCATTGCACATAAAGTCTCATGAGACTCAAAATTACACAATACATTGAAAGTATATCTGGGTGAACCTATCTTAAAATGTTCATGAATATGATTTCCAAATATATAATCATACATAAACAATCATAAACATAAGGGAACCCATGGAAAGATATGTGTATCATAATAATGTCATAAAGCATAATGAATGGGCATATCATAAAAGACTATATGATAGAAAGGAATTAGAACACACATGAAAATTCTTAAGGTAAAAAATGCATCGATCATGGTAATTTTATTTAAATAGTATTGAAATCATGTAAAAAGAGTATTTATGAATTCACACAATTAATACATTTTAGAGAGATTTTAAGGAAAACACTAACATGAATTTAAAATAGAGAACAGAGTAATCTATTATATAAAACTAGATGTGACACAAGAAGGTTTTCACAATAAATATCTAGTTTTATAAAAACAATGGTTTCTTAAAACCTATGTTAGGGTTCACATGATATTGGGTTCAAATTATGGAAGTTCCCTTAAAACAAGTTTTCTAATCGAAAAGTATTGAGGGGAGAATCATTTAAAAACATGTATATCGAAGAAAAAAAATTGAGGAATGGATATTAAAACATGAGTTTGGAAATGTAAACATAAATTAAAATACATAAAAAAATAGAATACATGATTTCATTTTGATAAAATGAGATTAATAAGAACCTGAATAAATAATAGAGGTTCGGGTAGAATCCCTTATAGAAAATCGACATGGTATCAGGTGTACCTATGAAGAATTAATGAGGGATAAAAGGGTTACTCATATTTTATACAACCTGATGTTAGTATGATAAATGTGTGAAATAATACCCCATCATTAGGAATTACACATAAATTTCATAACATAGAGGACATTTTTGAATAAATGCGAGAAAGAAAAGATCCCTTACCTTTTGTCTGATGGTGTTCTTAGCGTGTTCTTAATGACCTGAATAATCAAATAAGGTTCATTAATTAATAATTCCAGAACATCCAATAAATGTTGTTGACTTATTACGACCTTATTAAGTTCATCCATTTCATTTTTTTTGTGTTAAAATGTTCAATTTCATTATTTGGGAGCATTTGCTTCCTTGGATTTAATGATCGGTTCACATATATTCTTGTTCGAATAAACATGTACGATGAGAATGATTATCCAAAATTACAGTTATATAAAATTAGTGAACATCCCCAAGATTAATTTTTTATAAAATTCTTTTGGTTATTTTTTGTAAAGGTGAATCATTATATAAAATCTTAATGATAAATGATGGGATTAATTTGGGTATTTTGATCACAATTAACTTGTATTGTATTATTATCATACATCACGAGAGAAAAGTAATTCCATAACATCACATAAGATTTAATAAATATTTAATTTTCTGGTTCAACCATAAAAATGGTTTCACGACCAGAATTAAATATTTTAATAGTAATTGATAACCCGCCACCCTTGAGTGTGATAAATTAACACATCTCGGACGGTGTTTTCTTTTCTTTTGTATTAAAAAAGGGGAAAAGATAGAGGATAATGATTTTCAAAATTAACAAAAAAAATTATAGTAAATGTATGGTACATTATTTTTCATAACATTTATATTAGGAGTGGTTAGGAATGAAAATATAACAAAGGAACATGAAAAAAATTAACGAAAATAAAAAAGGAATTTACCTCATGAATTAATCTTCCTTGAGAGCCTCTTAAGGGGAGATGATTTGGTATTTTGAGGAGACCATGGGATGAGTGAAGTGGGGGGTGGGGGATCTTGGGTTTATAATTGGAAAGAATTTATTGATGCCACAAGTCTTGGGAGAACTAAAGAGAAAAGGGGAGTGGGGTGGTTTTTATAGTGGACGGGAGGTGGGTTTTCGTAATATTTTAATCATTATAATATTATTTTTCCATAAGACAGTCAATAATAATCATTACATGAAAAAAATAGAAATATGTTCATGTGAGGTCGAATCCTAGGTGATTACATTATCAAGGAAAATATAAATATTGTATTTAATATATAATGTATATATACGATAAAGTACCGTATTTTTATATTCATAAAAAAATCCAGTATTTTAGAAAAATCCAAAAAATTCACCCCAGCCATTTTTCAATGTGTATAATCCAAAAATAAACTCCATTTTTCTAATTTAATATTCTAAATATGATTAATTTAATATTTAATTAAAATCATAATTTACTTGAAGAATATAAATTTTAAAACAATAATTGATTTTATAATGTTTTCCAAAATTACATAGGGTCTTATAAAATTTTATAAAGACCAGAAGACATAAAAAATTATTTATGAAAACGTTTTATGATAATAAATTTTATTTTTTAACTATTAAATTATTCATAAATTTTTAATTAAATGTTTATGACCTAAAAAAATACAACACTATCATATTGTCCCATGTAAGGTGGATAAATTTTATTTATATTTTAATTGGTAAGGATAATATTTACTTGGCCAATTTAATTTTCATAAGGGTCATATTACTATTTATAAGGGTAATATTAATATTCATAATGTTATGTTACTATTCATCAATAATTAATTTTTTCTTATCGCACTCAAATAATCAAACTAATCACAATTGTGTATGTCACATTTCCGAAATTCAAATCACAGAAGCAAAAATATTAGTTTTAGAGGTCACTTAGTACTTAGTAATTCATTATATTGTGACTTCATGTGATTATTTGAAATAATTATAAGAAGGGAATTTAAATTAATAAAACATTGGGTCTTTACATTTTCCCCCATTATGAAATTTCACCCTTGCAATTTGGTTTTACATTCTAATCCATAAAAAGGTGCATGAGATTTTACTTCATTGATTCCTCTAGTTCCCATGTTTCCTCTTCACACATATGATTCTTCCATAATACATTGACAAGGTGACTAGTCTTGTTATGTAGAAATTTAACTCTATGACCTGAGATCTTCACTGGCTGATCCTCATATGAGAGATCATTCTCCAACTGTACCACCTCTAGAGAGATTGCATGTGAAGGATTTGGTATGTATTTCCTTCAGAGGGATACATATAAGACATCGTGTACTTTATACATGGTAAGTGGAAGTGACAGTGGATAGGAAACATCCCTGACTAGATCAATAATCTCAAAGGGGCCGATGTACCTCATAATTAACAATCATTTCTTCCCAAACCTCATGAACTTCTTCCATGGAGATATGAATAGAAATACCATGTCTCCAAATTTGAACTCAAGGTCTCATCGATGGTTTTCTACCTAACTCTTTT
Organism: Viscum album; assembly: GCA_963277665.1. Classification (NCBI taxonomy): domain Eukaryota; kingdom Viridiplantae; phylum Streptophyta; class Magnoliopsida; order Santalales; family Viscaceae; genus Viscum; species Viscum album. The sequence goes on from OY728156.1 coordinate 2,143,836,486, forward strand.
GTCGAATTTGGGCTAACTTGATGTGCTACATAATGGTATTCACATTCTACAAAATTTCTTCAACCATTTCAGGTCCTAGTAGCTTACGATCATTGAATTCATCCCAAAACGCTGTTGTTCTACACCTTTTCTCGTAATGTGATTCATATGGTGCCATTCTGATTCTAGAGTGAAAAATGTTGTTGTAGGAGAATTAAACCAGTGGAATATGTTGGTCCCATCCACATTTGAAGTCCATATAACACACTATCAACATGGGTTAAATTATACAAAAATTTTGATCAGATTGGCCATCAGTTTGAGGATGATTGGTCATAATGATGTTCAGTTCATTTCTTAGATCATGTTGAAGACTTTTCCAAAACAACATGGTGAATCTTGGATCTCAATAAGATACAATAATGAGTGGTACTCCATATGACCTCACGACTTCTTTGATGTATATATATGAAAGTTGACCCAATGGGACGTCCTCCTGAATAATGATAAATTGAGAAATATTTGTAAGATGATCCAAAATGACCCATACAACATTGTTCCCTCTGGATGTCCCTGGAAAGTCCAATGACGAAGTCCATGGTGATGTTCTCCCACTTCCATGTTTTATGGGTAGTGTTTTAATAATCACTTTAGAATTCTGTCATTTAACCTTCACTTGTTGATATAACAGGAACTTTGATTTATATTCAACAATCTCCTTCTTTACATTTTCCCACAAAATGATCCCTCAGAGATCTTGATACATATTTGTGCTCCCATGTGAATAGAGAAGGTTGAGCTATGTGTGTCATTCAAAATCTCCCTCTTTATCTCTAGATCAAATGGTATACATAATCATGACCCAAATCATACAACTCCTTCTTCATTAGTCATAAACATAGAGTATTTATTATTAATAATGGCTTCCAACATTTTTTATTTCCATATATTATCTTTGAGAAAACCTTTTTTTCTCCATGAGGAATGGTTGGGTAATCATTTGTGAAAGGATTGGTGATGTTCCTCCCTTAATTATTCCCATGTGCATCCTCTTAAAATTTAAGAAGATTGGATACTTTTCAATTCTCATAATTAATAAAGATGTAGGATAATTTCTAGTTAGAGAATCCGCCACATTGTTGGTTGTACCTGGATGGTAGTGGATTGAGCAGTTATAATCCATGATGATAATAATTCATCTTCATTGGCGTATATTACGATTATTTTTGTGAATATATATTTTATCATCTTGTGATCAGTATATATCTCAAACTTATCCCTATAGAGATAATTCTACCAGATTATTAACACAATGATCAGAATCGCCAACTCTAGATCAAGTGTGTGATAGTTTTGCTCATGGATGTTCAGCGGCATTTAGGTGTAGGCTATCACATTATAATTTTTCATCAGCACATAGCCTAAGCCATTCTTTGAAGCATCACAATACACCAAAAATAGTTCTCCACTTATAGGGAGTGTGAGTATTGGTGTAGTGATAAGTCTCTTTTTCAACTCCTTAAAGTAGTGTTCACTTTCTTGAGTACTGAAAAAATTCACTCCCTTTTGTGCGAACATGGTCATTGGGTTTAAAAATAGAGAGATGTTCTTAAAAAATCATCGATAATACCTGGATAGGCCTGGAATTTTTTGAATCTATATTAAATATATTGGATTGGGCCACTCTTCAATTGCCTTTTTCTTAGAGGGGTCCATAGATATCCCTTTGAAAGTAATAACATGCCGCAAGAATGATATATCCTCCATAAAAACTCACATTCAATCCAATTTTCGTACAACTTCTCCCTTCATAATGTATTTATCCCCACATTCAAATGATCCTCGTGTTCCTCATTTCTCTCAAAGAATATCGTAATATCATGAATAAAGACTATCCCAAATTTGTTCAGTTAATCTCTATTGACTCAATTCATTAAATCCTTGAAATTTTCAATTGGATTAGTGAGTTTAATGGTCATCAATATGAAATCATAGTTTCCATACATATTTCAAAAGGAATTATTAGGAATATCTTCCTTCCTCACCATTAATTGGTGATATCTCAACTATAGGCCCACCTTAGAGAAATAACAAGCCCAATGAAGCTTATGGAACAAGTCATATATTCATGGAAGGGGTACATGTTCTTTATCATGATTTTATTGAGCTCACAATAAACAATGCATAGGTTATTTGACCATTCAATCATCATGATGAAGATGACTGGTGAACCCAATGGTGAAGCACTCACGAATATAAAAACCTTCTCCAGACTCTCTTGTAACTACTTCTTCATCTCATTAGCTATATAGTAGACATTATATACGTTTTATTTGATATAATAATAGATATAGGAATAAGTTAAATTTATAAATCAAACTCTTGGTAATGAAGAAGACCAGGAAACTCTTTAGGGAATACATCAGTGTAATCCCTCATGATGGGCATGTCTTCAAGAAATATTCACTATATTGTCTCAATAATTTGAGCTTGTCATGATTTCCCATAAAGCACTCATACCCACACATGAGGAAATGATTCTAAAGGAGGCTCATCTTCCTACTTACATGTGTAAATAATTTGAGGATGCTTCAGTATGTGAGGAGTGATATCCCTTTCTTGATAGTTGATGTTGGATTTATATAAATATATCCAATCCATACCCAATATAACATCGAACTCCACTAAAGGATCTATGAAAATAATTACTTAGACCATTATTCTAAAAATATTTACTCGGTAGGGCTTATAAACAGTCAACATAAAATTTTTATCATTCACGATTCTCACAGATAACACATCCTTCAAATTTTGAGATGTTGTTTGAATACATATACTAAACATGCAATATACTAAAGAATGTGTAGAACCAAGATCAAATATTAAATTCATTATTCTTTAATGAATAACTAGTGTACCTATCACCACATCATTGTCTGGATCCACCTCACCAGTAGTGATATAATAAGACCTTCCATGTTGACTTGGAGGTTGTTATTGATTTATTATGAAATCCCTTGGCTTAAAGAAATTTTTCGCATAATTCCCATGTTCCTTACAGTGATAACACTGCACCAATGGATGAAAATTTATATAACCCATCATTTATTCTTCCATATTAGCGAGATTATTCATATCCCATCGGCATTTTTTAGCTAGATGACACATTCTTCCAAATTTAAAGCAATTTAGGTTTTCCTTTAGATAGTTCGCAGGATGCTCCTTCCAACAATTTTGACAAGTGGGGTGGTCGGGATTATTTCAATCTTGTAATATATTTGTGGGATCATCCACCTTAGATTCCATTTTCTTCTTTTTTTCGCTGGGCCCATGATCCCACTGATAGTCTCCGATCTTCATTTCAACCTTAAGTGCACAATGGAAAGTCTCCTCATAGCTATCAATGTCTCGAATCTCTAATGATAATTGTTGACTTAGCTATAGTCCATTAATTAAGTGATCCACCTTACATCCAATTTTCATGACAAATCCAAAGGCTTAACTTGCAATACATGCAATATTTTCTTCATAAGACCCGATTGATTCATCTTCCTTCTACATGAGTCTGATGAACTATCTTTCCATCCTGAGACATAGGGTTCTGGTAAACAATTTTTAGAAAAATTCTCTTGAATTACACATATTCCATGGAATCAATTCCCTCACAGGGATTTAAATTCTTTATCAGTTTTCTCCACTGATCAGCTTTCCCATAAGAATGATAGACCGCCATCACAACGTTTTCATCTTCTGAGCACTAATGTATGGAGAATATATTTTCAATGGGGTTAATACACTATTCCAATAGGTGGGGATCAAAATATCAACAAAACATGGGAGGCCTTTTCTACATGAAGGATTCTACAGCAACATTCTCTTTCCTTGGGGGAGGAGGTCATTCCACGCTATTCATGTTTTATTGATATATTGAGCTAGTTGAGCAAGTAATATCATGATTTTTAGAGTACCCAATCCCATAATATTTGAAATATCATGTAAGAACCTAGTTTTTTCTATGAAAGGATTTTTAATATTCTTGATGATATTCTAGAGCAGCGCCTTCAGGCGGCGTGCGATTCCGAGCTCTGGAGTGGCAGGAATTAAATTATCAGTGCATTCACACTGGAAATGCCAAATAAATGAGATAACTCCTAAACAGAGATCTGGATCAGAGATCCGAGTGTACAGATGGGTCCAGAATGGGGTGTTCACCCTAGGAACGACATAAAACATGTTGGCGTGGGATATTTGGACCCCTCGCCAGCTTCTGGAACGTTAAACGAATTAATTAATTAATTAATTTGTCCATTTAATATTGAAACGTAGGTATCTCTTAAACGGTGGTTCGGATTGGGAAATTGAGGGCACCGTTGAGTTCGGAGCATGCCTTTTACCCTAGGAGGGGTATACATTTTGCGGGCGTGGGCCATCTGTGAAAAATGGCCCCGGGGGCATTTTCGTAATTTGGAAGCCTCGGGCGCTAAGTTTAATAACTTTTGAACGAGGTCTCAGATTAAAATTCCAAGACCGCCGTTGTGATCGGGAGGTGGTGTTTGGCCTAGGGGATGCTTAAACTCGTCTCCGCCGGAGGTTCGGGTTCGGGCCGGCGGGCGGGTGGTTAAGTGTGTTTCTCTTTAAACACTTAACCCCCCCCCCCTTTCATCCCCTCTCTTCATCTCCTGGAAAGAGCTCCCCCTCCCTCCTCTCCTCCTCCACTCTGGCAAGGCGTCTCCAGCAAGGCATATCCAGCAAGGTGGTGGATCGCGGCGAAGCTCCGGGCAACGCCCATGAGGTATGGTCTTGTTGCGTTTTGTCTTCCCGCACCTACTTTGAGCATGTTTAATATTGTCGATTTGCTGTTGGATTTTCGAACGAACCCCATGAATGTGTAGTAGAGATTATTCCCTTTCCAACGCATTTTTCGGATTTGAATTCCGAGCCCCATGGCGTCCGCAATCATCCGCCGAAGTTGGCGGGTTTTCGGTTTCTGGCGGGTTCGAGCGGCGGCACGGCTAGGGCGGACGACACGACAGCGGGGTGGTCGGTCGGCGTCGCGGGTGTCTGGTGGAGCGGCTAGGCGAGGCCGGGGCGCGGCGTGCCTTCAGCCGAGGGTGAGGGGGGCGGTGTCCGGAGGAGGCCGGGGCTCAGGAGAAGCGCCCGGCGAGGCGGCGGTCGCCAGGGAGCGGCGAGTGCTGGGTCGCGGAGCGCGACCCCCGTGCGGCGACAAAGACCCGCGCCGCTATGCCGCGGGCATGCCCAGGCCGGGCGGACCGGCCGGTCCAGGCCGGTCCAGCCCTAGGGGCCTTGCCTTCTTGGAGTTCGGACACCCGTATTTTCCGCTACGAGTGTCCGTTTTAAGTGTCGTCTGCGGCAGTGGAACCGTATCGACAAGGCGAACTTTTTGATATGGTTTCGGAAATTTTTAATTCCCGAAACGAGGGGCCTCGGAGGCACGTCACGTCTTTAAGTGGATGAGCATTTTTCCCGAGATTCTTGTTTTGAACGGCGCAGATGCGTCCGATGTCCGTTTTGAGCGCCGTTAGCGGCGTTGGGCCTTTGACACTGAGACGAAGGTTTCCAAGGTGGTTTCGGGCATTGAGACTGGATTTGAGGCGTGGGCCCCACGACCCGTCTTTTGAGGTGTGTGCAGCTTTTAGAGACATTCTCACCAGGTGTCCGTTCGGGGCATGCGAGCAGTCGATTCTGGATGTTTTTCTGAGGGGATTAGAATGGTTCAATCTGCCCGCTCTAATTTGGCACGATAGTGCGGGGCCCACGAGGGCCGTTTGGGCATCGACGAGGATTTTCCATCTTTATCACCGGGTGACCGTTTTGGACAAGTGGATAATCCATCTTGTGTGCTTTTTCGAGAGGATCTCAAAGGTGCGATCCATTTGTTGAGTTTCGAGATCGGGATGCGGGTCCCACGTGGCACCGCTCGTGTGCGGTGCACCGGAACGTATCTTTTTCTCCAGATATTCGTTGCACTCAAGTGAGTAGTGCTTTTGACGTGTTTTCCCGAGGGGCTCGCAATGGTGCGATGCGCCTGACTATTTTCGAGGCCGAGGCTCGGGATCACGGGACACCGTGCGGGCGTGAGGCGGTGTTGGTGACTTTTCCATCGGATATCCATTTGAGGCGAGTAAGTAGTCTATCTCGCATGTTTCTCCGCAAGGATTACAACGGTGCGATCTGTTTGGTTGTGTGGAGCCTCTTGCGCGATCTTGTTAAATGTGGAAATGTGAAGGTGCCTTAGTGGCGGTCGTTCTACCGTGTTTGTAACGGACCTTTTGCGAGTGATCGCGTGCACTACAGTGTGAGTGATGTAAATGCTTGAAGTGATTTGGTTGGTCGGGCCTTGGCCTTTGAGGTGGAGTAGTTACGTCACGCCTTCGCGTTGACACTGGGTGCCGTGTGCACGATAGCCTTTGGGCTGGAACGTGGTATACTCTAGGAGTATACGGGAGCGCTTAGAGGTACATGTGATTGTTTGTACCTGATAACATTTGTGCGTTCGTTTGGGGTTGACTTTGGGGAAACACGTTGAGTGGGACCCATGTGTGTGCCATGCTCTGCTATGCGTGATTTGACCTCTCACGACGTAGATGGTCCCTCTGTGCTCGTTTGTTTGACCAGCTGGATGGAGATTTTCCCCTGGCTCTGTGCTCGTTTTTTTGACCAGAAGGGTTGAGTGGTCTCCCCCTGGTTTCGTACTTGATGGATTGGCCGGTAGCGGTGCTAGTGACACCCAGTGATGGAACAGGCGCTGAACCTCTTTTGGGAGAGTTGTTCTGGTGTTGGGTGGTTGCGCGATACCCACTCCGTGTTCGGTTGGCTAGTGTTGTACCCTCTTGTAGAGATGTCCAGAGAAGTTCTGAGTTTTTTCCTCCAGCGGGGCTGGAAAGTGGGTTACTCATTGACTTCTAAAGTTTACCCTCCAGCAGAGATTGGGCAGTGGGTCACCCAAGGCACATAGGGTCTACCCTCCAGCAGAGACTGGGCAGTGGGTCACCCGACGCACTTAGGGTCTACCCTCCAGCAGAGACTGGGTAGTGGGTCACCCGACGCACTTAGGGTTTACCCTCCAGGAGAGTCATGGCAGTGGGTCACCCGAGGACCTCTTAGGGTCTACCCTCCAGCAGGGCTGGGCAGTGGGTCGCCCGTCATTTAGTTCCAGGTCTACCCTCCAGCAAGGCTGGGCAGTGGGTCGCCTGTCGACTTATTCCTGGTCTACCCTCCAGCGTGGCTGGGCAGTGGGTCGCCTGATGATGTATTAAGGTCTACCCTCCAGTGGGGCTGGGCAGTGGGTTGCCTGATGATGTGTTAAGGTATACCCTCCAGCGGGGCTGGGCAGTGGGTCGCCGGATGACGTATTATAGTTTACCCTCCAGCAGGGCTGGGCAGTGGGTCAGCCAATATCATATTATGAATTACCCACCAGCAGGGCTGGGTAGTGGGACACCTGTTGGAATTACAGACTTAGTCCTTCCGACTAGGCTAGTCTGTGGCTTTCCTCTGTGATTACTAGAGCGGGACCCTTGGTTATACGGGCCAGTGTTATGACGGCTTGACTTTGAGGAGACCTCTCGACTGCAGGGAAGTGACGAGGTGTGGTTTGACTTTCCCTAGCACTCTTAAGTATGAGGGGCACTTTCCCCACTGAGATGCATTCTAGTGAAGTGATCTAAAACTATGCGGGTGAGTCAGTGCCTCCCAAAGCGGATAGTGTCAAGGTGTGCTGATTGAGCCCCTTGTCTTGCGGTTTGGGGAGACGTGCGGGATGCTGGGCATCGATAGAGTTTACTTCTGGGTTTTGGCTACTCTTTTCTTGGGCTAAGCTACGAGACAGATTTCCCCATACGAGATTGTTCGGGCATTTTAACAGAGCATATATATGTATATACCTCATACGAGTACCCACTCCTTGGGTTTTGGCTACTCTCCTTCCAGGAAAGGCGAAGACGCGCGGGGTATGCCACATGCTTTCTGTGTCTAGCTTCTCGTGGTTGGACGAGTCTACTCTCCTGCTATAGGTAGAGAAGACTTGACGAGAAGTTCATCTTCTCACGGTTTCCAGCTCCTTGTGTATGGATGAGTCTACCTTCTTTTCTCTTGTTGGGTTGAGATAGACTCTCTGTTGTTACTCTTTACTGCACCCTCGGTTGGACTCCTTTACTTTCCCTGTTCACTCTACTGCTCACCCTTCGGTACCTCCTTCGTTTCTCCCTCGAGCCTTTGGGGTATCCTACTGAGTATTTTTATACTCACCTCTGCTTTGGATTTTCCCGCACTTGGTGTGCCCTTGCAGACGACAGACAGGTTGGTCGTGACTTCAGTGGAGCATAAGAGTTCGGGAGCTTGGACAGCGTGCGGTGGTCGTAGCTGGGTTCCAGGTGGGAGACCCATCAGCTGTCTTTTTGTTTACCTGTTGCCGGGTTTTGACACTTTTCTGGTTGGGCACGTGTTTTGCCCCAAATTTCCTTTTTAGCACTTTACTTGTACTGTTTAGAGGTCGATGCACATTTGTGGTATTTATATAGCAGTTTACCTTATCTTTACTTGTCTCTTCTTTTAATCTAAACTGTTTCATTGAGTGTGTTGCGTGTGTGTGTAAAGGTACTTAGGAAAAGGCCTGCCCGAGTTGTTGTGCCGTCGGCGCTGGTCACCAGCCCCGAGCCTATAGAGGTGGGCTTGGGGTAGTTGCTGCTCGAGCCCGGGTAGGGTCGGGTCATGACAAAGTGGTATCAAAGGTGGTTCGTTCTTTTGGACATTGTACGGACATCCATAAAAGGGGAATTGTTTGGGATATATGGAAATAGTGTTAACGTGTCTAGAGAGCGGCTCTTAGGCCAGGGAGTCCAGTGATGGTGCGGTGGCCGACATATCCATTCACTAGGACCTTGATAACCCGCTTGTTGACTCGGCATGCTGAGACACTTGTTGCAGGGAATAATTGGTTTGTGCATCATATAGGACCGAGTCTTTAGGTTTCCTTCTTGAGCCAGCTCCCCATCGTGGTTATTGGTATATACATATATGCTCATCTGACTGCGACACTCCTTGATAATATTCAGGATGTCTCTGCGAGGACAACCGGCCAGGATACTAGCTTTGGTTCGTGACAACGACCTTGTGAGCTACGAGGCCACATTCCAGGACCCATCATGAGAGCCCCTTTCTCCGGGTGGTCCGGTAGCAGCACCCCCACTTGTTGAGCAGCATGTAGTTTCAGCAGAGCAGGCTGAGCTTGAGCGTAGGTTGAACGCACTCCGTGAGTTCCAGCAGCAGACACCGCTGAGGTTTAGTGGTGAGCCAGACCCTCAGGCAGCAGTGGTTTGGCTCGAGGTGGTGGTTCACCTTTTCAGGCTTGTGCAGACGCTGACAGATCAGATAGTAGCTTTGGCAGCCACCCTTTTTTGTGGAGCAGCTTGGCGTTGGTGGAGTCTGGTGACTCAATTTCTTGACGAGTCGTCGCTTTCGTTGGACGACTTTCAGTTGTTGTTTCATGAGGAGTTTTTTCCCTCTTGCTTGCGCTCCTTTCAGATTCAGGATCTCCTACAATTTTAGCAGGGAGGGATGATGGTAGCTGAGTACGCGGCTAGTTTTGTAGACCGTGCATGCTTTTACCTAGACTTGGTCCATGACGACAACATCCGAGCGTGAAAGTTGGAGCAGGGTCTCCGCCAAGAGATCTGTGTTGTCATAGTACCCTTGGTCATTTCCACATATGCCGGGGTGCTAGAGCAGGCATTGGTGACAGAGGGCTTCTTGTCACGTTCTAGAGTTGGTGGTGGCAGCAGGCATGTTGGAGCCGAGACGTCTGCCGCAGTTAGCGGGCGTCGGCAAGCAAGACCTCAACGCAGGTGGATTTCTGAAAACCAGACTCAGGGGCGTGGTCATACACCACAGTGGCGCTGGAGGGCACTAGTATAGCCCAGAGGGAGTCGGTGCTATGTTTGTGATGGGAGAGGTCACTTGGCACGAGACTGCCCGACCCGAGTTGTGGAGAGCTTCAGGCAGGCTGCAGGTGCACCACCACGATAGAGGCAGCGCCGTGATCGGAGTAATACCCAGAGAGGTGGTGCTAGCAGAGGATCAGGAGGAGCTGGCAGTGGGGGACGACTTTACAAGTTCTCCCCATCACCACTAGGCGGTCCACGTCAGGCTCCGGGAGCTGACGGTTGGGACCACCGACAGACGCGAGCTTTGGATGTCTACGATCCTGCAGAGCATGGGATGGTGAGAGATTCCCCTTGTGACTCTTTTACTTTTTTCAGTTGAATTGTTAGGCTCCGCGTGTGAAAGGCTTTTCTCCGTACTCCTTGATTGAGGTGTTACCAGGGTGACGTAGGGCGTCGGGTGTAACCATGTGTTGGTAAGTAAAAAGGCGTGAGAACTTTTCCTTTAGTCGATGGTGTTGACCCCTTCACATCCGAGCATGTAACAGAGTTTTGGTTGAGAGACATCGACTGTGAAATCTTGCGTGATCAGATATCCTCGGGAGTTTCAACATATGGATATTCTGAAGGAGGGAATCAACGGGCCTTGTTCCAGGTGCGGGTAGTGATTCCAGTCGCGGCGTGCGACGTAAGGGTTCGGTCGGGGAGGTGAGCTACCCCCGAGAGCCTTCGGGTCGTTTGAGATCGTGCAAAGGGATGATGAGGTTCCCTACTGCCATGCCCTAACCCCAATGTCTGGAGTGGGTGCACGAAATTGGCAAGGGCCGACCTCGCGTGAACAGATTAATCCTTTGGTCTGTGTGCGGTGACGCAGAGCTGTGTGTGGGTTCTTCTGTGTATGGGAAAGCCAAGTGTGGGCTTAGTACCCTGTGTTTCTCCCTAGTTTTTCTTTTCAGGGATGAAAATCTTGAAGGAGTGAATGATGTAAGAACCCAGTTTTTGCTATGAAAGACTTTGTAATATTCTTGATGATATTCCAGAGCAGTGCCTTCAGAGGGCGTGCGATTCCGAGCCCTGGAGTGGCTGGAATTAAATTTTCAGTGCGTTCACACTGTAAATGCCAAATAAATGAGATAACTCCTAAACGGAGTTCCGGATCAGAGATCTGAGTGTATGGATGGGTCAGGAATGGTGTGTTTACCCTAGGAACGACATAAAACTTGTCGGTGCGGGACGTTTGAACCCCTCGCCCGCTTCTGTAACGTTAAACGGATTAATTAATTAATTAATTTGTTTGTTTAAGGTTGAGATGCAGGTATCTCTTAAACGGTGGCTCGGATTGGGAAACCGAGGGCACCTTTGAGTTCGGAGAATGCCATTTAACCTAAGAGGGGTATAAGTTTTCCGGGTGTGGGCCGTCTGTGAAAAATGGCCCCAGGGGCGTTTTCGTAATTTGGCGGCCTCGGGAGCTATGTTTAATAACTTTTGAATGGGGTCTCGTATTAAAATTCTGAGACCTCCATTGTGCTTGGGAGGAGGTTTTTGTCCTAGGGGATGCTTAACCTCATCTCTGCCGAAGGTTCGGGTTCGGGCCGGCGGGGGGGGGGGGGGGTGGGTGGTTAATGTGTTTCTATTTAAACAATTAATGCCCCCTCTTCCCCTCTCTTCGTATCTTGGAAGGAGATCCCCCTCCCTCCTCTCCTCCTCCACTCCGGCGAGGTGTCTCTGGCGAGGCAGCTCCAACAAGGCGGCGGATTGCGGCGAAGCTCCGGGCAACGCCCACGAGGTAGGGTCTTGTTGCGTTTTTTCTTCCCGCACCTACTTTGAGCATGTTTAATACTGTCGATTTGCTGTTGGATATTCAATCGAACCACATGAATGCGTAGTAGAGATTATTCCCTTACCAACGCATCTTTCGAATTCTAATTCCGAGCCCCTTGGCGTCCGCAATCATCCGCCAAAGTTGGCAGGTTTTCGGTTTCCGGTGGGTTCGAGCGGCGGCGCGGCTAGGGCGGACGGCGTGGCATCGGGGTGCTCGGTCGGCGTCGTGGGTGTCCAAGGGAGCGGCTAGGAGAGGCCGAGGCACGGCGTGCCTTCAGCCGAGGGTGAGGGGGGCGGCGTTCGGAGGAGGCCGGGGCTCAGGCGGAGCGCCCGGCGAGGCGGCGGTCGCCAGGGAGCGGCGACCGCGGGGTCGCGGTGCGCGACTCCCGTGCGTCGACAAAGACCCACGCCGCGCGGGTCTTCACGTGGCTGCCACGACCGGCCCTCGTGGCCGGTCGGCGCGCGGGCCGCGAGTCTGCGTCTGGCCCGCGCGGCTAAGCCGCCGGCCGGTCCAGCCCCAGGGGTCTTGCCCCCTCAGTGTTCAGATACCTGTATTTTCCGCTACGGGTGTCCGTTTTGAGTGCCGTCTGCGGCGGTGGAACCGTATCAACAAGGCATAAATTTTGAGATGGTTTCAGGAATTTTTAATTCCCAAAAAGAGGGGCCTCAGAGGCGTGACACGTATTTAAGTGGACAAGCATTTTTCCCGAGATTCTTGTTTTGGACGGCGTAGACGCGTCTGACGTCCGTTTTGAGCGCCGTCAGCGGCGTTGGGCCCCTAGCACTGAGGCAGAGGTTTTCAAGGCAGTTTCGGTCATTGAGACTGGATTTGAGGCGTGGGCCCCATCGCCTGTCTTTTGAGCTTTGTGTATCCTTTAGCGACTTTCTCACCGGGCGTCCGTTCGGGGGCGTGCAAGCAGTAGATTCTAGATTTATTTCCAAGGGGATTGGAATGGTGCAATCCTCCCACTCTAATTCGGCACGATAGTGCGGGGACAACGAGGGACGTTCGGGCATCAATGGTGATTTTACATCTTTATCACTTGGCGACCATTTTGGACAAGTGGATAGTCCATCTTGTGTGCTTTTTCGAGAGGATCACAACAGTGTGATCCGTTCGTTGAGTTTCGGGACCGGGATGCGGGTCAAACGTGGCACCGCTCGTGTGCGGTTAGCCGGAACGTATCTTTTTCTCCGGATATCCGTTGCACTCAAGTGAGTAGTGCTTTTGACATGTTTTCCTGAGGGGATCGCAATGGTGAGATGCGCCCGACTGTTTTTAAGGCCGAGGCTCGGGATCACGGGACGCCTTTCGGGCATGAGGCGGTGTTGGTGACTTTTCCATCGGATATCCATTTGAGGCGAGTAAGTAGTCTATCTCTCGTGTTTCTCTATGAGGATTACAATGGTGCGATCCATTTGGTTGTGTGGAGCCTCTTGTGAAATCTTGTTAAATATGGAAATGTGAAGGTGCCCCGGTGGCGGTCCTTCTACCATGTTTGTAACGGACCTTTGGCGAGTGATCGCGTGCACTACCGTGTGAGTGATGTAAATGCTTGAAGTGATTTGGTTGGCCAGGCCAAGGCCTTTGAGTTGGAGTTGTTACGTCACCCCTTCGTGTTGACGCTGGGTGTCGTGTGCACGATAGCCTTTGGGCTGGAACGTTGTATACTCTGGGAGTATACATAAGAGCTTGGAGGTACATGTGGTTGTTTGTACCTGATAACATTTGTGCATTCGGTTGGGGTTGAATTGGGGGCCACACGTCGAGTGGGCCCCATGTGTGTGCCATGCTCTGCTTTGCGTGATTTGACCTCTCACGACGTAGAGGGTCCCTCTGTGCTTGTTTGTTTGACCAGTAGGGTGGAGATTTTCCCCTAGCTTTGTGCTCTTTTGTTTGAACAGCAGGGTTGAGTGGTCTCCCCCTGGTTTCATTCTCGATGGATTGGACAGTAGCGGTGCTAGTGACACCCAGTGATGGAACATGTGCTAAACCTCTTTTGGGAGAGTTGTTCTGGAGTTGGGTGGTTGCACGATACCCACTCCGTGTTCGGTTAGCCAGTGTTGTACCCTCCTGTAGAGATGACCAGAGAAGTTATGAGTTTTACCCTCTAGCGGGGCTGGGCAGTGGGTTACTCATCGACTTCTAGGGTTTACCCTCCAGTAGAGACTGGGCAGTGGGTCACCCAACACACTTAGGGTCTACCCTCCAGCAGATAGTGGGCAGTGGGTCACCTGACGCACTTAGGCTCTACCCTCCAGCAGAGACTGGGTAGTGGGTCACCCGATGGACTTAGGGTCTACCCTCCAGTGGAGACAGGGTAGTGGGTCACCCGACGACCACCTATGGTCTACACTCTAGCAGGGCTGGGAAGTGGGTCTCCCATCATTTAGTTCCAGGTCTACCCTCCAGCAAGGCTGGGAAGTGGGTCGCCTGTCGACTTATTCCAGGTCTAACCTCCAGCGGGGCTGGGCAGTGGGTCACCTGATGATGTATTAAGATCTACCCTCCAACGGGGCTGGGCAGTGGCTCGCCTGATGATGTGTTAAGGTATAACCTCCAACAGGGCTGGGCAGTGGGTCGCCGGATGATGTATTATGGTTTACCCTCCAGCCTGGCTGGGCAGTGGGTCACCCGATATCATATTATGAATTACCCACCAGCGGGGTTGGGCAGTGGGACACCTGTTGGCATTCCATACTCAGTCCTTCCGAATAGGCTAGTCTGTGGCCGTCCTCCATGATTACCATAGCAGGACCCTTGGTTATACAGGTTAGTGTTGTGATGGCTTGACTTTGAGGAGACCTCTCGACTGTAGGGCAGTGATGAGGTGTGGTTTGACTTTCCCTAGAACTCTCAAGTATGAGGGGTACTTTCCCCACTAAGACACCTTCTAATGACACGATCTAAACCTGTGACGGCGATTCAGTGCCGCACAAAGTGGATAGTGTCGAGGTGTGGTGATTGAGTCCCTTGGCTTGCGGTTCGGGGCAGACGTGCGGGATGCTGGGCATCGATGGAGTTTACTTCTGGGTTTTGGCTACTCTCTTCATGGACTGAGCTACGGGACAAAGATCCCCTTACGAGATTGTTTGGGCTTCTTGACAGGGCATATATATGTATATACCTCGTACGAATACCCACTACTTGGGTTTTGGCTACTCTCCTTCTAGGAAAGGCGAAGATGCGTGGGGTATGCCACGTGCTTTCCATGTCTAGCTTCTCGTGGATGGACGAGTCCACTCTCCTGCTATAGGTAGTGAAGACTCGATGAGAAGTTCAAATTCTCACCATTTCCAGCTCCTTTTGTCTGGACGAGTCTAACTTATTTTCTCTTGTTGGGTTGAGGTGGACTCTCTACTGTTACTCTTTACTGCACCCTCAGTTGGACTCCTTTACATTCCATGTTCGCTCTACTTCTCACCCTTAGGTACCTCCTTTTTTGCTCCCTCGAGCCTTCTAGGCATCCTACTGTGTTTTTTTATACTCACCCCTACTTGGGCTTTTCCTGCACTTGGTGTGCCCTTGCAGATGACAGACAGGTTGGTCGTGACTTTAGTGGAGCATAGGAGTTCGGGAGCATGGACCGCGTGCGGTGGTCGTAGCTAGGTTTCAGGTGGGAGGCCCATCAGCTATCTTTTTGTTTACCTGTTGCCGGGTTGTGGCACTTTTCTGGTTGGGCGTCTGTTTTTCCCCTTTTTTCCTTTTCAGTACTTTGCTTGTGCTGTTTAGATGTCGATGAAAATTTGTGGTATTTATATAGCAGTTGCCCTTTTCTTTACTTGTATCTTCTTTTAGTCTGCACTGTTACATTGAGTGTGTTGCGTGTGCGTGTACACATACATAGGCAAACGCCTCCCCGAGTTGTTGTGCCTTCGGCGCTGGTCGCCAACCCCTGGCCTATGGAGGCGGGCTTGGGGTAGTTTCGGCTCGAGCCCGGGTAGGGTCGGGTCATGACATATCATTAGGGAAATCTTCACATTCCCTATCACATTGATTTTTGGATGGTTTTATTTTACTTCCCACCATTAACTAAGAAAAAGAACATACAATTTTAGGGCTTGAATACTTAGATATTGATCAGAAATGAGAAACTTTGAACATAAAAGGATAAACATGGAAATGAGTAGTATATCCTAACTTGTGATTCTCTAAGTTTAAATCTAGGTTATACTGAATATATTTCTTAACTTATATTATTTTGGGATTTTTTATTCCCTTAATATTGTTTTTTACTAAGCTAATGAATTTACCATAGAATATTCCATGTGAGTGTCAAACCAAGAGTGCATCAAAGACCATTTATGTGCACCAATTCCCATTCAAGTATACCTCAAATTTGTGTTTTCAGGTTTTACAACTAGATATATAAATGTTGGAGCCACCTCTAATTGTTTGTATCCATACATAGATATATTTTATTGAAAAAACACTAACTCTATACTTACCAAAATTTTTGTATTTTTATTATAGTTAGTCTCATCCTTAAGATACTTACTAAAGTAATCTGTTCCTAATCTATAAAAAACTAGACCATCCTTTGAAACTAACTATAGAAACCCTTGCCTGATACACATATAATTACTTTTATTAATCAATATAAAACATCATATTACATGCCAAGGATTATAAAGTCTAGTGTCATTGAAGATTCGGTACAAAAAACAAAAAATAAAAAACATGGGAATAAAAAAAACATTTCTTTATTTAATCTTCCTAAAGAGACCATAACATACATTGAGCTCATACATCTTCATAGGGTAACCTAGGTACAACATGAACAAAGGGATGAGTTAAAATCCCAATAAGGGAAAAGAATAGTAATAAAACATTATCACAAGGGTTAAAAGGCATGGAATAATGAATATAAAAGGCATGGAACACGTGGAATAATATCATATAAACATGGGATATTTTAAACATGGATTCACAGTAATGTGGTAGAAATATAAAAACAGAATTTATCACAATTCATGTCTCATTTCACATAGAGGAACACAAGTCAAGGTTAACCTCCAAGACCGTTGCACATGGTAGCTCGAGTCAAGGCTAACAACCAAGACCTTTTCACAAAATGACTCATTAGACTCAACTTTACCCAATGCATTGAAGTGATATCTACATTCACCCATATTAACATGTTCATGAATATTCTTGTAACATATATAATCATACATAAAAAATCATAAATATATGGTCACCCATTTAATGAAATGGGTATCATCGTCATATAATAAGAAATAATGAATTAGTGTATCATTAAAGCTTCCATAAAAGAAAAAAATTTCAACATACAAGGAGATTCGTAAGGTAAAATAGGAACATATAATTTTAAGTGATGTCAAATATAATTGAAAAAATATAAAAGAGTATTTAATAATTCTTACCCTAGAAAACATTTTAGTGTGATTTTAAGGAAAACACTAACAAGAATTTATAAAATATAAGTCAATAATATTTTGTACAAAACCAGATTTTAACCAAGATGATTTTCATAATAAAAAAATGTTTTTATAAAAACAATGGTGGAATGAAACATATGGTTGGGGGAACTTGAAATTAGGTACAAATTTAGGATATTCCCTTAAAATGGGTTTTCTTATTGAATAGTTTTTAAGAGGGAATCATTTAAAAAAAGTATATACCTGAAAGAAAAATAGGGATGGATCATGAAGCATGAGTTTGTTCATATAAAAAAAATATGTACACAAAAATAATATAGGATTTAATTGGGGTAAAATTAGAGTAAGAATAACTTGAAGGAATAATAGAGGTTTGGGTGGAATACCTTAGAGAATATTACCTAGGTATCAGGTGTACGTAGGAGGGATTAATGAGAGAGAAAATGGTTTATCATATTTTATAAATCATGAGGGAAGTATGGGGAAGGTGTGAAATCATTCCCCATAATTATTAATTACATATAAAATGCATAACATAGAGGATATTCACGAATAAATTTGAGAAAGAGAAGATCCCTTACCTTATGTCTAATGGTGTTCTTCGCATGATCTTAATGAATAGAATAATGCAATTAAGTTGTTAATTAATAATTACAAAAAATAAACTATAGGTTATTGATGTAGTATATCCTTACTAAGTTCTTACATTACCTTTTTATGATTTAAGAGGTTCAATTTCATTATTTGGGAGCCTTTACTTCATTGGTTTTAAGGATCAGTTCACTTAAATTGAAGTTCAGATAAACATGTATAATGAGAATGGTTTTCCCAAATTGAAGTTATATGAAATTAGTGGACATCCATAAGATTAAATGGTTATATAATTATTTTGGTTATTTTGATTGATTGTGAATGATTATATAAAATATTAACGATAAACACTTGGATTAATTTGGAGATTTTTGTCATAATTAACTTGTTTTGTATTATTATCTCACATCATGTGAGTAAATGAATTAAAGAACCTAACATAAGATAAAATAAATATTTAATCTTATAGTTCGACCATAAATATGTTTTCATGACCAGAATTTAATATTGAAATATGAATTGATAACCTGTCATCCTTGAGTGTGATAAATTAACACATCTCGTATGGTGTTTTCATTTCATTCCAATAAAAGAAGGGGAAAAGAGATATTATAATAAATTATAACCTTAGCATAAAAATTTATAGTACAAGTATGGTGCAGGATTTTTCATACCATTTTGGATGAGGAGAGGTTAGGAAAAAATGAAAATAAAGGAAATGGGAAGAGAAATTTACCCCTTTCTTTAGTCTTCCGTGAGAGCCTTTTAAGGGGAGTGGATTTGTCCTTTTGAAGAAAACAATGGATTTTGGATGTGGGGGAGGAAATTGGGGGAAGATTTGGGCATAATTTATGAAATTCAGATGGCTTTAGAGTAGTGATGAGAATAGGGGAGTCGGGGTGGAATTTATAGTGGAGGGGAGGAGGGTTTTCTAAATATTTTAATCATTACATTATTATTTTTTTCTATAAGAAAGGAAGTAGTGATTATCCCATAAAAAACTAGTAATATTTAATGTGAGTTAAAACCCAAAGTTCTTACATCATCCATTACCCAATAAATACTGTATTTAACAAATAATGTATATATACTGTAAATTACCGTCTTTTACTATTCATAAAAAATCATGTATTTTAGAAACATACCAAAAATTCACCCTAACCATTTTTCAACATGTAGAATCCAAAATAGAAATAATTTATAAAAAATAATATTCATCATATGAATAAATTATTTTTTAATTAAAATCATATTTTACATGAAAAATAAAAATTTTAAAACTACAACTGATTTTATAACGTTTTCAAAAACTACCCAATGTCTTATAAAATTAGCTCAAAACTAAAAGACAAAAAATAATAATTTATGAATATATTTTTATGAAAACAAATTTCATTTTTTAATTATTTAATTATTCATTAATTTTTAATTAAATATTTATGACTTATAAAAATACCAACTTTATCATATTGTCAATTATAAGATGGATAAATTTTATTTACACTTTTATTGGCACATTTACTATTTACATAACCAATTTATTATCAAAATGGTAATATTAATATTGATATGGGTGAAATTACTATTCATAAGGTTCAGTTATAAGTCACCAAAAATTATGTTTGTCTTATCAGACCCCAAACATCTTACTGATCACAATCGTGTACGTCATATTTCTGAAATCTAAATCACAAAAGTTACAATATTATGTTCAAAGGTCACATAGTAAATAGAAGTTCATTGTTTTGTGATTTTATGTTATTATATGAAAAAATAATAAGAATGTAATTTCCTTTGATAAAACATTGGGTTGTTATAATTCTTCATAGCATAACCCAAAGAACAGAAATGGGTTTCTTTAACATCATTCCATCATATATCATACAAAATATATAGATTTCATAAAAACATTCCATAATATATATAATAAAATAAAATTAAAAATATGGATAAAAACATAACCCTATTTAAATAATTTAATCTTTTATGGAAGATAATTTTGACAAAATACTTGAAATAAATTCTAGAATAAAATATCATTTCTTCTTCAAAAATGTTTTGTTTTCTCAAAACGAAAAGAAATTTTCAAACAAAATAATTTGATTAAAGATAAACATAAAATATTTTAAATAATGATTCATGATAATAAGGATTTATGAATGTGTAAAAATCCATCCGTGCCATATAATTTAGAAAACAACATTCTCCTCGTACTTTTGCTGGAAAAGTCAAAAGAATTCCTCATACCAAAAATGTAAAAATATACCATTCATACCATTTATTAAAAATTCACCAATGTGTAAAATTTAATTTAAAAAATATTAGATTAATAGAAATAATATTACCCATTTTGGAAACATGGATGTAGATTATAAATATACCCAAGTGAGTACTTTCATATTAACAATCTTGGATAATAATGAGATTGTGATGTTATCCCTTACCTTAGGTCTAATATCATTTGTATGTATATGAACCTCATGTATAATTTTTAAAAATTTTCATTTACCTATTAAATAATTATATTCATTTTTATGATATCATATATTATCATGTTATCACTTGTTTGTTAGCTACATTTCATCTTCACTCGTTATTCAGATATTAAGTGTTTTATGTTTTTATGCAAGTTTTATCGGATAAGTGCTTGTTCCACTTCTTAGGATATAGTTATATCATTTATATAATGATATTAGTATAATATATATCTTATTTATTCATTCAATTAATTTATATAATCAGTATTTAATGAAGATCATGATGAATGAATCACATAGCATTGTGGAGACGGTAGACCATACGTATGCACAAACAGTGATATCATTCCCATAATTGTTGAATGATATTGAATTAGATGGTGTATAATATTTAATAATAATTATCATGTTAAAATAATGAAATATAGTTTTTCTTTCATCATTATACCCATCCAAGTATGGTGGTTGTGAAAAACTGATTACACCCCTGCATGGAGACGGTAAGTCATACGTACACACTTATGGTGATTTCCTTTTTTATTGGATGGATATAAGTTGGAATATGGTTGTTTCATAATTAAAATAAAATTAATGTAAATGAGTGATACTTTATTACTTTATAATGAAACAACTAATTAAGAGGAAGTAAAAGAAGATAGAAGTTTGACTGAATCGGTAGAAACAATTACCTCTTCTTCGACGGGCTTCCTATAAATATCTTCTTAGAGCACTAGAGTTGGCCTTTTAAGATAAAAAGAAGGTCTGGAATGTAAATAGGGATGTTGATAAGGAAATAAAAAATATTATGTAAGATATTGAGGGCTCAAAGTGAAGTGAGGAGGTGAGGGAGGAGGTTCCCTTTTATAATTGAGGTAAAGGGCACTTTTGGAAACTCCATAAATAATAATTTATTATATAATCAAACCATAACTGAAAACCTCCAAAACGTCATGATATAAAATATGGGATTATATAGGGTAGTAATCTCATCAACGAATAAATTTTGGACCAGTATTTTTGTCAATTTAATCCTTATCATTTTAATTAACACTTACACATTCTTTTTAATATTTAATTAGGGTAAAAAATAATTCAATATTAAAAGGGTGAAATATTTACTTATTGGATGAAAAATTGTCCATAAATAAATAAAATAGATCACTTTATACAATATCATAATTATTATATATATATATATTTTAAAATGTTTAATAATTTTTAAATAATTTAATAATACATTATTTTTATAAACAATCGATAGTATCAATTTGGATACTATTCAAATCAGTGATTTTTAAAAATATTATCATAACAAGTTAACATTGAACCAATAATTTTATTATATTATCAGGATTTGAAGATAATCAAAAAAATAATCATAAATGTTAATCTTCCAAAATTATATTTACTTTAAAAATTAAAAAAATATTTATTTTATATTTCTCTTAATAAAATAAGTAGTACAACAGCTTTTTGTATTTATTTATTATGATATTTTGTTGAATAAAATTTAAAACTAAAATACTAAGATGACCATAAATATACTATATTTCATGAAAATACTTTTATTTGAATTTATCTTCAGCAAAATGTAATAATTAAAATTTTATACTTATTAAATTATGAAGGCTAGAACTTCAACATAATTTTAAATAAAATAATATAAGTGTCATAATCCCTTATATATGGATTTGAATGGTCCATAACTCATTATTTGGATTATCAGGGTGTAGATATACATTAAAAATAATTTACAAGTGTTTTTATCTTTTAATAGGTATTGTTATTTTAATAAATACTATATTTTTTATTTTTCATAAATTAAATAATTTCTACTTCATCAATGTATAAGCTATTAGGGTAATTATTTATTTCCTAAAAATTAAAAATAAATTACCCTAATAAATAAATAAAGTTTATCTTTCAAATTATTATTTATAATTTAAATTATATTTAGTATAACCTTATATTAAAAATTATTTAATTATTAAAATTAAAGTAACCAATATTTATCTTTTCATTCAATAAAATAAATGAAATGTCATAATATCATCCATGTTGATTCAAATGGATACCATTTCAACCCAATGATTATTTTGGTTGAAACACTCATCTAATGATATTAAGGAAAGTGTTAGGGTTGTTTTTAATAGTAATATTACCCTTAATTAACCGGTTTACCCTTTTTCTGTATGAATAAAAATTATCGAAGTTACTATTCATAATGAAAAAAAATCCATTTACATATTTTTGACCAAATGTTTTTAAATATGGATTAACTTTTTGAAAATTCAAAACAAATAAGTTTTAGTAATTAATTTGAAATTTATCTTGTTGTTGGAAAGTGAGAACGAGTTTTAAAAGTCATTGAAATGTTGTTACATATGCATTTAATGTGAAATTAATTATAATGACATACATTATATTGAATTATAAAAATATATTTTATTTATAAACTAAAACCATTAAATATTATAAATTAACTATATAAATTATTCTGATGAAAAATTTTATTTCACAAAAAATTTAGTGTATTTTTACTATTCATCAAAACATGAAAGTTATCAGGGAAATATCATAAATTCAACCAATGTAAATTTTCATATCCCTATTCAAAATAACATGTTTATTGTATCATATAAAAATATTTAATGTGTCAAAATATTAATTTAAAAGGGGTTCTCTATTCAAGGGCATAAAATTACCCTTTTAAAAAATATAGTGTTTTATACATTAAATAGGTTTTATTCTTACCCTATGACTAAAATATCCATTGGATAAATATAAAAAAATTTATTAACTATATAACATATATATCTCATTAAATTCTTTAAAAATAAAAATTTACTAAAAAATAAAAATATCTAATTGATTTTTATTCTTCCTAAATAATTGCTTGCTAATGAATTAAAAATGGATTTTCATAAGTTATTTATACTTATTATAGCTAACATAATGGTAGGATATAATGGTAATTTTATACTAAGGGTTTCTCGCGGTTTGTTTAAACTCAGGATTTCATGCCAAGAAAGCTGCTGAAAAATTAATATTATTTTTAAAAAATATTTCATAAAAACATATAAAAGTTACAAAATGACCAAACTAGATCATAAAAATTATATTTGGTATATACTCTTTTCGGATTCTCAACTAGTGCTACCCCAACTAAAGTTTAATCATTGAAAATTAATGCGCCCCTCTATTCTATTCAAAGGGATCATTAATCCTGGGAAAAGGATATATGTCGTTAATATTATTTCAATTAAAATTCCAATTATCCACACAAACTCAAAGACTCCCATATACCATCTTAAAAAATTATAGGTAGGCACATAGTGACACTCTATATTGAATAAATCCATTAAACTCTAGGTCCTAAATCTATAATTTAGGTTCCACTAATCCAATATGTTCCATTTGTAATGTTGGCATAAAAATAGGCACCGTACATGGGAGTAGGTCAATAGTAAACTTGATCTCTCTCTATATGGTGGTAAACAAGAAAAAACTTCTACAAATAACATGAGGTATGAACATACCACTCTAGGATGAAGAAATCCTAAAGAAGTTTCAAAATAATCTAGAAACATATTTGAACCGTATCTTGATGTTGACACAACATACAAAATAACATTCCTCACCCTTCCAGATCTAGGGTCCCATTAACCATGAAAGACATTGGTGACCCCATTGGAAGATAAAAACATAACCCGGCGATGATAAGAATCTATGTGTTTTTTAACACTGATTATATGATACAATCCATATATTAGGATGGATATATCAATTACAACAACCATAAATTCCAACACCTACCCAATGTTCACTATGTCCACCAGACATGTGGGAAACATGTGACCTTGTTTACACCACTTTTCCAAATGCATTAGAAGATCCATCAAGAACTATATATGATTCAAATATAATAACAAGATTTAAACTAATTTTGATGATATAAAATATTGAGTAGCACCTATATTAAAAAAATCTCCAACCATATAATAAAAAATAAACATCGTACATCTAATAGTAGTTTTTCTTACTTCAGATTCCTATGGTGAACAATCAACTGCATAAAGACAGATAGTCTTAGACACATGAACTTCCTCGATGACATGAGTATTTGACCCACTGCTCTTGGAATAATTGGTATGAACATGTGATGCCTTGGTGAGGGTAGATCCAACCATACTACCCTAGGGAACCCATTCAAAAAAACTAATATGGCCAATAACTCTCAATGATGGCTTGTCTTAAGAGTATTCGTACAATTAGGATTGGTATGACCACCCCTTCCACATTGGTAACCTAAAAAATTATATTTTCTTGATGAAACCCCTAAAAGTGGTCCTGAAATAACTAACCATCATTGTGATATTTTTTATATCTAGAAGACACACCTTGGATAACAACGTCACTAACTGAAGCTCCTCCCAAACCAGTATTTCTAGTTATTCCATCCTTCAACAAAGATTAATTTATCAACTTCCACTTTGAAGGTTAGAAGGAACGTGAGAATTAAAATTGACCAAATATCATTCCTTAGTACAAACTCAATATTTTAAGCCATATGTTCTCATTTGTGACTAGATCTTGTTCAGAAGGAACCGGATTTTCCAAAACAGAGGAATACTACAGAACCATAATCTATCATTGCTCTAGGTTTAGAAAATAAATGTTCATTACGACATGTAAATTATTATGGTAAAACCACATATTTATTATTTTCATGATGGAATAACATGAAAGGTACTTGGGTAACTTATCCTAAAAAATATAGTCCCATCATCTCCTTCCCAGTTCCTCAATAATGTTTGTAGAAAAATCCACCTTAGTTTCCTTAGTAGATTTCAAAAAGTTTAAGGTATTATTAATTTTCTCAAAACACTCTGTAGATACCTAGGTTATTTTCTCACCCTGGAATATGCATGGATTCTTCTTCAAAAATACCGATCCATGGTCAAGTATATGTCGTAGGATCCCAACACCCACTTGACCCATAGTCCGAATAGTTATGAATATTAATTAAAATAAAGAGGGGTCCAAATGAATATTTTCTTATAGAAAATATCTTGTAGTATTCTTCATAGGATTCAGAAGAGTTATTATTTTAGGTATCATTTAATAAATAGAAGAAAATAACCAATTATCTTTTTTAAAAAATTACAGAATCATCAAACCAACATTAAAATTTTATGTAAATGTCTTAAAATAGTGATAATTCAAGGTAATATTATGTCTAATAATCAAACATAAAACATTTATAATGGGATAGGTCTATTTAAATAAAATCCCCATTAAGTTAATTCAAATTATCATAAAATCCATGTCTCAAACATGGTAACTTTTTTCGGACCGCTAATGGTATGACGAGTTTTGAATTGGAAGTGACCAGGCCTGGAACTCTCTTATACTGACTGCCCAAATCCAAGTGGCCCTAACTTCTATCTAGTTATGAAATAGAACAAAACTCAGATTGTGTTAAAACACTCTGTGTTGATAATCCTTCAGATACCACTCATAACGGTCCAACTCACATCAATAAAAATATTTCCAAGAACCCCACCTTAGTGGTTAGGTGACATAAGAAAACATAAAAAATCATATTATATTAGAAAACAAGAAAAAACATGATTATAAAACAAAATAAAAAGAAACATCCAAGATCCATAAAATACATTCCAAACTATCCAAACTAGAATATATAATAATACTAGACCAATAAGTCTATATGTTACCAAATTTCACCTCCAATCCATCATGCTCCGAAGTCAATAATGAAAAGAGAAGACAATATGATACATTATTCCCTTGCCTTTAAAAAGGTCATTAACAATAACTTATACAACTTACTAAAGGGAAAAAAATTAATGTGTGTGAATTTAGCCCATGGGGATTCCACTATAAAATCTATAAAATGTATAACATCAAGAATGCAATAGTTCTACCTTAAAAAATACTATTTTACAAAGAATATTCATAAATCAAAACCATTTATAAATTATTACATGATTTTTTCATAAAATCCGTTAAGATTCTAAAAACACCCTATATGACAAGTATAAGTGATAAAAAATGAGAGATTAATTAGTAAAATATATGAATACTTTGTAAGTTAAATGTGTAAGAAAATAACATTGAACAATCCATCTTGTGAAAGAATATGAGAATATAACCATAACCAATACATCATGTGAATAATTTAATCGTAAATGGAAAATAAGACCATTTAGAATATAAAAATTGGATACACATACTATACATAAAAAGTAATCATCAATCTAGGAATACAATAGATCCGACTAGTAAAACCTCTAGTGTGTTACACACACACAAAAGTGAAATAAATCCTTAAGTATAATTACACACCCTATGAGTGAAACATATATTTTTGATGCACCCAAGGTTACCAAATGTGCTATGTTTTTTAGAAACCACTTAAAAGTTCATGGTCACAACTTATAAAACAATTTCAATGAAATTTAAATCTTCTTCAATTCTTGAAACTCCATATTTATACCAAAACAAATATTCAATCATTTTATGGAAAACTTACCGTATAGAATCTATTTTTAATGAAAAACCCATTTAAAAATAATATTTCATTCCAAAAAATACATTGATATCATAAACAAACTAAATTCAATTAAAAATACAAATAATTTACAAAAATATAATAAATTTATATAATTATCCCTTTGTATAGAATCCCCTACCCTAGGAAAAGAGATAGATCCGACTTTATTCAAAAATCTAGATCAGGAGGAATAGATCATGTCCTCATTTTTATAGATCAAAATGAAACACATCAATCCTACATCAAACAAAATAGATCTAGCATAAAAGACCCATTTTTGGTTCCACAACATGAGAGGAAAATATATATAATGAGGATCTAAAAAGAAATGGAAAACCGGATCAACACACAACATACCTTTATTTTATCAATCAAGAATGAAGGAAATCATCCAAGAATCCAAAGGAAGTCCCCTCTAGAGTTTTGGGGAAATATTAGGTCAATCCAGTATGAAATTAGGGGGTTATTAGAGGTTAAACTGATGTCCAATGTATTTTTAACTAAAAATTTGAAGCATTAAAAATACACACACATGATTTGATGGGGGGAGGTAAAATGATTAATAAAAACTGTGTTCCTTAACCATGTCACCTATACATAGCTTCTTTGGGGGGAGTAATGGTTTGGCCACATTGTTACTTTATCCATGTACCAATTGTGCCCAACCCCTCATCTTAGGGGTGAACGATTTGGAGGGTGGTCATATGGTTTAAATAAAATATGAACCCCATTCAATTAGACCATTTTTGGAACATGTTTTCTTAGAAAAAATTGTATAGTTTTCCCAGATCATTTTTCAATAATACACATCACCAGGAGCACCCAAAATTTTCTAAAAATAACCAAAGCCACTCCAAAGCAATAACCAACCAAAGAACAATAAAAACAGGGGTCAAGAAGTACATGTAATAATGTAAAAAAATGTTACAAAATGTGTTAAAAAATAAGTTAATTTATCAAGATAGGGTGTTTTTGGAAATCAATATGGTTTTAAAAGTAACATGGGAATCAAAATATTTTATGATGGAATAATATCCCACTTGTTTAATTGCTGGATAAATTACAAGTATGCAATTTCAAAAAGGGGTGAAGAATGTAACAACCATGTTAAAATCAAGAAAAATAATTTTTCATATATTTTTTAATATTTATTAATTATATTTTATAGATTTATTTTCTTTATAACAATATTATGTAATTTTTCAGTCAAAAGGAAAAAAATAATTATTTTTTACCAAATTGGGTTTTCATGTGTCAATAATGTTTTAACAAAAAAGCATGATTTAAGAATTATAGAACATTAAATTAAAAAAAGAACATCATTTTTTATATTATAATTCCAAAATTATAGTAGGTTTATATTTTTGAATTTTTTTTATAATATTAAATTTTCACTGAATAGTGAAAAATATTTATTTTTTTAAAAAAAACTGAATCTTCATTTAATATATTTATAAAATAAAATTCTATTTATTTTTTGATTGATAATTTAATTAGTTCAATTTTATTAAATATAATCAAATTATAGTCATTTTAATGACTTTTAAATATGAATTTAGTAGAAAAACATTTTTTTGTACTCAAATGGAATTTTTCAGAAAAACGGGTTTTCTTCTAATATTTAAGGTTAAATTCTAAATTAAATTCTACCAATTCTGTGTTTTGAATCATGAAAAATAGATTCAAATTTTTAAACCAGGATTCCATAATTTGATAAATGGAAATTTTTTTAATTTTTATCATTATGAATATTTATACCAGTATAATTGTGTCACCTCTCTATGGGTAAGTCTGGTAATTTACATTAAAAAAATATGATAAGGACTCAAAAATAATAAGAAACATTTACATTATTTTTATTATATGGTTATATCCCATCCCTTTACTTCCAAAATTTGGATATATGACCTATTATTTCTTTTTGGGAAATGATTTTTGAATTTATATTATCTTTTAATGAAAACTAAAATCTCATTCTATTTGTTTTAAAATATTTAAAATTTTTACACTAATATAAATAGAAGATATGTTTAATTTCATCATTTTATTTTAATGATAAATTATTTTTTAACATGTAAATTTATTTTTAATTTTTAGTGATGAAATAATTACATTAAAATCTTATGCAACCCTGACACAATAATTATTCAATTGGCCGAAAAATAAATCAAATAATTTTAAAAATATTTAAAGTATTATAAGTTGAATGAATTATTGTCTTGGGTGATTTTTTAGACAAATATAACATTATAAAGAATTATAAAAAGATTATATTTGAAATTAAAATTTAATGATGAGTTCCAAAATTAGGATTAATGATATTTTAAAAAAATAATGTAAAATTAAATGAATTGGAATTCAACATAATATTATCTTCACCCATGTAAGTGGGATATGGTAGGTTATAATACCCATGGTCCATTAGTGTGATGTTTTTTTATTTACATATTAACTGAGTATAGTAAAATATTTGTTATCATGGTAATTGTTAAAAAGGTTAATTAGGGGTTAAAAAAAGATTATGACGATACTATCACCTAAACTTTTCCAAATTGTATAGAATGATAGGATTTGTATCCATAATCATCAAATATTTCAAATAATTCAATTTGAACCATTTTAACATGAAAATTATTATATATTAATTAAATATTTCAATAAAATCTAAGAGTTCACTTCACCTTTATTATAAAAGGGATCTTACCCTCATCTTTTCATGACACTCCAAGAACCATTTTTTTGTTGACAAAACCTACCAATATTATTTAATTAAATACATTTATACATTAAGAAGTCTGTTTTTGATTAGGAATCCTTCCTATGGATGATTTTTGGGTAAACCTTAAGAAGATGTTCGAAGAAGAGGTATTGTTCTTAACTGAGATTTATATAACATTTATTTTACCACCACCTTCAAATATTGTTACAAAATTCTAAAATTATAACATAATAATTTAGAATATACTGAAATGTTATTATGAAAATTTAATATCTCACATTAATGTCCACTTCTATCTAATTGGAAATGAAACCATAATTCATGTGTATGATAAAGTACTGCCTCGCGAAACGGCGTCAATCATTTTTCATCACCATCGCTCACTAATGGTTATAATAATTGATTTAATGTATATATGTGATATTAAGAACATATTTATTTTTCTTAAAAGTTAATTTATCATATAATTATTTTCACTTCCATCCATTAATAAATGATAACATCGTTCATGTGAATGTGTTGATTAACATCTCCATGATGCAATGTGATTAATTTTTCATCACCACATCACTTTGATGATGAATATAAGTTTTTTAAATAAATAATATGGTGTTTATGACATGAATATCATTTTATTTGGAAAAATTACACTAACATTATTTCCAAAATTATTGTTGAAAAATGGAAATATTACTCATGTGTAGGTATTCCATACCGTTTCCATTGTTGTAACATAGTTCATTTTTCGTGACCGTATTTTAGGGTCAGTTTTAAAAGTAAAATTGATCTGTAAAATGATAATTATACCATGATAATTATACTAGAGTTATTTTAATGATGAAAACTTTGACCATAGTCATCTTACCAAATTCATTATGGATATATGAGCTAAATATCCTCAAAACGTCTTACATGAACTTAATGGATTGAGTAATTAATTATATTGTGGAAAAAATGAATAATAAACATGAAAAATGTTTCTAAACATGTAGATAAATAAATTTTATTATTATTCACAAATATAAATAATGTACATGATGAATTATACAATAGGTAAGGGACACATTACATCCAATACGTGTTTCAAAATGTTTAAAAGAGTTATTCTCTAAATATTTATCATTCATGTTCATATTGATAAAAATAATTTTCATATGTATTTATATGAAAATAAAAAAATTATAATGACATTTTATATAGGTTTTAACTTTCATGAAGTGTTTTTTAAAATTAATATTTTTTTGAGTTTTATATGGAATATTTTGAAAAAAATACAAAATGGATGTTTAAATTTAAGGTATATGGTGTCAAAAAAAATTTCGGCCACCGTAACTATTTTTTTATTTAGAATCCATTATAATAATTATTTTTTTATTCTAATAAATACCTAATTTAATTTGTTTATTGTTTTTTTAAAACATTTTTAAGTGGAATAGATATTTTAATATCTATATTTATTTTATTTATGGGTGAAAAGAATATTTTTATTAGTGTAATGATGAAAATGAAATATTACATGTTTTATTATTGTGGTATGGTAATTAGGAATTTTTAATGATGATGGGTGGTTTATTTAAAAACCATGGATGTGTGGTTATGTTAATACATAGGGATGTGTTTTTTTGTTATAAACCATCGATAGGTGGGTCTGTGATATCCCTCTAATGAATTGGGTATGGATGTCGACCTCATTGGTTATTCCATTTGAATAAGTGATATGGAAATTTATCTCCTAACATAGATATATGATTTATATATGATTAATATGGTATTTTATGGAATTATTGTTATCTTACAAGGTAAGATAATGGGATTATGTTTATTGGAAACTTTATTCTACGTAATAAGGGTAAAAAGTATATCTTTGTAAATAAATTAATAAATTTTTCATGATTGAAAAATAACTTTTATAACTTTTATTTATACATTAAATTTTATTATAATATGTTTTATATTAATTTTCTAGATGAAATGTTTATTTTCTTGGTAATAAAATGTTTATTTTGAGCCTAATGTTTATTTTTGAAAAATTTTAAATTTTTATTACTATTCATGAGTTAATGGGTTCTTATTATTCTTTCCTTATTTGTTGTCCCTTACTAATTTTTTTGTGATAATCCCACATTTTAAATTTTATTTAGAGAGTTTTAGGATAGGTATGATCATATAATAAATGAAGATGAATTCTAGGATGATTTTTTTCTTGAAAAGAAAATGATTATTATAATATTTGTTTTATATTGTGGGAAAAATTGAAGCATAGTAGAAGTGTCCACTTTGTACTATTTGGATATTTTATGGAAGAATTATTGAATAATTATCTAAAACTATAATCCTAAAATGATCTTTTAAATATAATAAATCAAACGTTAGTATAAAAACATTAGATTAGTTAATATTTAAGGCTAGTTCCTTATAGTTTGTCAAACTATGAAGAGAAACCATGGGATATAAATTTAATTCATTGGTTTATTAATTTATTTCCATAACCACATTTTAAATTTAAAAATAGTTCCTAATTAAACAAAGTACAATCCTTTAGTCTTTGGAAGCTCACTAGACGCAATTTTAACTCTCCCAACATCGATACAACATGGATCGAACTACCGATTGGTGAATTTTATGACTTCCAGAAAGTGTGATATTATTGGAATGTGAGTAATATTTTACACTTATATATTAAAATTATATAGTAGAGTGTCATCATGTAATTAATGGTTATAGATATTGAATTGATGAACTGTGTTTCCAGTATTCTCCTTTGATCGATCTTAGCCTTTCATCTCCCCATTGGAGGTTCTTGTGAAAGTGTATATTGATCTTGATAGAGGTATGTGGTTTGGTAAATAAATATTTAAATTTAAACCCTTGATTATTTTTTGACTTAAATTTAGTTTTTAATTGATTTATATTGTTTTAATTCTGTCACATGATAAATTATTCGAAATTGAAGGGTTTTCCTGATGAAATTCGTTTGAAAGTGGATTTCAAAATAAAGTGATTATTTATAAAATGATCTTTAATTGAAATGAATGATTTGAAACATTATCGTGATGATGGATTTTGAGAAGTAAAGGCATAAATGTTTTTATGATTTGAAATGAGATGAATTTATATGAAAGGAAATATTTCTTGATGAAAAAGATATGATATTGGTTTTTGAGTTTAAACTCCATGTATGATACTAGAACATGGGGATAAATAAAATATCCTGTTGAAATGATTTTATATTTATTGAATTAAATTATATCCCAGGGTTTAATTTATTTAATAGAATCACATGGGAGATTAATTAATAAGGTGTGAGGATATACTTGGGAGATAATCTACTCTCATTCAATCAAATAATAATGATAGAGATACAAAACTATCTTGATGGTTAGGGGATTATTCATTGGGTTTCTCTCTTATCCCCCATAGGTATGTAATTTAGGGAGTTTACACACACACACATGGAGTCAAATTTTACTTTTTTTTTAGATTATTGTGACTTAATCTAACAAACCTAGAGTGTTACAACCATGGTTATAACAAACCTAATCCCACACTTCTAGATCCAACAATGAAATGAAAAACCACACATTTATGTATTTTATAATGATGAAGGTGATCCCGTTTCTTTCCATACAAAACATAAAAAATTAGAAGGAAAAATTGGATTCAATTACATTAACATGGAACTATTAGTTTTAATGTTTTGATTAATTGGGAAATACTCTTACATAAAAATACCCATCCCTTTAGTTGAAAATTTCCCCCACATAACCCTAATTTTCTTATTTCATATTATGTCAACATTATCATCTATATGAATCCTTATAGACATAATTAATTGAACATAATTCATGATAACCTAGGGAAAGGAAACATAAGAAGGGTGAGCTTAAATGCTCAATAAGGGTAAAAATATACATTAACAATTGAATTTAATTAGTGATCATAATAAGAGTATAAGGGTAGGGTGGTATAATCAATGTTCATGAGAATAACATAAGAATACTCATTCCAATTAAAACCTAGATAAACAAACAAGAAAACATTTCATAAGGATTTAACAAGGTAAAGAGTCATCAGAATGAATGATCATGATCCATGTTATATCAATATTTATCAAAATAAAAATTTATAACCAGAATAATAACATTGAATTAATATAGCTATCTCAAGAAATTATCATCATAGAAAATTTACACAGCACTAATAGAACCCTTACTAATAGAATAAAAAGCTGTTTTAATTTCAATATAATAATCTAGTGAACACAATAATTACTCATTAAAATGTAGAAATATCTTTGTGCACCCATCATATATGATATATAATTCTCACCCAACACAATATGGGTTCACCCATAATATAATAATTTCCATGAACTAGAAATAAAGTACATAAGGCATGAGTTTCATCATAAATCACATAATAACTATAAATATTCCTTTCAAAAGATGATTATCATGGGGAAAATAATTGGATTCATAAAAAAATAATTGATCAACGATTTAACCATGTAAATTAAATAGGTTTCATAATAATATCTTTGAAACATGATTAAATTGTCGAAAATAAATAGTTTCTATAACAAACTTTTTGAATCATGTTTTACCATTGGAAAATAAATGGATTCCATGAAAAAAGTCTATGAAACAATAATAATTAATCTATTGAAAGGATGAGGATGTTGTTATTATAAAATAACCCATGTGGTGCATAAGTAAAATCTATTGTTTTTAATATTGAGTAAAATAAATACAAATAATATCATTAAAAACTATTTCGGGGAATATAAATTTTTTATTTTGAAAATTAACTTAAAAAGCGATAAATACATAAAATAT
The DNA here is from genome assembly GCA_963277665.1 of Viscum album. Classification (NCBI taxonomy): domain Eukaryota; kingdom Viridiplantae; phylum Streptophyta; class Magnoliopsida; order Santalales; family Viscaceae; genus Viscum; species Viscum album. The sequence goes on from OY728156.1 coordinate 2,143,870,787, forward strand.
TTGAAAAATACATTTATTTTAAAAAACAATTGGAATAATATAATGGATATATAATGTAATATAATGAAAATTATTATAGGATATTATGTTCATGTTATAAATGTTAACAATTATCAGTCATTTCAAAACATTGTCAAAAAGGGAGTAAAAAGTGACCCTTTTTGAAAAAAAATGAAAATTTCCTATTTAAAAAATTTTAAAAGAAGATAAAAGATTATGTAAAATTTCGTTAGTAAATCCATTATTTGTAGATAATAATTTTTTAAAAACATTTCAGAAATCAAATATATGGAAGAGAATGATACATGCCTAAAAGAAAATACAACATCAGTGTCACTTAAAAATTAATTACATGATATTTATTTAATCATTAAGTGAGAAAATGGAAATTAAACATGTGGAACACGTTAATAACTATTGGATAATAAATGATATATTGTTCAAGGAAATAAGATCACATTATTTCATCCAAAAGAACCTTAAACATATATAATTTCAGAAGAAATAAGATTATAACATAAATCCTTTACCACTTTGGTAACTCATTAATTACAAGACACCATAAATAATAATATCAAGTAATACATTAAATATCAAGATGAAAAGAAGTTTCATGATATAACTTTTCAATGTGTAGTATATACAACTCAGAAATTAACATAGGTTCATATCATAAATGTATGTCTCAAAGAAAGAGAAGTAGAGCCGAATAACCCTTAAAAAATTCATAACATTGAATTTTATAATTAATATATGAATATATTAATTGTAAAAAATATAAAATAACTACATAAAATAGTTTAAAATAAAAAAATAAGATAATTAATATTCATTACACACCTAATCATGATATCATAATGTTAATAAAAAAATAATACAACCCAATAAAAGGATATTGGGTTATGAAATTACTTATCACATGGTAAATTTAAATTTAATTCTCATTAAATGAAAAAATACTATGAGAAAATTATAATACCATTATTAGGAATAATCAAACTTAATACATGAAAACTGGTCATTATGTACCCCCACATAATAAAAACAATTTATGAATATGGAATATGTCTCACAGAAATCCAACGTGAGAATAGAAAACCCTTATCTCGAGTCCAAAAAATCCATGTGTATCCTTTATCTACTATAAAATAATATCATATAAATTATTTTAGGTCTTCATAACCATTTCTAGGTTTAATACCTTATACATAAATCCTTTATTTTATATATTTTTAAGGAAATAATTACGTTAGGTGTTTTTAGGATATTTAGTTCATTGTTTCAATAGATTCAGTGTGTTGACCGTCATCAATCAGGTCATTATTCAACATATCCAAAATAATAATAATGAAATAATTATCATATTTAAACAAAAATTATACCTTCTAAAACCAATCATGAATGATGGTTATTCAAAATTAACTATATTATGATCACAAAGATGGTAGGTCATACATATGCAAGAGTAAATTTCCATTTTCCAATGATCATAATGGAAAGAATGTATGAATTATTTTATATTCACATAATGATAAAAATATCATAAATATAATATTATATCATTCCATATACTTATATATGTTTCATCCATCTAATTTAGTGTTGAAAAAACATTCACGTTGCATCGTGATGGTGGTGGTACAAACACCCACAAACGACATTATTATTTTTTAGTGTAAGAAGTAAAATGATATGTTGTATTTTAATAACGATAAATGTGTAATTAATATAATTTTTATTTCATTTATTTCATATATATTTATTAAATTAATCATATTTACCTTCCATGTAATGCGTTAGTAAAAAAATTCTCATCACTTCGTGGGGTGGTAGTCCACTGTACACATGAGTGATGTTATCATATGCCCCACGTAATGGAAATTATAAAGGTATATGTGATATTATAACTACATAATTATACATATTTTACAAATATCACACACACACACACACACACATATATATGTTATATCCATCGCTAAAACAATCCTTGAGAGGCGATGATGGAAAATGAATAACAACGGTTCATGAGATGGTAGTCCTCCGTACTCACGAATGATGACTTCGTATCCCATTTCAGGGAAGAGGATATTGATTTAGGTTATTGAATTAACATAATATCATCTCTGAATATTTTATACATTTCTGTTATTATATAATTCTTATTTCATAATATGTTATGGTGATGGAAGAAGAAATAAAATAACGATGCATGTTTGAGAACAATGCCTCTTCTTCGAGAAACATCGTTAGGTAGACAAAAAAATAATCAATAGGATGAATTTATGATTAAAATAAGATCGTTAATTATTTTTTATTTATGTAAATAATATATTTGGGAAGGTAATTGTAATATCTTGAGTATTTAAAAGTAAACATAATTCTCAATAACCTACAAGATACACCACATTGAGCTTAATCGGAAAACTAAATATTCCTATTAAATAAAGATGTTATCACCTAGATATTAGAGTGGATGGAATTAATAGTGTCCACTAAATTTTGAAAATATGTTTTTTACATGTTTATATTATGATTCATTGGTTACCAAATTAACATAAAATGGTACTAAAAACTAATTGAATGTAATGGATATATTTTTATTAAATACTTTTTAAATGTGAATAATTATGTGTATAAAATAAGAAATTCAATATTATTGGATCATATTAATGAAATATTAATTCAATAAAATGTAAAAAATTTATCATTTTTGTTTTCTAGACATTATACAATTTTACAGATAACATGACTGTTTTTCAAAAAATTCAATTTTACTGCATTTTGATGGAGAACCCGTTTTAAATCTAGTTTTTGTAACTTTTATAAATTCTATTTTTCAAAATAACCATGTTATTTGGAATAAAGATATAAAAAATTACTTCGGGTGAATATTTTGTATTTTTCTGATAAATTGCATTGTTTAATGAATAGTGAAAAATATTGAATTTTAATTCAAAACTACTTTTCCCTATAATTTATTTATATATTTTTTAAATTATTTTAAATGTTTTTAAATTATAATTATAATATTATTTTTTCAGTTAATACAATTCAGGTCATTGGAATCAATTTCATAATGAAATTGTATATAAAAACATTGTAAACTTTTGAACATGTTTACTTCAAAACCAAAATTTGACAATCTTTCAATGGGATTAATTTATAAATTAATTTTAGTCACTTCTAAGAATTGAATTTCCAGAAATGGAAGTACATGGCTGTATTCAATATAAAAAAATTGATCTAATAGGAACGAAATAATTTTTGGTGAATAATTACTTTAGCATTTTATTTAACACAGTTAAAGGTAAAACATGTAATTAACCGTAAAAATAATATTATGATAACACTAAATTACTCTAACACTTGTCCAAATTTCATTAGATGGATCGATTTGTGGTCAAAATTGATCCACTTGGATGATTTTAATCCATTTATATTATTTTATTCAAATAAAATCCAATTTGACAAATTAATGAAGTTTCCTTATCATTGATATAAGTAAATATACATGATAAATGAATATAAATAATTATTTTGAACCGAGTTATTTAATTTTCATAATAGAAATTTATTTTTAACTTTAATATATGAAATAGTTAACATTAATTCATTTACAATACTAATGTAGTCCCTGTGAAATCATAAGAATAATAAATAAAATGTTTTTATTAAAATTTGAAGAATTATTGAACAAAATATATTTATGTAAAAGATTTTATATATGTAAATAAAGACCCTTATCATGTTTTTATTCAAATTTGAGACATTTTTTACCCACAAGGATCGGATTCTTCCATTTATATTATTTATGTAAAAAAATAAAACATGTTGACACTATAATTTTTTATTTGAATTATATTCATATAAGAGATTTTACTGATGTGTTTTTTGAAAATGAGTTGTATTTGGAAAGATAGTAAAATTATAATCTTTAATAAATTTTATTTATAAATTTTATCTAATAAATAATTACCTTAATGACTTGAAAAATGTTGATCCACTAAATATTTAATTAATGAGTAAAACAAATTAATAAATATAAAAATAGTAAAATAAATATAATATAATATTTCAAAGTCAATTCAATATTTCTTTATGTAATTATAATTTGTATATGGTATAATAATGAATTTAATTTGAATATTAAACATTTTTTTGATGTGTTTAATGTTATGATTGTGGATTGTTTTTAATTTGACAAAATTATTTTCCCATGGATAAAATATGTTATTAAATAATTTAAAAATCAAAAAATAATTGGAAAACTGGAAAAATGAAAGGATTTGGTTAAAAAGTAATATACTATTACTTTTACCCTTTTTTAAGGTTTTAAAAACAATAGATAATTTATTATATTTTAATAATTTGAATAATTCTTATGTTACCCCTCACCTCTATTATAAAAGTAGGATTCGTACTATAACACCCCAAGCATCCACGATACGTTTCCCTTTGAATAATGCAATAGCATGCGTTATACGCAACTTCGAGATTCTAACATATAGTGAACAATCAAACTAACCATTTTGAATAGTAATATCCACTTTTTAAAATTTTATCTTTCAAAATGGAATTCATTTTTTGATTTGGAATATCAAAATTAGCTCAGGGTGATTTTTTGTTATTTTTTTGAAAACTTTCAATTTTTGATTAATAGTGAAAAACACTGAGTTATTGTTTAAATACGACATTTTATTTAAATAATTATTTATTTCATTTTTATTTTTGGACAAAATAGCTACATAATATCTATATAAGTTCAATTTAATTTATTGGATTCAGTTTATAATAATTTTAGATATAGAAAAATTTTATTGAAATTTTTACAGTCTTTTACCCACCTCTTAGGAGCATTTGAAAATTTACATAAAAAATAATTTTACCACTTTTGTGAGTTGAATTTCAAAAATATGAGAGACACTGTTGATATTAGTATATAAAATGTGGTTCAATGAGATGAAAATAATTGTTGGTGAATAGTAACTTTTAACTTTTATTTACCAGAGTTAAAAGTAAATAGGGTAATTAAAGGTAAAAATGATATTATTATTACCATAAAAATGTTCTAATTCTATTGGATAAGTGTAATTAGACCATAAACATCGATAGGAATAAAATATGGTCCTTTAGGCCCACTTTGATTAGTTTAGGACATTAATTATTATTTAATTCAAAGAAGAGTTAAAAGTGTTAAATTCAATTTTTAATACCTAAACCATTTTTAATATATGGTTAAACATAAGATAAATTAAACTATAAATATTAATTAGAAAGATAAAGATATTTCCTACATAATTTTGTTTCATTTATATTTTTTAGACATTAAATGATTTAATTTATTTATGACATTATGATGATGCTCTAATTACCTAATCAATGAAATAATAAAGTATTTGATATTATAAATATCCAAATAAATGTAATTTCAGACTTTTAATGAATTCCACTAATTTTTTAGGTTAAAATTACTTGTTAGGGTTGATTAGATGATTTTTTTTCGAGGTAATAATGCTATTATGAATTTATCAAAAACAAAATACCAAATTGTGTCAAAATTGACATAAATGAGTTTTTAAAACACATATAATATTATTAATTGATATTCAATTCCTAAAAATATAATGATTTTCCATAAGAACTATATAATTATATGTTTATCATTAATTAACCACTTGGGGATCTCTTTTATGTATATAATATGTTTTTTAACCACATAATATCAAAATACAAAGAGACATGGTAAATGTCAAACTATTTAACTAAGAGTTAAATATAAATGATAAGTTTAATATAGTGACCCAAAAATGTCTAAAACATATTGGTTGAGCATTTTTCAACCCATAACCACCTTCCCCTTTAAATAATTCGTTTTTTATCCATTAGATACCGAAAATGATTTTATTATAAAATAATATTTCTAGCTTTTCCTAAGGTGCCCCTCACGCCTCTTATAAAAGGGAACTCCCCATTATCTCTAATTCACACTTTCAAAGCCATTTGGCATGGCCAAACTCTGCCCAAATACCCTATCAACGGTTCTACCTTAATCTTAGAGTCCTTCCTTTAGTCATAAAGCCAACCTATGGAGCCCTTTTGAACATATCAAAAAGAAGAACCTGAAGAAGAGGTAAATATTTCATCACCTCTTTCAAGTTCCTTTCATCTTCCACATCCTCTTTCTTTGTTGATTACATTCTTATATAATAAATCCAGTATATTCTATATAATATGATGTAATTATAAATATTGTACAACCATATTCATTATTCTATCCATTCTTTGAATGAAATGTCACTATACTTTCATACGTACGGCTTACTGTCTCCACGTCGTGGTGTAATTGTTATTCAATACATTATTATTTGGATGGATATAATAATGATGTTTAATTGATGGAAATAATAAATATAACAAGATATTTATTCTGTTTATATTATATACCATCCAATTATATATTATTTTAATATCTAAAGAATGATATTGTCTCTCGTGCGTACGTACGGATTACCATCCCCATGAACGCGATGAAATTCATTCCCCATCGTATCTAATCAAGATGAATTTTCATTAGACTATTAAATATAATATTTCAAGACATAATATCATTATGAATATGAATAATATAAATCCTATCCATAAAAAACATTACTTACATAACACATCATATAAAGGAAAATGAATCAGTTAACACATGAAACGACGATAGTACTAAAATATTATTAACAAAGAAATATTAAAAGATCATATATGATATAATATTAATGTATATGATTAATATATAATTTAATAAAAATTATTTCTTTATTATAGATGATTTTATCCTACCCTCTACCAAGGAAAAGTAAAAGGTAAGGGTTAATTTCACAATCTCTTTATCATCCGAGGTTGTTTTTACCTAAGTATTCTACTCGGACCTCTTTATCACCCACATATATGTTCCATAAAAATGTATTCCAAAACATTTTTACTTTTTACAAGACTATGTGTTAAAGTAATTTATTCTTTTTTTTGACTTTTTATAAAATGGTTTGAAAGAAATCATTCAGTCATTTTTCAAACAAGATACCTTATGACCATTTCGTCAGAATTAAGGTAAGAATGTTTTTTTTAACATATACGGCGGGTGCGGCTTTTTTCCACTGTTATAACATCGTCAAAGATTCCCTTACAAGCATATAAGAATATATTCAAAATTAATGTTTGCTTTATAATAATGTAACTCTTAAATTATTTCAAAATAGAAAGAGATATTTCTCTAAAAAAAGTTTTGATTTCATCTATGTGAACATCCTTTGAGGGATTTTATGCTTATTTGAAGTTGATTTATTATAATACAAAACTTCTGTATTGTTTTTAAGGTTTGTGATATGTTTAACTATGGATGTGTTATTTTTATACCATTCATGGTTTCTGGATAAAGTATTGACATTTCGTATGCTAGTTTTAATATGAATGTTTATGTTATGTTTAAACCTTTTTATATGAGGAATGCATTGGAATTAGTCGATGACGGGTGGAGCCCGCTATAGATGGATCGGTAGATATCATGAGACAGACTAGTGTATTGGAATAAGGCTTTGAAAAAAATCTTATTTGTAGTCTTTGGAACAACGCCTTGACTATGTGGTTATGAAAGTCTGGAATTATGCATTTCATCATTATGAAAGTTGCTGTTGATATTTCATGTGATTATTTGACTAGTAGAATATCCATGTGAATAAGTAAATTGAATTATTTGATTTTCTCTTTTCCACATTATGCTGAAGTTTGAGTTTAAAAGTATTTTGTTTTAGTCTTATGCATTTCCTTAAATGTTTATTCTTATTTATGAAAGCTTCTGCTAAATTGTTATCCATATTGAGCATCTGAGCTCACCCATTTCTATGTTTTAGTTTTCCCAGGATGTGAAAAATTATTTTATGACAGACCTACAAGGATAGTCTATGGGATCTCATTGTTTTCTATGGAAGCAATGTTGTTTTAGTTTTCCATTTTACGATGTAATGTAATCGTTAGGAATATATCTAGTACTTCCAAGGCTACTAAACTATTCGGTCTTTCAAGACATGATCTTTTGTGATCATGCCAATGATACATAATAATGTACCGACTATGGGCTTCTAGGGTCGAGGTGATATAGTTGGTATCATAGGAAGTTTAGTACAAACCTTGGAAACTAGATTTAGGTAAAAATTGATTAGAACACATAGCCCTAAGATAGGCTTTGAGGATTAGTATATAAGAAATTTTTTAGATTTTGTTATTATAGAGATTTTGTGAGTTTTCGAATCAATACATCCCTGTCTGGATACGAGTAGGTAGAGGTGGCTCTGGTATAGATGTACCTAAGGGAAAAACAAGAAAACACCGCTTTGATCTAGACTCGAATAAGAACTATTGCACGATATCGGGCCTTACTGCACTCTTGGTTACGACACTCCTCGGGGTTATGCTTAGGATAATTCTCATTTTATTTACAAACCATTATGAAGGGTTTATGATTATATACTTCCTCACAGAAAACATTTTTTATGATTATAGAATATATCCATAAACTGTTCAATTTTTTTTAAGTATTTTACAAGTTTGGAATTATGTATTTCGATTCAAACTAATCTAGTTAATGACATTGTTGAGAAATGGTGCCTAGTGTAAGGAATGATAGCTATATCAATGCATGCACTCCTTGTAGCGGTTTCCCACCTTCTCAAGATAATTATAGTAGAGCTGGTGATACAACTGGTGTTGATCATCTTATCACTATATTGGGTCGACTCACATAGGTTATGAAAAATAACCTTACCTATATGGAGCACCCTGATCTGCAGCGTGTAGGATCAATGTTAGATTGATTCATGAAGAAACAACCACTAATATTCAATCGGGGTACAAATACACTAGTACATGAGCAATGGATAAATTCATTATAGAAAATATTCCATGCCTTGGGGAGTAGCGAAAGGGAAAAACTTATCATGGTACATTACCACCTCACTGCAGATGCTAATCAATGTTGGTCATTGATTCAAAACACAATGGAAGATGATGAATGATAAAACATGGAATAGAGGGAGTTTAAAGAAATTTTCTTAAAAAAATACTATCCTCTTGACCATCGAGTGGAAATGGAAAGCCAATTTCTGAGTCTGAGGAAAAAGGATGATGGGAATGTCGCAAAGTATAAAGATAACTTTACAAGGTTAGCAAGGCATGTTGCAGATTATATATGTAACCTAAGAAGTAATATTGATCGATTCTTTAATGGGTTAAATCAATTTCTCCATCGAGAAGTAGTCTCACAAAACTTCTTATCATACAAAGATATTGTCTCATGTTTCATCAAGACAGAAAAAGAATTCTCTAAGTCTAACGACTTTAAAGAAAACCAAGAGATGAAGAGATCTGTTGAACACTCTAAAATGAAAATAAAGGGAAGAGGGGAAAAGTTGAATATCTATCCTACAGTAAATTTGGGAAGAAACACCCTGGTACTTGCCTGAAGGGAATGGGAGTCTATTATAAGTGTGGTGAGAAAGTTCACAATGCTCGTGATTGCAAGGGGAAGAAAGAGGCTCTCAATGTTTAATTCTATAATTGTAGAGAATGGTTTCATTACGTGAATGAATATCCTAAGCGTTAAGAGAAATTACCTCAGAAAATGACAAGGGATCAAGGCCAAGCTTATGAAATGACTACTACTGTAGTTGATGTTCCAAAAGATATAGTGGTAGGTAATTTAATAGTTTCCTCAAGTTTAGAAAATTCATTATTTGATATTGGATAATCACATTGTTTCATATCTTCCTACATTGCTACAAAAATTAGACATTTCCAATTTAATTTAACAAGGGAGTTTTCAGTCAAAACTCTTAAGGGAAGTATCATTGCAAAAACGTTCTATGAATTAGTCCCAATTTGGGCTTGTAAATGTTCTTTATCTACTAATCTCATCATCATACCCATGATTGAATTTGATATAATCCTCGATATGGATTGGCTTTCAGACTATGATGCAAAAATTTATTGTAAGAAGAATGAGGTTACTATTTTTGATGACGATGATAAATTACACATTATCTATAGATCATAATCATCACCATCTAATTATATCTAGATCCACCCTTAGTAGCTCAAATAAATTCAATTATTGGGGTGGAATAGAATGAAATAACTGTGAGCGAGGAAAATAACGTTTAAATAGAGGATGTAACTATTGTGAATGAATATGTTTATGTGTCTCCAGAATATTTACCTGGAAATCTTCCAGAACGAGAAATTGAGTTTTCCATTGATTTAATTCTTGGATCACGACCCATATCGAAGACCCCTTATAGAATGGAAACTGAGGAATTAGTGGTACTAAAGAAAAAACTAGAGGAATTGGGTAATATGTGATTTATTTTTCATAGTGTTTCTCCATGGGGAGCCCCTGTTCATTTTGTTAAGAAGAAAGGAGGATCTATGAGGTTGTGCATTTACTAAAGGGAGATAAATGCTTTTACAATAAAGAACAAGTATCCCCAACCTCTCATTGATGATTTATTTGACCACATTCATGGATATCAATACTTTTCAAAGATTGAACTTTGATCTGGATATCATCAGTTGTGTATGAAGAAGGAAGACATTCCTAAAATAGTATTTAGAACATGGTACAGACATTACAAGCTTACAGTAATGCCTTTTGGATTGACTAATGCACCATTTTTCTTCATGGATTTAATGAATAGGGTTTTCAAATAATATCTTGATGACTTTTTAGTGTTATTTATTGATGATATCTTGGTATAATCCTAAATCTAAGAAGATCATAGAAATCACTTGGGCATTATTCTGAAGACTCTTAGAAGAAATGAAATATATAGGTAGTTTAGTAAGTGTGAATTCTGGCTTCAAAAGATATCATTTGTTGGCTATATCATCTCAAAGGATGGAATCTCTATTGATCTTTCTATGACAAGAGCAATCCATGAATGGTCAGCACCGACGAGTATAACTAAGGTACAAAGTTTTTTTGTTTTAGTAGGTTATTATTGGTGCTTCATCCAGAATTTTTCCCGATTGGCTAAACCATTAACAAAGCTCAAACAAAAAGGGGATAAATTTGCTTAGAAGAAAGAGTGTGAAGAATGTTGTGATGAATTGAAGAGAAGATTAGTCGATGCTCTTATATTGACTCTACCATCGAGGAATGATGAGTTTGTTATTTATAGTGATGCATCAAATAAAGGACATGGTTGTGTCCTTTTATAGAAAGATAGAGTTATTGACTATGAATCATGAGATCTGAAAATTCATGAGAAAAACTATTCTACTCATGATCATGAGTTAGTCGCTGTAATCTTCGCTTTAAAAATTTGGAGACACTACCTCTATGTTAAAAAATGTGAGATTTATAATGATCATATGTGATTCAAGTATATTTTCTCCTCGAAAGAACTCAATATGAGGAAAATGAGATGGCTTGAACTACTCAAGGATTATGATTTCATCATACACTACTACCCAGGGAAGGCAAAACAGGTGGCATATTCTTTGTTCAAAAAAAGATAATGGAGTTTGGAACAAGATGAGAGTTGAAAGGGATCCTATTTTCATGGATATGGTATGGATGGATATGGGAATAACCATCGAAGGTGAAACATTAATGTTTTTCGAAATGGTTACCAAACCATATTTACTAGAAAGAAAGAAAAATTCTCAGGTTGATGATGAGGAGTTTCAAAAGAAGATTAAAGCTGTGAATGATGGTAGATTTAGTGACTTCGTATATGAAGATGGAATTTTGAAATTTGGGAAGAGACATTGTTTTCTCGATATGAGTAATCTAAAAAGAGAATTGATGGATGATGCTCATAGCTACAATTTCTTTATACACATTAGTATCAAGAAAATGTATAGATATTTGAAGGAACATTTTTTGTGGGCAACATGAAGAGGGATATTGCTGATTTTGTGTCAATATATATGGGTTTCCAACAACTGAATGCTGGAAGGAAATAGCCTGGAGGAGTCATCAAACCACTTCCCATACCTGAGTGGAAATGGGATGATATCACGATGGACATTGTGATGAGGCTACCAAATACTCCTAGAAGGAACAATGCAATATGGGTCAATGTTGATCGTCTTACCAAGTCAGCACATTTTCTTGTATAAGAGATGATTTACCCCTTGAACGTCTAGAAATACTATATATTATTGATGTTGTGAGACTTCATGGAGTAACCCTATCGATTGTTTATGATTGTGATCCACGTTTTATATCATGATTCTGGAAAAGTCTTCAAAAATCCCTGGACACTGAACTTCATTTGAGCACTTCCTACAACCACCAAACTGATGGACAATCAGAACAGCCTATTCAAACCTTATAAGACATGTTGAGATCATGGTCACTTTACTTTCAAGGTATGTAGGATCAATATTTATCTCTAGTAGAATTTCCCTATAACAATAGCTTCCATTAAAGTATTCAGATGACGCCATATGAAGCATTATATGGAATGAGATGTCGCACCCCAACCTATTTGGATGATGTCGGTGAAAGAAAAATCATAGGCCTATAACGTGTTGAGGAAACGTTGGAAAAGGTGAAGGTAATCCAAACACACATCAAAGCAACTCAAAGTAGGCAGAAGAGCTATGCCGATAACCTAAAGAAGGATTTGGAATTTCAGGTAGGAGATCATGTTTTCATGAATGTATCTCCATGGAAGGGTGTTATATGTTTCGGTAAGAAAGGTAAATTGCGTTTCATGTACGTCAGACCTTTCCAAATTCTAGAATGAATTGGGTCTGTAGCTTACCATTTGGAAATGCCGCCAAGTCACTCCAAAGTTCATGAGGTATTCCATGTATCACTGTTGAGAAAATACATGCCTGACCCAATGCATGTATTTAGTTGTGAGGAATTTGAACTGGAACCTGATCCGTCTTATTGCAACATTCCAGTCAAGGTTCTTAATACAAGAGAACAAGTGTTGCGAAAATAGATGACTCGTCTGGTAAAAGTTCTATGGAGAAACCATAAGATGAAAGAGGCAACGTGGGAACCCAAGGAACATATAATAAAGAACCAACCAAATCTTTCTATGCAGTAATATTCTAGATATTTCGAGGATGAAATTCTTTGAAGGAGGGAAGAATGTAACACTCCAAGATTCCACGGTACGTTTACTTTTGAATAATGCAATAGCTTGCATTGTATGTAGTTTCGAGATTCTAAAACATCGCGACTAATCAAACTAGCCGTTATGAATAGTAATACCAACTTTTTGAAATTTTATAAATTTTATCTTTCAAAATGGATTTCATTTTTGGATTTGGAATATCAGAATTAGCTTAGGGTGAATTTAAGGTATTTTTCTAAAAACATTCAATTTTTGATGAATATTGAAAAATAATGAGTTATTGTTTAAAACCGACTTTTTATTTCAATAAATATTTATTTTATTTTTATTTTAGGTCAAAATAGATACATAATACCTATATAAGTTCAATTTAATTTATTTTAGTCATTTAATAATAATTTTAGATATATAAAACTTTTATTGAACTTTTTATCGTCTTTTACCAACCTCCTAGGAGAATTTGTAAATTTACCTAAAACATGATTTTACGGCTTCTATGAGTTGAATTTAAAAAATCCAAGAGACACGGTTATATCAATATATAAAATTTGGTTCAATGAGATGAAAATAATTTTTGGTTAATAGTAACTTTTGACTTTTATTACCACGGTTAAAAGTAAATACGGTAATTGAAGGTAAAAATGACATTATTAATACCCTAAAACATGTAATAATTCTATTGGATAAGTTTAGTTTGACCAAAAACAACCTTAGGAATAAAATATGATCCTTTAGTTCCACATGGATTAGATTAGGACATTTAATATATTTTAATTCAAAGTAGAGGTAAAAGTGTTAAATTCAATGTTTAATAACTAAACCATTTTTAATATAGGGTTACACATAAGATAAATTCTACTATAAATATTAATTGGAATGATAAAATTATTTCCTATATAATGGTATTTTATTTATATTTTTTAGACATTAAATAAGTTAATTTATTTGTGAGACAATGATGATTCAGTAATTACCTAATTAATGAAATATTAAATTATTTGATATTATAAATATCAAAATAAATGTAATTTGAGACTTTTTATGAATTACAATAATTTTATATGTTAATATTACATGTTATGGTTTGTTAGAGTTGTTGTTTTTGATTTAATAATTCTGTTATAAATTTTGAAAAAACAAAATACCAAATAGTGTCAAAATTGACATAATAGAGTTTCAAAAAAACTATTATATTATTAATTTATATTCTATTCCAAAAAATCTACATTTCTGAAAAAAGACTTATATAATGATAGTTTTATTATTAATGAACCACTTGGGGTTCTATTGGAAGTATATAGTATGTTTATTAACCATATAATATAAAAATACAAAGAGACAAGGTAAATGTCAAACTATTTAACTAAGTGTTAAATCTAAAAGATAAGGTTAATATAGTGACCCAAACCAGTATTGATCCTATTGGTTGAGTGTTTTTAGACCCATCCCCTCATAAAACATTAAATAATTCATTTTTAAGTAATTAGAAACCGAAAATGATATTATTATAAAATAATATTTCTAGCTTTTCCTAAGGAGCCCCTCACCCCTCTTATTAAAGGGAACTCATCATTCTCTTTAATTCACACCATCAAATCCATTTGGCTCAGCCAACCTCTGACCAATACCCTCTCAAATATTATCCCTTTATCCTAGAGGCCTTCCTTTAGTCAGAAATCCAACCTTTGAAGCCGTTTTGATCATATCAAAAGGAAGATCCCGAAGAAGAGGTAAATATTTCATCACCTCTTTCATGTTCATTTCTTCTCCCACTTCCTCTTCTTTTATTATTTCCATTATAAAATAATAAATCAAGTATATTATATATTCTTTGATGTTATTATTTATATTGTACAACCATATTCATTATTCTATCCATCCTTTGAATAGAAAGTCACCAAGCGTGGGTACGTATGACTTACCGTCTCTACATCATGGTGTATTTGTTATTCAATACATTATTATTTGGATGGGTATAATAATGTTGGGTAATTGATGTAAATAATAAATATAACATCATAATGATTCTGTATATATGATATGCCATCCAATTATATATTATTTTAATATCAAAATAATGATATTGTTGCTTGTTTGTACGTACAGATTACCGTCTCCACGAACGTGATGAGATTCATTCCCCATCGTATCCATTCAAGACTAATTTCATTAGATGATTAAAAATAATGTTTAAATACTTAATATAATTCTGAATATTAATATGATAAATCCTATCCATAACAAAAATTACTTACGTAATAAAGCATATAAAGGAAAACAAACTAGTTAACACCCAAAATGATGATAATACTAAAATATTATTAACAATGCAATATTAAAAGATCATATATGATATCATATTAATGGATATGATTCTTTTATAATTTAATGAAATTTATTTCACCATTATAAAGGAGGTTAACCTACCATCTACCAAGGGAAAGTACAAGGTAAGGGTTAATTTCCGAATCTTTTTATTATCCGAGGTTGTTTTAACTTAAGTATTCTACTGGGACCTCTTTATCATCCACATCTATGTTTCTTAAAAATGTATTCCAAAACATTTTTACTATTTACTAGACTATGGGTTAATGTCATTTAAACCCTTGTTTGAATTTTTATAAAATTTTTGGAAAGGAATCATTCTGTCATTTTCCAGACAAGGTACCTTATGACCTTTTCAAAAAAATTATGTTAAGAATGTTTTTTTAATTTATACGCTGGGTGCTACAATTTTCTGCTGTTATAAAATCGTCCAAACTTCCCTTACAATATTATAATAATATTTTCAAAATAAATGTTTTGTTTATAATTATGTGACTCTTAAATGATTTCAAAATAGAAAGTGACATTTCTCTAAAAAAGTTTTGATTTCATCTATGTCAACATCCTTTGATGGATTTTATGCTTATTTGAAGTTGATTTATTGTGATATAAAACTTCCATATTGTATTTAAGGTTTTATGATATTTTTACTATGGATGTGTTATTTTTATACGATTTATGGTTTATGAATAAAGTATTGACATTTCATATGCTAGTTTTAATATGAATTTTTGTGTTATGTTTAAACCTCTTCATATGAGGAATGCATTGGACCTACTAAGTGACAGGTGGAGCTCTCTATAGCTCCTCGATGCGTCAGTAGGTCTCATGACATAAACTAGTGTCTTTGCACAAGGCCTTGAAAAAATCTTATTTTTAGTCTTGGCATAAGGCCTTGACTATGTGGTTATGAAAGACTAGAATTATGCATTCCATAATTATGAAAGTGGCAATTGATATTGAATGTGATTATTAAACTTGTAGAATATCCATGTGGATAAGTAAATAGAATTGTTATATTTTATCTTTTCATTATTATTCTGAAGTTCAAGTTTAAAAGGATTTTGTTTTAGTCTTATACATTGATTTAAATGTTTATGATTATATATGAATGTTTCCGCTATATGTTTATCCTTACTGAGTATCTGTTCTCACCCCTTTATATGTTTTATTTTTTCTAGGATGCGAAGAAGCATATTATGACTGACCTGCAGGTATAGTCTATTGGATCTCAGTGTTTTCTATAGAAACACTGTTGTTGTAGTTTTCTATTTTACGATGTAATGTAATCCTTAGGTACGTATCTAGTACTTCCTAGGCTAATAAACTAATTAGTCTTTCGAGACCTGATCTTTTGTGATCATGCCAATGATACGTAATAATGGACCGACTCTGGGCTTATGGGGTTGGGGAGTTACACATAATTCATAAATTTTCATCTGTTTAATCCATCATTTTTGAGCTAAAATCTAAATAATTCCCTCCTCATAATCCTTTTCTGCATTATTTTGCATCTGGTCTATCAAAATGATAACAAACAGGAACCATTATGGAATTATCTAAGGTAATATTTTAAGAAGATAGGTTCTTTTTTCTTCCCTTTTAAATTCTTTTTCACTTATACCTTATCCCAACCTCTCATCCAATGTTTCTTGAAAACTCTAGTATCACATATATAATAAAGTTTAGTTTTTATGTTATTTTAATCATAAAATCTCTTGTCTTATCCTTTATTTCATAAATTTCAAAATCACTATCCGTGGTGCGTTATGTCACCACATTCGTGGATGATCATTTTTTTTCTTTTTTCTCAAATCATGGAAATGTTAAATTAATGTCTTAATGTATAAAATTACTTATATATATATATATTATCAATTCTGGTTTATTATTTAATTTTTTACAAGTATTATCATTAATAAACTGACCTTGGAACCCCTGAAATGATCGCACCCAAAACAATGAAAATAACAAAATATTGCAATAAATGGGTGGAAAATGTTTTAAAAAGAAAATTTAATGTATTATAATCATGATTTTAGTTCTTTAATATACTAATAAAACAATTAAAACCATTATATATGATGTTTTAACACATTTTAGGGAATTAGAACCTTTGGTAAGTGGAATTCCTTTGAAAACAAATTTTGAATGACCTTTTTATGAAATTCTAAATGATATTTTTTTATATGGCATGACTGGTTTCCCATGATTTAATATTTTATTAATATAATGATTCCATTATATTTTTTCATAGTTATTTTTTATGAATATGGTTTTATTATTATGATCACGTTTATTTATATATTATAATAGTTATTTATTTTATGAAAAAACGGTATTTTGGAAATCTGAATGTGTTTTGCTAAAAGTTTTAAATGAGTTATCAAGTGTTTTCTTCATGATATATTCCATGGCCATATTTAAGGTTGGGATGAGCCCATTAAAGATCAATATATTATTGTTTTATCCCCATTATGGCCCATGATATGTTGGGTTGAGCCTATTATAGATCAAGATATGATGGGTGAGCAACATTATAGCTCTCCAATGCATTGGGTACTCTGGAGAAGGAAGTCAACTGAATAGTAATTCCATGTGCAAGGGTGAATGTAAGAGAGATATGGTAAATATATCCCATATAAAAAATTATTTTTCTATGCATGTTAATTATTTTTCAAGAAAATGGTTTATAATGGGTTTTCATGTTTTCACTAGACTAAGAGTTTTTATTTTTTATGTCCCTTATTGAGTTTTTTATGTTAATCCCATGTTTTTAAATCATTTTAACTCATTATAAAGTCAAGTAAGAGAAATGGATAATCCAAGTTAATTTTATGTTGTTATTTAAATATTTTTTTATTTTTAAATGTTTTATATTATGAAAAATGGATATTATTATAATAGTATCATTTTTGTTTGAATGTGGTTCGTTATGTATCATTTATGTCCTAATATTCAAAACCAATAAACCTAAAAATTTCCTCAATGTGAAAGAATGTAAAATTAATGATTATTTATTATTTCATGGTTGAGTCCTTTATATTAATGGTCTATATAATTGTCTTTAATGTTGTGAAGATGATAGGAGAGGGGGTGACCTTTTATAAGTGAGGTCAGCGACACACATGTACTTTTGAAAAGAAAACGGTGTACCCACGTTGTTCACATTCCATAGAGAAAAAATTGGATATTATATATCCTAATTTATTAAATTATCTAGATATGTAAATAAAGTAGTCTTTTCATAATTTTTTGTCACATTTCACCATTATTGTTTTAGTAAAATCCCATCCTCTTTCAAATTAACCGTGATAATTAATTTTTACTATTTTCACAAGTCATTATTGTAAAAAATTAATTCGAACTTATTATATAATATTAACTAAGATTATTTAAAATATTTAATAAATTTATATAAATAAAATTCACATAATTAGAAAAAATTAATTTAAAAGAAAAACCATCGATGGGATGAGAAAACATGTTTTGAAGAAGTTTTTTTTTCGGAAAATATGATTTTATATTAACTCTATGAATAATAATAAAAAATTTAATTTTATGAATTTTTATTTATTGATATATATATATATATATATATATTTTATTTATGAATTCATCATTAGGTTCTATTTTAAATAATTAAAACTAAAAAATGTTATGCAGTTTTAAAAGATTTTTAGAAAATACCCATTTTAAAAAATATTTTCTAACTTATACTAAAATAAAAAATAATGATTATTAAAATTTAATTATTTATATTTAAAATTACTAAATAATACTTCTTTAATTTTAATTAATATTAAAACAAATTTTTAGTTTTAAATTTAATTAATTTTTTGTAAATAGATGAATGTTTCACAAAAATACGTATTTTCCCCCATTCCCTAAAAATCTATATTTTCTGAAAAATTTTAAAATTTAATCCCTGGTAAATGTTCATATTATTATTTTAATCATTTATTTAATTTTAATAAAAAATTGATACTTGTTCCAAAAAAATGAAATAGTATTTTTTTCAGGCAAAAAATAAAATCATTTCGGATAAAATCAAATTTTTGAAGAATATAATTACTTTACTAAAAATTGAATGATTGTTTACTAAATATTCATTAGAAATTTATATCTAGTAGGATACTTATATTTATATATATATTTATATATATCATTAATTATTTAGTATTATTCATGACTTCTAATATAATGGTATGGTTGTAACTGTTAAATATTTCATAGGTCTTTTAAGCTCAGTGTTGCGTATCCAATATGCTATCGAGCAGAGATTTATTTTCTAAATTATCAGGGTGTTAAATAATCCTCCATTAATAAATTTTATCATCCCAATTTGAATTTTATATTGGTAATAAATGTTATGATATTTTAAAATATATTTTTTGGAAACCCACATCTTAAAAAGGGTTAATAAAACATCCTCTTTATAAGAGAGAAAATGACATAAGATGGTCATGTGAATAACATATAATATATTTCAAAATAATGGGACATTGTTTGGAAGTTAATATTTGGACATGGAAAAAATGTGTAGTTCCGAAATAATTATATACAGTGATAAATATCATTGATCATAAGAAAGTGAATAATCAAGAGAAATTTAACAACCAAAAAACCATAAACCAAAGAGGTGAAAAAAATTTCACTGATATCATTATAAATTTTTGTAATAGGAATTTTTTTTGTATCAATATCATTTTACTATATTTGATAAATTCATTTTCTATATAGTCTAGAAGAATAAGTAAATATACAGACTTGATTAGTATAATTTCATCATTTTATATATTTCCCCCACAATCCAATTGTTACTTCAAATGAGGTATCTTAAATATGAATTTGTTCTTCTTAATAAACTAAAATCATCTTTTAGAAGACTAAATAATCATAAAAAGGGTTAAATTTGATATTCCACATATCTTTAGACATTAACCAAAACAAAATGGTTATCATATGATATGATTTCCCCCCAAAAAAATTATTTATCATCTTTTAAAATGATATAAGTTACCTAATCAGAAAAATTTCATTTCAATACCACAGTTATCTATATGATAAAACATATGTTCAAAAAAACATTATCATTATCTTTCGAACATTTTATGTGAGAAGGAAAAAATTTATACAAACCAGGACATCACATAAGCTTGTGGTAGGTGTTGCACACTTATCGACCTTTGGTTGTGGGTTCAAGCCCCACTACCATTCCAAATGTGATGGTTTTCCCACTGGCCATTACGTTAGCCTTTTTAATAAAATTAGATCATATTAAATTTACTAGAAATATTATTAAAATCAATTAAAACACCATTAAAAGTTCTGGTATACCATAAATGTTCGCCATACATTTGAACTTATGATAAACATTAAACTCATAAAACATTGATGGTATATATAGACCTTAAGATGAAAACATCATAATCTATAATGTTATCTAAAATTTCCTTCGATACCGACTATTAAACCATTAATGCACACTCCCAGATCTAGTACTATAATTTTAAACATTATATTTTTAGCATTGAAACTGATAAAGGTGACCCAATTTTTCAATCCAAATGTTACAACATCAAAAGGAAAAATTGAAGTAAATTACATTCTCAATGAACATTTTACTTTAGAGATTTTGGATAATTAGAAAAATCATTTCCATAAACATTATTAATGTCTTTAAATTATTATTTACTCTACTTAACCTACCTTTTAGTATTTTTAATTATGTCATCATCATCATCATCAATAAGAAATCATTTTGGAAATAATTCATTCAAAATCAGTCTTAATAATCTTGGGAAAAGGAAACATTAAAAGTCTGAAATAAAATTCTTAGTAAGGTTAAACATACACATTAATAATTAAAACATATAACTGATCATAAGAACAATATATTGGTATATTGTCCTAATCCAAATTTATGAGCATAACATAATAATACCCAAGCCCACAAAATCATGAATTATCAAACATTAAAACATAAACTAAGTCTTTCAGAATGGTAAGAGTAATCAAAATAAATAATCATGAGACGTTTTATATCCATCTTTTTCAAAGGAATCATTAATAACCATTACAAGAATAACGAAATCGTATTTATATATTGAGACATTATCTTCATAGAGAACTTATAGAACCCTTAAAAATTGAATAAAATTATAGTTGATTTCAATTATAATTCTAAGGAGAACATAATCATTACTCAATTAATTCGAGATCTATCTAGTAACACCCATCATATAATTAATATATCACTCACCTTGTTCTATCATGGCTCACCCACAATATAAAAATGTCCATGAACTATAAATAAAGTACATAGATCTTGTGCTTCATTATTAATCTTATAAAAAATCATTATTCCTTTCATAACATGATTAAAATATGGAAAATAAATAGTTTCAATAAAAATATCATTCATACATGATTAACCCTTGGAAATTAATATTTATCTATAATATTATTTTCGGATCTAGATTAACCCATTGAAAATAAACAGGTTTCATAAAAATATTTTTACAAAATGATTAACCCATGGAAAATAAATGGGTTCCATAAAAATATCTCAGAAACAATAATAATCCATCCAAAAAATAACGAGGATGGTATCATTTCTAAATATACCCATTTTATTATAAGTAACAATAAGGTATTCTGATGTTAATGAATGTAAATACTATTAATAGATCATTAAATTTTTATTGGACAATTTATCTTTCATTTTGAATATACATTTTGAAAACTAAGGATTCAAAAAATAATGTGATAATATTTTTCTTTAAAAAAATAATTGGAATCATATAAATTAATCTTTAAAGAAAATACTAGACATGATTATAGAAAAATCCATTAATGTTATAAATCTAAATAATAAACAATTTTTAAACATTTTAAAAAAGGGATTAAAAAGTGACCCATTTTGAAAATATTAGGAAAGTATCATTATAAAAAATTTAAAATAAGGTAAAATATCATGTAAATGTATTTAAGAAGTAAATATTTATATAAAAGAAATTTTTTTAAAATATTTTAAAGAATATGAATATAGATGAGAATAATACCTGATCTAAAAGAAAATAAAACATCAGTATCACTTACAAATGACTTATTTTATGTTTATTTAATAAATAATGGTGAATTTGGAAATTAAACATCCGAAAAACATTCGTAAAATATTGAAAATAAAATATCTTTAGTTCAAGAAAATAATATCACATTATTTCTTATAAAATAACCTTGAATGTAAATAATCTCAGAAGAAAAAAAGATTCTAACACAACGCCTTTTCCACTTTGGTAACTCTTCAATCATATTCCCCATAAAAGAATAACATAAAATAATAATTTATATATCCCGAAAATTAAGTGTTTCATTATATATCATGTCAAAGGTAATTATATACAACTCATAAATGAATATAGGAAAATATAATAAATAAATGTCTCAACAAAATAGAATTTGTGACAAATAACACTTACACAAATCATACCATTGAATTTGAGAATTAACTGATGAATCGATTTCATGTATCAAATATAATCCAAATTAAATATTTTTAAATAAAACATAATATAATAAATATTTATGATACAAATTATCTTTTAACAATAATTTCAATAAATATGTATTATAACCCAAGGAATAGAAATTGAGATAACAAATTCTGTGACACTCAGAAAATTTCAAGTCAATTCCTCTTGAAAGAAATAATTAAAATAGATACATAAAATAAAATTAATTATGAAGGATTAATTTAATTACATCTAATATTTATAGTGAATACACCAAAAAATAAAATCAAGTGGTGAATATGGAATATATATCATTGAAATAAAATCAAAGATGAGAAAACCCTTACCTTATTTCTAGAATATACATGTGTGTCATTTAACTCATGTTTAAAAAGATTATATAAATTAATTTATTCAATAAGAACCATTTTATGATTCAATACATTATACTTAAAACATTTAACTTATTTCTTTTTAAAGACATATTAAAATATTTAATAATCTATGACAATGTTTGTTGCTTTGTGGATATTCAGTTCATTGTTTCAAAATTGATTCAGTGTGTTGTCCGTCGTCGAAGAGGTTATTATATCAAAATATAATTAATAATATTCATGACATAATAATAATATTTATAAATCAATTATACTTTTTGAAACTAATTATGAAATATTATTATGCAAAATGAATTGTGTTACAATTATGGAGATGGTAGGCCATACGTACGCATGTGAAACATTTCCATTTTGAGATGACCATTATGGAAAGAATCTATGTATTATTTTATATTAAAATAATTAAAATAATATATTAAATATCATATTATTTCAATAAATATACTTATATATATTTTAACCAATT
Source organism: Viscum album (assembly GCA_963277665.1). NCBI lineage: Eukaryota > Viridiplantae > Streptophyta > Magnoliopsida > Santalales > Viscaceae > Viscum > Viscum album. The sequence continues at coordinate 2,143,894,629 of OY728156.1, forward strand.
GATTTAGGGATGAAAAAATAATCACATCGTCCTATGGAGGCGGTAGTCCACACATCCCCAAATAATGTTATAATTTTACAGTGTAAGAAAATAATTATATATTATCTTCTTTGAATGATAAAAATAGAATTAATATAATTAATAATTCATTTATTTCACATAAATTTATTAAATTTATTATTATGACCTTCTATGTAAAGGGTTACTGACAAACTTATCACATCACTTAGTGAGGCGGTAGTCCGCCATACAAATGAGCAACAATATCGCATCCACCCTGAAATGGAATGTATACAATAATTTGTGATACAAAAACTTAAATATTATATATATTTTACAAATATTATATATATATATATACTTAAAATCAATAATTTCAAAAATTCATAAGAATATATGATGGAAAACGAATTACATCAGCTCAAGAGGCGGTGGTCCACAATACACACAAATAATGATTTAATAAACCATTTGACGGAAGAGGTGATATATTTAGGTTATAAAATTAACATTATAACATCTTATAATATTTTATATAATGTTGTTTTAATATAAGTGAAATGGAAGAGGTTTTTGAGGAGTTGGAAGATGAAATAACATAAAGGCTCTCTGTTAGGCACAATACCTCTTCCTCAGGCAACCTCTATAGGTAAGCACCAAAAGATGTAATAGAACGTATTTACAATAAAAATAAGGATAATATATATTGAAGAGGCAATTAAGGAATATATTTGTGTAGTTTTTAGATGATATAGTGGGATTTTAATTTGATAAGAGGAGAGGAGAAGGGGTGACCATTTACATGTGAGTTGAGTGTCACACTTGTAATTTATGAAAATAACAATGTGTACGCACATTGTTTACATGAAAATAGTACAAAATGAGATATTATAAAGAATTATACATTTTCAGGAAAAATATTTCTATATAATAGTTTTTATACATATTTTTAGGTCATTTTAACCATATCTTTTTAGTTTAACCACTGGTAAGACCATTTTCGCCTTATTCATGGTAATAAATTTTAACTATTTTCACTATTGATTATGGTAAAAAATTAATTTGATCTTACTAAATAAATATTTTATCATTATTAAAAATATTTAATCCATTTTAAGAAAATTAATTCACCAATCTAGGAAATATTATTTTAAATCAAAAACCATAGACGTGACAAAAAACATATTTTGAAGAGGTGTATTTTTCGATAAAAAATGAATTTAAATTATTTTTATAGATAATAAAAAAATTATATTAATTTCACTTAATATTTATTGATATATAATATATAATTTTAATTTAATACATTCTTCATTACTGGTTTTTTTTAATTAATTAAAATATAGAAGCATTATTTACTTTAAAATAGTTTTAAAAAAACCCATTTCAAACCCATAAAATGCACTAATACTAAAATCAAATATAAATGCAATTCCAATATAATAAATTTTATTAGTTATAAGTAAAATGATATTTATTTAATTTTAATTCATACTAAAATAATAATTTTAATTTTATATTTACAGAATTTATTGAAAGGAAATGACATTATTACAAAAAAATTCTATTATTCATTATTTACTAAAAAAATACTATTTTCTGAAAAAATATTAAAATTTCTCTAAAAATAAATTTTTATATTCCACTTTTAAAAATGAGGCTAATTTTATTAAAAAAATTTCAAAAATTTCAAAAATTTATTTATAATATTTTTTCATGAAATATCATAATTTTTTTGAAGAAAACTTATTTTTGATGAATAAAAGTACCTTACTGAAAATTTATTGATTATATACAAATTTTTTTTAAAGAATTTATATTGACTAGTAAATATATATATATATCATAAAATAGTTAATAAAATTTATACCTTCAAATTTAATAGCTAGGTTATAATCTCTCACAGGTCATTTACGCTCTGTTTTTCGTGTCGAATACATTATCGATTATATTTTTATTTTCCAAAATTTTAGGGTGTTACAGAGGTGACCTGATTGAAAATGGTTGTACATTTTAGTGTTTTATTTTATTGATTATTCATTCATTCCCTGTTTTAGAAATGACTTTTCATATATACTTTTACAATGAAATTTATTTTGTCTTTATTTGATGTAAATAAACATTAAATCTTGAATATTATTATCCAATGAAATGTTTTATTAATATTTTTTTCATCTGAAAGGTAAAAAATTTACATCCCATGTAATATTTGAAATTGTGAAAAAAATTTAATTCCTTTTAGATTTCTTATTATGTACTTGGTGAGATCCTTATAGTATTTGTTGCTGGCAACAAACATTTACCTTCAATCATTTAAAGGTTTTCATATACCGGGTCTAGGAAAAGGGAATGAACCACTTAGAGGCTGTGAGTGTACTTGATTAGTAGGGACTTAGGAGATGGAACTGATCAGTGTAATGTCTGATACTTGTTACATTGGGATTTGATGATATTTTTTAGGGTCTTATCTATTGTCTTTGATTTTAGAGAAATTTTAGATACATGGGTCTCTCTACTTGTGGTATTTTTTTCTATTTATATGTGTTTGTAATAACATCTATTTTTAATATTAAATCTACTACAATATTATTATAGGAAATTTTTCAGATAAATCATACCCTCTTGTTTTTTTAATGCCCAGGAACTAGTAAATCCCTAGCACATGGAAACCAGGAATGCCATTCAAGCCATATCAGAACTGATTTAGGTACCCTTAATGTGGATTATCCATGTAGAATCATGATAAATTTATATCAAATGTGGTCAAAACTATATTTTATGTCGATATATAGTTTCAGGTGTCTTATTATAAAAAAATTATTATTTTCATGACATAAGGGGTAGGTTACAAGTGAGTTCTTGAGTATCTGTCATCGAAATGATCCCTATGTTACCATGGGTTGTTGGGAAAAGTGAATTTGTAGAGTTTTTTGATCTAATCCAACAAATTTTCAAAACATTTAATCTAATTCTTTTGTTTCACAATAGAGTTTTTGTTGATATTGTTAATGGCCTCATGCCGCTTTACTATTGTTTCCTTTGTCATCTATTAATGTCATGTTGTACCATGCCCCTAAGAAGAAATTGGAACTATAATTAGGATTAAGATTTGGATAATCCATAAAATATGAACCTCCTAGCTTATTATTACCTTATAGAGTTATTGTGAATGCTGTCCAAGATCTTGTCCAGGTATATGAACCTATTCCCATTTAGGGTACATAGTTTGTACCCTAGAGTGAAGATAATAGATATAGTTCCAAATAATTACTTTATATGAAGCCACAAACATTCTATGGTTTAAATGATACTTATGAGTCAAGTTATCTTTTTAGGAAGGCTGAAAAGATAATGGATTTTTTAGATATGCTATATTCAGTTGTGGTGAAATGATCTTTCTTTAAACTTGAGTGTCCTAGACAAAGATGGTGGGACCGAATTGTTCTGAAAGGAACTCATGTGTGGTTGGAGAGGAATTAATTCAAGGATAAATTCATAGAATAATTATAATTAGAACAAATGGTGTGGGGTAAATTGATGGAGTACCCATAAATTATGTAAGTTGATCTGATAGTCTCCTAGTATGAGAACCATTTTAGTGAGTTTTTTGTTAATCACCTGAGTTGGTATCGAATGAGAAGTTTAATGTTCATTAAATAGAGATGGTTCTTCAATAATACATTTGATATCAGTTTTTATTGCATAAAATCACCTCATATCCTAATTCTATAGATAGATCATTGAGGTTGGAACATTAATTGTTTGGTAAGTCAATATTAAATGGTGTTCCTTCTACTCCTAGTAGTAGTTTTGGTAGTCCATTTCTGTGGAAGATGAAGTGGGATATGTCTTATATTCAAAAAAGTGGTGGAGGATCCTGTAATAAGACTTCATCAAACTATACTATTTTATCTAGTTAAAGGCCAGTCAATTGTTTCTAGTATAGAAATTATGTTTTCTTAAAGTGAGTCAATATAGATATACCAAATGTATTTGGGTCTTTTACATAATCACGTTACTATAATAGGTTTTCCACATATTTACCACTCAATCTAGTGATACTATCTCAATAGTTCTTAGAAAATATATGGTGTACTTATAGTCTTGATGAAGAAGGTTTCTAGACACATTCATTTGTAATGAAGCATATTCACATAGTGGATAAGTCTTAAGGAGAAAATAATAATGGTCATATGACTATTATTGAAAAAACTATGAATTATTCATCTTTAGTGACTAATTTATTTTATATTGGTTTTTATCATTGCTTTATTTCTAACAGTGTCATGGAATAATTAGATATTCGTGCAGAGATTATTTCTTAGGTCATGGATATTTCATTGCCTCTCAGGACAATGAGTGGGAGGGGTCTTTTATGTTACTCTTATTCATTCAGTGTATCTAAATTTGAGCTTCCTTGGATCTTTTTAGTTCTGAATATGAAACCTCAATATGTCATCCTCATGATAGATTGAATTATTTCTCAAAAATATTATGTAAAACTTTATCTTTGATGAGTTTCTTATACTTCCCCTGATGGGATGTGTTGTGTATTTTTGGGAGAATGGGACCTGAGGTCAGGTGGAGCGGGACATCCTCTTCTGAATTTTGGTAAAATGATATAAATGTTTTAATTTGAACTAGAGAAACATTATTCACATTGTGATTTTCATACAGTATCGAATGAGTTTCCTAACTTTTTATGTCTGAATTTTTATGTTTTCCACCTATGGGGGAGAGGAAGTTCTCTAACAACATTGTAAAAGTTACCCAACCTGTTTATATTTACCCTCACTATATGGAACCCACTAAACTAATGGTGTTAAAAACTCAGTTTTATTACTTGATATTCCTAGGAGTTATACATCCTAGTGTGTAACCATTGGAAGTAATAACTTGTTTTTCAAATATATATAATTATACCCTTAACCCTTTTATTGATTATGAAAATATTGACTAGGTCATGGTTAAGAATAAGTATTCATTTCATGATATTAATGGTTTATTTAACTAGATAAAAGTGGTGAAGTTGTTATCAAAGTTTGATCTTTGGTATGGTTACCACTATCCTATGATAAATGATTCCAAGAACCATAATACAACCTTTTAGAGTAGGTATAAAGATTATGAGTACATTTTTATTCCATCTAGTTTGTGCAATATTGCTTCCATTTTCATGTCTTTGAGGAATATAATATTCTACTAGTACTATAATTATTTTTTAATGGTATTTATAGTTGACATATTAGTTTCTTCTAAAACCATGTAATACCATGTTCATTATTTGATCGAAGCTCTAAAAAAATTGAGAAATCACCTAATTTATGCTAATATTTCAAATTTAAAATCCATGATTCAATAGGTGATGTTATTAGGAGATGTTATTTTTTAATACGGTATTTCTATTGATCCTGAGAATTTGGAAGCTATTATGAACTGGGGAACCAAAAAATTTGTTTTAGATTCATATATTATTAGGATAGAATGGTGTTATCACCATTTCCTAAAGGATTTATCAATTTTGGATTATCTTTTGACCGATATCACTTTAATAATAGTTATTTTTGTTTGGTATTTAAAGAATCAGTGTTATTTTGATGAGTTAATATAAAAATTGAATTAATATCAGGTGCTAAATCTTCAATAAGTAGCCAGGGGATATATAGTCCCTTGTGATTCATCAGGTTTTGGTTTCAGTTAGGTTCTTAGGTGAGGAGATTACATGTTTTATTATGGTTCTCTTCAGCTTCAATCTCAGGATAAGAACATTCCCAAACATGATCATAGACATACAACTTTAATTTACAATTTAAGAGATGTAAACCATTACTTTTTATATAATAGTTTACCATATACTCTAATAATAAAATATTGGTTTATATCTTCTCCTGAAAATATTTAAATATTTAACAATGTTAATTCATAGACTCTATTTAGTCTTTCTTACTTTGTAATTTTTAATTCTATGACTAAGAACCTTCAATACTAGGTCATGAAAGAATACTATTTGGAATTGAATCTAATGTATCAATGTACTTGTATTAATTTTAGAGTGTATGTGGACATGAAATATCTTTTTGAATAGTTTTTATTTAATGTCCTCACTTATCGACATGATTATATAGTAGTATAATATTTATGATGAATTATAAGGAATTAGATATTCATTATATGATGGTAAGACTATCATAATCTAGCTTCTATTTTATGAGTGTATTCCTTTATTTAGGAAAAAATATTTTTTAAACTACCTAAAATGATTTTTATGGGTTATTTTCCACATTCATGGTGGTTGGTACCCCCCAACACTATGAATTTTTTTATTAATATGGGTAGTGTTTCAAGAGGCTAGGTAGGAAAATAAATACTACATATTTTATTTCTCATTATTATAGTTTTCATCAGATTAAGGCTAAGCATCAGAAATCATTAGTCATTTTTAGCCTCATCCAATGCTTATTTAGGTGTGGGATGAGATATCATTGTATTTTTTGGTTAGGTTTCCTCAAATTCAATTAGAAAATAATGTGATTTGGGTGGTGATAGAACTATTGGCCAAATCAGCACACTTTATTTCCATTCATGATACAAAAAAGTTTGAGGACATGAGAAATAAATTTATGAAATATATCATTAGATTTAATAGAGTTATATAACCCATGGAATCTAATATGGATCCCCGGTACACATATTTTTTTTAGAGAGGCCTCCAAGATGTGATGGGTTCCATGTTAAAGCTGATCAAAGTGTACCATCCTTATATTGATGTTCAAATAGAACATGCTATAAAAAGTCTTAACGAAATTATTTTTTCATGTATACTTGACTCTTGAGGAACATGGGATATCCATTTGTGACTCATTGAGTTTTCCTAAAACAATACTTACCAGAACTCTTTTAAGATGATACGCTTTAGGGCCCTAAATATATGTACATATAAATGTTTTCTTTGTTGTTTGGAGGTTGGTGAAGCATTTCGAGTTGGACCTAGAGTGTCCAAGTTGATAAAAATGAAGATTTGGTTGATTATTCATAGAATAGTTATGTCATAGAGCTAATATAAGTCTTATTATACACGTTATTAATTCACTTTGAGGTTCTCAGTTGGTGACCATGTGTTTTTAAGAGTTTCACCATGGTTAGGTGATTGATGGATTGAAAATTGATGATTTTTTCACAGAGATATTTGGGAAATTTTTATGTTTTTGATTATTATGTGAAGGGAACATACCATTTGGTTTTACAACCACTTATTAAATTCATCCATTTATTGAATATTTCGTGGTTGTGGGAACCAATTAAAGTTGTTTGGTGAATTTATAAAAAAATGTATCAGTTTATTTTCTATCGATAAATGTTTCTTAAAATGGATAAATCATCTCTTAAATAGTAATTATGTCATGAATATAAGTTTTATTACTTATTTTAAAATTATAATCAACTATGTGAAGTGGTGATATAAATCTAAAACACTTTATTAATAGAGGCGGAAGTCTATATGTACACATGATCAAATTTTTATTTTCCCAATGGGTTGAAAGAAAATAAATTATTTAATGATAAATATTTATAAAATATTTTTTACATGACAAATAAAATATATATATTCAATAAATATATCCTTATTTATATCCATGTAAATCATAAATGGAATGTGAATCACATATGTTCATGGAGGACATAGTCCACACACACCCTTGTGTGACACTATCAATTTCCTATGGATGGGAGGGTTATAACGTCGATGATATATTATATTTTCAAAACCATAATTTGTTCATAAATATGTTATACATTTATTAGTTCTAAGTTTATGACCATCTAATTCATCCAATGATGAAAGATCATACACATCATCTTGTTGAGATGGTAGCCTATAAATATGCATGAGCAACACAATCATTTTTTATAGAATGAGAAGAATATATAAAATGGTTGTACCATTAATATAATGACATCAATGTATAGTTAATATAATTATTTAATTATTTTAATATTTTTATTAAATATTTGATGGATTTTTAATAAAAAAAACTTCCAAAAATAATTAAGAAAAACAACCTCTTCCTTTGGTAACCTTTTTGACTTAGAAAATAATCCTTCATAACTTTTTATTTTGAGAATATAAAAACATTTATATAGTGACAAATAATGTTAGGAAGATATATGGGAAAGAATATTTTGATCTATGTGGATCAAGTAGTGAAGAGAGGAGGTAACCTTTTATATGTGAGGTGGGTGGGGAACTTGTAAATATTAAGAACAATAAAATATAATAAAGTCACTCTCATCGGAATGTGGATCCAAATGGAGTAAATTATGAATATGGGATAACATTGGGTGGAAATAAATTTATCTAATATGATTTAGAAAATATTTTGGTGTTATTTTATTAGTTTCCTCATTATTTTAACCCCCTCGTTAATCCTTTTTTTACTCTTATCTTAATGATATGTTTTTACAATAGTTACTATTAATTATGAAAAAAATAACGTTTTTATAATTAAATAACATTAATTATTTGTTTTCAAAATATGGAATTAATTATATATGATTAACTTTCCAGTGTTGATATAAACTACTTTCCTTATAATTTCATCAAATTGAACAAAAAATGTTTTTAGAAAAATGTCTATTTTATACATAAAAATGATTTTCTACCAAAATATTTTTTATTTTTATTAAAAGTCAATTAATTGTATTTTAAAATAAAAAATATACTTGTATAACTTTAATATAATGTAAAAGGATTCTTGTGAATACTTGATAAAATTAGAGTAATAAAAAGTTGTTATTTTTTGAATAAAAACATTATTTATATTTGAAAATTTTAAATTATAGATATCTAAGTTCAATGTTTTTTTTAAATGAATTATATTAATTATTAAATATATATTTTGTATATCAAAACAATTTCATAAATATTAATGTGATTCTTATATCATCTTATTGTCATAAACATTACATCATTTGTCAAATCATTATTTTTTACCATTCACAATAAAAAATAAAGTATTTATGAAAAATATAAAAAATCCTCCCAAAGATAATTCTAATTTTATGATATTAAATATTACTCATGTATTATAAAATTAAATTTAAACTGTTTTCAAAAATTTATTCTAATATCTACACACAAACACCCATAAATGTTTTTTTATAAAAACATGTTTTTTGGAAGCATAAAAAGAATTAATTCTCATTTTATTCCTAGTTAAAACAATTTAATGATTGATAATTTAATTTTTTGAATATATTATTAAGATATTTCACACAAATAATTTATCAGTTTGGATTAAATTTATTTTTAAGACAAAAAAAACAATTAAAAATATTTTTCTGAAAAATATATCTTTTAAACATCAATTGATTTTATCTTAATTTAAAAAAAATAATCCATGAATGAATGATTATTCATTATTTTAAATTAAAATTTTTTTTTAATAAATTTAATAATCAAAATATGTATAATTAATATTTCAAATGAAATTTACGCAATATAAATAAACAAATTTTATAGAAAAATAATGCATCTAAAAATTTATTTTTCTTAACATTATCTTATTTAATTAAAATATTTATAAATTGAATAAATATTTTCTAGGAATTATAAATTATATTAGATAAAAATTGATAAATATATTTTGTAATTCAGTTACTCTTATTCAAGCCCACTAATCCAATGATGAAATTCAGATGGTCATATTTAAATAATAATATTTCAATATTATATAATAGTTCATTTAGAATTTATGTTATGTATATAATAATATTTCATATATAGTATTCATAGTATAAAATAATTTTTTTTATAATAATATCCACCAAAACATGACCATGTTAATTTTAATGGTTCATGGTGACCAATCTAGATCCTAGAATATCGTGTAACCCACATAAAGTCATGAGGCTCATCCCATGAGATATCTTTCCTGGATCATTCTATCTACCATAAAAAAATTATGTTTAATATAGTGGAATGAACATAACCTAGAAAATTATTTATACATGATCATAACCAAAAAAATACAAGAAAATATCACAAGCACAATCAAGAAAACAAGTACAGAAAGTAAAACAACATGAAAACACAACCAACATAAAAATCAAATCATGGATAAGTAGAAAGGGAAAATAGTAAATACCATAATTCCACCAATGGAGTATCTAAAAAAATTATTTATAGTCACCAAATCTCTATACTCACAATTCAAACATGTGACCATATAATTCCCATTCACATATTCACCCAGTAATAAGAGTCTCAAAAAGCACATGAAAAATTTCCCAGTTCCAAAAACAACAATAATTTTCTGAATAAAAAATTTTATTTCATAAAAATATTGTTAATAAAACACTTTAAAATATTTATAGAGTTTTAAAATCCTTAAAATCATTTTGAAATCATTTTATTAATGAGATTTTAAAAAAAACAACGCCACTCTTGTAATAAAAAAGTGTTAAAAAACTGGAAAAATTTTAGGATTGAAAATAATATAAGTTTTTATTTGGAAAATTATTTTCTCTCAAGGTCATTTTAAAGATATGTTTTTGAGGTGGAGTCTTTTAAAAAATTTCAAACAAAAAATACAAGAATCATTTCTTCAAACATTATATAATTTAATTTTTTTTAAAATATTTTTTAAATCAAATATTTTTGTAAAACAAAACCATCCCATGAATTTCTATATTTTCAAAAATATTTATCAAAGAAATTTCTAAAAAACACATCACATAAGCACCATCCATAAATCAAAAACTTAATTATATACTATTTTCACTATATGAAGACAAAATTTCGATGTATTGGAATAATTTCCAATTCAAGTGATAGTTCATAAACTAAACACATAGTAAATACTAAGACTATTCAAATTATTTTACAAAAAATCTTGATTATACTCATTTATTCCCAACCAAATGTAAAATATATTTGTCTAATAATTACCTTGATTACATGTTAATGTCATTCTATTTTTAAAAATTATTTTTGAAATGATTTTTTCACCAAATGAGCATGTCATTTTTTTAAAAAGACTAACAAAAAAGTAAACATGTTTTAAATTTTCTTCATACTCTCAGGATTAGTATCATAAATATTATAAGAATAAAATCAAAAAAAAAATAAACATTAAAATAGACAATTTTTTTAAAAATTTTCAAAATTCTACATGATATTATACTCATTACACAAGAAATGATTCATTAAATATATACATAACAGAGAATAAAACATTTTATTATTTTTTAAAATATCATGAAATCAATAAGGGAAATAAAAAATAATTTTTTTTCAATATATTCTTCCAATCATAAGAAAGCTGTATCAAAATTTGATATCATTATATTCAAACCAACACATAGAACGTCATGAAAATCATAAAGTGTCATTCGAAAACAAATGTATACAATCATGCATAAAATGTTTCTATAATATAGGCATATCAGTAATCATTAAGCCTGTTGGATAATAAACATGTAAATATTCCATGAAGTACCCACTATAAAATTGTAAATATTGTCTTAAATAAAATAAATTCTAATTAACATTTAATTAAATATTTTTATCCAATGTCATTAATAATTATTTTTTGATTTCCTCACCTATTTCATACTCCTCTAGACAATAACAGTACAAGGGAGATATAAACTAAAAATCAATACATGAAAGAATATACATGTCAGTACTAGAAACATTAAAATAACAAAATTTAAATCTTAAACGACCATTTTATTAAATATATTCCTTTAAAACTATCAGTTTCAACTATTATGAAAATCACCCATTTTAAAAATCAAGGTCATCAGGTTACTATTTATAAAATCGTAACCAAAAAAATGTCCCATATATGATTCAATCATAGTGGGAATTCTATTAACTAATGAATGATGCACATCTACCATTATCTAAACTCACAATGATTTGATGATGAAATGTATAATGGTGTTTAATAATAATTTTCATACCAAAAGCACCACAATAACATGAAGTTAAATATAAAAAGGGTAGATAAATATTTTTATGATATATATTTAATGTTCCCATGCATCCAATCTCCAAACTTTTCATCCCAACTGAATGACTATTCCAAACTAATACAATTTGTGACATCTTAACCCTGACCATTTGTCTTGGGAAGTGCCAAGGTGTAACATAACCTTGTTGGAATTACTGAAGATTCCAAATTATGGAAATAAAATACCAAGCGGATAATGAAATGATAAGGGATTATTTTCCCTTACACACATACACAACATGAAAAAGGTAATATTGAAAATAATAAAATTATCCTACATGATGCACTAAGGTAAAGCAGTACAACTCATTATCCAAAATAATTGAACAACATAATTACATCAAAATAATATAATAAAAAATAGAAAAACCCAAATAAAAAGATAATAAAGACTCATGGTGCCTAGATAGAACCACTCTAGAAACCATGAATCAACTAATTCCCATGCCCTATCTCCATAATACATGATTACAATGTACTAGGGGTATACTAGTGATGCACAAAATCTTCTCGTTATCTATATCATGATAAAAATAATATTCATTCACACAACGTTTCATATTCATTTGATTAGTATATAAAATCAACCATATATCTCAATTAATTACTATACATACCTCTTCTACAATAAAAAGGTAGATCATAATTTTATATAAAATATATAAGAAAAAAATTAAATCTAGATTTTGAAAAATTATTTTGAAAAAAGATGTGTATATAATTTTATCCATATACAACACCCAATATATAATATACACAACCATGAATAAACACATCCTTGGAATAGTCTTATCTTGTTAGCATAAAACCTATCATTTGAGACTCATGTCATCACTTTGTTATGTATCCATGTGTGCCCCAAGTTGGCATCATTGGAAAAGTCCAGACTAATAAAAACCTATAAAATGGAATTTGAAAATAAAAATACCAGGTGTATGAAAATATCTCACACCAAAAAATTGTTATTGAATACATTATTATATTTCACATTATATCAAACATTTTGTGATATTCACCCAAAATACACAATTGAATTCCATGTAACAAATGTTTTTTCCATTATAAAGAACCTGAAGAAAATTTGATAAATTCAAATCCTTGAAAATCATAAAAAATAGAAGAGAGAGGACATATATTTTGAAAATAATCATATATAAAAGTGAAAAATAAATAACTTTATATGATAGGAAAAATAATACAGAGTTTCATCAAATAAATCCTTGATCAAGATAAAAATAGAGGGAGAATGAATAATGGTTTTATGTAGTGTAATCTAGTAAAAATTAATAATTAAATCCATAAAAAAGTCACACATGGTTCCTTATTAAGGATAAAAAACTCTTAAAAAATTAATCCTCTAATTTGGGAGCTTCAAAAATTCCAATGACGTGAACCAAAATGTTAACCACATTATGATATTCTCTCAAAACCCATTTTTAGTGGCTTGTATAGGAGAAATTCATCCATCACCACAAATTATACCATGATGTATTGAATTTTTCAATGATTTGATGGTATCCTAGAAAGAGTTCCCACGAAAACCCACCACTCTTATTTTTGGGTGTTTTGGTATGGTCATTTTCAGTTGGTGGGATCCCAGTTACCATACTCAAAAAAACATTCACTAGGTTGTTTTGATGTCCCAACATCACAGAAGATCCCCCAAACCAAGAGCACTAAATATTTTAGGCCCAAAACCATCACCACCAACTATCCCATGATGTGGTCAAGCCTAAAACACCAAAACACCACTTCCACCACCAACCACCCCCATCATCTCCCTAATACAAAAATAACCAATATCTTACGTAGAAACATTCAATAATAAGTATGTACCACAAATAAGGGTTTTTTGATGTTGGATCCATCCTATTATTATAACAATATTGAGGATCATAACTGTTAAAAAAAGGGTTATAGGCACCACCCATCATAAGTTTACTTTTAGAGGTCAACGCCATCATAATATCCTTATTTAATATATCATCAATCAAACCCAGGAAAGTTGAAAACACTGTCAAATTATAGAATAAATGAAGGCCCCTTTCTATAAATCTAACATTCATGGGATCCTCAATAACTCTATATTTGGAGAGGATAACCATCTCCATGAAATCATTAGAATATTATTTTAGTATTAAATAACCCTAATAGATAATTAATAGATCCATCAACTCATGTAACATCACCTTTTTATGTTTATTCCATTGAATGAATGGGGTCTAAATGAACTCGGAAGATATATCTTTTTTAGATTAAATAGAATAAAGGACTCCAAACATTATTGAATTGATCCCTAAAATAAGTTCGATATGGATTTCCGTCTTCAACATTCATATGATTGTAGGTAATTATAGATCCCTTCAACCCTCTATACCCACTTCATATCCTCCTGAGCTCCACAATCATTACAAAAGAAGAGTGACTGATTATCCAAGAATTCTCAAGCATAGTCTCCAAAATGTGAGGGGTTCTTATTGACCAATTTAACAATACATTGTGTAGAGATGAAATCCTAAATGAGTACGTGAATAATAATAGAGATTCTAATATGAGGATCACACCATTATATAGAAATATGCAATTCAAAAGACATTTTTTGTAAGAATATTATAAATAATATTAAACAAATTATTCATTAAAAACACTCATGATTTAAATCAATTGAATCATAACAAATTGTGAGTCCGAAAATAAATTTCACAAGAATAAATCATATACATTATATGGAAAACATTAATTACCATGAAACCATATATGAAAACCACAAATTATTTGAAACCCTTCCCTACATTAGTTGAAAATCTCATCTTTTTTCAAAATCATAAATATTCACTATTTTTTGTTTAAAAAAATTTGTGATACATTTACTAAAATATATTTACAAGCTCAAAACATAAAATATCTTCTAGAAATTTTTGAAAACATAATTGTTTATTAAAAACAAAACTTTTACTACTAAGACAGATTTTTCAACACAAAATATCAACAAAATATGACTAATGCATAATAAAATCTATCTTTGGATCCCCTAAATAGTATATAAACAAAATAAAAAGAAATCCTAAAAAAATTGGATTGAGAAAGTTCTTATCACTATGTAGGTAATAGTTCTAGGTTTAGATACATGGTTTTTTTGGGCCATGAACCAACAATGAAATTGGAAATATAAGTTACTCAAAACCATGAAAATGTGCTCCACAGAACTTTCCAAGCCATGCATGTTATTTGGGTACCTCTATTTTATCACCAATTATCACCATGAAACTTGTAAAAATTATAAATAAATCTTATAACATCAATATAATACATAATATAATCATTTCATTACAAATTTATTAAATATAAATGAAAAAATAATTTAAAATCCATAACTCAAAACCAGACTACCCATTGTAAATCAAGGCTCCAAATAAAAAAACAGCTAAATAGTCTCTCGCTAAATATAACTATTGACTTTCAACATTACTACCTATAATCAAACATTTCTACCTAAATAACAAGTGATTTATGATAACATTTTGTCATGAACCAACCCATGTCAACATGCCATGTCACCGAGGTTGTCCTACAAAAAGGCTTAAAGAACATTCCAATTTTATATTTGTTAGATATTTTGATCATGAAGTTGTATAATAGGAGTACATAAAGATATCAAAAGTAATGAAAAATATGATTTTAATTATACATACATTGTTGAAAATAAACTAAAATTCCATAAATATCAAAATGAAGAACATTTATTGTCTCTAGGTTACACTATAACATTATGAAATGATCCACAATATAATGACCCGATTGATGGAATTGAAAAGGGGAAAATTTTCAAGAACCTGAACCCATAAAAGCCATAGAGTCTTCTAAAAACATGTAGTATAATTCAACTATGCACACAATTTTCCTATATGATTTCCATAAAGAAAATATTCCATGCATTATAATTAATAATATATTTTGTTAATAATAGCCTGAAATACAATATATGAAATTAATTTTGTTGAAGTTTTAAAAAAACTCATGAGAATGATATTAATCATTTTTAAAAAATATTTATTTATTTTTAATTAAACATTTAGTTTTCTATAAGAAACTCTTTCAAAGAAACCCATTTATTTTTAAAATAAAAAATTCAGTACCTTTAATTTTTAGAAAAAATTAGTTGAATTCAATTACACCGTATTTAAAAAAAGTTGTTTTAATTAGTATGAAAGATAGAACCCCAAAACAAACCATATAATGTAACATGTGCCATAGTAGTGAATTAATGAAAATAATAAAGGTATCTATGGAAAAATCAATTAAAAATATTTAAATTCATTAAGTGATTTTGATTTATACATTCCAAATAAGGATGTAAATTTATGTATTCTATTGAATGATAGAGTAGTAAATAGAAATGGAATAGAACCAAAATAAAATAAGAGTGGTAAAATACATATTTAAAATAATATTCAACATAAAAGATACTTAGGTTCTATTGAGACAATTCTATATGTACTCAATGAGAGACAACACTTGCTATCCTATTAATGTGTCTCTTAAAAATAGACCCACCAACATAATATTTATATCTGAACAAAGTAAGACTACCATAAATATATCATATCATATACTTGAGGATACATGTCAAAGAAGAATCATAAATAATATATAAATAATCTTTTTATCATTGACCTTGATACAAAGGGTTCCCATAAAACTATCTAATGTAGGTGAAGAAACATTTATCATATCACATTAACATATCACAATTCAATGCATCACAATATCACGTTCTTATCTCACTTCTATAAATATAATCATACTATTTATATTTACATAAAAATAAATTAAAAAAAATTTAATTCTTAAGATCCACTTGTTCATTTGAACCATGATATATTCGGCATCCAAACATTGGTGTATCTTATAGTATTTAATTATATTTTTATATGGTGGCAAATTTTCTGTTAATAATCCTCTAAGAGAAAGACCATAAATCCATTTCAAAAATAAATAAAAAATCATACATAAAAAACGCTAAATTTAAGAATAAGAAATAATTCTTTAAAAAACCAAGTATGATTGGAGATATTATAAAAACAATAATGAATAAAAAGTATTTCATCAACTAATCTAATATATAGTCTATGTAATGGTAATAAAACAGAAATTTTAAAATCACTATATCATATTGTAATAAAAAAAATATGAAACATAAGAATATAGAAAATAAATGTATATAGTTCAATAAAAATTCAATAATAACTAAATTCATCCATAAAAATTAAAAAAAAATTATGTTTGTGAAAAATAAATATAATTTTTTTAGAAATACTCATAACTTCTGAAACATTACCTTTTCTTGAACAACCCCTCTTATACATTTTGTGAAATATTATAATTATGTAGAATACATTATAAAAACATAATACCAGTAATAAGTGAAAATCATTTTATGTCAATCCTTGAAATCATTAATATTTGATTTTTAAATTTTATTTATTATTATAAGAATATAAATTATTTTATGGAAAATGAGGTTTGAAAACAAAACAATCACATGGTCTTTCAAAAATAGAAATTTCATGAAATTACATACCACGGTCATGTGTGGAAGGAACAAAACCATAAAATATTGTAGGAAAAGGATTATAGAGGAAATCTACACACCTAATAAATCATGATGTCAAGATTAAATAAACATAACATACAAATTTTCAACCATGGTCTCATGGAAAAAACTGATAACAATGAGGAAAATAGATGTTGAGTGATGATGAATAAAATAGAGATAAACCCTTGATGCCTTCACATGTAATCAAAGAGGAGGAGCTAATAATTAATGGGATAAAAAGGGGAAAGTTAGATGGGTATATCTTATATAGGTGATTCATGTTATGTGGAATGTGAAAATCTAAAATTGGGGTATAAATCAATAAGGTTAGAACATGTATTACACAAAATAAACACATTGGGAAAAGAATATGGTTTTCCACAATGTTTACCAATCCATATGCTAACCATGAAAGAAACAGTAAATCACATAACAAAAACTAAATTTTTTTTCAATCCCTAATCAAACCATGAATGAGCCACTACATATAATAATATTGTATAATTTTATGTTTCATAGTTACTCTTAATTGTTCATTAACTATGCACCCCCAAAAAATTAGAAATATTATAAGAAAAATTAAACTGCATAGTTTCTACTACCCATATGAATATTTGATCTATATAATTACTTCTAACTATGAACTAATTATGTGGGGTTAATCATAAATTATACAAGGCAATATTATTATTACCAACTAGGAATTAAACATTCTTTGATTATGAAATTCTGATATTCTATTAAAATTTCAAAAATCTGAACTAGTACATTAATAAATCAGAAATATTCATAAACTAAATAAAATAATATACTAAATTAACATTGTTTCATGATAGAAATTTTAAAAAAATAATTGTAAAAAAATTTATTACAAATCAAGGATGTAACATTTTATCCACTTAAATAAATTACATTCTCACAATTTTCACTCATTGATAAATAAATATAAGTGTTTAATATAATTTTTACAAACCACAACAATAAGCCCAAATGATTCTTTAAAATTTACATATGGTATGGTCCCAATATTAATTTTTATAAATACATAAAAAATATTAACCCGATGTGGTAATAAAATTTTTTGTTTGCCAATTACTTTAAAAATAATTATTACAAACCTAAGGATTTATAGCCAATTTAGGTGAATCCCAATTCCCTGAAAAACCAAACTCTACCCTAATACCAAATTAAGAACCCTTATACACATAATTTTGGATTAGATTTTAAATATACAAAGTTTGACACATAACATCATAATTAAAACTGAATCCCAAATTCAAAAGTGTATAGTATTTCAAAAAATAGGTACATAATTCCTAACCAATTCATAATAAAAAAACATTAATCAAATATTCTTTCATGGAAATCTTATATACTGATCATACTATATTTAATTCCTATAATTACATTGGAAAATGTATTACATAAGAAAATATTAAAATCAAATTCACAACAAGGGGGAAATATAATCAATGAGACATAGAGTATATATACATAAAGAATAATGACATGAGATTAATGATCTTGGATGTAATGAAATTATTAATAGGATAATAACATGAAATCATTATATGTTATCATTGAAAAATATCTATATGTCATTGCATAAAACCCATAAAAAGATGATTCTTAAACAAATATATAAATTTTCATTACCCTCTTCCTCTAAATGGAACTCTCCTAGGATCGCAATGAAGAAAATAAGATAATTGCCCACAGATCCCATATCTAGTAGGCCTTGAGTTGGAATCTAGCATTGTGGGTAAAACATATATTGATATTGGGGTAATTACCCTCTATAAGAAAGAAAAATTGGGAAATAAGATGAATCAATGAAAAAAAATTGAATGAAATAATATAATCAAACCCATAATCATCATGTAATCCCTGTGTATATAAAATAGATACATATATATTTATCTAAAAACAATTACCTAAATAAAATCTAAGGCAATGACACAAAAAGTATATAATGGTTCAAGTTAGTAAGTCCAATCATATTCTGTGTAATCATCATGGAAACTAGAAAATAAATAATATATATAGGGTGTGAATACAAGTATACTCAGGAGGGAAACAAAATTCTCTCGTATACCTGTGAACGAATCATATTAATGCGCTAGTGAGAAAAAAACATAACCAAAAAAACCTAAACAATTCAGATAACGATCTCATCCTCATTATGGAAGGATCAATAAATAATGCATCCATGTAAAAAACGTAATATGAAACATATCGATAAAGGGTGCCCCGTATCACTTTCCTACTAATTTTCCACTCTCTCACCCCAATATCATATATCCTGGAACATTCACCACTTTTGTAACATAACTACACTAGAAAACCCCGTAGAATGGAATTTATATAACATCTCTCCTCAAGATATTGTATCCATAACATCACTACTCATTTTCCCACAACATTTTCATCACATCAACTCTCACCTCCCAAAAATACGGTCATCACATGACATATCACCCAAAGGCAATAGGCCATTGAATAACCAGTGTAGTAGGGAATCAAATAAATGTAGGAAATAAACCTTGTGTCCTCCTCTTTCCATGAATGACACCCCATTATATTCCATATCATATTCTTGGTAGTCCACTTTTAACTCTTAGCCATCACTTCCCATGCATGTCATCAACACCTGTAAGAGAGAACAAGAAAGGGTAGGTAACCAAACATCCCCACTTATCACTGAAATATTGAAGAAATACCACTATATACATATATATGT
This sequence comes from Viscum album, assembly GCA_963277665.1. NCBI lineage: Eukaryota > Viridiplantae > Streptophyta > Magnoliopsida > Santalales > Viscaceae > Viscum > Viscum album. The sequence goes on from OY728156.1 coordinate 2,143,914,982, forward strand.
GTTGGCACATTGTTCTTTATGCAGGTGGGTTGTGTATAGAAAATCAGACAGAGCATAAATGGTATATATATACAAATATCAATACAAAATCCCAACCCATCGATTCATGAAAAAATAAACAACTAACTCCCAACATCAATACCTATCATACAAACATCACAACTTTTGCAGCTACAACTGAATTAAAACACCACACTTCATATTCCACATTCCACCAATTCATTAAAAATTCTGATATTTTCCATATTTTCCATTTACAAACCAATTACATTTAAACTACCCATTTATTTATACTTCCATCACATTATTTATTATATAAAAAATAATAATTTAAACTAAACATCCAACATAAATTAAAGTACATATTTTTCATTTCAACCCAATTTATATACTAGTCCATCACATTTCAATTTCAGTACTACAATTTTTTCAATCCCATTACTTCCTAGGAAACTAGAATAACATCTCACGTCACAACAACAATAAACCCATAATCCTCATTCCAAAAGGCCCACACAACCACCATCATAGACAAATGCTCATTATCATCAAAATATACACACCGGAAAAACATTCCATCCAAACAACCCACAACACAACCTCATGACCCATCACACATTCACATATCAAATCAATATCCATAGAATGTCAAATATCAATTTTCAAATTTATCAAGGGAATTTGTTTTAGTTTCACATCACTTTGAGTTCTATTATCACACAAGTATAATTTTTTTGGGGTAACCACTACATTAACCTGATATAATTGATTAAACAAATTTATATATAGGGAGATAAAAAACTATAAAAAATATAGTTTCCATAATACTAAAAATACTGTGACTAAAAAGACCCCAAAAAACATGATTCTCAGGGAGGAATTATCCCGTTCATTCCAAAATGTCAATAATTAAATAAAATCTTTAAAAAACAAGTGACTTAATTTCCCTTAACATTTAATTTAATTAAATATATTAATTTATCATTTTTATGTTGAATGAAACCATATTCCCAAATGTAAAACAAAGTATAAACCCCTCCTACATGATATAACTAATGTTAAAGTAAGGAATCCACCTACCAAGGGGAAAGAATAATTACACAATTTGTTGTACCAAGAACAGGGGCACACACATGGGAGGAAACCACATATAGGGAACACGAATGAATTCCAGTAATATAGATACATAAATCTTGGGGGAAATTATATAAAAACTAATGCCTCAAAAAAATATGCTGGAAATAGCCAAATAATTATATTCACTTTAGAAAGTACAGATCTAAAACAAGTGGGATTTAATAAGGTTTTAATTGACCATTACTGTAGGGTCCCATCTAATCACTAATGTATAGCCATTTAAAAGGATCTATATATTAAAAAACATGAAATATATAACTATCCTCATATAAAATTAGTTTTAATTCCATTAATTATGGCATTAAAATAATTTTTTATCTATAAAATACATCAAAAGTAAATAACTGGAAATTATATAAAATCGATAACATGATAGTATTAGGGAAAACTATTAGGTGCTACTATTGGAAGAAACCATCAGGTGCTACTATCAGGTACTCTTTTCGGTGCGATACCATCATGATCTACTATCAGTATGCAGTTATGAATGTACTATCCTCAGTTACAATAACCTATATGCTACCATTATATGCTAAAATCAGTGTGATACTATCAATCGCTACCTCCAATGTGCTACCTTAAGGTGATACTGTCGGTGTTTGAACATCAGGTGCTACCACCAGCGTGCTACTATTGGGATCTACTTCTAGTGTGCTACCATCAGTTTTTATCACGATTGTGCTGCTAATAGATTTTACTTCCAAGGTGTTACCATTAGGCGTGACCACTAGAATGATACCCTTAGATGATATAGCAGGTTTCCTACCATCAGGTACTACCATAAACCTCCAAAACACCCCTTTTTCATCAAAAACACCTGTAAACATCTCCCTTCCTCTTCCAAACACCATTATACTTCCCCAGAAACCACAACCACTATATTTTCTTCAATAGAATGGGGTGGATGGTCTATTCCAATATTAAAATTACCTCTATAACTATTATCAACTTCAATAATCACAATAACTATGAATGAAACAGGGAAGAGTTCCAAACATCCATCAGTTGAGATACCTCTCAGGGATCTCATTATATGCAAAACACCCTCCACAATTCAACTGAATGGAAAAAACAAGTAATTCATAACATGTCACATGATCACTACATTACCGTATCAGACACTATGTAAGCCATGATAAAAAATGAAACAACCATCTCATAATATATCCCAAAGAAGATAAATAAATAAATTCAACCGCCCATGTAATTATAAAATATACTTTGTGTGGAACTGAATTTCTCGCATAGTTTCAATCATGTCAAAATATAACAGGTCTGGATTAGGAATCTTGTTTTCTTTCATTCGTATTCATTGAAGTCTTAATCACACACCATTCCAACATGGATTAAGGAAATATAAAATTAAAATCATGTTAAAGACATCATATCAATGCACAATAAGAAAATAAAAAAACATAAAGTGACTCAAACAAAACTTTGGGTTCTAGGAAAACATATGTGCCTCATGCTCCCATGTACTCTCCTTCAAGACACCATGCCTCCACAACACACAAACCAAGGGGGTTTTATTATGACTTCACTATACCTTCCCTTGATGATCCTAGACCTATAATGGATACTCCAAAAATTTCATGTTTTCCTCAATATCAAACTCTATGTATTAAATAAAAAATGAGTCATCTAGAAGATACCAATGAAGCTAAGAGACATAGAAAACATCATGAATCTAGTCCCGTCATGGTTAATGTTCCAACCAGTAAGCCACCTTGCCAAAATTACCCTACACCACAAAGGGCCCAAGAAACCAGAGAGATATTAATCACCCTGTTGAACCTCCATATCCCATGTTGAGTGGAATCCTTAAAGAAAACATGGTCTCAAACCTCTAACTCTCAGTTCCTCCTCCTAAAAACCTCTGGATACATTTTCATGTCCTATGGTGCCTTCATCCTCTCTTGAAACAACTGAACATTTTCTATTGTTCTCTACACCACATCAGGTCCTAGAACTATTGACTCCCCAACCTCAATGCATCATAAAGGAGAATGAAACATGCATCCATATAAAGACTCAAAAAAGTCCATACTGATCGATGAGTGATATCTATTATTGTAGTAAATCTCACCAAATGGAAAATGATTTTCCCAAGATCATCCAAAGTTTAAGATACAATCCTACAACATATATTTCAATATATTGACAATGCACTATATTTTACCATTTATCTGAGGGTGGAAAGAAGTGATGAGGGATAATTGAAATCCAAAAATCAAAAAACAATCTCTATAATACCAATGAGGTAAAATGAGAATCGTAGTTTGAGACGATAGACCTCGGGACCCCATACGACCACACCACCTCAACCAAAAACCTATTTTACTAAAAACCTACTATGCCAAACCACATGATCTCTTGGAAGTGCACTGATTTCATCAACTTGTAGCAACCCCAACCCTAGAACTCCAATGCCGATGCCTACTACCATTACATTGGAATAATATTCAAGGACATTTCATCCCAATTGACCGTTAAATTTTGTAGTCTAGGTAAAATAGATACACACATGACTGTTGTATTATAATTGAATACAAAACTAAAACAATTTTTTTTTGAGAATAAATTTGGTCTATCTTGAATATCCTTTCATATCATTCTTATTACACTTATTAGAATCCTAGGGAAAGGAAACAGAATAAGAGTGACCTCAAGTAGTTAGTAGGGGTTATGTGCAATATTAGATATTATGAAGCCATAAGCATAGAAGACATGAAAATGTAAATTAATGAGAATAAATGAAATTAAATATTTGGTTAGACAAAAATAAATATGGTAAGAATAAAAGATTATTTAATAATGACAAATAAATAATCAAATGATCTTGAACCATTAACAAAAACATTTTAACTAATCAAATAGTCACATGGATGAACAATAAAAATGTAATGAATAATGTTGGACATCTAAACTATCATGATATATACAAAATATAGTTTTTTCCAAGATCTATCCTTATGACAATTTAAGTATGTGGTTTGTAACCCATTTTATTTGTGCCAAGACATTTCACAAGACACTAATATCAAGACTTATCCTCTAAATTATTTAAATTTATTGGTTATAATTGTGAGGTATTTCTTTTCAACTAATTTCATATCATGAGAATAATTATGCATCAAGGGGATTACATTAATTTTCCCTAACTCATTTCAAACCTGTTTGACACATTACTCATAATTCAAATAATCAATTAAAAGCATGAAAATTTTCTATTATCAAATATTCATATTGAGTGAAGGAGGCCAATTTATCAATATTTATCCATATAATCAAATAAATATACTAGTAAACATAAATTTCAATAATTGTTATATGATTTAAGAAATAATCATATCTATGATAAATAATGTGGATATATAGGAAAAATTTAATCTTCTATGGTCATTGTAATGTGAACACGTCACGTGGAAGTTAATGAATAAAAAAAATATTTAAGGAAGTGAATATCAATACTATACTAGGTAAAAATAATCAAAAACCATGAATATGAATAATAAGGATGATATCAATATGAAATATACCCATTGTAGTAATACTTAGGGTTTTTTTATTAATAAAATAAAAATAAAATAATCTTTAAAAAATTCTTAAGGAAAATATACTTTCAGTTTTGAAAAAATTATTGGAAAATAATTTTCATTTCAAATCACTTCTAACAAAATTATCCATAAAATTATTTATAAAATTTTAAATGAATATTCAAAGAAATGATGATAGGTAATTTCATACATGTTAAAATAACATTCCATTTTCATGGTAAATGGTAAGAAAAGTACCTTGTTCGGAAAGCATCATAAAGGTTACATTGATCAAATTATATAGAAAAGAATAAATGGAAAAATATATTATATTAAATCATTTAGAAATTTTTAAATAAAAAAATTAAAAACTATTTAGAAAACATGGTTTTATAAGAAAATAGATTTTCGACCAAAGCGAGAAATGAAGTCATATTTTATTAAAAAATTCCCTCAATAATTTTAAGTTAAAAATAGTGTAAAAATAGTGTAATCACATGGAAAAAATCATCTATTGACATAGTTTATGAAAATTTAAGGTTTTTTTAAATAATTATCATACCGTTTCTATTAATGTATGTTCCAGAATAAATAATATTTATTATAATGATATTTTGAAATAAACACTTAGTATGATCCCAAAATTGAAGTGAGAATTAATAAATGAGTTTTTTATGTATATAAAATAAAAATAAAAATAAAATACGAGTAAATAAAAAAATATATTTTGAAATTTTATTATTCACATATTCATATAAAATTAATGATAATAAGGATTTAATATGACTTAATGGAACAAAATTGTGTTATGGAATTCATTACCGTTTGTTTATTTCAATTAAAATAACCATAGATGAAATAATAAAAATTGAAACATAAAAAACATTAATTATGATGTATTAAATATAATACATTTCATGGAATAGTATATATACCATATAAAATTAATAAAGTTCATAACATTATAATATACCTCAATGAAATGAAATTGAGATGAAATCTCATACTCCAGTGTTTCATTTTGTATGTACATTATTTAAACACTGTATAGTTGTTTCCAAAATGTTATTAACATATAAAATTACCATATTATTATTTATTATATCATATATTATCCTTTTATGAAATATTATTACCCGTTTGTTAAAAATCATTCATTATTTTCTTCATTTCAGGTAACAACTACTTTGTTTTTAAAGTATGTTTTGACTTTTATTTTTTAGTTACTCTTATGTTGGTCATGATTTAATAATATATATAATTTAATCAAATATTTAAATATAATTTATATTCAATCTATATATATTTATTGTAATACATAAAATTTAGTGACAAGAAATGAAATACACATTTCATGTAGACAACATGTCATACGCAAGCATGAACATTATTTCTATTTCTCTATTGTATTTAAGGAATGAAAATTAAATGATATATATTTATATATATTTAGGTATCATTTTTTTTCAAATATATCATATTTTTTATTTAAACTATCCTTAATTCGTTCAATGTAAAATATCAATGAATCAGATCACTTTACGTGGCAGTAGTCCTCCGTACTCACAAACAACATTATTGTAGTTAAAAAATATGGAAAGATTAAAGTTAGGTTTTATATAGTAATTAAATAAGAATAAATACATTGTAAATATCATATATATAATTTATAATCTATATATCCATCATTTCATCCAACCTTGAATGGTGGTAATGGATAAATTAACTTAATCGATTCGCGAGGTGGTAGTCTGCGATACACATGAACAATGATTACATATCTCATTGGATGGAAGTGTGCATGGTTGTAGGTCAATAAAATAATATTAAAACTTATAAATATATTTTGTAAATTTATGTTTTTATATAATAATGGTATATTATTAATTTATTAGGTGTAGAAGGAAACAAAACCAAATTGCTTGTTGATGAATGTTACGTCTTATTTAGGTGAGTCGTTTTGGTTCATAACAAAATAATTCCCTTGGATTATTTGTGTATAAAAATATTATTATTGGATGAGACTAGGGATTTTGGGACTTTATTTTTCATGGTATTAATTGTCTATAATTTTTGATAGGTTTGTAGAATGAGGGATATCGAATTCTCTTTTTTTAATTGAGGGGTGTCAATTTTATAAATACCAAAAAGAAAATGCAATTGGGAGGTCTCCCATATATAATGTGATTAAAATAATGAAAATTATTTATACAATAGGTTTTATAGTCTAAATATGAATATCCAATGGGTTTTGGAAAAGTATCTATGTAATTTGGTCCATTAATGATAATGTTTAACAACTATGTAAACTCATTTTTCCCTTTATCGCTATAATTAATTTTAATTGATTTGACTAATATTTTTGGATAAAAATTAAATTGAGAATACTATAAATTATAAATTATTATGATTTCAAATATTTAATCCATTTTTATGAATTTAAATTAACTAATTTTCATAAATTAATTTAAAATTAATGCTACATATGATATAAGAGATTTGGTTTTTAAAGAAAAAATGTTCAATGGTTTATTATGTTTTTATATCTAAATTCAATATAAAAATGGTTTCAATTACATAAATCATATTAATATATATATTTTATCTATTTTAACATTAAAACAAATTTAAATTACAATTGAACATAAAAAATTATTTAGATGAAAATTTAGTTTTCAATTACAATTCTTTATTTTTCACCATACATCAAAAAATGAAACATCCATATAATTAGGAAAAAGTCACCCTAAGATATTTTTGGCAATAAATTTTATAAAATGGCTTATATTTTGTATAAAAATTGATAAATGTGTTATAATTTTGTATTAGAACAACCGTTTTTTAAAAGGTGGAAACATTGACTTTAGAAAAATTTATATTTTTTGAATAAAATTGTTTTTTATATTATATTATGTCTATAAAATATATTTTGTTAATTTAGAAATATTTTATAGAATATATAATATCTAAATTTTAATAAGGTAATTCAATAATAGTAATTAATTAAATTTTTTAAGATAAAACTCCTCTGGCATGTTGAAATTATTTTTTATAAAAACATTTCATTTTTATTCAATTATTTTTTATATTAATTTATAATTAATTGAAAACCAATGAAATCAATCAGATATTTTCATAAGTTATTTAATACAATTTATAAACACAAATTTAATTGATAATAGATAATATTCTTTTTAAATAACAATATTAATAGTATTTGGTTAAAACACAGTCTTGCATGTGACACAACCTATCAAAGAAAGTCATTGTTATTTGAAATACATGATAACACCGTATTTCATTCATTAAAATCAATAAAACATATTAAATTTATTTAAAATAATAAATATATCATAATTTATCAAGATTTTATATTTCCTTCTCCTCTATTTGTTTCATGTAATATAAGCTATTAAATAAAATGTCATTCATTTAGAATTTTGAGGTGATACATTCTACAATACATAAATAAACAATTTCCTCAAAATTTAAACATGATATCAGTAATATGAGGTTTGATATATTAAATTCCTTTTTCTGAAAACCCCACATAGTGAATGTTTTAATATATTATCCTATTTATAATAGTGTATCAGAACTAAAAATTACACAAAAAATAACATATAACATGGATTATATGTAAGAGATAATTAGTGGAATGGGAAGACATCTTCATTGAGGAAAATAAAAAGTATTTTGAGGGCATCATTAGGTCATTGATAATAAAAAATTGAATTATAAATGGAAATTTTATGGCCTCAAAACTATAAATCTAGTCAGTGTGAAAAGGTCATTCATATCATCCAAAATAATGAAAATATGAAATAATTTTATTTCATGATCTATTTTATAAAGTTAAAGAATTATTTTATAATCTAAAAATAAAAGGAAATATACTTATATGATATTTTTTTAATTCAATAATAATAATTTCCTCATTTAGTTACGATTTGATCAATTTCCATTTGATCCCTTATTCGAAGAAATAAATATTAGAATGCGTTTTCTTAAGACTGAAGTACTAAATTTCATTTTTAATAGATCATTAGGTCTATAAAAGATTGATATGTCTTTCCATATGTCTCTTACTATTTTCCAAAACCGATATGTTTAATACATTAATATATATACTGAAAATTAATACTATTGGTTCATCCTTAATATTAACTCGTTAAATTGATTTACTAAAAACAATGACATATTGACCAGGATATCGTGTAGGTCAGTGGTAAGAAGAAACCCGTATAATCATTCAGTCATTTGTTCCAAGCCCCACCATCGAGCTGAATGTAACGGGTTTTCACCCAAAATATAGGATATTATTTTCTAAAATCATATTAATATAATTCCTATAATATTCTCAAAAAATATCATCAACATCCTTGAAATTTAATTATTAAATAACCATTTTTAAAAGGTTTTAAATATATTTTTTATTAAGTCTAAAAATATTAATTTATTATTATATCCATTTCACTAATGATCATATTAACCCTAATGGAAACCAATACCACTAAACTTGTGTCTATAAAATTTAATTGTGTTATTCATCAAATATATTTTCCCCTAAAACACATACCTTCCATACATTTATCCAAAACATCCATAATATTTTTTGAACCCAATCAAATAAAACCTAAATGTGTGTGTTTAAATCTTTGAACATTAATTCAATCTTAAACTCATAAACACATGATACTATCATGACAAGGATGCATTATTAAGGAAAGATCACATAATATATACCTTTCCAAAACATTAATAATTTATTCAATACTTATTCTCAAATTATATCTTAGGGTCATGTTCCCAAATCACTGTTTTCCTAAATATAGTTTCTATAGTTTCTAAATAAATTATATAATACTAACTATAGAGACCCTGACCCTAGAAGCCCGATGTCAGGGCCTACTACCATTATATTGGAAATATATAAAAGGAAAATGTGTCCCAAAGGAACATTCAGTTGAGTCATCTTGGAAAACTATATACATACATGATTCTTGTATTATAATTTAATAAAAAAATTCAAGATTTTTTTGGGAATAACATTATTCCATCTATCATATGTTTTCATATCATTTCTATAACACTTCATTGAATCATGGGTATGTGAATAAAATAATGGCGATCTCAAATGGTTGATAAGGGTTACGTGTTAGAGAATATATTATGAATTTTTAAGTATAATAAAAATTGAAAGGTAAATAATTGAGAACACATGCTATTAAAAATTTTAATAGAGCATAATCAAAATGGAAATAATAAGAGATGATAGAATAATTCAATATAAATAATCACATGATCTGAAATCATGAAAATGACTATTCTATGTAATCAAATAACCTCATGGAATAAAAATTATGATGGAATCCCTAATGTTGGATGTTTGAACTATCAATATATATTATCATTATTGTTACTCTCAAGATATATCTCAGGACACTTTATGTATGTGGGTAGAAACCCATATTATTTGGGTCAATACCATTCAAAATAGACAGCTATCATGATCAATATAAGGACCCGACCTTAAACATTAAATAATCTAGTTATTTCAACAACATTTAACTTCTTTACATTACCAAATATATTTTTGAATTATAGTTTTATAATGTTAGAAAATAATTCATTCCTATCAACCGACAAGCATATAAAGTGGGTACCATTAAAAAATTATAAATTTCTCCTAAAAATTTATTTTTTTAACACAAAGAACAACCTGATTTTTTGACCAATATTCATAACATTTAACTTGACATGCTTCTTTAACGTCCACATCATTATAACAGATAACATATATTTAAAACCATGGGATAATCATAGAAATATCATTAAGGGATAAAAAAATAAGGAAAGAATCCATTTTCCCATGAATATTTATAAGTATATGAAATAATTTTCAAACATAAATACTTCTCACCCATATATTCTGATTTCCTCAAAGATGAAATTTCCACAAAACATTAAATAACATATATAATACCATAATGGAATATTGTGGAATTACATACCTATATTGCAGCTCTAACAGCTACCTTATGTTCATACACTATAAATAAAAATAATAAATCATAATATAAAAAAAATTCATTAATCATATATTCTTTAGAGCACAAATTTAATGAAGTGGAAGGTTAACCGAAAGAATCAAAATTGGGTTATGAATTATCCCACTTAGGGTTCATCTTACATATTACTTTCTAAACCTACTATATAATGGTTAAAATGGTGTTATTAATATTTTAAAGAAGCATAATAATGTTTATAAAACATTATATGATTATTTTATAGCATCGATCGACACATTTACTAATAAAATTTTTTCTGTATCAATTATTTTAGTTGAGTGCTTTACATGATTTCAATGGTGGGTCATAAAAGATTTTTTAGTCGAATAGATGAAAATTTCCATTAGTGTAATTAAATGATGTTAATATGTTTCCATAAATCATTATGGTTATATGGTATGAGGACGAATCATTAGATAAATCATTAGTGAAATTAATTTATGTCATCTTCACGGTTCATCGATCATCATGAACTTGTTTCATCAAATAGCTTTAATATTTCGCATATATGTTACTTAAAGAACATAATAGAGGTTATATAATAAAGCTTAAAATCTTTTTTCAACCATTAAAATATTTTTCCTACAATCTTTGAAGGAATTAATGGAAATAAAAGACACATTTATTACTATGTCGGTAGATGGACACATCACAAATAATGTTTTATTTTTTAGAATAAGAGGAAGAGGAGAAGATGAATGTTGATGAATTTTACCATAAAAATGATAAAAATAAATAATTTATATAATAATGTTGATTTATTCTTCTTGAATAAAGGTAGGTTAAGATATCATAAGAAAATAAAATAATTGAAAAGGAAAACACAAGAAAATGAAAGTGGATTTTTACCTATAGATAACATCTCCTTGAGATATTCCTTAAGGCCTTTGGTTTCAGAATTTTGGTGAGACCAAAAGGTCTTTGAAATAGGTAACAAACTTAGGAAGGGTATTGGGAATAATTTATGCAATTCTAAATTTTTGAGAGATGCGAGATGAAGAGGTGGGTGAGGGTGGTATTTATAGTGGAGAGGAGGGGTTTCCATTATGATAATCAATAGTTTAATATTTTTGCACAAGACTCTAAATAGTATTGATTAATATTACCCAAAATAGTAAATAGAATATGTGATTTCAAAATAAGTTTCATTAATTCAGTGAAGATTCTATGAATAGTGTATTTAGCATATAATGTATACATACCGTAAATTACCGTATTTCACTGTTCATTAAAAATTAGACTATTTCAAAAAATTCCCAAAATTCACCCTAAATATTTATCAATGCATTAAATTCCAAATTGAACTCCATTTTACAATTTTTTTATAAATATGAGAATATTAATTTTTCCCTAAAATCGCAATTTATTCAAAAACTAATAATTTTAAATCTATAACTGATTGTATAACAAATGGAAAAATTAATCAAGGTCTAATAAATTATTTGAAATATATTCATTGGTGAGGTTAATATTATATTGTGCATATTACTATTAATAAGGGTAAGATTATTATACATAAGGGTATGTTACTATTTCCCAAAAATTATGTTTGTCCTATCAGACTCCAAAAAGCATACTGATCTTAACCGTGTTTGTCTTTTTTTTGAAATTCAAATCATAGATGCAGGAAAATTATATTTAACGAATAGTTTACAACTATATAATTAAAAAACGTTTCATTAGGTAGAGACTCAGTGTTTCATGCATTTCAATTTATTTTCAAAACCTTAGGATGTTACATTCTCCCCTCATTTTGGAAATTCTATCCTCACAATTTTATTTACTTATTAAACAAGTGAGGGTACCATTACCTCCTAGAATTTTCAAATTCCCATATTTCTTCTTCAACCAATTCGTTTCTCCACAAAACCTTTACCTATTGAATTAAATTATTCAGGAATACTTGTTCTCTTCAACAAAGAAAATTAACAGGATACTCTTCATAAGAGAAGTTCTTTTCTAGGTGAACTGCTTCTAGGATCAAAAAACGAGATGAATCTAAAACATACTTTCTCAACATCGAAACCTGAAATACATTGTGTACCTCAGAAAAATTCAGAGGCAATGATAATAAATAGGTAATCAGTCCATCTTTATCCATTATTGAATAAGGTCCAATAACCTTTTATTTAGTTTTACTTTCTTACCAAAACACATATCGCTTCTCTATGGTGAGATTCTTAGAAAAAAAAGATCACATACCTCAAAGGAAAAGTATTCCTCCTATTATCTATATAACATTTCTAACTACTCTGAGATATCCTCATGTGTTGCAGGATTATCTTATGTTTGTCAGCCACTTCATCTACTAATTGTTGTGCTATCAACTTCCTTTCCCCAACTTCATCCAAAAAAGTTAGAGTTTGACATCACTTCCCATAAAATTCTTCAAAATGTGTCATTTTTATACTGAAATAATAAATCATATTATAAAAGAATTATACTAACAAAATATGATGATCCCAACTACCATGTAATCTATTTAACAAGATCAGAGACTATCCTCGAATATATAAATTGTCTATTTTGACTACCCATGTAATTGAGGATGATAAGATGTAATGAATTTTAATTATGTTCCCATTGACTATGGAAGGCCATTACAAAAGATAGAAGTGAACATGGGATAATGGTCAAATACAATGGAAAGAGTAACTCAATATAACCTGAAAATATATTTGAGGTATAGTTGAGAAGGTTGATCCAAATATATAGTATATTGAATAAAAAAGAAATGGGTAGATTTAGTCAGTCTATCAATAATAACCCATATTTCATTGATACATCACGAAGTCTTCGAAAGTCCCACAATGAAGTCCGTTGATATATTTTCCCATTTCCACTCTAGAACTGGTAAAGGTTGAAGTATCCCCTTTAGTAACTGCCATTATACTTTAAATTATTGACATTTCAAACATATCATAGTATAATATTCAATATCTATTTTCATTCAATCCCACTAGTAATACTCCAAAGGGTCTATGTAAATATTTGTGCTATCAGGATGAACAGAAAATAGAGAACTATGAGCTTCAAAAAACATTTATTTCTTCATATGATAATCACAAGGAATATATAATCTCTTTCCAATTATTCGAAAACAATATTTATCCATGTTAAATTTTGGAAACATACCCATTTTAACCAATTCCACCTTTTTCTATTACTACCTATTTTAATTCAATGCTTGCTTAATTATTTCTGACAAAGATGACTGTTCTAAAACCTGAAAAAAACAGTGGAATTTCCAACACCAACAACTTTGAAGAAAAAATTCATAAAATAACTATTCAAAGGGTCTTGTTCCAACTGCAACATAGTTAATGATGAATGATGTTTTAGACTCAAGGCATGTTATTCTTTGTTTACTTTTCCAAGATGGTAATTGATCGTGAAATCAAAATCTTTATCAATTCAAGAAATATTCTATGCCTCATGTTTAATTCATTTTTAGTGAATATATATATTAGAATTTTTTTGTTAGTATATATTTCACATTTGGATTGGTATAAAAGATTTTTCTAAATATTTAATGTGATACACACAACATCAAATTCCAAATCATATGTGGGATAATTTAACTCATGAGGTTTTAGTTTTCTAGAAGCATAAGAAATTACTTGATAATTCTACATCAAAACAAAACAAAGCCCCTTTAATTAAGAATAACTTTAGATGAAAAACTTGTCATTTCACGAAGGTTATGTCCAAACTGAAGCATTCACCAATCTTCTTTTCGATTCCTAAAAACTACAATCAATTTTTTTCAGGTGAATTTAACTTGACTTCAAGTTAACTTAGTCAGTGGACTAGATAACCATTCAATGTTTTAAACATACCTCTGGTAATAACCTATGAAACCAAGAAAGCTATAGATCTCATTTATATTTGTGGGTCATGTCTTCTCTTCATCAAATTGTCTTTTATTAGGATCTAGAGTTATGAAATATTTAGAAAAAATGTTTCCAATGAAAGAAATTTTGTGCATTCAAAATTCAAAAATTATGAATTTTCTGTACAACATCATTTTTTTCCAGGTTATCAAAATATCCCATAGAAGTTTTCTTTCTCATATTTTCTTCTAGAATATATTAGAATGATAAAAATTAAAACAACCATAAAATTATCCAGGAGATTATAAAATATTTTATTCATAAGATCCATGAGGAAAGTAGGTGCATTAGTTAAACGAAATGGAATAACAACAAATTCATAATAACAATATGTAATTCAAAAAGATTTTTTTGGAATGTAATCAACCTTTACCTTAAGATGATGGTAACCATATATAAATTAAATCCTGAAAAAATACCGAGCTCCTTGGAACTAAAAAACAAGTCATTGATGTGATAAAATGGATACGTATTCTTAACAGTAATGTTGTTCAATGCTCTATAATCAACACAAAGTCTCATGGAACCATATTCCTTTTTAATAAAAAAAGGATCTCCCCACTGTGAAGTGTAAGGATGAATGAAATATTTATCAAGAAACTCCTCCTATATATTTTTCAATTCAAGAAGTCTTATTTAAGACCTTATATAAGGGGTATTTGAAATTGGAATTGATTTAGGAACTAAGTCAATTGTGATTTAAACTTCCAGATCAGGTATAACATCGGGTAACACATTAGGAACAATATCATGGTATTCATTTATAACTAGAATATCATTAATCTAAACAATTCCCTTATTTTCATAATTATGAGAATGAAAACAATCATTTCCATATTTCAAAAGTTTACCAACATCCTAATTTCTTATCAATTGCATGGGTTCATTTATGTATACAAAATGAATCTCTTTCTGAAAAAAAACTTATTTAACTCTAAAATTAGTATCACAGGGATAAATAGAAATCCAATCAATTCCATTAATGACATAAAACACTACTAATTAAAAAAACTAGGTCTTCATGTAAATTATTCAACATATTACAATATAAATATTCTTAAAATGTCTTTTTATTGCAACATTTCCCCATAGTTTTTTAATAATATGTTATGGTCCCATTAGTTGAGGTGATACTTCCAATTTACTAGAAAATTTATCATAAATGATGGAATGTATAGACCTCATATTAAAAAATAATTTAGAAAAATTTGAGTAAATAAATAAAGTAATTGATTCCACTTCATTGGATATCCCGACATATGCTAGTGTAGTCACAAAGGATCTCACTACAACTTTTTTTTATAGTCTTACTGCTTTCCATCACTCAAATATTTTCTTTGGGATGGAATTTGAATAATGACCCAGATCACCACATTTTGAAACACTATACAGTTTTCTTATCATAATTGATATTCATATCATGTTTATTACAATCTTAGGTCATATGTCCAAATGCACCACATCAAAAACACTTCTTAGTTTTGGTAAGACTTTCCCCGTGACACTTTTTACCACACTTTTAACAAACTAGAAATTGGAATTTATTACCATTAGATTTCTTTGATTGATTCTTACCCTTTGCATTCTATTTAAAACTGTCCTTTTTTTCTCAATGTACAACTGATCCTCAAAAAACAATATTTCAACCCTCTCAGCACATTAGAAAATTTTCTCATAAATTTTCAATTCTAAAGAGTCAAATTCCCTTCAGTATCATGTATTTAATCCTGAGTAAAAATTATTGATTTTTATATCAAGATCCCAAATATGATTTTGAGCATACATTTCTAGTTAGGTGAATTTTACGTCATACATGACCAATAAATATTCCTCCTTTTTCCCAAATTATAGGAATTTATCTCCATCCTATGTCTAATATCTTTAGGAAAATATTTTTCATGGAAAAGTTTTTTAAATTCATACCACTCCAAGGCTTTAAAATATTCTTTTTTCATGATATTATTTATCATTTACCACCACTAATCATCTTCGCCATTAAAATATTAAATGGAAAGAATAACACATTGATTATCTGGACATCCCATAATATATAATATCTTTTCAATGGATTTAATCCATCATTAAGCTACTAATGTGTTAGATGATTTTTACGTCTACTAGGTTAGATACCCTAAGGGAGGGTGAATTAGGGTATGATAGATTAAAAATATTCCCCATGTTATCTTCTTCTATTGTTAGAAAAAACACTTTTCTCTATCATTCCCATTATAGAGTATGAAAAAAACATAAAGAAATCCCGTGACATACCAATTTTAACTGGTTTCATCATCACTGGGATACGTACAAGGTGCATACAATGACAATGTGCTGCTGTACCAAATCCAATAAAGGTCACTACTAATAATGTTTGAGCTTGATAACCTCTAAGCCCAGGCTCACTACCTTTATAATGTCTAGAGTCATATAACTGCTTTCCCAAGGTTTTCTCCATATTTCCCTCTCTATTGATCACTGTCGGTAGAAATGATAACCTTATTCCTCTTCCTCATCTTATTAATCTTGGAAGGGATATACTCACTAATTGCGGACTTGTAGGTCCCGTCATTATCACTAATGAATTCATCCTTCACACTATGTAGATTCCCTGTTGATGTCCAACATTTAACCACTAATGAATACTTCATTACCACATTACAACTGGGTAACTCCAAAAATTTCACGCAACTCTTACTATGTCTTGTGCACATCTGCAATCTTTCGTGCAACTCAAATCTTATGTGTAACTTTCCTAGCTTGTGCAAAACTCAAAATCTTTTCCTTAACTCCCTTTGCTTAAAATTGTTAGGAGATCCAGAGCTCAGATTCTCTCTAAGTGTTGAGATACTTAGAATGAGGTTGGTCACCTCTTATTTATATGCATCTCTGACCCCTGTGCAGCAGATTCAACTTCTGTCATGAAAGATCTTCTTCGAGCGTGAATTCCTCAATTTTACGTCACATTGATTGTGCTAGTTTCTTTCACACAGCCTCAACTATCATGTATATTTTCAAATATTTCATGCACATCAATCCTTTTCCATTTTCATTATTCTACCCCCGAAATTTACCTTACACAAATGTTTTCAAACCACCTAGGATCTTGCATCTGAATTCCATTCCCAAATAACAGTTTCCCCATTTTCCGATTTTGAGGCCCAAAAATATTGCAAAGACTGGAGAACGTCACCCCCTTAGATCTGCTCTTTTTGTACCGCATCCAGATCATCCATTCCTTTTTCATCATTCATTGTCAAGATAGGTTTTCACCAATATCTATGGAATTTAACAACTCAACATGTAAACACTCTTTGTCAACAAACACAATCAACTCAAAAATGCTTTAATTATACCTTGTGGGATTTTTTCCCAACAAAGATTCACATAAAGTAGGGGGTGTTTCCTTATAAAATGTTCCACTATCTCCATGGTACTCTGTGGTATCTCTTTTTGTTTTATGGAATAGATTATACAATAATTTATTTAATGCATCAGTTGATCCAATATTATCAAAATGTTCTTAGTTCCAATTCCCGCCACTCCCGATTGCAGATTCAGAAATATACCACCTTCTTGGTTCCTTCCAACATCAGCTTCCATGTATCTTCTATGGAAAACCATTATAAATAAACATATAATAGATTAAATGAAATCGTAATCATTAAATTCAATGTCATTTCAATAGTGAAATAATTTTAAAATCATTTTTATTATTATGTTAACATCATAATAACTCTTAAAGTTATCTAAATCGTGCTTTGATACCAATTATAAGGACCTAGCCTTAAACATTACATTATATTTCTATTTCAACTAGATTTTACTTTTTTACATTTGCAAATATATTTTTAGTTTAGTGTTTTATAATGTTAGGATATAACTCATACATATCAACCCACAATAATACAATGTGGGAACCATTAAAATCATATCCATTTTGTCCACAACACAATTATTTTAACACAAAACAACGACATGATTTCTTTGAAAAATCTTAATATCATTTAACATGACTTCCTTATTTCTCTTACACATACTTATAACCAATGAAAATTATTTTAAAACATGGGATAACCATGGAAATCTCATTAAAGGATATAATAATAAGGAAAGATACCATTAGTCAATTAATACTTATAAATATATAAAATCATTTTCACAATTACATAGATCTCACCCATCTATATTTACATTGTGAAACATGAGATTTACATAAAACATTATACAAACATATATAAAAGCATAAGGTATTCTAGGATCATTACATACCTATATGGTAACCATCACAACAACTTTATTGTTTATAACCCTAACAATTACCTTCTAATGTAACTGTCACGACTACCTTACGGTGTAACCATCATAGATACACATGGAGTAACCATATGGCCAACCCCCAACATACACATTCCTAATAGATTAGAGGGAGATATTGGCCCCACCATTCATCATAAATAATTTCCATGAACCCAAACATAATCATAAAATATGAATATTAGAAAAAAAAGCATTGGATTTGATTTTCGTAAAATAGAATTTTAATAGAGGGGTTTTAATGGAAAGTCCCCAAAAAATATAATATAATTGAAGTGAGAAACAATATAATGAAATTATTATTCATATCAAATGTAAATAAAAATAATAAATTATAACAAAAATTATAATTTTTATACAAATAATCTAAATAACACATAATTAATGAAGTAGAATGATATCCTATGGAATAGAAATTGGGTTAAGAATTCCCTTAAGTCGGGTCTGTCATACATGAAACTTGTTTAAACATATTTTATAATAGTTAAAATTGTGTTATTAATATTTTAATTAATTTAGTATCTTCTCAAATATTGAGAGGTGTGAGAGGAAGATGTGGTGATGGTGGTATTTATTGTGGGGGAGAGGAGGGGTTTTCCATTATATTAATCATTGGATTAATACTTTTCTAAAGACTATGAATTTTATTGATTAATGTGACCCAAATAGTAAATAGAGAATGTTATTCTGAACCATGTATGGTTACAAAATCCATGATGGAAGGAATAGTGTTTTTAATATATAATGTATATAAACGGTAAATTGCCAAATTTCCCTATTCATAAAAAAACGAGTATTTCAGAACAATATCAAAAACTAAACCTAATAACTTTTTGATTTGTAGATTTTAGAAATGGAATCATTTTTATTAATGTAATTTTCTAAATATTTTAAAATTTATTTTTTTAAAAAAATTATTTATTTATTTCAAAAATAACAATTTTAATACTATAATTGATTCTATAACACCTTGAAAAATTAATCAAGGTCCCAAAAATTAATTGAAATATATTCATTGGTGTGGATACCATTTAAATATTCATATTAATATTCATTAGGGTAACATTAAATTTCATAATGGCAGTTTACTATTTACCCAAAATTAAGTTTGTGTTTTCTGACTATAAAAAAATACTGATCGCAACCGTTTATGTCCGTTTTTCAAAATTCAAATCATAGAAGCGAAAAAATTATATTTAACAACTAGATTAAAATTTTCACCTTAAAATAAGGTTTCATTATGTAGAGACTCCATATTTAATCTATTTCAATTTTTTTTAAATCATTAGGGTGTTACTATCTATCCTCTCGAGAGTTCAAAATACTTCGTTACAAGTAAAGATTGTTTTTTTATATAATTTTTTCTCCTGATACAATAAATGCATTTAGGGGATTTATTTAAATAGTACCCAAAATGTGTGATACCTATCAAAAAAATTCCTTATATATAAAATAATAGATTTAATTCCTAAATTATATTCCTTATCAAATATCTATACTGGGAAAAGAATACATATTTATCAATATTTAACCAAATAATAAAATAACCTCAATGTAACCAACAAATTTAAAAATTTGTATATGGTTTAGGAAATAATAATATACATGATAAACACTTTTGATATTTAAAATAAAATTAATATAAAATGGTCTTTGGAAAGTGAATAACTTAATAAAGAGATAATTACAACAAAAATTACTCAAGAAAGTTAATGTTAATACAATCCGGGGTCAAAATAATAATTATCCATCCATAGGAAGAATAAATAAAATATCAATATTATTTATACCTATTGGGGTATATTATTTCATTAATGAAATAAATATTATGAGATATTTAATAACATAATTGAGGAAAATTTTCTTTTTCATTTTGAAAAACATTTTGATTGATCATTTTCATCAAAAATAACTTTTAAAAGAATTATCTTAAAAAATATTTTCAAAAATTGAAAAATAAACTTCAATGAAATGAAGATGGGTTATTATATATAAGGAGAAATAAAATTCCATTTTCATGGATGAAAAGTTATAATGTTCCATAATCCGAAAGCGACAATAAGATTCCTTTCAAATTTTTCCGAAAAATAAAAAATTGGGAAAACTAAATTTATTAAAGAATTTTTAAAATGATATTTTTTTCAAAAAGTTTTTAGAAAATATAGCCTTGTATAAAATAATATTTCGGATTGAATAGATATATGTTGTTTGATATTATTAAAATATCTCCACAATACATTTTTGGACCAGAGTATGGAATGGTAATATCACTATAAAAAGATCATCGATTACCATATGAGATGAAAATTGAAGGGTTTATTAAACAATTATCCAATACTTATCTTTAATATAAATTCATGAATAAATATTATAGATAATAATGAGATTTTGAAATAAACACATAAACTGATCATAACATTGGAGTGTGAATTAATCAAAGAATGGATTATGTGTATCAATTATAAATATTTATAAAAAATGTGAATATATAAAAATATATAGTTTAAATTCATTGTATACATAATATTAGAATACTAAGGAAAAAATTAATTAATATAACCTAATGAATAGAAATTTATTTTTAACACCCCATGATTCCACGATACACTTCCTTTTAAATAATTCAATAGCTTGCAGTACACACAACACTGAGTTTGAGCGCACCATGACCTATCAAGATAGTCATTTAAAAAGAACTTATGAATAATATTATCCAAATTTTGAAGTTTATATATATACTATATAATTTTAACATTCTTATTATGTGTTTTGTGGACATAATATAAAGACAAATTCATGATTTATATAAAAGAAATATTTTTCAAAAAAAACATTATTTTTTGTCGATTAATGGAGAAACCTTTTTAAATCCAATATTTGACACTATAATATATTAAATTTGATGAAATGAAATAATTCCTTAGAATAGGGATATTAAAATTAATTTTGATGAATTTTCGGTACATTTCTGATAACTTTTATATTTATATAAATAGTGAAAAAACCAAATTTTAATTGAAAATAACTTTTTTACTTGAAATAATTTATAGTGTTAAATTATTAATTTCAGTGGTTTTAAAGTTTAATTATATTATATTTATATAATTTACTATAATTTAAGTCATGAGAAGTAATTGTTTTATTTAAATTGTACATAAACACATGTCAATCTGTTGATAGTTTTTACTTCGTAAAAATACTCTTTCTGGTTTTTGCAACAGAAATTTATTTGAAATTAATTACTAAAAATTTTGTGTTTTGAATTTTAAAAATTATATTCCATATTTTTAATCATAAGTTTAGAATTATGTAAATATAAACCTTTTATTTGTGAACATTATGAGTAGTAACTTGAGTAATTGTTTTTATTTTCCAGGGTTAAAGGGAAAATCAGGTAAATAAGGGTAAAAAATAATATTATAATAATATAAAACTACCCTAAAATAAGTACTAATACTATTAGATGATATATATTCGACCATGATCATCCTTAGGCCGATGTATTATAGAATTTATGAGCCACATGGGTGTGAAAATGAAATTTTAGAATATTTAATTAAAAGAAAAGGGATAAAATAACATAAACAGGTGTCTTTTACTAAATAAATTTTAATATTGGGTTATATAAATGATATCTATTATTATAAATAGTGATTTTAAATATGAAAATATTTCCTATATCATGTTATTTTACATATAATTTTTAGCCATTAGATAAATATATTTATTTATGTCACAATTATGATGCAATGATTACCTTATTATTGAAAGATTTAGATAAATGAATTTATAATTATTAAAATTAATGTAATTTGAACATATTTATGCCATACATGAATTTTATGGATTAAATTGACATGTAAAATATTATTTTAGGTCTTTCGTTTGAATGAATCATGTTTTTATGAGTGTAACAAAAAATCAATTACAAAATAGTGCCGAAATTGACATAAATGTGTTTAAAAAAATAATATTTCATTATATGATATTAAAACCCAAAAATTCAATGATTTAACAAAATGGAAAATATAATGTTACAAATTTCATTAATGATCCAATTTAAGTTCTGTGGACATTTTATAGTATCTAAATTAACCCTATATTATAAAAATACAAGAATACACGGTAATAGTTAAACTATTTTACTAAGGGTTAATCCCAAAAGATAAGGACAATTCTGTGAACTAATCTTTTCAAAAAATAATTTTATCTAAGGGTTTAGAACCATATTCATATTATAATTGAAATAAATTTCTTTGGAGATACTAGAAACTGAAAATCAATTTATAAGAAATTTAAATTTCAATATTTTTTTAAAGTTCCCCTCACCTCTCTTATAAAACGGTACTTATCCGGGATAATTTATGTGTATGTATTTAACGAGAAATATTTATCATCCCTATCCAAGTTTCATAAAATAATTTTCAGGATGTGAAAAAGTGTATTTTGATTAATATGCAGGGTTAATATATGGGAGTAATGGAGATATCAAAGGATTATATATTCTTTGTTTTCTGTTAGAAAGTGTAATGTAATGTTCATGTATGTAATATATTTTCCTTGACTAATAAACCGATCAGTCCTTTAGGAATTGATTCATTGTAATCATTCTAATGTATTAAAATATTTCATTGGATCTAGGCTTCTATGGTCAAGGAATTACAATTGATATCAAAGGATGTTTAGGAACAACCTTGGAAATAGATTTTGAAAATGTAGATTAAGGATCATAACCTTCATATAGACTTTGTGGATAAGTATAGAAGAACCCCCTAGAATTTTTGTAAAGTATGGATTACATAGATATTCCAATAAGTATATCCCTATCTAGATAATTTATGTGGATGTGGTTCTGACAAAGATTTAACTAGGGGTGAAAACACCGATGAGGTTTTTTGGGCTTGACTTGGGGTAACCTCGTGTATGAAAACTAGCCTTACTGTGCTCTTGGTTTGACACTCTCTGGGTATATGTAACATCCCAGGTAAATAAAGAATATGAAATTTTCATATTTGTTAATATTTGTAAATTAAGTATTATTATTTTTTACTATAATGAGGATTCTTTGTTCGATGGATTACATGATACGCAACAACGAGTTTCTTTGTAATAAAATGCTGCACACTAATTATATAATATTATTATTTTAAATTGTAGTTAACACCTTGTCGTTCTGTTTGTGGTAATGAATAAAACTAACTTAAATTTGATTAAACATATTTTTAAATAATTTTTTACATTTATCCAATAAATGTTAGGGCTTAAATTATGAATGAATCTAATTTTATGCATAAATACTCTAATATTCACTAAAAGGTCGATTTACCACCTTTTAATGGTGAACCCTCTATAAATATAGTTTTGGTCATTTTTATATGTTCTATTTTTCAAAATAAAATTCTTATTTAGATTTGGGACATAAAAATGTACTTTGGGTGAATTTTCAGTATTTTTCTGATAAAGTTCATTTTTTAATAAATAGTAGAAAATACTGTATATTAATTCAAATGTGCCCTTTAATATAATTTATTTATATGGTTATATTATCTTTTTAATTGGTTTCAATGTGTAATTAGAATATAATTTTACCATTTAATCCAATTTTGGTCATTTTAATTAATTTCACTTTGAAATTGGATATTAACAAATATCAATATTTTGAAAATTATTGTTTCTTAAAGACACGCTATTTATTTTGATAGCAAGAATTAATTTTAAATTAATTAATGAAACATAAATGTTTTGAATTTCGTAAAATATAAAACAATTTTGAATTTGGAATATCAAATATATCTTACGCAAAATTTTTGATATATTTCTGAAAAACATAAATTTTTGATGAATAGTGAAACGACATAGTATTAGTTAAAAAAAGGACTTTTTCATTTAAAATAAAATTTTACCACTTCTGTGAATTGAATTTCTAAAATGATACATACATGGTTGTTATTATTAAGTAAAATTTTGTTCAATAAGATGAAAATAATTTTTGATGAATAGTAACTTTTCACTTTTATTTACCACGGTTAAAGGTGAATAGTGTAATTCAAGGTAAAATGAATATTATAATAATACAAAATTATCTTAACACTTGCCTTAGCCTTATTGGTTGAGTCATGTCTGACCATGGGCGTCCTTGGGTCAATTTTGGGACCCTATAGAGCCACTTAAGAGTGATAATGACACGTTATTTTAATTAACTTAATGTAAAGGCAAAATTGACACAAACAAATATTTTTTAGTAAATTAATTTTTAATGGAATTATATAAGTTAACTTTTAGACTATAAATATTATTTGGAAAGATAAAAATATTTAATACACCATGGTATTTTTTATAAATTTTATAAATCAAATAAATTGAATTATTTATGACACAAATATGATGCATAATTTACCTTATTAATAAATTATTTAAATAAATAAGATTATAAATAATAAATTAACATACAAAACATGTCCAATTCATATTAAATGAATTAATTTCAACCATGAGTCATATTATATTTTACCTTAATGAATTTTGGACCTTTATAAACCGAAAATAATTATATAATAAAATAATATTTTCACACATTCCTAAAGAACCCCTCCCCCCCCTTATAAAAATCCCTAAATTATATAACATTACTCACACCACTCAAGCCCATTGTCTTGTCTAAACCCTGCACAAATAAGCTCTAAATATCCCTATATTCCTACTAGAAGCCTAACCTTCAGCAAAAGGCCCTTGAAGAAGTCCTTTTAGTTCAAACCAAAGAGTGTTACCCAAATTAAAGGTAACAGTTTCTATTAATTTTTTTACTTTTTTTTAAATTCTCCAACCCCTAAAATCTATTAATTTATTTAATTTATAAAAAACCAGTATCCTCAATATAATAGGATGTTTTTATGATAAATATTTGAACTACACTTACACACACCTCCATCTAATGGGTAAAGAATATACTGTTTCTGTGGATGGAAAACTAACGTCTCACGAAACGATGATTGTACAATTATCTCCCCTACCTCTTATGGTGTCCATTATGATGCAATTGTATTTGTATTATATATATATATAATGTTTTTGTTTTCATTATGTTTCTGTATTTTTAATTAATAACATACCTTTATGGTTTCCATTATGAGTAAACACGATAATTTCATTTGAGGAAGTGCGGACTACCGCCCCCTCAAAGTGATATGACTCGTTCTTACCATACATGGTACATAAAAAGGAAGGATTTATTGAAATGATATTTTATGTTATACAGAAATTATTATATACATATGTATCACTATAATTTCATTCAATTAAATATGAAATTGAAATGAAAGTAGTGTTAATGCGTACGTACGACTTAACATATCCATGAATGGTGCATTTCATTTCATACCTCTAAATGTTATGTAATATTATAAATACATATTTATACTGGATATAAATGATATATATGATATAAAAATCATGAATATCATTATGTAAATAATGGAATCTTGACCACATGAACAACTTGTAATTATAAGGTGTTCATTTTAGACTCAAGTACCAAATATCGAAAAAATGACCATTATTAAATTAAATGATTACATAATGTTTATAATAAGGTAATAAGTGATATAAAAGGAATAATAAACTTGAAAAAGTTTCTTACTAAATTATAAATTAATTTATGTTTACTATTTAGGAAGATCAAGGAACAAACATGTTATGTCAGACATGAGGTAAGTGATTTCTTATCTCACTTTTAATTCAGTGATATTTCCATTGTTCACCACCTATTTAATGCATGTGGTGTATTGCGTACTTCCATTTGATATATACTATCATGATTATATTCATATTCATGGTATTATATGATTAATTTTTTGGTTATTAACTTGTGGTCACATAACTCGATTGATTACAACGTGGTAAGGGGATTTCATATCACTTTTTATTCCTGTGATATTTTTGTTATATTGACACTATTTTTCCTTTTATGTGGTTTATATACTTCCAATTATTGTATTAATTCTGTAATATACTTAAATTTAAGGGTATTTACATCTTCATTGTGTTATCCTTCTTTCATGGGGTGTATGTTTTGTAAGTTACCAAATTTGTTAGGGAACCTTTCACCCTCCCCTTTTTAAAAGACTTCTATTTTCTATATATTTTAATTTACATCTTCTTATGTTGTGATATGTTCTTATATATCCTTATTATTGTAACTTTTATGTCCATTTGATGAGATACCCTTTTTCCACTCATCAACCCATTTTATTAATTTTAATGTGACGCTGTTAGGCTGTCGAATTTCTGTAGGAGAACTTTTTAACCCAATTATCATTCCTAGGGTTAATATTTTAATTCTTAATTATGTAATTCTCTGTGTTGAATCATTGTTTATTTATTTATGTTTTAATTTCGACTCCCCTTTTTGTGTATATAATTTTGATACACATAATCACTCCATTGATAAATTCTCAAGTCGTCGATATGAACTTGATAAGAGTTATTTTAACTCAATTCTCAGTCATTGAGTTAAAAATACATGTCATTGGTTTTGTTTTAAAAATAACATGTGTGAATTTCTTATTATTTATTTACACTGAATATCCAATCATATTGAGAGTATTTATATTCTTTATACATTATTATGTAATTTATTTATCCTTAATCTAATAATTCCATTTTTATAAGGAATTTTGTCTCAATTTACATTCTATTGAGACTTCATTGATGTTATGCACCAATTCACTATTATATGGTCCATATATTGTCCTCTGGAACAATATATCATTAATCCCTTTACTCTCATGATATTTTATAGTTATGATTAAATTTTATTGCTTAATTATTTTTATTCTAGAGTCTCTCTTTTTGTTAAAAACTCTATAACTAAAATATCATTTTAAACGTGTTTAAGATTTATTCTTCTAAATATTTATCATTAATGTCCATGTTTTTAAAATGGTTTTTAGGATTTATTTATATGAACATTAATGTTTTCAAATTATAATTCATTTAAAATATTCAATGTGGTATGGGAAACTTTGATTTAAAAATCCCTTTATTAAATTTTTTAAATGGTTATGAAAATGATTTGATAAGGTATTGTTTATTTCAATATCTTGATTTGAAATATTGTGATTGGAATGTGTAAATGTTATCTTTTATTTATGCTTTTATTATGTGTCGTGAATATGTTATGGTTATTGTTTATTGTTTATGTATATGGCCAGTTCAATGACAAACCTAGGGCGGGTGAGCCCGAGATTTCTCTCCAATGCATTGGGTAATGTCACAAAGCTAAACATGATGTTTCTCCTAAGAGATTTAGGGAATACAATGTGATGGGTATTCCAATTGTAACTCCCTATGTAGCTGTTATAACTACAATGTAAGTTTGATATGGATTCCATAAGTTACCTTCATAATTTATGATTTTCGTGTGTTATTCATAAATCTTATGATTTCATGAGGTATGATATGATTGAAAAGTATGGTTTCATAGATTTTTACTTTTTGATGGGATAATGTTTCTTTTCATTAATTTATAACCCTTACTAATCTTTTTATGCTCATCCCATGTTTTGAAATGTTTTTCAAAGGACATAAAGATGAATAGGGTCAAGTATGAGATCTAGGAAAAGTCATGCTTTCTAAAACATGGAACTTGACATGTCTCTATTTATCATGTGTTTTTATTTTATGAAATATAGGTATTGGGTAGTAGTGTCTACATGTAATATACAAATTTTTATGTAATAGTTATGGCCTAATTTTCTAAAACTTTAAACCTGAAATGATCTTTAATGTGAATTATCCATTTAATTAAAGAATATGTAATGTTTAAGGTTGTGGCCTTATATTTGGTATCAGAGGTCGGTTTAGATAAATTTAGAGGTTAGGGTGTAATTAAAACATAAGCTACATAACTATAATGGTTAGAATATTAAAAAGAGTAATAATTATTTTAGAAGAGATAAATGGTTATTACATTTTGGGGTGCAAAATGAAAGGTATTAGATAACCTTTGAGGATAAATTATGTTTTGGTTATTTTTGAGAAAATTTTCACTTTTTTTGGAATGATATGAAATTATATAGTTTTTGAAAAAGGACAAAACATAGACCATGTGACAACACATCGCTTCGGACAAAGCTATGGGAATCAAACCCACAACCAAAGTGCCATTGGGATCAATCACCTACCACTGGAATACGTGAAGTCCCTGGTTAGTATGACTAATTATTTTTAGTTAAATGATTTTTTTGATCAAGAATAAGTTTATTTGGGATTATATGTTTTATAAAATGGACATTTTTAGTATAGGAAAATGATTTCTTGATCAAGTGATAAAGGTTATTTTGGAAGACATTCTCTCTTTTGGGAACACTATATGCTTAAAGAAAATAATATACCATGGGAATTAAATTGTGGAGTAATAGTTGAAATATTATTTTGGATGAATATATGATTTTATTTTGGACATAAGGTGATTTGAGTTATTTATGGAAATGATTAACCTATCATAGAGAACATGGGATTCCGTTAATTGCACTTCAGTATGAGACAATAAGAGTAGTCGATGTTTTTGGGGATAAATATTAAGATTTATTGTGGGAGACTATGTGATTTGAATCATTCGGATTTTTTGGGTTTCAATATTAGTTTTGATTATTTTGAATAATTTTAAGGACAATTGTGTATTGAGTGTTATTTCTTGAACATTGAGTACTTTTTGTTGAATTTTTGAGACTAAAAATAGTATTTATTTTTATATAGGATTATTCTATTAGTAGATTATATGATCTCGTACTAACAATTTTGGTTTTAGTTAATGACTAAAGACAAGGGAAATATATAGTTCATCTTTTTGGGATTATTTGATTCTCTCGTAGTTTATTATATCACATTTAATGTGAAGAAGTCATCCTAAATACTCTTCGTTTGGAGAAAACATGAGTTTCAGTTAAAAATCTTGTAAAGGATGAAAGTCTACATGACAATTAAGTATGTTTCATTATGTTTTTAGATAAGCTCATAAATATATTCTTCAATGAAAATTAACTTAAAAACAAAATTTCTATTAACTTTTCCTACTAGGGAATCAGAGACTGTTTAACCCATCACAAGTTTGCGATTTTCTGGTGGTTAACTTTCTCCTAATCATGTTTTTTATCACTCTCCATCAGAAATTGATTGTTTTTATCTCCTCCATATCCATGTTTTCATGAAATCATAGTATGTTTTATCTTGGGTGACCTTCTTATATATCTTTATTTATTTTATAGTGATTGTTTTATTTACTCTTCTTCAGATGTGGGACATTCAATGAAGATTCCAAGCCCAATTTTAAAATTGCAAGGATGCAATGCCCAAATGGGGGGATGGATGTAATATCCCATGTAAATAAATAATATGACATTTTCATATTTATTAATATATTTATATTAATTATAATTATTTTTTTCTTTGAAGGGGATTCTATGTTTGACGGCTTACCTAATACGCAACAATAGGTTTCTTTGAAATCTTACGTTGCACACTAATAATATAATATTATTATTTTAAATGATAGTTAATCTCGAGCAGTTGTATTTGTAGTAATGAATATAACTAACTACAATACACATGTTTGTTAAATGTTTTGTTTACATTTATCCAAAAAATGTTATGGGGTTAAAGTAGGAATGAATCTAATTTTAAGCATAAATACTCGAATATTAACTAAAAGGTCAATTTACCACCTTTTGATGGTGAACCTACTTTTAAATCTAGTTTTGGTCATTTTTATATGTTCTGTTTGACAAAATAAAATTCTTCTTCAGATTTGGGACATCAAAATTTACTTTGGGTAAATTTTTTGTATTTTTCTGATAATGTTCATTTTTAATGAATAGTGAAAAATAATGTATTTTAATTAAAAGGTGCCTTTTAATATAATATATTTATATGGTTATATTATATTTTTAATTGGATTTCATGTTTAATTAGAAAATACATTTACCATTTAATCCAATTTTGATCATTGTAATTAATTTCAATTAGAAATTGGACATAAACAAGTATGAGTCTTTGGATAGTTATTGTTTCTTAAAAACACGATATTTGTTTTGACAACGAGAATTAATTTTATATTAATTAACAAAACTTATATGTTTTTAATTTGGTAAAATAGACATCATTTTGTAATTCTGAATATCAAATATAGCATAGGCTGAATTTTTGGTATCGTTATGAAAATCTTCAATTTTTGATGGATTGTGAAACCACTTAGTTATAGTTAAAAAACTGAATTTTTCGTTTAAATAGAATTTTACCACTTCTGTGAATAGAATTTCAAAAATACAACATACATGGTTGTTATTATAAAGTAATATGTGGTTAAATAAGATGAAAATAATTTTTTATGAATAATAAGTTTTGACTTTTATTTACCGCGGTTAAAGGAAAATTGTGTAATTCAAGGTAAAAAGAATATTATAATAAAAAAAAATTATCTTAACACTTGTCTTAACCTTATTGGTTGAGTCATGGATGACCATGGGAATCCTTGGGTAAATTTTGGGACTACATGGAGCCACTTAAGTGTGATAATGACACGTTATTTTAATTAACTTAAAGTAAAGACAAAAATAACATAAACAAATATCATTTAGTAAATTATTTTCTACATGGGGTTATATAATTTATCTTTTAGACTATAAATATTTTTTGGAAATATAAATAGATTTCCTACATCAAGGTAATTTTGTTATAATTTTTAGACAACAAATAAATTGAATTATTTAAGACACAAAAATGATGCAGTATTTACTTCATTAATAGATGATATAAATAAATAAGATTATAAATATTAAAATTTCATCTAAAACCTATACAATTATAACTGGATTTATTTATTTCGACCATGAGTCATATTATATTTTACCTTAATAAGTTTTTGACCATTAGAAACCGAAAATCATTATATAATAAAATAATATTTTCACACTTTACTAAAGAATTCCTCCTCCCCCTTATAAAAAGCCCTCACTTCTAACCCATTCCTCACACCTCTCAAGCCCCTTGACTCATCCAAACCCTATGAAAATAATCTCTCAATATCCTTCTATTCCTCCAAGAAGCCTTACCTTTGTTGAAAGGCCCTTCAATAAGTCCTTTTGGTTCAAACCAAAGGGAGTTACCCGAATTAAAGGTAATGGTTTCTCTTAAATTCTTTTCTATTATTTTAATTCTTCAACCACTAAACTATTTTCATTATTTTCATTTATAAAAACAATACTATCCTCAATATAATAGGATTTTTTTATGGTAACGATTCGAACTACACTTACACACACATCCATCTAATGGGTGAAGAACATACTGATTCTGTGGATGGAAAACTAGCACCTCACGAAATGATTATTGTTCAATTATCTTCTACCACCACTTATGATGGGAATTATGATGACATTGTATTTATATATTATATATGTTATGTTTATTTTTTCTTTTAAATTTATGTATTTTTAATTTATAGCTTACCTTTATGGTTTCCATTATGAGTAAACACGATAATTTCATTTGAGGAAATGAAGACTACCGCCCCATCAAAGTGATATGACTCGTTTTTACCATACATGGGACATATAAAGGATTGAGTTATTGAAATTATATATGATTTTATACTGTAATTATAATATACCTATCTATAACTTTGTCTTCATTCCATTAAATACGAAATTAAAATGAAATTAGCGTTCATTTGTATGTACGACTTACCGTCTCCATGAACGGTGCATTTCATTTCTTACCTCTAAATGTTATGTAATATTATAAATACATATATATAATGGATTTATATAATATATATGATATATAAATCATGAATATAATTATGTAAATAATGGACTCCAGACCACATGGGCAACTTGTAATTGTAAGGTGTTCACTTTTTACTCAAGTACCAAATATCGACAAAACGACCAATATTAACTTAAATGATTACATAATGTTTATAACATGGTAATATGTGATATAAAAGGAATAATAAACTTTTAAAATGTTCTTAATCATGTATAAATTAACTTATGTTTATTATTCAGGAAGATAAAGGAACAAACAAGTCAAGTCAGGCACGAGGTAAGGGATTTCTTATCTCACATTTAATTCCGTGATATTTCCATTGTTCAACACTTATTTATTGAATGTAGTGTATTTATTTATACCATTTGATATATAATATCATGATTATCTTTATATTCATTTAATTATATGATTCATTTTGTGGTTGTTAACTTTTGGTCATATGGCTCGATTGATTTCAATGTGGTAAGTGGTTTTCATCTCACTTTGTATTCTCATGATATTCATGCTATATTGTCACTATTTTTCTTTTATGTGGTTTATATACTTCCCATGATTGTATTAATTGAGTAATATACTTAAATTTATGGGTATTTACATATTCATTGTGTGATCTTTCTTTCATTGGGTGTATGTTTTGTAAGTTACCAAATCGGTTAAGGAACCTTTCACCCTCCTCTTTTTAAAAGACTTATTTTTGTTATGTCTTTAATTTACATCATCTTATGTTGAAATATGTTATTATATATCCTTATTTCTATAAATTTTATGTACATGTGATGAGATACCCTTTTTCTTCTCACCAACCCATTTTATGAATGTTAAAGTGACACTATTAGGCTGTCGAATTTTTGTAAGAGAACTTTTTAACCCTATTTCTATTCCTTGGGTTAATCTTATAATTCTTAATTATGTCATTCTATGTTTGGAATCATTGTTTATTTATTTATGTTGTAATTTCCACTCCCGTTTGTGTGGATATAATTTTGATACACATAATCAATCCATTTAATAATTCTCAAGTCGTCAATTTGAAATTTTTAAGAGTAATTTTAACTCAATTTTCATTCATTGGGTAAAACATCCAAGTCATTGGTTTTGTCTTAAAAATAACATGTGGGAATTTCATATAATTTATTTACACATAATAACCAATCATATTGAATGTATTTATATTTGTCACACATTATTTTGTAATCTAGTTATCCTTAATCTACGGATTCCATTTTTATAAGGAATTTTGTCTCAATTTACATTCCATTGAGACTTCATTGTTGTTATGCACCAATTAAATATTATATGGTGTATATACTGTCTTTTGGAATAATATATCATGAATCCCTTTATTCTGATGATATTTTAAATTTCTGATTAAATGTTATTCCTCAATTATTTTTATTCTAGCGTCTCTCTTTTTGTTAAAAACTCGTTATCTAAAATATCGTTTTAAATGTTTTAAAGATTTATTCTTCTAAATATTTCTCATTAATCTCCATGATTTCAAAATTAATTTTAGGATTTATTTATATGAACATTAATGTTTTCAAATGATAGTTCATTTAAAATCATTAATGTGGTATGGGACACTTTGATTCAAAAATCTTTTTATTAAATGTTTTAAATGGTTTTCCAAATGATTTGATAAAGCACTGTTAATTTCAATATCTTGATTTGATATATTGTGATTGGAATGTCGAAATTTTATCTTTAATTTATTATTGTATTATGTGTTATAAATATTTTATGGTAATTGGGTATTATTTATGTATATGGGTGGTTCCATGATAAACCTAGGGCAGGTGATACAGAGATAGATCTTCAATGCATTGGGTAATATGACAGAGGTAAATGTAATGTTTCTCCTAAGAGATTTTAGGAATATACTATGACGGGTATTCCAAGTGTAACTACCTATGTAGCTATGATATCTATAATGTATTTTTGATATGGATTCCATAATTCGCCTTTATTATTGATGATTTCTGTGTGTTATTCATAAAGCTTATGCTTTTATGATGTATGTTATGATTGAAAGGTATGGTTTCATAGATTTGTATTTTTTGATGGGATAATGTTTCTTTTAATTATTTTATAACCCTTACTAAGATTATTATGCTCATCCCATGTTTTGAAATGTTTTAAATGGAAATAAAGATGAAATGGGTCAAGGATGAGATCTGGGAAAAGTCATGCTGTCTAAAACATGGAACTAGACATGTCTCTATTTATCAAGAGTATTTATTTTATGAAATTTGGTTACTGGGTAGTAATTTCTACATGCAATATTCAAGTTTTTATGTAATAGTTATGGCCTAATTATCTAAAACTCTAAATCTGAAAAGATCCTCACTGTGAATTATACATTTAATTCAAGAATATGTAAGGTTTAATGTCGGGGCCTTATATTATATTCTTAGGATAATTCATATTTTCTCTAAAACCCATTACGAAGGATTTATAAGTAAATATGTCCTCAAAGGAACCAATTTTTTGATTATAGATTAGATATGCATAAATTGTTCAGTTTATGTTTTTTATATTAATATTTTGGAATTATGCATTATAATTCATAAACTATTTTAGTGTATTCCATTGTTTAGAAATGGTGCATAGTAGAAGTAATGGAAACCATATCAACAAACATAATCCAGGTAGTGATTTATATCCAATGTAGGATAATTATTGTGGAGTTGGTGATACAACTGGAACTGAAAATATTAAAACCATACGGGGACAAATGACCCAGGTTATGAATAAAAACCTTACCCGTATGGAGCAACCTAATCCACAATGTGGAGAATCAATGTTAGACCACTTCATGAGAAAACAACATCCAACATTCAATCATACTACAAATATATTTGTATCTGAGCAACGAATAAGTTCCATAGAGGAAATATTTCTTTCATTGGGAATTAATGAAAGGGAAAAGTTTTTCATGATAGTTTATCATCCATCAGAAGATGAGGATCAATGGTGGTAATTAATTCAAAGCACAAAGGAGGATGATGATTTTGGAAATATTGAACGGAAATAGTTTAATGAAATTTTACTAGAATAATACTTTCCTTGTGAACAATGTGCAGATATAGAAAGGTAATTTCTGAGTCTGAGAAAAAACGATGATATGAATGTTGAAATGTATGAGGCTAACTTCACATGGTTAGCAAGGCACACTTCACACTACATACATAACCCATAAAAATGATATTGATCGATTTTTTGATTGGTTAAAACTATTTCTCCAAAGGGCATTGGAATCACAAAATTTCTCATCATACAAAGATATAGTCTCATGTGATATCATGATCAAAAAGAAATTATCTACGTCTTATGATAATAATGTGAAGCAAGAGAAGAAAAAACTGGTGTAGAAAGAGTCATATAATGTGAAAAAAGAAAATATGAAGATTCCATTATGTGATAATTGTGGGAAGAAGTGCTTCTCCTAAGTGAAATCATCATTCTTTGATGGGAACTCACTCAACCAGCTCCGCTCTTGGCTCCAGCTTCCGCTCTCAGCATCATTCACTTCCACCTAGGGTTTTGGTTCTCTCCGAAGCGATGTACCTCTCCTCCTTTGTTAGCTACTTCATCTTTTGACTATCTCCTTCATGGAGACGGGTCCTTTCTTCTCCATCTTCTTCGGGATTCATCCTCTTAGGTTGGTTTTCATCGGGTTCTATAGACCTGTCTTGTTTTCCTCTCTTCCACCCCTTCTCTTCCAATCTAGTCCGGCAATTAAAACCCCATCTTGGGTGGGTGTGTTGGTTTTTAAGATCGGTTTGCGTCTGTGGCGATGGAATTAAGGGAAACACGGTTTCCCCCGATTCTATGTATTCTTCCTCAGTTTTTTTTTCGGTATTATCATTACAGATTCAATACCGTTTTTTATTAAGGTTTCAATCCTATTTCACCCTTCTTCGATCCCATTTCTTCCAGTTATTGGTATCAATTTCTATTTTCCTTAGTTTTTTAACCATAGTGTTTATATCTCTGGTTACTTGTCTATTTTTGATTGTCCTTCACCCTTCTCTGTCGTTCGTGCCTACTGTTTCTTCCTAATCCTTTTCTTCCTTCCAGGTCGGTCAGGTGAACCAGATACAAAGTGAGTTTTGGGATTTTTCTAAGGAGGAGTAATTGGTCTCAGGTGGAGCGGCATATGGTGGATTTCTCAAGTTACAATTTGTTTTTCAGATTTATCTCTCGATGTTGTTTTTAGTTCTATTGGGTGGTCATTAGTGATTTTCACGACATTTTCGCACTTCTAGTTTATGTGGTTCAGTGATGAGGGATGCAAGAAACTATCAATGTTTCACGACGGCTCGATGATCTGCAATGTTCTCATATCCATTGATGTGGTGTTGACGATGACAGTGGAACTAGTTTGGTGTCAATGATAGTGACCATGATAATGCGGAACTCTGAGACATCAGTAAGGATGAAGATAATGGCGATGTGGCTTCCCATAGGTCTCGCTGGTGTGGTGTTGATGGGGGAGGCGGGAAGACCTGATGATGGAGGCAATAGTTGTGCGACTCAAGGCAGGCCTGTGACTCGAGAGTCATGTAGGGTATGGTTTTTTTCCTTAAAGTTGTTATTTGAAATTTCAATTTGGGGACTGGCACTGATTTTTAAAATTTGAAATGTAAGGCTTCCCGCTGACCCGAAAAGCGGCCTTTTTAAAATGGAAAAATTTTTATTTGGAGTGTGTGAAGCATCACCCTAGTAATTGACTAAAATAAATGGGTGTTGGTTACAAATGTGGAGAAAAAGGCCACAAGGATTGTGATTTTAATGGAATGAAAAAGGTTTTACAATGTTATTATTGTAAATATATGGTACATCATGCAAATGAATGTCAAAATAATCAAGGAAATATAGCTAAAAAGGCAAATGGTTCAAGGTCAAGCTTATGTTATTACTATGGTCATAGTGGAATAATCAATGTATTTTTTGATTCAAGAATTATATTCTGTTTATAAGTAGAATTTTATATATATAAAGACTGTACTACAGTAATTTTATTCATCAACATACTGATATGATGAAGGTAATCCTATTTTCATTATGTGAGAATAATGAGAACATTACATTGTTTGGGGAATCAGATGATACTATTTGTTTTGAAAATTTAGGGTCCTTTTAGAGAGAGTTTGTACAGAAGTATTTTGGATAACTCTAATGGTTGGAATGGATTATGTTTTTTATTGGATAGTATTTTTTATGGTTAAAACATTTCAAAATATAATTTTTGGAATGTTATAATACTATAATTTTAGAAAAAGTATAACCTATATGTCAGGGGATATCCTATCAACTTGGACAAGGCTATGGGAATAAAACCCACAAACCTAGTGAAACAAGGATTTATTGCCTACAACTAGCCTACATGAAGTACCTGGTTATTATAACATAGTTTTGTTCATTTAAATGGTATATGTTTATATTCAGAATCTTATACAATTAAAATTAATAGAATATATTTGAATTTGATTATCTTTTGAAATGAAAGATGAGTTTGTGGTTAGAATTAGTTAATATATGAAACTCTATATGTCAATTAAGTTTTCTTCCTTGTGTTCCTATTCTATGAAGTAAATTAATTCTTCCTCACTATGGAAAGGATCTTGAAACCAAAAAAATGTAATCCGAGTTCTATTTACAATGAATCATATAGTCCTTTAGATAATAAAAAAATTATAGTTTGTGACTATCGTCATTCTCTTGATCATGTTCTCTATCAAAATCCATTAGAATGTGAAGGATTTTTTTCTCTTTGATATCCATGTTTTTATACATGGAACCCTAGTATGTGTTATTTCAGGAAACCTTTATACTTCCATTTATTTATTTTAAAAATAGAGGTCTCATTATTCCATTTTTCGAAATGGGATTTAAACAATGATATTTAAAAAATATCAAAAACCTAGTTTTTAATACCGAGTTTAAATTATGAGGATGAAATTTATTAAAGTACGGGATAATGTAACACCCAATCTTTTATGATACGCTTCTGTTTAAATAATTCAATAGCTTGTGGTACAGACAACACTGAGTTTGAGCACACCATGACCTATCAAACATGCCATTTAAAAAAGTGGTTATGAATAATACTAACTAAAATTTGAATTTTATATATATTCCATATATTTCTAAATTTAATATTATGTTTTTCTTAGACATAATATAAGGACGTATTCATTTTTTAGATAAAATAAGTATTTAAAAAATAGTTTTTGCCTTTTAATGGATAATCCTTTTAAAATACAATATTTTACACTATTATATATTCAATTTGACAAAATGAAATTCTTCTTTAGAATAGGGACATAAAAATGTATTTGGAAATAATTTTCAGTACTTTTCTGATAACTTTCATATTTTGATGAATAGTGAAAATACCAAATTTTAAATGAAAACAACTTTGTTAATAGAAATAATTTATAGTGTTAAATTATAGATTTGAATCGTTTAATGTATAATTATACTATATTTATATCATTTATTATAATTTTGGTCGTTGGATGTAATTTCACATTTAAATTGTACATAAACACATGTCAATCTTTTTATATTTTTTTACTTTATAAAACCATGCTTTCTAGTTTTTCCAATGGTCTTTAATTTTAAACTAATTACTCAAGATTTTATGTTTTGAATTTGTAAAAATAGATTCCATATTAGGAATCATAATTTCAAAATTATGTTAATATGAACCTTCTGTTTTTTGGACATTAAAAATATTAACATCAATATTTATTTTTATTTACCGTGGTTAAAGGGTAAATTAGGTAAATAAGGGAAAAATAACATCATAATAGTATAAAACATCCCTAACATGTGTCCTAATCATATTGGATGATATATCTTATACCATTAGCATCCTTAATCTGAATATTTGGTATTTAGGATCCTCTTGGGTATGAAAATGACATTTTAGAGTATTTAATTTAATGAAAAGGGAAATATAACATAAACATGTATCTTTTACTAAATCAATGTTAATACAGGGTTACATAAATAATATTTATCACTATAAATATTAATTATAATGATAAACAATATTTCCTTCACCATGGTATTTTATTTATGATTTTAATACATGAGATAAATATATTTATTTATGACACAATTATGATGTATTGATTACCGTATTAATGAATGATTCAAATAAATGAATATAAAAATATGAAAATAAATTTAACATGAACAGCTTGATGTCATACAAAGAATTTTTGGATTAAATTAACATATTAGTTAATATTTAATGCCTTTGTCTCAAGTTAATCAAGTTGTTATGACTTTAAAAAAAAATCAATTACTAAATAGTGTCAAAATTGACATAAATGAGTTTTTAACACAAATACTATTTTATTAAATGATATAAAAATCATAAAAATATAATATTCATCAAAATGACTTATATAATGTTAAATATTCCATTAATGATACACTTTAGTTTATTTTGGAATTTTATATTTTCTATATTAACAATATATTATAAAAATACAAAAAGATATGGTAAGAGCTAAATTGTTTCACTTTGGGTTAATTGCAAAAGATAAAGATAATTTCATGAACTAAACTTTTCTGAAAATCTTTTTCTGGAAATATTTATACACATTATAATCTTATAATTTGAATAAATCACATTGGAGTTAGTATAAACCAAAAATCAATCTATAATAAATTAATATTTCTATTTTTACTAAAGTTTCCCTCACCTCTCTTATAAAAGGACACTTCTCCTTCAATTTAATTCACATCTCTAAAGACCATTGTCTCAGCCAAAACCAACCCAAATCTCTTGTCAAATTTCTATAATTCATACTAGAGAGAATACATTGGTCATAAATCCATATTAAAGAGTCTATTTTTTCAAATCAAAA
Organism: Viscum album; assembly: GCA_963277665.1. Lineage (NCBI taxonomy): Eukaryota > Viridiplantae > Streptophyta > Magnoliopsida > Santalales > Viscaceae > Viscum > Viscum album. Next base: position 2,143,955,646 of record OY728156.1, read on the forward strand.
GGATACACTCAATGAAGAGGTAATCGTTTTGTCCCATCATTCAAATTTAATTTCATCTTCTACATACTCTTAATATTTAGATACCATAATAAAATTATAAATCTATCATATAATATATTATGAGATATTTTTATGATAGCTGGACAACCATATTCATCATTTTTACCCGTCCTTTGAAAAACAATACCACCATGCGTGCGTACATATGACTTACCATCTCCACGTTGTGGTTTAAACAGTTTTTCATCTATTCATTTTTTGATGGGTAAAATGATGAATGTTGACGACTTAAATAAAAAAATATAATATGATAATATTTATGTAAAATTCATACTCAATCCAACTCCATACCATTTAACCATTAATGAAATGATACCTTTGCTCTTGCGTACGTACGACTTACTGTCTCCACGATGCGATGTGAATCATCTTCCACATTAACCATCCTAGAAGGATAATAAAGATATATATTATGAATAATAATGAAATATATTACATAATAATGCTACTTGAATAATATATATATATATATATATGTACATATAAGTCATTCACATACTTCCATTCATTGTGATAAGAAAATGGAAATAACTTTCATGCATTCGTACGGCCTACCTTCTCCATTAACACTGTATTCCATTTTATATATCTATCTATTATATATATTGATATTATGAATATATATTAAATAAAAATAATATTATAAATTCTGGAAGTAAGTAAATCATGATCTGTGTAACATGATCAAGAATAACAAGTCAAAACACATACGACAAACAAATCAATTATTACCTAAAACGTTGCATTAACTTGGAATTGTTAATAAATAGGTAATATAAAGTCTTAAAAGAATCATATTTCATATCAAAAATATTATTATTATTTCAATATAAGTTAAAAATATGTTTACAAACATTATACAAGAGTTTTAGACACATGAAAAGATTCTCAGACCTAAGGAAAAGGTTAATCCCTTAATGTAATTATTATCTAAGATTGTTTATGTATAAGTTTATACTAGGAAATATTTAAAATCCATGTATGTGTATCGTAATAACGATTTAAAAATGAATATATTATGGTTTTATGGAATATAATATTTAACTAGATCATCATTTTAAATGTTTTAATGATTTATTTTTTTAAATTGTTTTAATTAATGTCCATATTTTCAAAACGATGATAATGATTTATTTATATAGACATGATTTTTTAAAATGTTAATTCATTTCAAAGCTTTCAATTTGGTATGTGAAAATTTTATTCAAAAATATCTTTTAAATTGCTTCCTTTTTTTAATTGTGAAACATTTAAATGATTTCAAGAAAAACAGATATTTTTCTCAAAGAGTATTACTGATTATTTTCAATTATATCAACATCCTTTATTAGATATTATTTTTGATTGAGGTTGATTTATTATAATACAATATATATATTTTATTTAAGGAGTTATTATAAGTTTTACTGTACATGTGCTATTTTTATACCATTCATGGTAATGGTTAAAGCATTGACATTTCGTATGATTGTTTTAATACGAATAAATATGTTATGTTTCACCCTTTTCATATGAGGAATGAATTAAAATTGGGAAGTGATGGGGGTCCCCTAAATATCCATTTTATGTATCAATACGTCTCATGATAAAAAAAACTGTCTTGGCACAAGGCCTTGATAGAATATCTATAAATGGTCTTGGCATAAGGGCTTGATGTAGTGGTTATGATGTCCGACATTATTCATTACCTCATTATGAGATTGGTTATTACATGTGATTATTAGACTAGTAGAAAATACATGTTAGTGTTTATATAATACTATTTGATTCTTTCCATATTATGTTCATGTTTTTATTTAAAAGGTTGTTGCTTTAATTATTCATCTTTCCTTAAAAATTTATGGCTTCTGCTAAATTATTTACCCTTAGTGAGAATCTGAGCTCACCACATTCTTATGATTTATTTTCCTAGTATTCCAAGAAATGAATTATAAATAATATGAAGTGTTAAACTAGCGCACTAATGATGTTATAAACAAATTATTTATTTTGGGGTTTATGTCAGAAAGTGTAATGTAATGTTCATGTATGTAATCTATTTTCCAGGACTGCTAAACTGATCGGTCCTTCAGGACATGATTCCATATAATTATTCCAATGTAATAAAATAATCCACCAACTCAAGGCTTCTAGGGTCGGGGAATTACAGATGGTATCAAATGAAGTTTAGTAAAAAAAAATATGGAAAGAGATTTAGAAAAATATATTTTATATCATAACAATAAGATAGAATTTGAGAATAAGTATAGAATAACCACCTAGAATTTTGGTAAATTAGGGATTACATGGATATTACATCTAGTAAATATATGTCTGCATACTATAGAAGGATGGTGTTCTAGTACAGATGTACATAGGGGTAAAAACTATAACAAGGTGTTATGATCTTGTCTCGGAGTAACCTGATACACAAAAACATGCCTTACTAAGCACATGGTTTGACACTCTTGGGGGATATACTAGGAAAATTAATATTTTCATTAAAAAATATTATGAAGGATTTAGGAGTAAATATGTCCTCAAAAGAACCAATATTATGATTATTTATTAAATATTCATAAATCATTCAATTTATGATAGGTATATTACTATTTTGGAATTGTGCATTATGATTCATTACCTAATCTAGTGTATGCCATTGTTTAGTAATGCATCATAGTAGATGAAATATAAATAGAATCATTGCACATTATCCATGTAGCGATTTACCTCATATAGAAGATAATAACAGTGGAGATGGAGATACAACTGGTGCTGAAAAGCTTATAACCATACTAGGACAACTGGGCCAGGTGATGAATAACAACCTTAACCATATAGAGCAGTGTGATCCATATTGTGGAGGATCAGTTTTAGAACGATTCATCAGACAACAACCTCCAACATTCAACGGGACAACAAATCCATTTGTAGATGAGCAGTGGATAAGTTCCTCTGAGAAAATATTTGTTGCATTGGGAATCAGTGAAAGGGAAAAGGATATCATGACTGTTTATCGCATCTATGAAGATGTGAATCAATGATGGTCATTAATTCAAAACACGATGTAGGATGTTGAAATAGAAAATATGGAACAGAGGGAGTTCAAAAAACTTTTACTAGAAAAATAAATTCATCTAGAACAATGATCCGGTATGGGAAGGAAATTTCTGAGTCTAAGACAAAAATAAGATGATAATGTTGCAAAGTATAAGGCTAACATTACAAGGATATAAAGGAAAGCTTCAGACTACATACATAACCTAAAAAATTAAGATTGATCAATTATTTGATGGGTTGAAATAATTACTCTTATGGGAATTGGTCTCATAATCTTTGTCATCATATGAGGATATAGTATCATGTGCTATCAAGACAGAAAAGGAATTATCTATGTCTTATGACATTACATTAAAGAAAGGGAAGAAGATAATAATGGAAAAAGAGATAGATAATGTGAAAAAAGGAAAGAAGGATTTTTCATTAGGTGATAATTATGGGATGAAACACCCTGGTATTTACCTGAATGGAATGGGCGTTTGTTACAAATGTAGAGAAAAAGGTCACCAGGATCGTGGTCGTAAGGGAAATAATGAAGTTATGAAATTTTATAATGTTAATGTTGTAGGAAATTAGGTAACTGGTTTTATAATGTGTCATGTAAATATATCCCAAAAGAAGAAAATTGATTAAGGTCATGCTTATGCTATTACTACGGTCAAAGGGGAATAATCAGTGTATTTTTTGATTCAAGAATTATATTCTGATTATTATAAGAATGTGACATATATATGGATTGTACTACAATAATTTTTTCTTAGTTGTGGTTTTAATATGATGATGTTATTCATATTTTCATCATCTGACAATAATAACAACCATACATCGTTTGGGAAATCTGATGTTACAATTGATTTTGAAAATATATAGACCTTTTAGAGAGAGTTCGAATAGAAATTTTGAGACATTTTAGAAAGAGTTTGGATAGAAGTATTTTTGATAACTCTAAAGGTTGTGATGGATTATGTTACACTATGGATATTATTTTTTATGGTTAAAACATTTCCTATGATTTTTTTAAAATGTTATTATACTATAGTTTTAGAAAAATGACAACCTTCATGTCAGGTGACATCTCGTCATGTTAGAAAAGGTTGTGAGAATCAAACCCACAACCAATGTGTGACAAGGATCTTGGAATACCATAATTCCTTGGTTATTATATCATATTTTTCTTTATTTTGATTATATATGTTTATATTAGTAACTTTATACGATTAAGATAAATAGAATAGTTTTTAATTTTAGTGTCTTTTGAAAAGAAATATGAGTTTGTGGTAGGAATTAACTTATAGATGAAACTCTATATATAAATTATGTTTGATTCACTGTGATCTTAGTCTATGAAGTAAATTAATTTCTCAACACTAGGGTAAGGAATATGAAACAAAAAATTCCATCCTAGTCCTATTTCAGATGAATCAAATGGTACCTTATATCATCATTGATTTATAACTTCATGACTGTTAACTTTCTCCTGATCATGCTCTCTATCACTCTATATCATAACATGATGGTTTTTTCTCTTACATATCCATGGTTTTATACATGTAACCCTAATATGTGTTATTTCTAGGAACCTTCATACTTTCCTTCCTTCATTTTTAAAACAGAGGTCTCATTAATCATTTTTTTGATGTGGGATTTCAAGAAAGAAATTTTCAAATGCCAAACCCATAGTTTCAATCCCATGGTTAAATTTCTTGGATTCAATTTATTTAAGGAGGGGATAATTTAACACCCCAATCTTCCACAATATGCTTCCTTTTGAATAATTCAATAGCTTGTACTATACACAACACTGAGTTTAAGTGCACCGTGACATATCAAACTCAGATTTTAAAAAGAAATTGTTAATGTATTAACCAAAATTTTAATTTTATATATATCCCATAAAATATTAACATTAATATTATTTTTTTCTTAGTCATAATATATGGAAAAAAATTTAGATAAAATAAGTATTTAAAAAAATCAGTTTTTCTGCCTTTTAATTGAGAACCCTTTTTAGATCAAATATTTGAAACTATTATATATTGAATTTTACAAAATTAAAATCTTCTTTATAATAGAGACATAAATTTTTAGTTTGGATTATTTTATTTACTTTTCAGATAACTTTAATATTTTGATGAATTGTAAAATATTCCAAATTTTAATTAAAAACAACTATTTTAATCAAAATAATTTATAATTTTAAATAATAAATTTGAGTAGTTTTAGAGAATAATTTTACTATATTTTTATCATTTAATATAATTTAGTTAATTGGAAGTAATTTTACATTTAAATTCAACATTAACGTGTTCCAATCTGTTGATAGTTTTTACTTTTTAAGATGCCGCTTTTTGGATTTTACAACAAGAATTAATTTGAAATTAATTATAGAATCTTCTGTATTTTGAATTTGGAAAACTGGATTCCATATTTGGAATCATAATGTCCAAATTTTGTAAATAGGTACCTTTTATTTCTTGGACATTATGAATAATAACATCAGTAATTATTTTAATTTACCATGGTTAGAGGGTAAATCAGGTAAATAAGGGTAAAAATAATATTATAATAATATAAAACTACTGTAACATGTGTTCTAATCCTGTTAAATGATATATATTCGACCACGATCATCCTTAGGACAGGTTTTTGGAATTTCGAAGCCACTTGGGTGTGAAAAGGACATTTTGGAATATTTAATTTAAAGAAAAAAGAAATATAACATAAAAATATATCTTTTACTAAATGATTTTTAATAGAGGGTTACATAACTGATCTCAATAACTATAAATAGAAATTGAAAATATAAAAATATTTCCATCATTGGGGTATTTTATTTATACGTTTTAGAATTTAGATATATATATTTATTTAGGACGCAATTATGAAACAATGATTACCTTATTAATAAATGATTCAAATAAATGTTTTTATAAATACTAAAATAAATGCAATTTGAACATTTTGTTGCCATCCAATTATATATAACAACCCTCAGCTTCCCATTTCAACAAAAAAATCATTGTATCTCCTCAAATATATTCCAAAACCTCTCCTACTCACTATCTTTATGTCCAATTTAGCATGGTCCCACAAAAATACCAAATCCAAGTTTCTCAAGGGCCTTTCAAAGAGGGTATATTCAAGTGGTAATTTTGTCAAAGTAAATATATTAATTTATTTTATATTTTTTACTGTCTCCTTAACTCATTCATCTAAAAATTCATGATTACACCAGAATAATTTACATACTAATGTTTTTTTAAAATAGAATATCTCATATCCATTTCATTTCTCATCTCCTCTTATTGAAATAAACGTAATTGTTGTCCATGTTATACCAGTTAATCTCCTCTATGAATAATGTTTTTATTACTCATCCTTTACTTACTTTATGGAAGGACATAAAAAAATAATTATGGACAAATAATATTTTAATATTTATATTATAAAATATTTAATATCCTTTAAATGTTATATTAATCGTATCTTCATGGTCTCCAAATTGTGGTTACACGATAACATCGTTTTGGAATGTGTGGACTACCGCCTCCTCAAAATGATGTGATTTATTCACACATCAAATGAAATGTATTAATGATTTTTTAGTAAACATATATGATATAAAAAAAATATTAATTATTCTGAATTTATATTATATAAAATTTCATTCATTTAATTTAATTTATTTCTTTCAATACGTCAAGAAAAACAAAAATAACATTCATGCGCACATATGATCTACCGCCTCCATGAATAATGTTTTTAGTTTATCATTAATTATTATTATAAATACTTATATATTTAATATATACGATATTTGTATCTTGTTGTATATTCTGGATATTATTTACTTATGATTACATTAACCATTGATATCATACCACGTTCATTTTAAACTCAAGTACTGAATATCAACAAAGCGTCTGACATGAACATAAATAATTATGTAATTTTTATAAAAGTTTAATAAGTGATTTAAAACGAATAATAAGCTATAAAAATGTTCTCATGAAATTATAAATTAAACTATGATTATTATTTAGGAATGTAATGATTGTATGTGATGAGTCAGACTCAAGGAAAGAGAATTTCATAACCCAATTTCCATTCTTTGGATGAAACTTCTATTTTTTGATTATGTCATGCTATGATTTTGTGGGGAATGAATTTTGGATATCTTATCCTGTAGTTATACTTTAACTCTGTAAATTTATATTAAACACACATAATTGATCTATTTGATGAAAAAATTAATCTTTTTAAGGGACTCTTTAACTAAAACACTATTTTAAATGTTTTAAATATTTATTCTTCTAAACCATTCTTAGTAATGTCCATGTTTAAAAAATGGTTTTAAGGGTTTATATATATGAAAAAGAATGTTTTAAATGATAATTAATTTCAAGACGTTCAATGTGGTATGGCTCACTTTGGATCAAAAATATTCTTTTTAAATGTTTTAATTATGTTTTGAGAATGAATTGATTATATAAATATATTGAAATATATCTTATGGAAATATTATTTTCCCACTATGATTGTTTTATGTGTTATGATTATGATAAGGTTCAAAAAAAATTAATTATGTAAAAGTTTTGTTTAATGATAAACCTAGGGTGGGTGAGCCCTGTGATAGCACTCCAATTAATTGGGTAATGAGATGGAGTTAAACAGTTGGGTTTCTAAGAACAAATTTTGGGAATATACTGTGATGGGTATTCCAAATGTAACCATAAAGGTTATTCCCTATATAGATGTGAAATCTCAAATGTATTTATGATATGGATTCCACAAGTTACATTTATGATTTATTATTTCTTTGATTTTTACATGAATATTATGATTTGTTGAGGCATGCTAATGGGTTTATGTTTTATGGCTGAAAAGAATTATTTTTTTGAAAATGCTTTCACGAATATAAATATTCATGGACAAATAGTTTCATTATTTATTTTAAAAACCTTACGGAATTTTTTGGGCTCATCCCACATTTTTGAAATGTTTTCCACATGGTATATGGATGATAATAGAAATGAAAAATTAGAGATGAATGTTAGGAATAGTTTAATCTATAAATATAAATTATGTTCACTTTTAAATGTTTTATAATGTGGAATAAATGGATACTATTTTAAATTAATACAATTTTTAAAAATTTGAGTTTTTATATAATATGTATGGCCTAATTCTTTGAAAATATCATCCTAAAAAGAACATCAATGTTAATTATTAACATAACTCATGATTATGTAAATTTTAAGGCAGAGGACTTATGGCTGAGGCCTTGTCGCTGGTATCTGAGGATAGTCTAGATAAATTTAGAGGTAAGGGTGTTATTTAATCATAAGTTACAAGTTAAATATAACCCATATGGTTATCATAAGAGATAGTTTCATAGTTATTTTAGATATATTTAATTAGTTTATGATAACATGAACAAGTATATAATATTGATTATCTTCCATATAAGGTAGTATATGTTGATTTTATTTATATACTCTTACTGCCCATTTTGGTTTTAGTAAATATATGGATCCTTCAGGAACCAAAGTAACAATGGATGTGAAGGAAAATATGGTGGTTCTCTGAATAAGTATCTAAATGAAATGGGGGATTCAATGAGAACTCACTTGGATATTCTACGACAACTATCAGAAGTAATGATTAACCACTTTAACCTTAATGATTTTTTGAAGCATCATATATTAGAGAAACGAATACCTGTAGAATTTCAGGTAATAATGATCATAATGGTAAGAATATTCATCAATAAGGATGCGCAAGGAAACACATATAAAATGGTTTCAAAGGGAATGTAAGGTGTTATAGATGTGGTAATGAAGGTCATAAAGAAATTACCTAGTAAGGAAAAAGGAAGCGTTCAGTTGACTCTATGAAAGGGAATGAAGTTATTCCTATGTTATCAATATAATGATTTTAATGGGGAGAGTATTTTCATTATAAAAATAGATATCCTAATAATTTGTATTAGGAATGGGTTCAACAAGGCCGTGAAAATATACATTTACAAATACCAAATTCCATTCAATTAGAGATAAGGATACTGAAAATGATATGTGAAACGTATATATTATATTCCGGCTCATTGTTTGAAATTAATGAATATTAAGACAAGATTCATGTTTATGTTTCCAGTAAATAAGTATTAAAGAATAATATTGAAAATTATGGTTAGGAGAAAAAGAATAATGACAAATTTTTAAGTGGAATACATATAAGAGATTCAAGAGTTATGTTTGATCTATGGATAATGAAATGTTTAAAAGTATTAATGTTATTTTGATGATGGGATTACTTTGGAAAACTTTTTCATGTATTTTTAACACTGAAGTTTGTTATATGAAAATTTTATTTTATTTCAAATTATATTTTCTTCTGTGGAAATAATTATAAACTTATGAATAACCTTTAGGGTTTATATGATCATTGATTTTGAAGTAATTATAGGATATTACATTTTATGATTTAAAATGAAAGCCATGAGATAAAACTTGAGATAAAAATATTTTAAGGTTATTTTTGTGGGAATTATTTCATTATTGTAATATTTTTATAATTATATAGTTTTTGAAGAAACAAAACATAGAACAAGTGACAAACCAACTAGTTGGACAATGCTACGGGAATGAAACTAACAACCGATGTGCGACAAGGCATTATCACATACCACCGTCCTTTGTGAAGTCCCTGGTTGGTATGGCTTTTTATTTTTAGTTAAATGAGTTGATGGAATAAGAAGGAGTTGATCATGGGAACTGATGTTTTATCAAAGTAATATCCTTGTAATTAGAAAATGATTTGGGTAAGTGATAAATGTTATTTTGGAAGAAGTTCACAATTTTTGGAATTATATAGGCCTATGAAAAATAATATACTATGGGATTTTATTTGAGGAGTAATGGTTGAATTTTATTTTTGATGAATCTATGTGTTGATTATGGACATATGGTGATTAATTTTATTTGTGGAAATGATTAACCTATATTTGAGAATATGTGATTTTGGAAATTATATTTTTTGTATGAGACATTTAGAGTGATTGATATTATTTGGTGATAAATGTTAAAATTTATAATGGAGGAATATAATATTAAATTCTTATAATTTTTGGGTTTCAATCACAGTTTGATTATTTGGATGATTTTAAGGACAATTATTTATCAAATGGACTATGTTGTTCTTTCAGTATTACATTGAATATTATAATTAATAGAAGGTTTTCATCATACAAGTATTTATTATTTTTTAGAAATTATATGATCTCATCCTAAAATTTTTATTGTTTAATGATTATAGACATGATTAATAGATAAATATTCTTTTGTATATTATTTTAATCCCTATAATTTAATTATAGAGTTTCAAGTGTTAAAAAATTCTTCTTGAATACTCATCAATTTTTAAAAAAAGATGAGTTTATGGTGGATGTTGATTAACGGAGGAAACTCTAATTAACATGTATGTATTTTTCATATGTTCTTAATAAATTTCTTAAATGAATTCCAAACATTTATGAGAAGGATCTTAATATGAAAACGTTTTATATTTAATTTTCCTATTAAGATGTCAACAATCGTTTATCCCATCAAAAATTTATAGCTTCGTGATTGTTAACTTTTTCCTAAAACTATATTACATTATTCTCCATCATTATATGATTTATTGTTTTCTCTTCTATATCCATGTTTTCCAACATGAAACCGTAGTATGTGATATCTCAGGTAACCTTCGTACAATCCTTTATTTATTTCAATGGTTAAGTTGTGTAATGATTTTTTTGACGTTCGATTGCATTAAAGGTATTTTTTAAAGTTATAACTTTAATAAAAAAATGGAATTAAAATTTTTTGGATTCAATTTCTGAGGGTGGATATAAAATCTATAGTTTTTTAAAAGGAAACACTATTCTTGATATCATAGATGAGAGGCCACATTTAGCATAAAGGAACAACTTAATATTATTATTTAATATGATAGTTATCATATAAATATTATAATGGTCAGAATGAATAGGATTAAATCATTTAGGAAAATATGGATTACATATGTTTATACAATGATTCATTGGTTACAAAAATTAATTGGGAGATTAAATAAAAACCAATTGAATATAAATGATGTTTTTTTTGTAGAAAACTATTTAAATGCGAATAATTGTGTATATAAAATAATAAAATAACTATTTTTTGTTTGTATTAATGAAATATAAAATCAATCTAAAATTTAAAATTCATATTATGTGTTTTATAGACTTTTTATAAGAACAAATACAATTTTGTAGATAAAATGTGTGTTTTTCAAAAAATGAACTTTTACCATGTTTTGATGGAGAACACATTTTAATTACAGTTATGCAAAATTAATAAGCTATAAATGACAAAATAAACTTATTTATTTTGGAATTGGGACAACAAAATATACTTTTGATAATATTTTGGTATTTCTCAGATAATATTAATATTATAATTAATAGTGAAAATAATGTGTTTCAAAATATCATTTTTTTGAAAAATTTATAAATATTATTAGAGGATAATTTTAAAATTTATTAAATTAAATTTAGATATTTTTATAATTTAATCTAATTTATATTATTGGAATCAATTTCAAAATGATATTATATATAAAGACATTTCAATCCTTTGAATGTTTTAAAAATCCGCTTTTTAGTTTTCTATGTAGAATTAATATTAAATATAATTATTTCAAATAGATTAATTAAATTTGGTCAAATAGTTTCCATATTTGTATAAACAAGTTCAAAATTAGTTTTAATGTCTAAAATAATTTTAGTTATCAAAAATTTACCATGGTAAAAAAAATCATCTAACTTTGTAAACGTAAAATTGTTTCAAGGGTTAAAGTTAATATTTAAAATATTAACATATCTAGAAAATACAAAATTCAATGGTGGGTTAAGGATTTTATCGGCGATAAACATCCTATAAAACATTATGTACAATATAATGTTATGGAATTTAATGCAACCTCTATATGGTTATATTTTAATATTAAATATTAAATAAATTAATCACTTGAACCAACCTCTCCTCAAATATACATAACAACCCTTACCTACAAATTTTTACCCAAAAGCCATGTAGATACTAAAATATCTACCCAAAGATCTCCACATAACTCTACCCACGTCCAACTGCTTCTATTCTAGCCAAAATACCAAATCTAAGGTACTAAATGGTCTTTCAAGGAGGGGATATTCCATAGGTAATTTTTTCAAAGTACCTCCCTTAATTTTATTTATTTTTCTACCTTATCCTCACCCTATTCATCCAAATATTCATGATCACACATGAATCATTTAAATACTATATTTTTATGTTTCTATTGGATTATATCTTATCCATTTAATTTCTCACCTCCCCTTGTTCAAAGTAACAAAATTGTTGTCCAAGCTATGCCAGTTAATCACCTCCATGATTAATGTTTTTATTATTTTTTAATTTACTGACATTATGAATGATCATAAAAACATTATTCTGTAAAAATAATATTATAATATTTAGATTTTAACCTATTAAATATTCTATAAATTTTATATTAAATAGACCTTTATTCTCTCTAAATTGTGTTTATACTATAACTTCGTTTGGGAACGTGTGGAAAACCACCTCCTCAAAATGATGTGATTCATTCACATATCACATGGAATTTATTAAGGATTTTTTTCGTAAAAAATATTGGGTATAAAATACATATTAATAATATTTTATTGATATTATATATATTTACATACATTTTATTTAATTTTGTTCTTTCAATAATAAATGAAACATGAAAATAGTGTTCATGCGTACATACGACCTACCATCTCCATGAATGGAATTTTTAGTTAATATTACAATATTATTAATAATACTTATATAGTGAATATATAAGATTTTTATATCATTTTTTATATTTATTAGAATATTTAATTATGATTACAAAATCTATTGGCATAATACCATGTTTATATTCAATTGAAGTACCGAACATTGACAAAGCATCGAACATGTACTTAAATAATTATTTAATTTTTATAACATGGTAATAAGTGATATAAAAGTAATTATAATCTGAAAATTGGTTCTCAAGAATTTATAAATTAACTTATATTTATTATTCTGGAATATAATGATTGTACGTGATATGTCAGACTCTAGGTATGGGGATTTCTTAACATAATTTAAATTTATTAGGTTAAACTTATACTTATAGATTATGCCATGCTATGATTATGTGAGAAAAAAATTGAAATATTTTTTTTATATTTATACTTTATTTATGTGTATTTATAATTAATACACATAGTTGTTCTATTTTTTTTATCAAAATTATATTTCTAAGGGACTCCTTAACTAAAACATCATTTCGAATGTTTTAAAGATTTATTCTTCTAAATAATACTCATTAATGTCCAATTTTTCAAAATAGTTTTAAATATATATTTATATGGAAAATAATTTTTTAAAATGATAATTATTTTCAAAAGTTCCAATGTGGTATGGGACACTTTGATTCAAAAATATTTTTTTTAAATTGTTTTAATTGTGTTTGGATAATGGATTGATTATATCATTATCATGAAATATATCTTATGAAAATGTAATTACTACATTATAGTTGTTTTTTCTCTTATGAATATATTAAGGATATTGGTAATTAATTATGTATATGGGTGGTTCCATGATAATCCAAGGGAGGGTGAGCCTTAGATAGCCCTCCAATGCAGTGGGTAATGAGATAGAGTTAAACTATTGGATTTCTCCTTTTAGATTTATGGAATATAATATGATGTGTATTCTAAATATAAAAAACAATATTAATCCCTATATATATATGAAATCTAAAATTTATGTATGATATGGATTCAATAGGTTAATGTTCTTATTGATGATTTCTGTGAGTTTTACTTGAATCTTATGATTTCAGGAGGTAAGCTAACAGGTTTTTTGTTTTATGGGTGAAAACGTTTTATTTTTAAGAAAATGTTTTCATGAGTTTAAAATACTCATGGAATAATAGATTCACTATTTATTTAATTTCCCTTACATATATTTTTGTTCTAATCCCATATTTTTGAATAGTTTTCCACAGGGTATGAAGATGGTAAAAGAAAAGAATAATGCAAGATTAATGTTATAAAGATTTCTTATCAAGATAATGAAATCAGGATTACTTTTAAAATTTTTCTATTGTGGAAGAAAGTTATAATATTTTAGTCGAATACACTTGGTTTAAATATGATTTTTTTGTAATTGTTATAGCCTAATTCTCTAAAATTGTAAACCTAAAAATAACTTTAATGTGAATTCTTAACTTAACTCAAGAATATGTAATGTATAAGGTTGGATCCTTTTAAAATTATATATATTTATATATTAGTATATTTTTATGTAATATATATCACATATGTTTATTAAAACCATTCTTAATACATTCCATTTAAAGTGTGAATGAATCGCATCACTTCAAGAGGCAGTAGTCTGCCATACACATGAATGACGTTGTAATATTCCCACAAAGTATAAATAATAAAGATATGTGTTATATGATAATTAATGAATCAAAATTAAATTATAAATATCATATATTTCATATATATACTTTAAATACGTAATTCTTCCCAAACATTAAAGTTGATAATCGAAGAATGAAGTAAATTGGTTTGCAAGGCGTTAGTCCACTGTACACACAAACAGAGATTGTGTTCCCTATTATTTGGAAGTGTGTGTGATTATATGTAATAAAAATAAAATAATAAAATATACATATATTTATGATACATATGTTATTATATAATCATGAAATAATAATAATTTTAGGGTGTAACACCCAAAAATGATAGAGGGTTAAATGACTAAATGATATGACTCATGTAAAAAAGGTTCACATATTTTTCGGAAGTATACCTGATTAGAACTCCACAGTTAAGAATGCTTGGCATGGAGTAGTGATCAGGATGGGTGACCTTTTGGTATGTTTCCCGGGGTGTGTGTGAGTGAGGATAAATCACACTCGAGAGGATATTTTTTGGCCTATGGGGACTGTCATTATTCAGATGACCCATTTTGGCATGTGGGTGGGCCCTTGGGTGGGGACCATGTGCCTGTGGGGAAACTAGTGGTACCAGGAGGGCAAGGACCTGATGTCCATGTTAAGGCGGGGTGGTTGTGCTATCACTGAGACCCAGTTGTCACATATGGTTTCAGAGGTGGTACCCAGCCTTAAGTGCAATGCACTGTATGGTTTGAGATATAGGGCCCACAATGAGGACGTTGTGCTCTAGGGGGGGTGATTGTAACACCCCAAAATGATAGAGGGTTAAATGACTAAATGATCCGACTAATGTCAAAAAGGTTCAATTTCTTTTTCGTGAGACTACCTTATTAGAACTCGATAGTTAAGTGTGTTTGGGATGCTGTAGTGATCAGGATGGGTGACCTTTAGGGAATTTTGCCAGGGTGTGTGTGAGTGAGGAAAAAGAATGCTAGAAAGGACATGTGTTGGCCTGTGGGGACTGTCATTAGTCAGATAACCCATTCAGGCATGTGGGTGGGCCCCTGGTTGGGGACCATGTGTCTATGGCGAAACTAGTGGTACCTGGCGTGCCAGGACCCGATGACCATGATTAGGCAGGGTGGTTGTGTTGTCAAGGGGACCCAGAATACAAGCACAAAGTAAACAGGGTGTGTATAGGAAGCCAAATGGGCCATAATAAAAGCCCAACTAGAAAGTACAAGAAAACTGGGATGTACAAGTAAACTGGAACAACTCTTGTGAACACCCACCATGGATCCTACCGGAAGGGTTGGTAAAGCTCTCAAACGGTCGTCACTATGGTACGCCTCGTCTAATTTCCACCTCTGAGCTACCTCCAGTCCTGGTACCCACAACCTCGATCAATGTGGCCCGTCATCTGCACCAAACACAATAAGGTGCGGGTGTTGGCCATGCAGGGATGAGTATAACAATACTTAGTAGGGACCCCAAGACCATAGAAGGTCTCACAAAATCCACAAACGATAAACCAAAAAGAATGAAAACAATAGACAAACCTACTTAGGTATATGCCCATACATTACCTAAGTTGTCAAGTCCACCCATCTCAATCATTAGTAAATAGAAGACCCAACTCAAAATCCCAAGCTCAATTGTACCACGAAGGAAACAATACCATGAAGGTAACCCCACGAAGGTAAGTACCACAAAGGTAATGCCACATAAAAAAATACCACAAAGGTATCACCACGAATCTAAGTATCACAATGACCACACCACACAGAAGAATACAAAAAAGGCATGACCACGAAGTTATGCATCACAAAGGTACGCCACAAAGATGATTACCACATAGGAAAAGACTCATCTCACATCAGGTATAACATAGGTACGGAAGTAAAGATTATTATATGTACTACTGAATCATCTTACTCTATTAAGAGGCAGAACCATGTAGGATCCTAAATCGTCAGACCCACATAGGATCCTAGTACAACGGACCCACGTAGGATCCTAGAGTAATCCCACATGGATTCTTAGAGCGGATCAATGTGGGATACTAGAACACAATCCCACGTAGGATCCCAAAGCAGAGACCCACGTAGGATCCTAAGGCACATACCCACGTAGGATCCCTTCTCATCTTAGAGCCAGCTGCAGGTCTCCCGCACTAAGATCACTTGATTCACGGAGGGTTCGCTCGACAATCCATAGGTTGATAATTCAACTTCCATGAAGACCCACATATATGTGTCCCAAAGGAATTCCATGTAATAGGGGTCTCAACGCAACAGACAGTGCGTCAATTGGACGCCCGGTCTGTAAGTTATTGGCTTTTAGTCCCGAGGGCTTGGTTGGATTTGTGTTTGATCCAAATCAGCCATACACCAACCTTATCCAAAATATATTTTAGTTCTACCAAAATGTTTGTCTCAATCCAAGGTTTCCGGCACCGCAGACGGTTGTTCAAACGCACGCAAGTAGCTCATGTTATGGCTGAATGAGAGGAAAAGGGTCGAAGCTGGTCCGGGTTTGGTCCGACTCGGTCAGACCGACCCAGCATGACCCAGCCTGGGCTGACCTTGGTCCGGCCCTGGGTCTGACCTGACCCACAAGGTCTGGCCCGGCCTGCTAGGCAGCCCATGATGGGCGGCCCACTAGCATGCGCTGGCCCACGGTTGGGTGGCCCCGTGGTGGGGTCCACCCTAGCCGCCACCCAAGAGGGAGTCAGCCCTTGGTTACCCCGAGGAGCTGGACCGTTTGGGTTGGGTAGCCAACCGACCGGCACCATGTGGCGGCGACAACCGGCACGCGGGACCCAGGGTCCCGCTCGACTCTACGGCTAGCCGGATGGCTAGCCCACCCCTGCAGCGCGGTCGTGTGCCACACCACCATCGGTGGCCGGCAGTGAGCTGGCTGCCCTCCTACACTCTCTTGGCCTCATGTCGTGACTCTTGCATGCCTGACGGTGTGGTCGCACGCCGCCACCCCCTTCGCGGGGCTCGTCGTGCGCCGGCTGCCACCCTAGATCCACTATGGCCGACTGGTCGTGACCCTTCTGTGGAGGTGCTGTCACATCACTAACATTGTCACAGATGGCTAGAGTGTCAGCCCCCATTCCCAAGCTCCACTGGTGCCGGTCACCGGCATAGGTTGCCGGTGACGTTCCTCGTGTCACCAGGCACCCCCCGGTGGCCCATTCAACATATCAAAAACTCCTGCACTCAACATGGAATGCCTCCATCGATTCAAGACCATCATAAACCACAAATGTTGCAGAGAGGTCGGGCTGTGTTTGTTTGTCTTGCACCCTCCACATTAGAATTATAGCAAGCGGAATAATTGTTCTTAAATCAAAAATATTGACAAGAACATGGTAAGGGTGTATTCAAAATAACATTCCCTACCTCTATTTCTCGTTGGAGTTGTTGTGAGATGAAGTCGGTGAAGGTGAGGAACAAACATATGTCAGTTCATCATCATTGAAGATGTTCCTCATTGGGGATCCTTTAATAGAGTTCTTCGTTGGAGAAAGTGATCTTTGTTGGAGAGATTGTTTCTTCACAATTCTCTGAAGCTCTCCATTGCCAAAAAATCCCCCATGCAAGAGGTGAAATGCCAAATAAATAAATCTAAGATAATTAATACAGTTAATGTAGGCACATTATATAATTTTATGTTGGTACAATTAATGGGAAAAGAACCCAAGAGCCACCTCCCACATTAAATATGGAGTTCAATGCTCAGGTGGTCCCCAACACCAAATTCAATTTGAGAGGATTGAATTTCAAAAATAAAATAAAGTTATTTTATTATATTTTCTCCCCTGAAAAAAAAACTAACATTCACCCTCAACTTATAGTGGTCGAGGTGAATTTATTCTTAAGTGAATACCAGTGCTGCGATCCCAATGGTGTCATCATATTTCAATTCCGAACAGCGATTTAAAAGTTAGAAAAACTTGATCGCATGTTTTCTGAACGTACCCGAAAAAAAGATCAGAAATTCATTCTGGGCACTCTGGGCCTCGGAATTACTCTTCGTCAATTTTTTCGAACTCATAATATTCTCCTATAATTAAAAAACATTACATGGAATTATAGGGTCTTTAAAATGGGGTGTAGAATGAAATAATACAATACTACTCATTGAGGAGATCCACCTCTTCTTTAGGTACCTCCTTTTGATTTATACCAAATCATTCTTTCGATTGATCTATTTCCAAAAAAAATATTATTAGGATCATTAATTTTGGATTCGATTTTGGAAGGTTTTTTACAAGATAAAATGCCTAAGTGGTGTGTAGAATGGGGGAGAGTGAATGACCTTTTATAATTTAGGGGTATTGACAATTTTGTAAATACCAAAATGTAAAATCTCTAGGGATGTCTCCCTTAAATAAAATTAAAAAAATAATGAATAATTTTTTACGAAATAGGATCTATGGTAAAAATATATCTATATAATTGGTTTTGGACAAGTTTCTATGTCATTTTGACCCTTATGATTAAAGGTTAACCACTAATGAAACTCAATATTACCTTAATCTCTATAATTAATTTTAATTTCATTTAATATTATATTTTATAATAAAAGTTTGACATAATATAAATTATAAATTATGTTCATTAAAAATATATAATCCATTTCTACAAATTAAAATCACAAAAGTAAAGGAAATTAATTTAAAATTAATCCCACAAAGAGGGCGAGAAACCTGCGTTTTAATGTGAAAATGTTCCAAATCATAACAACTTTTTATATCTAAATTAAATAAAAATGAAGAAATGAATTAAATTGGATTAAAATATTTATAATAGATAAATTTTGTCTTTAAAAAAATTAAAATTATAATATAACATTATAAACTATTTAGATGAAATGTCAGTTTTCAATTAAAAATCAGTATTTTTGAACATTCATAAAAAAATGAATCTTCTAAAAAAATCATCATAAGATAATTTTGAAATTAAAATTTAAAAAATTATTATTATTTTGTATATAAATATTTTGAAAATTTAAAAATTTAGTTTTAAAACAACCATCCATTGAAATGATTCAAAACTGCCTTTTAGAAAAATACAACTTTTTAAACGTAAAATTAGATTTCTTCATATCATGTTCGAGTAAAATATATTTGGTGAATGTGAAAATTATTTATTGAATATATAATATATAAATTTCACTAATATAATTAAATAATAGTAATTAATATAATTTATTAAGATAAATTTCTTTTGGCGCATAGAAATAGTTTTTTATAATAACATTCTCTTTATATTGAATTAGTTTTTTATATGAATTTATAATTATTTGGATACTAATGAATTTTATTATATATTTTAATAAGTTATGTAATCGTATTTATAACCACTTATTTATTTTTTGGTTTTAAATTTTCATTTTAAGTAATAATATTAATTTTATTTAGTTAAAACTCAGTGTTATGTGTAACCAAAGATATCGAAGAAAGTCTTTGTTGCATGCGGCACATGATAACTCTCTATTGAATTAATATAAAGTAATATAATAGATTACATTTATTTAACATAGTAAATATACATTATGTATTCTAATTTTATATTGCATTTTAGACTTTTTATTTCATTCCATACATGCTATTTAATAAAATGTGGTTATTTTATAATTTTGAGTTATTTCAAAATTAATCCATGATTACCTTGATAGAATCTAAACCTCTTAGAGAAAAGGGTATTCCTATAATAATTTCCATTGATATTTTATCCCCTTTATACTTGGGAACATCCTAGGGATGTAGAAAATAGAAAGGAAAATAATGTTTGGGCTTCTCCTAAAGAAAACGATACATCAAACCACATGCTCTTCAACATCCCATTACATCACAGGCCACAAAAAATACACACATGTACCATGGTACATCATATAAACACTTTAGTATACTCTTAATGGTGAGCTATGAAACTCATAATGGAATCATTCATGCATTATCACCAAAACAAATTGCCTCCCTTGAAACAACATCTCATTCAGACCATCCTCCATCCATCCCTCCAGAGAATCACTATTTATAGCATGGTCACAAACAGATGTACCTCCGAGTATCCCACTAATACTTCTCCACCTACCACATCAAATAATATTGCACTTTTATCTGAAACAAACATCCTTTTTCCGTCAACCACCATCACATCCATGTTTATCGACACAAATTCCTCTATCACATTATAATAATCTATATACCTGTGAAAAATATCCCATTATGGATTTATTATCAAAGAAATGTACACAAAATTCCCTTTTCCATAGTTGAAAGAGAACTCAAAATTATAATCCTAACGAAACACCATCCACCTCCACTATCACCAATCCAGATCTTGGTGAGAAAATATATACCTCAAGCTCTTACATTTGGTGAAGACCAAATAGAGCTCCCAAATGAGTTAATGGTTCCAAAACATCAGTGCAATCACAACCGCTTATAGACCAAGATAATGGGGGAATAGTTACACAAATAAGGAAATAATTTCTTAAATAAATAAGGGTGTTCTACAATTTTTACATAAATACACCTCTCAATCCTATAAGGGAAGCATTAAAATACACATAAAAATCACTTCCTCCTCCAGAAAGTGGATCACTAACCAATTTACCATTTAGGTAGAAAAATGGTCTCAAGCCATGATTAGCCCAAACAAAATCATGGTCCTTATAGCTCAACAATGTAAATGGGTCTGAAAATCATAAAAAAAATTGAGTATAATCCTCTGATAATAGCCAGTATGACAAGCTAAACTACAAACCTCTATCGTGTTCTTGGGAGACAACTAAGAAACAAATTACATTACCTTAAACAAGTCAAAAAATACTACCTTATGGAAAACCCAATTCCCATGTCATTTCACTTCTCATTGATAGAACATCCACTTTGACAACTTTACACAAAGCTGTTGGCATTGAAAACCGATAAAAATGACTATGAGATGATCATCATGATCCTCTATGGACCTCGAGTTGATCAATATTTAATTGATTAATGCAGCCAAGAACTATTCTTATAATTCATTGAACATGGATTTCATGAGTCCCATGAACACAACTGGCACATTAATGACAATGAACATTATGACCAAAAACATGAAGTGACCATACCTACATATGAAGACATTCTACAAAAAATCATCCCCCTTGACCCTCATTGGGAGATATATAGACCATATATTGATCTCAGAGAACAAACCAGATCCCCTAAATTTGTCTAAACATCTATTATCATTGAATGGGGATAGTGGTTCATGATTTTCGTTTGTTAAAAACCTATGACAGTCTATGAAATTTGTCATATTATTATACTCCTTCTTGATAATAACACTAGGGAACCACATGGAGGCACACTAGGTTGGATTGAATCATTTTTTCATTACATCATCTATCTAAAACCTTAGAAACCAAAACTCATAGAGTTTCATGCGATAAGAATCCATCGAATTAAGAGGAACAACTTGCTATAAGAATATCCAAAACAAAAAATTGTATTGAGGGGGTTATTTTCAAAAAGTCCAAGAAAAAACAAATAAATGTACCAAACAATCTAGAAAAATACACTGTCCTAGTGTCTACTGATTTCATAGACAACTCAGCCATCAAATAAATAATCGGTTACACATGTCTACTACCAACTCAATGATTCCAATCACCAATGAATGCTACATGATTTCTATACACATATGATTTCATGATTATCATTTGGAAGTTGTCTATAATAGTATATAGATAATGTAAATAATCAATTTTGAGGATTAAATTTTATAGGTACTTATGATGCATGAAAAGTTCCTCACATGAATTATATGGCTCCATCATTAGTCCATATCCCTGAAACACATCAAAAAACTTGGTATGGACACTACATGGAATATTCAACACCATGAGAAAGAGTGGCCTCTCTTTGTCCAGTTCCATAGCATAAGCTTGGGTGTGTAGTACAAGTGTGTGTGAAACTACACAATCAAACAATGTAATTATAAGTGTACTAAACAAATTAATGACACCACTAATGATCTTCATCCCCTTAGATATTACCACATATACCACAAACAAATGAAAATTCAATGATCCTCTAAATATATTTTGGAAGTCACCTCCATGATCATACTATGAGAAAGGCTTATGCCTTCTACCAATTGTTGAAAAAACGTTGCCTGATATTGTTACTAAGGCTGATGTTGAACCTAATTGCTCCTAGAAAACATATCTAGAAGAACCATCAAGAACTATTTATAGTGATGGCCTTTAACCATAGATAAAAAATACTATATCCCCAATAATTTAGGAAAATCATTGAATCCATTGGCCATATAAGTTAAAAAAACAAGGCTGATAAGGGTGAATCCCATCAGGCCGAAACCTTATAGGACCTTTCATATGAAACCTATTAGAGAAAACTCCTCCACTTGAGGGAGAATACAAGACCCTCTATAATGGTAATCCCCCATGAAAGAGAATGATTTTTTAACCATTGAAATCTTATGAACATATAAGAATCTTTGAAACATAAATGGATAAACTACATACAATATAGATGGATTGAGTCACTCCTCCAGATGTCAAGCATGAGAATCCACATGAAAAAATGGTTTGTGGGAAAAAAGATCCTTGAACTGGATTCCAATCTCTCACATTGAAATTGTACCCTTCTGATGAGATAGGAACTCTAACATCCTCTCTTCCTTCATGGATGAGGGAAAAAACTATGGATGAAATCCCTTTAGAAATTAGACCAAAATATGGAAGCCTCCTTCTGCTTACCCACGAATAACATACACTATTAACGTGTAGTTCCACATAACTGAATGACTTATAATGACAACCAAAATTCACACCTTTCACATATCAAACCGAAATCTTACTCTAGTTCCTATAACCAATGCTCTATCTCCACATCATATATGATTTCGTCATGTGTCTCCAAATCCTACCCCAGAATGTTGTGACATATAATCTTCCACTGCACATCCTCCTCAACCAGATCATCAATCCTTTAATCAACTGGGTCATCATTCTGAACCTCCATTTCCTAATCCATTAGATGACCATGACATAGATCGATAAATTAATGGTATAAAAAATTTCCTAATCCAATATGTTTATAATTTTATTAATATTTATTTAAATCATTTTATATTCCCCAATACCATCCTGATTCACATATGAACACAAGTAATTATGATGAATTTAC
Organism: Viscum album; assembly: GCA_963277665.1. Classification (NCBI taxonomy): domain Eukaryota; kingdom Viridiplantae; phylum Streptophyta; class Magnoliopsida; order Santalales; family Viscaceae; genus Viscum; species Viscum album. The sequence goes on from OY728156.1 coordinate 2,143,979,485, forward strand.
CTATCCTAGGTATCTACCTTGTAAGTGGGGACACATAACTTGGTTATTAAATAATCTTAAAGGTTGTGGACAGGGTCACAGGGTACCCTAAAATCGCTTATCCTAGACATCCTCCTCGGCCTATGTAATTTACCAAGATCAACTGAAACTGTTACATTTCAAACCCATGGAATCATCATAACACCTAACCCCTAACACCATCATATATCTCATCCTCGCCCTTTGATACAAATCTTTCATTCCCACCTCACTCTAGAGGTACCCCTCTAGGGATGATAATGAAAAAGGGAGATAGTAACCCAATATTACGACATCCACTGGGCCCCTAGTTAGATAATAGTGCCATGGGTTTTAAAATATAATGATAAGGGAGGCATTACCCACCATAAGAAAACATGATTAGTAGATAGGATGAATCTACCATAAGAAAATATATGAAATTTTATAAGAGAACCCAAACTCATCCACAATGAATGAGTAAATAAAACAGAAACATATAAATGTCTCCAAAAAAATGTACTAAAATAAATACTAAGGAAATGACAAAAAAAAACAACCCAAATGATTGGGTTATTAATGAACAAAATGTTTTGAGTAATCCTAATTGAAATGTTAAAAAGTATTCAAATAAGTAGTGTGAGAATACAAGTTTACTAATTAGGGTAACCAATTTCACTCATGTACATATGAAAGAAACATACTAATGCACCTGTGAAGGGAAAACATAACTGAACAACACATAAATACGTCAACTAACCAAGCCCATCCTCAATATGGCTCACTCCCCAAATATTTAATTCATTATTAATAACATTACATAAATCATGCTAATATGGGGTACCCCACACCACTTTGCCACTAATTTTACATGGTCTCTCTTTAACATTGTACTTCTTGACACTTCTATATTTTCTATATCACAACTACGTTGCACTTATCCACATCCCAGTCAACAGATAACATCTCACCCAAAGACACCTAGACCATCACATCAACTCTCATCACATCACAACAAGATAATCACATAACATCTCTCCCGAATACACTTGGGTCATGGATAAACAAGAGCAGTATGGTATCATGAACATGTAGGAAATCAACCTAGTGTCTCCCACTTACCATGTGTAATCCCTATCGTAATCTCTCTCATCATCACAATTGTGAATTCTTGACTTCTATCCATTATATCCCATACATGTCATCCATTTCTGAAATAGAGAGTCAGAGAGAATGGTTAGATAGCTAGTGTTCCTCATGATGAAGATGCTGGTAGAACACCCCCAAATTCATATATGGGTGTCAGAACATGGTTCTCCATGTGGGTGGGTGAGTATAGAAATTAACGAGTAACATACTTGTTGTATATATATACATAAATCCTCAAACAATACCAACCCACATACTCACAACATAACCCTAACCAAAATCCAATTCTCCACCAAGCCTCACAATGTCATGACTTTTTCTGTCTATACTAAATGAGAACACCAAAATAATAAGAGACACATCACATTTCACATTCCGCAATTTCATTAAAAATTAAGTTATTTTATATATATCCCATTTACCAACCAATTATATTTCCAAAAACCATTTTATTATACTTCCCTCCAATTATTTCATATATTAACATTAACATTTATACTATATAACCCATTTCCATTCAAGTGTCCATAATTCATTTCAGCCATTTTTTCAAGCCAACACATGTATTTTCAATTTCAATATTATCATATATGTAATCCCATTACTATCTCATTCATTTGGAATTTTGTTTTGTTTCTACCTTATATTTTATTTTGGCCCTTTTTCTAGATACAATTATATGTATATTTTTTTTACACATGCATTATGGGATGTTTTTTTGGTTTATTTATATTATATCATTGTGTATCTTGTGGTTGATTCAAACTATATCTCAAAAAAATTCCAATAGAGAGACATATTACTCATATAATAATATATTTATAACCTCAATTCTAGTCACCAACCCAAGGTTTACTGGAGGTGGTATTCAGTGGTCGTTATCTACCTTTCTATATTACTAGCCTAGGGGTTACCTTTGGATAGAGGGGTCATGACATAAAATATGGATTAAGGATGTGATATCATAAGATAACAAACATAAAACAAGGGAAATTAAAATATAATTATATAACATGAATAAGCATTGAAAATCGTATCATATATCTTGGATATCTACCAATCCCATTATAGGATAGTGTATTAGGACCACTCCCTATCCCATGAACAGTGTGGTTTGAGTTAACTCCCTTATCCCAAACTATAGTGGATTACATTTTCTCCCTAGTCCCATAAATTTTGTTATACCACGAGTTGTAATGTGTCACTCAACATACTATGCGGATTTATAATTTTTGTTTTACTCATCACATATTGATACATTTATACATATGTGCACCACATGAGTATGAAAAAAATCATAAATACTTCAAAATCATAACACGATTAACCGAAGGAAATGAAATGGTGATCCAATTAAATATAGTATCTATTTATTTAAGTTCCCATAAATAAAGATATTGATGTTTAAGGTATTCTATGAATATATAATTAAGGGAATAAATTCATGTTAATAATCTCCCTAGACAATAAAATATATGGGTATTTTTGTAAAAACCAATTAATTAGAAGATATATGTAAAGGGTATTCACAAAGGAAAATAATCGTAATAATGATAATATTTGTCATTAGTTTATGATAAGTAAAAAATTTACTAAAGGAATATACCACACATTGAGACCTTATTTTCATAAACCTATATATACATAGGAACTTGAATAACAAACTAGTGGACATAAAAACCACTTATGGAAAAGATACCACTATAGGAGTTACAAAATAATAAATTCTTAGTGGTTAGAATATAAAAGAGTATCAATATAGATAAATAACACTTAAAAGGAATATATTAAATTGCAGAAGCATTAATGAAGAATTTACATAGTTTTTGTACCATGTTGAAGAAAATAATAAAAATTTTATTTTTGATGAAGGACATAAATTTAAGATTTTTTAAAAGATATTTTTTATAAATGAATAAGGATCAGAACATCAAATATATAGATAAATCAATTAAAATGGAATCCTAATAAAAATATAATTTAAGATATATGAGTATTTTAGGAAATATTTTTCCTAATCATTTATGATGTTTTCATGAAAATTAAAAATAATCCACGTTTAAGAATAACCTGAGAAAGGAAGGAAAATTATTTTAAAACAATATATCAATAATAAAATTTCAAAATAATGGAACATAGGAATGAAATAGAGGTATAGTAAATGAATCCTTTAAATGATGATAGATATTAGAATGTTCTCCCTCAAACACTTCATAGGTTTTGACCAAAATAAATAAAATGTTGCAATCATGAATAAATAAACATTCCTAATAAAGGAGAAAAAATTATAATGTATATTAGACTACTATATTTTATGTAATAAATAATAATGGGAGATAGAGGGTATGATAAATTGAATAAGCACAAAAACGATGGGAATTAACTATTACAAACAATATATAGAATGAAATTTCATTACGTATGAGAGAAAATGAGACAAGTAATACGTAAAAAGTAAATGGAAAATATTAGGGTATAAATTTAATATTTTATAGATAATCTATAAAAGTGAATATTGACTATAGAAAATAAATATATGAAAAAAAAGTCTCATAAGGGAAAGCATCAACATGGATTCTAAGATCACTTTGGATTCTTTTCCAACCTCCTGAATATTTGAATTACACCCAAACCATGTTATTTTTCATTTAGGTTATTACCTATCATTAAATATTATATAATATTACATATTATTTATTATTTGTAATTAATTAGATCATATTAGTGGAATATGGTTGTGCTATACATATTTTTAAAATTATGATGGCATAATAGTAACAATTATTGTTTATTGAAAAATTATTTCATAATCTCTAGATGTGTCAAGGTATTTATGTTAATTTCATTATAATAATATATAAGGTTCATGTTTAATACATAGAAAAAAATGATTCTATGAGTTTTTTGAAGAAAGGTTTAGTAATCAAAAATATAAAATTAATTTTTTAATATTATACATATACATGATTTTTTAAAATATAGAAACAAAAATTGGAATTGTAAAACATTGTCACTCACATAGGTTGTATAAAACTTAATTTTTGGGAGTGATGTTTCTCAGAGTGTTTTAAAATAGATAAAAACTTATTATATATAAGGATTCAATAAATACATTATGGTTGAAATATAAATATATATTATTATTTTTAGAAAGATAATTTTGGAGGGATAAGTGATATGAGAAGAAATGGAAAAAACATTGTAATCTAGAAGGCATACCATTCTTTTTAGGAAACAACCGTTGATATTCACCTACAGTCATATAAGAGTGTTATTTTAAATAGAAACAATTAGTAAAATGTGGTTAGAAAGTGTTTTAGTGGTTTTTTGGTTGATCTTATTCTAGGGAATAATTTTTTATGTGAGATGAATTAGGTGGAGGATGGGTGTATTTATATTTTAAATAGAATAGTGTTTTTTTATAAAATATTAAATAATTTTTTCCAAACAATTAATAGATCATATTCTAAGGAAAAATAATAATTTTAAAATATATAATTTATAATTTTTGGACTCTTAAATAGTTCCAAACCAAAAAGTTATCATTTTAACAACTTAATTGAATTTAAAAAAAATAGTATATATTAGAGTAAAATATAATTTTGACATCTAAAATCTATTTACAGGTTTAGAAATTATTTTTATTATTTTAAAATTTTATATTTTTAACACTAAATTATTCTTAATATGTAATTTTGTTTTTTAAATTCTTGAGTCATTATAACAACAATTGGATCCCATAAAACACACAATAAACAAAAAACATTATTTTTATTATTCAATAAAAATTTATTTTTTAAAATATTAAATATTCACCTATAGTTAAACATAAAATTTTGATTATAAAAATTACATCCATTATGTAGAAATAAAATCATAAATAATCTAATTATAATATTTACAATTTAACATATATTTTTTAAATTAATACATTAAAAAATATTTAATAAGAAATTACACATATAAATATTCTGACTTACATAATTTGAGAAATAATTTAATGATTTTTTAATATTCATATTAACTTATTTAATTATTGTTAAATTTCCCACATCAAATGTTTTACTATTCCCAATGGGCATTTATTATTCCAAATTCCAAAAAACTATTCAAACAACTAACTACTGTTCCAATAATATTTGAATGATTATAATCCCTATAAATAAAAAATATTTCCCACACATCACATTATATTATATATATATATATATATATTATTTTTAAATCCATGAGTTTTATATATATAAAACTATGTTCGTAATTGTATGTGATATGCAACACTGAACTCAAACAAATACTGGTTATTTAAATATGACTATTTTAACCATTCCATTAAATTTGTGGATATTGGTAGGATTAACTATTTTATGAAATATATATATATATATGTGTGTGTTTTTAATATGTGGATAAATTAATAGTAAATAATCAATCAATTTCTTGGTAATGCCTTTTGGTTATCCATTGAAGTTTTTATCCAAAATAATTTGGATTCATTTTTATGAAAATAAAATTATTATTATTTTCTATAAAATATTAAAAAACATATTTGATAATATTAAATCCTTTTTTATTATCAACATATCAAAATTAATTCGAGTAAAATTTTAGAATTCCTCTAAAAATATAGATTTTTCAGTGAATAGTGAAAAATACCATTTTAATGTAAAGTTGTTACTTATTTTGATTAATGAAATAATTTAAAAATAAAATTATTAATTTAGTTTTATTCAAATGTTAAAAAAGTATAACTAGTTTATATTTAATTCAATTAATTATAATTAATTCATATATATACTATATTTTAGTAAAATATTGTTTTTGGAATTAAAAACAAATTTAAAGAAAATTTTATGTAAATAACATTTACCTATTATAATAACCCAAAATGAGAAATTATTTACATTAAAATTTTATATCATATATCTATAATTATTAATTTTAATTCATATAATGAATATTATTTGTTATAGTGATAAAGCAAAATCATCCTTTCCTTGAATAATTGATTTTTTCAAAAAATATCTTTCCATTGTGCTTGCTGATTTCATATTAAACTAAATTCAACAACCTCTATTATTTGATTTTTGTAAAATGGATTCTATATCTGGAGTCATCATAATTAATATGACTTAACAAGGTCAACATAATTTTTTATATAATACGAATAGTAATTATAGTAAACGTTTATTACCATGGTAAAAGGAAAAAAGGATCATTAAGGGTAAGAACAATTTAACAAAGAGATGAAAAAATGTAACTCTTATAATATGAATATTTACATTTAATTTTTAATTAAATTATTATTATATGTATTCCACCCTTTTTTAATTTATGAAGGAATAATTAATCATTTTGATAAAAAAATATATTTTGGTAGGATAAAAATTAAATTGTATTTTTGGGTAATATTAAAATTAAATTAATTTATTTATTTTGATTAATTAATATATTATTGAAATAAATAATATTTTAATTAAACAGTATCAAGTAATTTTTTTTAAATATAAATGATCATATTATTTTTATGAAGTAAAATGTAAATTTTTAAGGGTTCAAAAAATATTATTGTAAAAAACCCAACATTTCTCAACAAATGTGGATTCTATATTAAAATTGGAGATTAAAATATATATATAATTATTTGGTTAAAATATATATTATTTTTGGAATCATAATGTTGATATTATTCAGTAGTAAAATTTTCATAATTTTCCTAAATGGTCGAATTTTTGGGTAAAAATTAAATATCATACAAATATAGAGTGTGTATTATGACATAATAATGATCCAAAAGTGATGTCATAAATACAATAAAATGTATCCACAACCATATATATGTTATCCCTTTCAAATAATTTTATTTTACATTTATTTTATTTATTTTTTAAATATATTATGAATCATCTAAAACTTATAATATATTTTAATGTTTTAAAATCATTTATTTAAGAGTATGACTCACTTCAACATCAAAAAAGATATTGTTCTATTAATTTCATCCCATAAACTTATAAAATAATTTAAAACACTCCAATTTGGTATAAACCATGAGAAAAAAACATGGGAAGGATTTTTTTGGTTATTTATTATAGTGAGTCCAAAACATAAAATTGAGCAATAATAAAGAAATATCAATCATTTCTTATATAAACCCATCAAGGATCCCATTCCTATTTAATAAAACTTTTTTTATCATATCCTTATCCTCACCAACCATCTATATAGTCTTATAAATGTACCCTTAATCTCTCAAGATACCCTCCAAAACAATTGGAGTCACACACTCAAGTATGGGATGATCAACTTCTCTTCTCTATTCAAGTTTCATTATTACCATATGCCTTATATTTTGAATTATTTATTTTGGGATACGTCTTTAAATTTTCTTATTACTACCTATTTTATTTTAAATTATTAATGACCCATTTATCTCTAAAAAAACATATTGTGAATTTTTATGTGATACCATTATACTATAGAAATATCACAATGATTTTCCGTGATAAAACTATTATGTAGTGAATACCATACACATTTACTATAAAATATGTTCACCATAATAAATGTATACCTATTTGATTTGAGATTTACCTGTATTTATTCCACACACCTATATCATGTAAAAAATATGATGTTGAATTAATCTATATTGTATGACTTATGTGCCACACTAAAGCATGATAATTAAATGAATATGATGGGTGCGCTCTGAATGATATAACACTCACATATATTAGGTAATTTTTAGTATCATTTGATTTCATCATCTGATAAGGGGTGAACCAAATTACGTTAAGGGACTTTTTTATGATGATTTCTTGGATGTTATCATTAACCTTTTTTTTATGATGTATTGTTTTAAGTTGTTGATACATTTCCCAAGTTGCCTTTATAATTACCAAGATATATCATGAATCATTGTTCATGTGTACTGTAACACCCCAGGTAAATAAAGAATATTAAATTTTCACATTTATCCATATTTGTGAAAAAAATATTAATATAACTTTAAAGGGGACTCTATGCTCGATGGCATACCCAATACGCAACAACGAGTTTCTTGGGAATCTTACGTTGCACTCTAATAATAAAATAATATTATTTTAAATTGTAGTTAACGCCTAGTCGTTTTAATGGCGGGAATGAATAGAACTAACTACAAAATGATTATATATGTTTGTCAAATACTTTTACTTTTTACAATAAATGGTAGAGGATTAAAAATTCGAATAAATCCAATTTTAAGCGTAAACATTCTAATATTCTTTAAAAGGTCGATTAACCACCTTTTGATGATGAACCTATTTTAAATCCACTTTTTGACAATTTTATGTGTTATATTTGAAAAAATAAAATTCTTCTTTTGAATCGGGACATCGAAATTTACTTTGTGTAAATTTTTGGTATTTTTCCAATAATGTTCATTTTTTAATGAATAGTGAAAAATGTTGTATTTTAATTAAAAACCTCTTTTTAATATAATTTATTTATATGATTAGATTATCTTTTGAATTGGTTTTAAAGTGAAATTAGAATATATTTTTACCATTTAATCCAATAGTGGTCGTTGGAGTTAATTTATCTTGAAATTGGACTTAAACTAGTGTCAATCTTTTGATACTTATTGTTTCATAAAAACATGCTATTTGTTTTGACAGCGGGGATTAATTATTAAATTAATTAATGCAACATATATGTTTTGAATTTTTTAAAATAGACATCATTTTTGAATTGAGACTATCAAATATAGTTTAGTGTGAATTTTTTGGTATTTTTCTGGAAAACTTCAATTTTTGATGAATAGTGAAACCACTAAGTGGTACTTAAAAAACTGATTTTTCGTTTAAATGAAACTTTGCCACTTATGTGATTTGATTTTCAAAAATCCGACATACATGGTTTTCATTAAAAAATAAAATGTGGTTCAATGAGATTAAAATAATTTTTTGGTGAATACTAACTTTTAAGTTTTTAATCACGATTAGAGGTAATTAGTGTAATTTAAGGCAAAAATAATGTTATAATAAAATGAAAATACCTAGACACATGTCCTACCCTCATTGGATGTGTCATGGCCGACCACGAAAATCCATGGGTCAACTTGGGGACCCCATGGAGCCACTTTGGTAGGAAAATGACACAAATAACTTTTTATTTAAAGTTAAAATTAAAATGTCACAAACATGTGTTGTTTTACTAAAACAATTTTTATATGGGGTTATACAAGTCATATTTTTGACTATAAATATTCATTGGAAATCGAAAAGGATTTCCTACATCATATTATTTTTTTTTATAATTTTTAGACACTAAATAAATTAAATTATTTTTGACACAATGATGATGCAACGATTACCTCATTATTTAACGATTTAAATAAAATGAAATGATAATGTAAAATCTAAGACCTACACTTGTCACAAACCTATTTTACGATTTTATTTCTAACCCTTATCACCTTATCCTCTAAACACAAAAATTTGGGTACTTTAAATTCCGAAAATCATTCTAAAATAAAGTAACATTTCATTACTTTCCCAAAGTGCCCCTCCTCTCCTCTTATAAAAGGCCCCCACATCTACCACCTTACACACACCTTCCAAGCCTTTGTCTCAGCCAACCCCTGCCAATTTAATCTCTCCACATCCCTCTCTTCATCATTGAAGCCTCAGTTTGGGAAGAATCTTTTCCAAGGAAGCCTTTGATCTCAAATCAAAGAGAGTTACCCGATTTAAAGGTAGTGTCCTCTCTTGTGTTCTTTTGTTTTATTTTGCTTCTCCAATCCCCTAAACTCAATTTATTCTTTTATTTTGTAACAACTCCAGTATATTCAATATACTAGGATGTTTTTATAAGAAACATTAGAGTTACACTTACACACACCTACATCTAATGGTTAAAGAACATACTGTTTCTGTGGATGGCGAATTTCTGCCTCACGAAACGATGATTGTTCAACACTCATATAACACCTTCAAAGGTGGCCATTAAGATGCCAGTATATTTATATATGATATATAATATGTTTATGTCTTACTTAAGATTATTTATTTTTCTTTTGTGGAATACCTTTATGGTTTCCATTCTGGGTAAACACGATAATTTCATTTTAGGAAGTGCGGACTACGGCCCCCTCAAAGTGATTTGATTCGTTAATGCCATATGTGGGATGTATAAAGGATAGATTTAAATTTATTATATATTATATATGTTACATATAAATGATGAATTTAATTCTGGAATTAAAATATACATACCTCTCATTTGGTTTTAATTCCATTAATATGACATAGGAATGAAAGTAGCGTTCTTGCGTACGTACGGCTTACCGTCTCCATATACGATGCATTTCATTTCTTACCTCTAAATGATTATGTAATATTATAAATACTTGAATATACTATATATATATATATATGATATATATGATATTTACATCATCAATATAATTCTATATATAATGGATATCTTACCACATGAACAACTTTTAATTATAAAGAGTTTATTTTTGACTCAGGAACCAATGATCGTTAAAACGACCTTTATTAACTTAAATAATAACATATTGTTAATGACCTGGTAATAAGTGATATAAAAGTTATAATGAAATTGAAAACGGTTCTTAAGCAAGTATAAATTAACTCAAGTTTATTATTCAGGATACTAATGAACAATCTAGTCATGTAGGACACGAGGTAAGGGATCCTACTCCTCTCTTTCTTTTTAAGTACACTCTTTTAGGTCATTCCTTTTAAGCTCATATTTCTAATGATTGGGATGTTCCTTTATATTAATCCTACTTTTCTTCTTATGTTCATATGATTAGAGACCCAAATTTCTCTCATCAATCCATTTTGGAAGTTCTGAGTGGCACCGTTAGGCTGCCGAATTTTTGTAAGAGATCTAACCTCTCTCTTTCTTTTTAAGTACTCTCCTTTATTTCACTTCTTTTAAGCTCCACTTTGTTATGATGGGGTATGTTCTTTTATATTCCACTTTCTGTAAATTTTATTTTAATATGATGAGATACCCTATTTTATCTCATCAATCCATTTTTGGAAGTTTTAAGTGGCGTCGTTAGGCTGCCGAGTTTTCGTAAGGGATTTTTCATCTCACTTTTAGTCCCGTGAGATTTATGCTACATTTTCCACCATTTCCTTTGATTGGTGTATGTACTTCACATTATTATACTCTTTGTGTAATATAATTTCATTTATGGGTATTTACATATTCATTGTATGACCCTTCTTCAATGGGGTGTACGTTTCGAAAGTAACCCAAGTCGGTAAGGGAACCTTTCACCCTCCTCTTTTTAAAAGACTTATTCTGTTATGCCTTTTAATTCACATACTATTATGTTGGGATATGTTATTCTATATCCTTATTGATGTAAATTTTATGTCCAAGTGATGAGATACCCTTTTTATATCTCATCAACTATTTTTATGAATTTTGAAGTGACGTCGTTAGGCTATCAAATTTCTGTAAGGGATCATCCTAACCAACTTTCAATTCTTTGGGTTAAACCTATAATTCTTGATTTTATTATGCCAAGATTATGTGTGGAATCTTTATGTTGTAATTTCCACAAAACATTGTGTCGATATACTATTTCTACACATAATCATCTCATTGATAAATTCTTATGTCATTTAGACGGACCTGTATCGGAAATCATAACTCAATCTCATTTCATTGAGTTAAATATATATGTCATTTGTTTTGTTTTTCCATGATTATGTTTGAATGACCTCTGCTTTTTTTACACTTAATATCCACTTATATTTTGTGTATTCATATTTTTCACACATAATCATGTAATTTATTTATCCTTAATCTATGGATACCGACTTTGTAAGGGACTTCGTCTCAATCTCCTTTCATTGAGGCATATTTGGTTTTACAAACATATTTCTTTTATAGAGTGTTTAAACCCCTTTTAATTTTAATTTTATTCAAAATGAATCTTTTTATACGAAGCGTTTTACTAAACGACAAAAAGGAATGTTTCTTTTAACATATGTGGTGACAACGACCTTTTCTGCCGCCGCGGGTATTATTTGGGCTTTGGCTTCCTCAACAAGCCATAATTTTTTTTTAAAATTAAATAAATACCATATACTCTTTTATGTATGTTGGTGTTGAAAATATGTTTTATGAAGGATTTGTTATGACGATATATTTAAGTGATATATTGTGATCGAAATGTGGAAATGTTTTCTTTCCATTATATTTGTTTAATGTCTTATGATTTTATAATGGTACGAGGAAATTATGAAGGGTGGTTCCGTGAATACCAGGACGGGTGGTTATATTATAACCTCCAATGAATTGGGTATGGAAGTCGGCCGTATGGCTATTCCATTAAGTATGTGTGGAAGTTGACCGTATGGTTATTCCATTTATGTATGTTTATGTCCCAAGTTACCTTTATATATTATGTGTTATTTATATTTTTTTATAGTAATCTTTTGGTTACAAAAGGGTAAGTAATGATATTTTATTCAGTGAAGAGTTTTTACTAATTTCTAAAGGTGAAAGGTATTACTTTGATAAAGTATACATGGTTTACTTGTTGCTTTGAAAAACTAACCCTTTTCATTCTTTGTGTATCCCTTTCTGAGCTTTTTATGCTCATCCAAAGATTTTTTGAAATGTTTTTCGCATGACATAAACTTGAATAGGGCCAAGGATGGGATCAAGGAAATGTCAGGCTGTCTAAAACATGGAACTAGACATGTTTCTTTTTGAGAGTTTTTTATTCTATGGAAACTTAGTAGAAGTGTATACTTTGTAATCTTTTGAGATGTAATAGTTATGTTCTAATTATCTATAACTATAAACCTGAAAAGATCCTCAATGCTAATTATTCATTTAATATTAAGTAAGGTTTAAGGTCGGGGCCTTATAGTTGGTATCAGAGGGAGGTTTAGATAACTTTAGAGGTTAGGGTATTCTCTAAGCATAAGTGACATTACCATAATGGATAGGATTTCAGAAAGAGTCCTAGTTTTAGATAAAGTGAATGAGTAAGTATATCTTAGTGTTTATCTTCCTCATTAGTACATGATGGTTTTGTTGATATACTCACACTGACATTTCTGTTTTTAGTGAATGGATGGATCTAGAAGGCACCAAAGTGACAATAGGTTTGAAGGAAATTATGGTGGTTCTCTGATTAAGAGACTGGATGAAATGGGGGATTCAATGAGGAAACTCATGGTTGTTCAAAGACAACTATCAAGGAGTCATGATCAACCACCTGTACCTTGGTATGTTCTGTAATGCATCATGTACGAGATGACCAATCGACGTGGAAGTTCAGTTAATAATTATAAAGGTAACCATTAGGGTTTATATGATCCTTGCTTTTGAGGTAATTATGGGTTATTATATATTATGATGGAAAATGAAAGGCATGATATAAACTTGATGTTAAAATATTTTATGATTATTTTTGTAGACTTTCTCTCGTTTTGGGGAATTTTTTTAAGAGATATACAGTTTTAGAAAAAGGACAACACGCAGACCGTGTGACAACCCGTCGCGTCAGACAAAGCTGCCGGAATCGAACCCACAACAAAAGTGCGACTGGTATTTATCGCCTACCACTGGACTACGTGAAGTCCCTGGTTAGTTTGACTACTTCTTTTTAGTTAGATGATTTTATGAATTAAGAGTAAGATGATTTTGGGTTATCTATGGAAATTTATTAACCTATCATGGAGGATATGTGATTAGGTTAATTACGTTTCAATACGAGACTTTAAGAGTAACTAATGTTGATTGGAGATAAATGATACAATTTAACTTGGAAGACTATGTGATTAAATCCTTCAAGTATTTGGGTTTCAATCATAGTTTGGTTTACTTATGGTCTTCATTGAACTTTGGGTTTTTTTGAACAAATTTTGGAGATTAAGAATAGATTTTCTTTTTATAAAGGGTTATCCTTTTTTGGATTATCTGATCATGTACTAACATTTTTGGTTTTGGTTTTGGTTAAAGTCTATAGACAAGGGAAGTATATAGTTCTCTTTTGTGGATTAGGTGATTCACTAGAAGTTGCTTATAGTACTCTTAATGCGAACAAGTCCTCCTAAATACTCGTCTTTTGGAGAAAATGTGAGTTTGATTAAGGAATCTAGTAAAATTTGAAAGTCTACGTGACAAGTAAGTATGTTTCAATATGATTTAGTCAAGCTCAAAAAATAAATTCCTCAATGAAGAGTAACTTAAAACCAAACATGTTGTCTGTTAACTTTTCCTACTGGGGAATGGAATACCGTTTAACCCATCACAAGTTTGTGATTTTCTTATGGTTAACTTTCTCCTAGACATGTTTACTATCACTCTCCATCAAAACATGACCCTTTGTTTTTCTCCACCATGTCCATATTTTCATACTTGGAATCCTAGTATGGGTTAACTCGGGTGACCATTGTACTTCTATTTATTTGTTTTTAAAGTGATTGTTTTACTGACTCTTGTTCCGATGTGGGATTTTCAATGATGTTTCCAAGCCCAATTTTAAAATCGCGAGGATGCAATTCTCAAAAGGGGGGAAGGATGTAACACCCCAGGTAAATAAAGAATATAACATTTTCACATTTATCCATATTTGTAAATAAAATATTAATATAACTTTAAAGGGGACGATATGCTCGATGGCATACCTAATACGCAACAACGAGTTTCTTGGGAATCTTACGTTGCACTCTAATAATAAAATAATATTATTTTAAATTGTAGTTAACGCCTAGTCATTGTAATGGCAATAATGAACAGAACTAACTACAAAATGATTATATATGTTAGTCAAATATTTTTACTTTTTACAATAAATGTTAGAGGAGTTAAAATTCGAATGAATCCAATTTTAAGCGTAAACATTCTAATATTCTTTAAAAGGTCGATTAACCGCTTTTGATGACGAACCTCTTTTAAATCCACTTTTTGACAATTTTATGTGTTATATTTGAAAAAATAAAATTCTTCTTTAGAATCGGGACATCAAAATTTACTATGTGTAAATTTTTGGTATTTTTCAGATAATGTTCAATTTTTAATGAATAGTGGAAAATGTTGTATTTTAATTCAAAACCTCTTTTTAATATAATTGATTTATATGATTACATTATATTTTGAATTGGTTTTAAAGTGAAATTAGAATATATTTTTACCATTTAATCCAATAGTGGTCGTTGGAGTTAATTTCATCATGAAATTGGACTTAAACTAGTGTCATTCTTTTGATACTTATTGTTTCATAAAAACACGCTATTTGTTTTTACAACGAGAATTAATTATTAAATTAATTAATTCAACTTATATGTTTTTAATTTTTTAAAATAGACATCATTTTTGAATTCGGAATATCAAATATAGCTTAGGGTGAGTTTTTGGTATTTTCTGGAACACTTCAATTTTTGATGAATAGTGAGACCACTAAGTGGTACTTAAAAACTGATTTTTCCTTTAAATGAAACTCTTCCACTTCTGTGATTTGATTTCCAAAAATCCTACATACATGGTTGTCATTAAAAAGTAAAATGTGGTTCAATGAAATTAAAATAATTTTTTGTGAATAGTAACTTTGAAGTTTTTAATCACGATTAGTGGTAATTAGTGTAATTTAAGGTAAAAATAATGTTATAATAAAATGAAAATACCTAGACACATGTCCTACCCTCATTGGATGTGTCATGGAAGACCAAGAAAATCCATTAGTCAACTTGGGGACCCCATGGAGCCACTTTGGTAGGAAAATGACATAAATAACTTTTTATTTAAATTTAAAACTAAAATGTCACAAACATGGGTTGTTTTACTAAACCAATTTTTATATGGGGTTATAGAAGTCATAGTTTTGACTATAATTATTCATTGGAAAGATAAAAAGATTTCCTACATCATAGTAGTATTTTTATAATTTTTAGACACTAAATAAATTAAATAATATTTGACACAATGATGATGCAGCGATTACCTCATTATTTAACGATTTAAATAAAATGAAAAGATGATGTAAAATATAAGACATAAACTTGTAAAAAACTTATTGGATGAGTGGATTTCTAACCCTTGTCACCTTATCCTCGAAACACATCAATGTGGGACATTTAAAATCCGAAACTCATTCTAAAATAAAGTAATGTTTCCTTACTTTCCAACAGTGCCCCTCCTCTCTTCTTATAAAAGGCCCCCCACTCTACCACCTTACACACACCTCTGAAGCCTTTGGCTCGGCCAAACCCTGACCATTTCATCTCTCCACATCCCTCTATTCATCACTGAATCCTCACTTTGGGCAAAATCCTTTCCAAGGAAGCCTTTGATCTCAAATCAAAGAGAGTTACCTGATTTAAAGGTAGTGTCCTCTCTTGTGTTCTTTTGTTTTATTTTGCTTCTCCAATCCCCTAAACTCACTTTATTCTTTTCTTTTGTAACAAATCCAGTATCTTAAATATACTAGTATGTTTTTATAAGAATCATTCGAGCTACACTTACACACACCTACATCTAATGGTTAAAGAACATACTGTTTCTGTTGATGGCGAATTTCTGCCTCACCAAACGATGATTGTTCAACACTCATATAACACCTTCAAAGGTGTCCATTAAGATGTCACTATATTTATATATGATATACAATATTATTATGTTTTACTTAAGCTTATTTATTTTTCTTTTGTGGCATACCTTTATGGTTTCCATTATGGGTAAACACGATAATTTCATTTTAGAAAGTGCGGACTGTCGCCCCCTCAAAGTGATTTGATTCGTTAATGCCATATGTGGGATGTATATAGGATTGATTTAAAGTTATTATATATTATATATGTTACCAATAAATTATGAATATAATTCTGTAATTAAAATATACATACCTCTCATTTGGTTTTAATTCCATTAATATGACATAGAAATGAAAGTAGCGTTCATGCGTACGTACGGCTTACCGTCTCCATGTACGGTGCATTTCATTTCTTAACTCTAAATGATTATGGAATATTATAAATACTTGAATATACTGGATATATATGATATATATGATATATAAATCATGAATATAATTCTGGATATAATGTATATCTTACCACATGAACAACTTGTAATTATAAAGAGTTTATTTTTGACTCAAGAACCAATGATCATTAAAACGACCATTATTAACTTAAATAATAACATAGTGTTCATGACATGTAAATAAGTGATATAAAAGGAATAATGAACTTGAAAAAGGTTATTAAGAAAGTATAAATTAATTCAAGTTTATTATTCAGGAGATTAAAGAACGATCGAGTCATGTCGGACACGAGGTAAGGGATCCTACTCCTCTCTTTCTTTTTAAGTACACTCTTTTATGTCATTACTTTTAAGCTCATATTTTAATTTATTGGGATGTTCTTTTATATTAATCCTACTGTACGTATTATGTTCATATGATTAGAGATCCTATTTTCTCTCATCAATCCATTTTGGAAGTTTTGAGTGGCGCCATTAGGCTGCCGAATTTTTGTAAGAGATCTAACCTCTCTTTTTTTAAGTACTCTCCTTTATGTCACTTCTTTTAAGATCTACTTTGTTATGATGAGGGATGTTCTTTTATATTCTTCTTACTGTAAATTTTATTTTAAGATGATGATAGACCCTATTTGATCTCATCAATCCATTTTTGGATGTTTTAAGTGGCGCCGTTAGGCTCCCGTGTTTTCGTAAGGGATTTTTCATCTCACTTTTAGTCCCGTGAAATTTATGCTACATTTTACACCATTTACATTGATTGATGTATGTACTTCCCATTATTATACTCTTTGTGTAATATAATTTTATTTATGGGTATTTACATATTCATTGTATGACCCTTCTTCAATGGGGTGTACGTTTCAAAAGTAACCCAAGTGGGTAAGGGAACCTTTCACCCTCCTCTTTTTAAAAGACTTATTTTTTTATGTCTTTTAATTCACATAATATTATGTTGGGATATGTTCTTCTATATCCTAATTGATGTAAATTTTATTTCAAAGTGATGAGATACCCTTTTTATATCTCATCAACTCTTTTTATGAATTTTGAAGTGACATCGTTAGGCTGTCAAATTTCTGTAAGGGAACTTCTTAACCCACTTTCAATTCTTTGGGTTAAACCTATATTTCTTGATTTTATTATTCCGAGATTATGTGTGGAATCTTTATGTTGTATATTCCACAAACCATTGTATGGATATACTATTTCTACACATAATCATCTCATTGATAAATTCTTATGTCATTTAGACGGACTTGTATCGGAAATCATAACTCAATCTCATTTCATTGAGTTAAATATCTAAGTCATTGGTTTTGTTTTTCCATAATTATGTGTGAATGACCTCTGATTGTTTTACACTTAATATCCACTTATAGTTTGTGTATTCTTATTTGTCACACATAATCATGTAATTGATTTATCATTAATCTAACGATATCGACTTTGTAAGGGACTTCGTCTCAATCTCCGTTCATTGAGGCATATTTGGTTTTACACACACCTTTCTTTTATACAGTGTATAAACCCCTTTGACTTATAATTTTATTCAAAAGGAATCTTTTTATACTAAGCGTTTTACTAAACGACAAAAAGGAATGTTTCTTTTAACGTACGTGGTGACAATGACCTTTTCCGCCGCCGCGAGTATTATTTGGTCTTTGGCTTCCTCAACAAGTCATAATGTTTTTAAAATGTAATAAATACCATATACTCTTTTATGTATGTTGGTATTGAAAATGGTTTTTATAAAGGATTTGTAATGTCTATATATTTAGTGATATATTATGATTGAGATGTGGAAATGTTTTCTTTCCATTATATTTGTTTAATGTCTTATGATTTTATAATGGTACTTGGACATTATGACGGGTGGTGCCGTGAATACCCGGATGGGTGGTTACGTTATAACCTCCAATGCATTGGGTATGGAAGTCAGCCGTATGGCTATTCCATTAAGTATGTTTGAAAGTCGACCGTATGGTTATTCCATTTAAGTATGTTTATGTCCCAAGTTACCTTTATATGTTATGTGTTCTTTATATAGGTTTTATGGTAATATTTTGGTTACAAAAGGGTAAGTAATGATATTTTATTCAGTGAATATTTTTTACTACTTCCTAAAGGTGAAAGGTATTACTTTTATAAATTATACATGGTTTACTTGTTGCTTTGAAAAACTAACCCTTTTCATTCATTGTCTATCCCTTGATGAGATTTTTATGCTAATCCCACGTTTTTTTGAAATGTTTTTCACAGGACATAAAGTTGAATAGGGCCAAGGATGGGATTAAGGAAATGTCAGGCTGTCTAAAACATGGAACTAGGCATGTTTCTTTTTTAGAGTTTTTTTATTCTATGGAAACTTAGTAGAAGTGTCTACTTTGTAATCTTTTGAGATGTAATAGTTATGTTCTAATTCTCTAAAACTCTAAACCTGAAAAGATCCTCAATGTGAATTATTCATTTAATATTAAGTAAGGTTTAAGGCCGGGGCCTTATATGTATGATTCACAACACTTTTGTGTCCCATAGATAAGAATATTATCTACAATTTATTCTCTTATTCATGTTATTACATGTTTATTCCATTAATAATATTTATAGATCACCCCTTTCTTATGTTCATCCCCAGGTAATCCCATGTAATTTTAAGTGTGATCATGTTAAGGATGTTTTCAAAAAAGATGGTGTTTTTTCTATTTTATGTTATGGGGTAATGTACCTAATTCCAAAAGATAATATACTTCTCAAAATTTTGGGTTTTTTATGTGTAATATTATATAATAATTCATTTATTAATTTGTAATAAGGATCATATTTTTCATAGTTGGTTTGAAAAGAAATATTTTTGTTATTTTTGGGATTAGGGTCAGACAACTATTGGAAAAGTATTAGGTATAAGATAATTATAAGAAAAAATTCCTAAATTTTGGTATGTATTGTGTAAGTGGTTTATAAAAAAATACATCACTGTCTAATACTTCAAGTGGATGTGGCTCTGGAAAATATGTACGTTGTGTTAAAACCCCAAGAAACTGTGTCGAGTAAGACTTGATTGGAAACTATGCTCGACAATGGGCAATTCTACACACCTAGCATAAAAATACTAGGGAATATGTCTTGGTAAAAAATCCCATTACAAACCATTATTATTGGAAACACAATAGCAATAAGTACCTATTTCATAAAATATATCTTGGATAACCTAGGTTGAATCTTAAAATCTAAAAAATTAAGGAAATAAAGGAAATTCAATTTTTTTTCATTTAATTAAAATTTACGTGTTTAATAGATTAAAAATAACCATCACTAAATTTAGTTTCATTCTAGTCTATGGCCTGAAATAATAGTAATTGGTTATTACTCATTTGTGAATTATGTGATCCATTAAAAGATCATTATACGACTTTAGGAAAAAGAA
The DNA here is from genome assembly GCA_963277665.1 of Viscum album. Lineage (NCBI taxonomy): Eukaryota > Viridiplantae > Streptophyta > Magnoliopsida > Santalales > Viscaceae > Viscum > Viscum album. The sequence goes on from OY728156.1 coordinate 2,144,000,087, forward strand.
AATTATATTGAGATCTCATCATTGGGATAAAAATATTAGATTATAGTGGAAATTAATCAAAGGATAAAATTATACTTATCATGAAAGTATGTTTATTTATATCATAGTTTTATATTTTAATGGAAATCCTTAACACTATAAAATAAATTTAAAACCAAAATGTTTTTTTATTAAAATAATTTCTAGTAAAGTGATTATCTTTTCCCCTATCATAGATTCATAGTGTTCTAGTCAATGAATTTATATTAAACAGGTTCTTAATCACTCACTATTTATTTTTTGGCATTATCTTTTTTTCAATTACATGAATATATTTTAAAAATATAATAATGTTTCATACATGGAAACCTGGTATGTGAGGAACTTTATCCTTCCTTTTTTTCAAGTTGATGTTTTATTAAACATTTTTACGATACGTGTTTTCAATAATGTTATCTTCCAGTACAAAAAAAATTATATTTACATATGATTTAAATTAATATGAATGAAATTTTTAAAGGAGGTATTAATGTAATGTAATATGTTTTAAAAATAAAACACTATGTTCAAAAAACCTATGTGATACGCAACATTGAACCCAAACAATCAATGATTATTTAAATATGAATATTTTAGCCTTTCCATTTAATATAAGGATATTGGTTGGATTAACTAATTTATGAAATAAATATATATTTCATAAATATACTGATAAAATCATAGTAAATTATAAATCAACTTTTATTAATTTTATTTTGTTATTCAAAATCGGTTTTCTACAAAATTGATTTTTATTCCTTTTTATGAAAATGATTATATAATTATTTTCATCTCCAATTAAAAAATTTATTTGATAAAATTAAATCTATGATTTATATCATCATATCATAACTAAATTAGGGTAAATTTTTTGGATTTCTATGAAACTATAAAGTTTTTAGTGAATAGTGAAAAATACTATTTTTATGTACAATTGACCATTATTTTAATAAATGAATTAATTAAAAATTAAAATTACTATTTTAATTGGATTAAGTGGTAACATTATTATTATATAATTATATTTAATTGAATTAATTACATTTAGGTCATCTTTATACAATATTTTATTACAATTGTTTGGAATTAAAAATGATTTATTCTAAAAACTATTTTAAAATGGATAATGTTTCTACAATATAATAACCCATAATGAGAAATTATTTAAATTAATTTTTTATATAATATTTATATCATTATAAATTTAAATTATTTTAATGAATATAACTAGTTATAGTTTTAATGTGAAATCCAATTTTCCATGAAAAATATATTTTTCAGAAAATTTCATTAAATTGTTCTTAGAAATTTTATATTAAATTAAATTATTTCCCATTTATGATTTTATATTGATAAAATGGATTCCACTTTTATAATAATAATAATTAATATTAATTAATATTAATAATTTTTTTTAATAATACATATAGTAACCGTAGTATTTATATTTATTACCATGGTAAAGGAAGAAATGGTTCATTATGTGTGAAAATAATTTAAGGAAGATGATACGAAAAAGGAACCCAAATAGTATGAATATTTTTATTTCATTTTTACTAAAATTATTATTATATTTTTTCCTTATTTTTTTTACTTTAAAAATGACTAATCAATCAATTTAATAAAAATTATCTTTTGATAGGATAAAACACAAATATCATTTTTAACAATATTAAAATTCAATCAAGGTGTTTAATTTGATGAATTCATGGAATTTTTTAAAAGTAATATTTTAATGAAAATTTATTATTAATTTTTTTTTATTAAATATAAATTATCATATAATTTTATGAAGTCAAATGTAATTTTTATAAATTTACAAAAACTATTATTGTCAAAATACTCAGAATTTATAAATAAATGTAAATTATAAATAAGAATTTAAATTTGAATATCTAAAAAATTATTTTTTAAAAATAAAGAATATATTTGGAATCATAACATTGAAATTATCCAAAACATAATTTTTCATAATTTTATGAGACGTCTGAATTTTTAGTTAAAAACAAATTACCGTATAAATATACGTTGTTGTATTACGGTATAATAATGACACAAAAGTGATGTAATTAATAAAATAAAATGTATCCATGACCAAATATATGTTTTAATTTTAATATAATTTTATTTTATGTTTATTTGATTTATTTTATAAATCCATTAGGAATCCTCCAAAACTTATAATATATTTTATGGTTTTAAAATCCTTTCGTTAAGAGTATGACTAACTTATACATCATCGAGGTTATTATTTTATCTATTTCCCCAATATCCTTATAAAATAATGAAATAAACTTCCAATTTGGCAAATATCAAGAGAATATTTGTTGTTTTGCTAAATTTTTTATATATAGATGCCAAAACCTAAGTTGGAGAAATGATAATGAATTCCCCAATCATTTCCAATATAAACCCACCCAAGTTGTCATTTTTATTCACTTAACATCTTTTGAGAACTTCCTTACTCCACCTTACCCACTATAGGGTCATAAAAGGGTTCCCCTAATCTCTCATGAGTTCCTCGAAAACATTTGGATTCACACACTCGATTATGGGATCCTTACCTTATCTTCTCTATTCTCGTTTCCTTATTATCTTATGGTTTATATTTTTAATTTATTATGTTGGGATTTGACTTTCCTTGTCCCTATAACTACATATTTTATGATCAAATTATCATAGACCGATTTCTCTCTCATCAATGAATTTTATTTTATTTTTATGTGAGTTTACTGTGCTGCAAAAATTTCACCATGATTTTACACGCCTAAACAATTGTGTAGTGGATACCATGCCCATTTCCTTTTAAGTGTGTTCAACATTATACATTGATACAACATTCACATTAGACATAAATTTATGAATTACATAATCTATGGATGTTTGATAAAATATGATGATGTATGAATCCACGATGTATGATCTATGTGGCACACCAAAGCATGAGAATGAAATGAATGTGACAGGTGTGCTCATAATGAAACAACCCTATAATGCATTGGGCAATGTTTATTCTCACGAAACATCATGTTGGGATATAGAGTGAACCTGATTCCATTGTGGGACTATTCCTATCATTATTTATGGAAATTTATCCTTAAATAATGTTTATGATGCAATGTTCTATGTTTTTCTCAATTTACTATACTGCTTATACAACTAACATACTATATCATGCCTTATTGTTCTTGTTAATGATTATCACCTATTTGTTGCCCCATTGGTAAGCATAATATCCAAAATATAGTATACTCTTTATGTAATTTAATGTTTATTCCCAAATTGGGATTTATAGCTCAACCCTTTCTTATGTTTGTACCTATGTTATTCTATGTAGTTTTAACTATGAGAATTTTATGGATTTTTTAAATAAATATTTTGTTTTTCCTATTTTAAGATATTATGTAATGTACGTAATTTAAAGACAGTAGTCTCCTTATTCTTTTGGGATGTATTAATTGTAATATTATATAATAAATCATGTATTAATTTTTAATAAATAGAATGGTTGGGATATTATTTATAAATTCCGAATTATATTTTCATTATTTTGCTTCATTTTTACATAGTTTTTCTGGGTTTTATAATTCGTGGGAACTAAGAATCACCTTAATTCCAGATTATAGTTATGTACTTTTACTTATTTATAATCTACTATTTAAATATTTTTATATTTCAAGATGGTATTTTCCTTTATTTGTAATGTTTTATTCTAATGAAATAAAAAATGATTTGTCTCTATACAAGTTTCCTTAAATTTGTTTATAGTATAATTCTTATGTACATAAATTATTATTTATTAAACAAACATTTTTTTATTAATTTAATAAAGAAAAATTAATTGGTAAATATTATAGTTTTATATATTTTGTAAATTAGAGGAAATATATTCATTTAATAGATAGCTATGTATATAATTTAAGAATAAAAACTTATAAAGTATTACCTGGGAATGTGGGATGTTACATATTTAATTTAATCCCATGTTGTAATGAGATGTCTTATATTTATAGTATGCACCCAATGAAGAAAATTATTTTTTGGGATGAGAATAGTATGGAATGATGCTTGGACATAGTATTTTTCATAATTCTTAATTAAGATCCAATGTAGTATTGTTCCTTGATCATGATAATGGTATTCTTAGTGAATCACACAAGCAAGTTTTGGAGTTGTTTTTTGACATATTAACTCAGAAGAGTAAAAATGTAATTAAAAGAAACTAATAATATATATTTTATTTTCTCAAATATATTATATATGGACATTTAATTAATATGGATTAGAGGGGTTTCTTATTTTTGTTTATTGCATGAATGTGTTCTTGATTGGTTAGTTACTATAGAGAAATTATTTCATTGTATAAGAGTTTTAATGAAAAATCTAGTTTTCTAAATAACATATTTATTTTGAAATGTATACTATATATAAAATGGGTTTATAGATGGATATTTTTGAAAAAACTGATAAGTACAAAGTGATTTGAATTTTTTGTTTTTTTGAAAACTAATTACAATAACATAAATTTTTATTCAAAAATGGTGTGGGAAGACAAAAATGGGATCACGATAAAACAATGAAAAACTATGAATATTTTGGGAAATAATAGATCAATATAATAATATTGAATTATTAGGTAGTATTTAGAAAATTATGGGAAAGTTTTTAATATATATAATTTATTTATTTTATTTTTTCAAATTAAGAAACCCAATATTCCTAACAATGCATTATTTATTTATTTTTTGACGAGGAGTGCCGTATTAATTTTTATATTCATGATTAAGATATTTTTTGAATTTATTTTATAGAATAATTTTATTTAATACCATAGAATGGGTCATTGGGGTGTGTCATGCGTATTGATATATAAAAGTTTTAGTATCTTATATTATAAAGTTAATGTTGTGTGTTATAAGGTTATTTATATGGCGGGAAAAATTATTTTGATAATAGGGTTTTCTTTGGATAGACAATACTTGAAGAAGAAATATAAAATAGTTATTTATTGATTTATGGTGTTTATGGATTGAAGGGTGCATCCCTACATTGTCTTATCATTTTGGTGATTCAAATGGGTATGGTGATTTGATTATTGGAATTTCATTATGTGATTTTACATACAAAATAAAGAGTAAAATGATACCAATAATGATACGGATACCATTTATAATTATTGGTAATCACAATGATTTTGTATCATCGAATTTAATGAAAATCATGATCGAGCTTTGGGAGTTTCATAGTGGAAGCAGATTGAGAATTATAGGATAGATATTTTTTTAGCCAGTGATGAATTAGAATTTTAGATAAGTAAATATTTATATAAAATTCATTTGTGATAATTTTTATGGACTTAAATCATTATGGTTGTATGTTTTTTGTGAAAAAAATAATTAGTTTCTCTAGAGGAATAGTAAGACTAAACATTAGTGGGGCTAACATCAATGTGAGATTTATTTTTTAAAATTGTATCAAAAGAGGGGTAATATTTATTCCTCTCATTAGACTATATGGTTTTTATGAACATTTAAAAAACTATAAAAAATTAGATGGGTAAATTAAAAAGTATATAAAAAAGGTAATTTTGGTGGATGACTACAACAAGCTAATAACACTTCGGTGATTGTCCATCAGAGTCGAAATATACAAGTTAGTGATATAAAACCACTGACCCTAAAATGAAGCATATAAATAGACTACTAAGACCAATTAGATATAATTATTTTTCTTGTTAAGGACACCATAATCCGTATTGTCCTTTAATTTTTTTAATGAGAGGAAATATGTTGTTTTCTATAAGTTAATAAGGAACCCAATAAGGGTTCCAAATATGAGGGTTGAATGAGTATAGGGAAGGCTGTATTGCTCCTCCATTAGACCTTCAATTTTTCATCTCATCATTTGAGTTATCATGGATTATTATTTTTAATGATGCTATGATTTAGAATCCTTTTCCTCTCATAACTAAATTCTCTAAATTGTTCCCTCTCTATTTCATGAAAATAAATTAATGAATTTATAATTTGATTCCACTAAACCATTGAACAAAGGAATTGAAAACATGGGTATTTCATTAATAGTTATTAATGGATAAATGAGTTGTGTGATTACTAACAATCAATCACTTTTTCATAATTCATCACTCTGTGAGAGAATTTAATCATATTTTAGTGATTTTAGTTTATTTGATAATTAATTAGGTACTTTAATTTGAAAATTTTGTATTTCACAAGATCAAATGTACATTTAGAGTAGAATGTATCTTCCTCATCATGGATTCGATATTATGGAATTTTGTGATGACTTTTAAACTTGTTTATATCAATTATGGGAATTCAATATAGAAGGGTTGAAATAAATGAATCCCGGTTTCATAGACGAGGTACGTGCTCATAGACTCGAGGACTACTGATATGAGAAAATATTTATAACTGGATAGAAAACTGAGTTTAGTGGCCTTTATTAATTGATAATATTGATTACCTTGAATGTGTTTAATTTCATGTAGATAATTTATGCTCATGGGATCTTATTATTATTATTATTATTATTATTATTATTATTATCATATGCATAATTTTATAAAATGATATGATATCAATACAGAAATATAATGGAATCATGTCAGCTTAATAACACCCAAGGATGCTATATTATACAATATGGGTTGTTTGGTGGTTCCATAGTCCAACAAATATAGGTATCCAATATGATCTATTATATAGTGGTGTGAGTTGATTTTCCAATCTATTTTACAAAAAAGAAATTTATTATAGTTTAAAAATTGTTTTAAGGAAAATGTATTAAAGTGTGATTTTAAATGAAATTCAACGCCTTGATATTTTTATGAAATATAGTGTTAAATAATTTTATTTCTAAAATGTCTTTCAATAAAAGATACACCAGGTTATACTTTTTTAAATGCTTCACCAAGTTATGTTTGCGCTACACATAAAACTAAATTTCTAAGAAATAAAATTTTATTATTGTAATTATTTAAACATGAATATTATAACCTAGCTATGAGAATTTCAGGTATAAACATGTTTATATGGAATATGAATGTATGGTTTACACATTTTAGATCCTTTTTAAAATAAAAGGAAATATTTTTCAAAAAACATATTTAAATTCCCAGAAGTTTGTTTTATACAAATAAAAAAATCACTATTATTGGATTCTATTAATGATATATATATAATATAAAATATAATGTCTAAAATTCATCCTATTTTTTCTACACATGATATAAAAATAATTCCAATTTCATTAATAAAAACCTCTATTTTTCAAAAGATATTTTTTCTACCTTTTGAGGGCATACTTGTCTAAAAAAAATGTTTTATAATTTTATAAATTTTATTTGAAGAAAGAAACTTCATTTTTAAAACTGGAATATCAAAATTTATTTTTGTTTTATTTTTTGTATTTTTCTAAAACATATCAGTTTTTAATGAATACTAAAAAGCACTATATCTTAATTGAAAACGTACTTTTCATCTAAATAATTTATAATGTAAAATTATATTTTAATGTTTTTGAAAGTAAAATTAGATAAATTATACATATATTAATAAAATTAACACCATTTTAATCCTTTTCATCTTAAATTTAGATATAAAAACATTTCAACATTTTGATGACATTCAATTTACAAACCTTCTTTCTCAACTCATCTATGAGATTAATTTTTAATTAATTCTTTCACCTAATGTTTTTTGAATTTAAAATAATGGATTCAATATTTTAATAATATATAAAAATATATTAATAAGATCCCTTTTTTGGACAATATAAATAGCAAACTTTGTAAATTTATTACCATTGTTAAGGGTAAATAATATAAATAATGGTTAATAAGATAATTAATGGTCAAAATTATGTAGTAAATATTATAAAATTACCCTTAAACCTATCAAAATATTATTGGATGAGTGATTTTAGGCCAAATCATCATTGTACTGAATTTATGACCTGTCAGATCCACTAGGATTTCTTTATGACCCATATTGTATTTTATTTTATAAAAGGTCAAACTTGTCACACTAATGTTTATAATGAGTATAGATTTTTTAATATAGGGTCATATAGAAGATATATTTTACCATAAATTATATAAGAAAATATAATAAATTTATATAAATCATAATATTTTTATTTTATATTTTTATTGAATAAATAATTACAAAAAATTATTGCTCAATAGTGATGCAAAAAATATTCAATTAATGAAAAAAATCAAAAAAGTGATATTAAAAATATTAAAATAAATATAATATGAAACAATAAAGAAAATAGAAAAATTTCAAAAATTATTTTATAATTTTATTGATGTTTTATAGGCTATTGTTCTTTGTTATCTAGCTGTGATTATATTTTTAGTCAAAGAAATTAACGAATAGCGTCAAAATTGACGTTATTTATATTTTAAAAAAAATTATAAAATGATATCAAATTATTAAAAATATATCATTCAATTAAATTATATTTATAAGGTATAAATAATTTCACATGATTTATTTATAGTTTATTGGAAAATTTATAGCAACAATATCAATCATTAAAAGTAAAAAATCCATGTTGTTAGTGTGGGATTTGAAGTGGTAATATAATGGTTTTAAGTAAAAGATTAGGATTAAAAAATACTCAAAATTATGTATAATTTTCAATGGATAAATGGATTTTTACCCATAAAAATAATATATTATAAATAAATTAGTTTTTTCCCTTTTTTTCATGAAAATTAATTTTTATTAATTTCATATTTTGATAAATTCCAAGAGTGCCCCTCCCTTATCTTATAAAAGGGAACACTTTCTTATCTTTTATTAAAACATAAAAAACTATTTTATTAGGAAAAGTACATCAAAATATCATCCAAACATCTTTAATTTGATCTTATATACCCTCATTTTTTAATAAATCCAAAAAAGGAATCCCTTTGGTGAAAAACATAAAGATATACCTAAAGTAGTGGAAATGTTCATCGACAAATGTTTTTTTTCTTTTGTAAACACCAAAATTTTTTTTTTCATGTTTATATGATAGAATATGTATATTAAATAATGTTAGTATTTTTATCTTAGGTTTACGACATTAAAATTCACGCACTACCATCAAATGGGATACACAATCATCATTCATGTGTACGACGAACTGTCACCTCGTAAACCGATGCTGTTTGTTTTTCCATTACCACCAATAATGGTTAAAAATAATTATTTATTTATAGTTTATATATGATATATAATATCTAATTTAATATTAGTATTATTCTATAATTATTATATCATACCTAATATCATGAAGTTTATTTTCTGGAAATACGATAAAGACATTCGTGTGTGTGGCGGACTACAGCCTCACAAAGCAATGTGATTTGTTCATTATTTATATGGAATGTATTAAAGATAGTTTTAATAAAAATAAGTTATTTATATAACCTAAAAATAATTATTTAATTATAATATATCATATAATTATCATTATTTTATTCTGATAATAAAATGAAAACAATGTTCATGTGTTTGTATGGTCTACTATCTCCAAGAACAATATATATTATTATCTACCTATAACATTTATGAATTACTATATATATATACTGAATATATATTATATTTATATAATTATTATCAATCAATATATGGTGAGATCATGATCTTTTTAATACAAAAAATAATAAAAATTCAAAACATTAATGAAAAACAAAGCTGTTGTAAACCCAAACATAACTTTAACATGGAATTTTTAATAAATATATAATATAAAGTTAAAAGTAAATAACATATGGAATTACATATATTTAAATGAATATTTTTTATATTTATGTTAAAAATATATTTATTATATATGAGTTTTTAATGTGTATTAAAGAAATCAAGACTTCTAGTAAGGGTTTTTCAAGTCTCGCTTTTATTTATATGAGACTTATGCCATATTAACCACTCTTTTATTTTGTGGAGTTTATACACTGACCAAAATTTTAATAATTGTTAATTTTAAATACATTTATGGGTTTTTACTTATCTAGATGATGATATATCAATTTTTTGTTCATAATTTAAGATTTACTAAATTGGTAAGGTAATTTTGTCCAAATTTTTCTTTTTTGAGACACATGTAATGTTATGAATCTATATTATTTTATGATATGTATATAATTATTATTGACATTTTTATCCACTAATATCCTTATTTTAATGATATTATAAGTACCATATAATTTTATTCGCTCATCTTTATGAAATTATTTTTTAAAAAAACTCGTTTTTCGAAAATTGCATTCAAAAATGATTCTAATGATCTCTTAATAATTTTTAAGGAAAATGATTTCAATGATGTTTGAATTTTTTTATAAATAATACAATATTAGTTTTCAATTTTAATTTGAGTGAAAAAGGTATTATAATTATTTTATTATTTTAAAAGTTTTTTTCAATTAGGAAAGTATATCTTCTTTAATTTATTTAAAAACATCATTCAAAATTAGTTTCCATCTAAGATAACATTTTTTCATGCAACATATTCTTTAATAGGGATATTTTTTAAGAATAATATATTTATTATTTTCTACAGTTAGTTTCTAATATTTATGAAACCCATTTCATTTTAAAGGGTTCTGAAATGAATAAATGTTCAAGAAACCCATTTATTCTCCTAGGTTCTATTATAATTAATGATTTATGTTCTTGTAGAAGAAAAATTTTTTATTTAACTTTTTAATTGGTGGGACCAATATCTCCATACAATTTATTATGTAATGATTAATTTTTTATAATCTTAATGGTTACATTTTTGGTCATCCAAACACTTCAACAATTCGATACACTGGTGGTTCGACCAATCTCACAATAAGAGGGTAGATCAGAGGCCCCCCTGAGATTGAAGGTAAAGGGTACACGGGAGGCCATCCCTAGCCTTATGTAGTTCAACGAGTGAATTTCCCAAGACTAACATGTAATTAGTTTATTATAAGGTATACCGCAAACAATATTTTCTATTCTAATGTTTATGCCAAAAATTCCATGTATTATTCCATAATTATACTCGTATGGCTCATGTTATTTCATTATATTATGATTCATTTATTTTTACCTTCCAATCATTAATTTCCTGATTAAGGATTATGACCTTTGATATGAAGGGTATGATTTTAAATTGTTATGATCATATTCTCATAACCATATGATCTTGTTATGCTTACTTATCTCTCATGTTTAACCTTACTAAGCATATAATCTCACCCTCTCTTATATTTCCTTTCCCTAGGTTATGAATACCGTATTATGTAGGACTATTAAAGGGGAAGATATTTGTGGGAGACATTAAATATCATTCACTAGAATAGAATATCGTGTTTCATTTTTCTAAAGGCATTAAAATATTACAGTCCTGAGGCATGTGTTTGTGTAATACAATGAATGTTCATCTAAAAAGATGTAATATCCATGTATGAAAATCCAAGATCATAATACATTGTATGATAGAAAATGTTTATTCAAACTTTGGAAACTAGGTTGAGAAAACCTTAGTAATATCTCTTTTTATTAGTTTACATATTGGTTAAAATAATTTTGTTTTCTTAATGATCATGAGTATTCAAGGATTAAACCTAAGATGTTATATATTGGAATTTTATAAGAAATTTCCTTGATTATGTGGTTTTACTACTATGACTAGTGTTGGTCACACTATATTCTGTATTTTTATTCGATGATCAAAACCTAAAGGATCTACATTAATTTTGAATTCCTCAAGTGAATAAATTATTTTTTTCCAATGAATCTTATTGTTATGTTACAAAGCATGGAAAATATTTTCTCTATTCTCAAAAAACATTCTGAAGAAATTAATCATGTTTAACTTTCTAATGAGAAAATGAGGAATCAAATTTATGTTGAGTCCTTCATGAGGAAAAATACACATTATTTTAGCAGTTCCAATGTTCCACTAGTTTATGATCAATAGATCTATATAATTAAAAAGATATTTTCATTTATTAAATATTCAAAACTTGAAAAATTAATTTTTTTTATCATCTGGAACGTGAATTAGATCGGTGGAGAGATATTATTATGAATAAAAGGGAACAAAAAGAAATTGAATTTATGCTTTGGGAAGAGATCAAAGGGATATTTTTTAGTAATTACACTCCTTATATTATATATAAAACTGTGGATAATGAAGTCTTTCATATTAAGAAAAATAATGATGAATCTATTTGTACAAATGAAGAAAATTTTACAAGACTGGAAATGTACTCTTTTGGGTTAATCATCATCTCTGTATGAAAAATTAATCGATTCTTTGGTGGCCTAAAACAAAGTATTCGAAAGTCTATAGATATAACAGACATCAATAGCTATACAAAAGTTTTTTATGTACAATGAATATATAAATGGAAATTGTATATCCCCATCATTCCTATAGTTTTGATAATAAATAAAATAAAAATTATCATGAAAAATTAAATATTGGAATGAAATTTTAGGTATCTTTGTGGTATAAATATAGGAAGAAGTACTCAGGTGAATGTTTGAAAGGGAAAAAAGGGTGTTAAAAGTTCTTAAATGGAATTCATTGAGTGGATGAATGCTGAAGTGATGAGAAAAAGTTATGTAATTTTTTTGATAATGATAAATCACATGAAAAGATACCTCCCACACATACATCATTAAATTTCATAGAGTTTGGGAATTATGATAGTAAGTTCCCTAGTATAAGGAATAATGTGGGTTATATTCCACAAAAACATCGATGGAAAAATTAAAAAGGGAATTCTTATGATATCAAAATGGAAGACATGAACCATGATAATTAGGGAATATTTATCATCCTCTCTTTGGTTGGAACTTTCATGTTTGATTTTGTATGGATGAGCCCTTTGAAAATATTATTTCTCAACCATTAGTGAAGTTTCTTGTTATTATCTACTTGGATTTTATAATATTGAAATGACATAATCTATTTGTAAAATGATGAACCCAATATTAAAATTAAAGTATTTTTATAGAATAAATGATTTTATATAAGGAATTAAGAATCATGTGTGTATTCAATATTTTTTTATTGTAATTCAGATAATTACCATGTTTCAAGAGAATAAATGATGTTGGTATTCAACTATTTTTTATTTGAAAAAATGTTATACATTGTGATATTTAAAGGATTAATTTAAGGTTGGTTTTTGGAAAATTTAGTAACCTTTTTTTATTAATTTTTTATGTTGAAAGTGTTATGAGGATAACTATTTATGAACATGCGTAAGTTGAACTTTGGTTGAGTTTTTAGAGATTTATGTATTACATCATCGTATAATGATTTATGAATATTGGATAACCTATGATAACCATTTTTTATAATGATAACTTGATATAAAAGGAATGACTTATCATCTTATTCTAGATCATTTAGACCACTAGTTCTTTTGGGATTATAAGTTCATCTGCATTTCTCAATGTAAGATATAATGAAGAAATCGATCAAGGAACAACTAAAGAATGAGATTGTACTTATGAAATAAAATAAACTATGTATATCTTCTAAAAGTATTTTGAAAAAACAGAATCCTATTATCATCGTTTCAGAATATATCAATTATCCTTTTTAGACATATTTTTTCAATAGTTTTTTTATTATGCTTATCTTGAAAATATACTCTATCAATCTATATTACTTATTGAGTATTATTTTCCATTAAAAATCTACCATTTAATAATTTTATATGTAGAAAACATGTTATAAGTTACTTAATGTTGACTTCATGTTTCTAACTTTTCCCTTTTAAGGTAGGTTTTATTATTCATTTTTATGATATGAGTTTTTATGAATAAACTATAAAATATTAAAGCTTTGATTGCAGAGATGATTTTGAAGGTGAAATTAATTTTATGGGTGGTAGAATGTAACAACCCAAGAATTTTATTGAATATATTTTTATATAATATAATTTATTTTTTATCTTTTGTTTCATTTTAATCCATCTTATTCTTTCATTATACACTAAACCATCTTAATCATTAATTATATGGTACACCAAGTAAATATTACGCTACACATAATACAGTATTTAGAGTTTTTTTATTATTGTAAGTATTTAGTAAATAAATTTACAACATAGATTCTATACCAATGGGTATAAGAAATATGCACTAAATTATGAATGTATTATTTACACATCTAAAACTCTTTAGAAAATAATATTAAAACTTTTTCTAAAAAACTATTTAAATGCGCAAATGTGTGATTAAAATAAATAAAAAAAAATAACTATTTTATTGATTATGTTATTGATATATATATATATATATATATTCAATCTAATATTTAAGATACATCATATTTTTTCTATATGTGATATAAAAATAAATTAAATTTTATGCATAAAAAAGCTATATTTATCTAGATGCAGTCTTCCTCTTTTTGATGGGGCACTTGTTTTGAACTAAAATTTGACACATTGAAAATTTATATTTGAAAAAATAAAATTCATTTTTTAAAAATGAAATATATAAATAAAAATTGGTTGATTTTTTTAACATGTTTTATTTTTTGAAGAATAGTTAAAAAATACTAAATTTTATTTGAAAATTGACTTTTCATCTAAATAATTTATAGTGTAAAATAATAATTTATATTTTTATTAATGTAAAATTAGATACATTGTACATATATTAATATAATTAAGGTTATATTAATATTTTACATATTGAATTTAGATATAAAAAATTTCAAACTTTTGACCAGTTTCTCTTAAAAAACAAGTTATCTCACATCAATAACGTGACTACTTTTAAATTAATTTTATCACTTATTTGTTTTGATTTTGAAAATTTAATTAAATATTAAGAATTTTATCTAAAAATTTAATATATATTTTCCGTTTATTTTCAAAAAATATGAATAGTAAACATAGTAATTTTATTACCACAGCTAAGGGTAAATCAGATAATTAAGGACCAAAAAATTATTAGTGTTAGAAAATTACCCAATAAATGTAACAGTTTTATTCGATAAGTTAGTGTCAAAAAAATAATTATTGTTCCAAATTTATGACCTATTGGAGTCACATGTTTGAATTTAGTCCCCTTATCTTATTTTAATTTATGAAAAGTCAAACATGTCACGCTAATGGTTTAAATAAAAATATTATTTATAATTTGTGGTCACATAGAAAATTTAATCAACCATAAATAGTTTATTAAATCTAAAAAATTTATATTAAAAATGTAATGAAATTTTTAATTCTTAGTGAATAAATAATTACCTTAAATAATTTCACAATAGTGCTATAAAAATTATTCAATTAATGAAATAATAAAAAAATATTATTAAAAATATTAAAATAAATATAATTTGAATTAATTAAGATTATACACGAATTTTATAGAAGATTTTGACATTTTATTTGTGTGTTACAGTTTTTATTTGATGTTATCTATTTTTTAATTTTTTAAACTGTCAAAGTAATGAACTTTTTAAAAATTGATATTTTTGATATTTTAAAATAAATAGTATTTTATAATATGACATAAAATTATATAAAATATAAAATTATGAAAAATTATTTCTATAAGATTTGAAATATCTTACATGATGCATATATAGTTTTTTTATATTTTATAGAAACAATAGTAACCCTCACAGAGTGAGAATCTATATTGTTATAGTAATAATAAAATGATTTAAATAATGGTTAAAACCCAAAGATAAATAGTAAAAATTGTCATAATATTTATAATTTTTTTGGATTAATTTATTGAGACCCATTATCATCTTATATTAGAATTAAATATGTTTGTATCTTTTTATAATATAAAATTTATATCTATTAATTTAGTATTTTGAGAAATTCATAGAGTGCCCCTCTCCTCTCTTATAAAAGAGAACATATTAATATATTTTAATCACACTTAAACCATATTTGGATTGGAATAAACCTATATAAATATCCTCCCAACTTCCCTCATTTAATTTTAATAGTCTTGATACTTCCATAAATTAACCCAAGGAATTCATTCCTTGAAAACCAAAAGGATATATCCAGAGAAGATGTAATTTTTGTCAATTAATGTTTTTTTTCTTCCTTAAAAACCATAAATTATATTAATTTAATATTTATATAATATCCTAATTATCTTACATATTATGATATTTTTTTATGTAAATGGAAAAACCTACAAATTCACACACATTCATCAATGGGTCTACACAATCATCGTTTGTGTGTACGAAAGACTACATTCTCACGAACCGATATTGTTCATTCTTCCATCAACCCATTTAATGTGTGTCAATAATGATTGATTTATCATTTTTATATGATATATGTTTTTTTCATGTCGTTATTATGAATCTGGAATTTTTATATCACACATACCCTCATGATTTTTATTTTTTGGCTATACGATAATGTCGTTCGTTTGTAAGATAGATTACCACAACAGAATCTATGTTATTTTTTCAGGATTTACATGGAATGTGTTAATAATGGTTTTAATAAAAATAAGGGATATTTATGAAATAATAATGACTCTATAAGTATAATATATAATATTTTTCTTGATCCTATAGGAAACTAAAAACAATGTTATGGCGTACGTACGGGCAACATTTTCCATAAACGACGTATTTTATTTTATTCCTATAAAATTTATGAATCACCATAAATACCTATATAGATAATATATATGATATTTTTAACAAAGTTATAAATATTAATATTTTTAAATCATTATCAATGTAAGTGGATGAATAATAAAAAGGAGAAAGGTGTATAAAATTCAAAGTCGTTTTTATATGAAACAAAACAATAACATAGAATTGTTAATAAAAAAGTAGTATAAAGTAATAAGTAAATAATATATGGTATGTTATATATGAATATGGTTCTATTATAGATGTATTATAAACATATATTTGGAATACATTAGGTTTTAATGTGTATGAATGAAGTCCAAACTTAAGGTAAGGGGATTTCTAGCCTCAATTTTAATTATGTGATACATATTCTCTATTTACCACTTTATTGTTGTTTGGTATGTATATAAATCCAAAGAATGTAGTATATAATTATTATCCCAAAATTTATGGGTATTTACAAATCCATTGGATGATTTCTCTTTTTGGGGTTTACGGTTCAAAAGATACCAAATCGGTAAGGTATGTTTGTCTTAATTTTCCTTCAATGAGACAAATATTATATAATACACCTATATTATTTTACGAGGATTATATAATTTACATAGAAATGTTGTATCTTTATTATAATTTTTACATGATATTATCATTTTCACCTAATTTTATTCTCTCTTATGTATGAAATGTTTTTTATTCAAAAACCATGTTTTCTAAAAATGTTTTCAGAATTTTTTTGAAATAATACATTAATAATTTTTTAGGAAAAGGATTTAATGGATTTTTAAAATGGGTTTCCAAATCATCCAATATAAAATTTCAATTATATTTTCAATTAAAAATTTTTTTTAAAATTTTTTATGAATTAAAAAGAATTTTCCAAATAGAAAATGAAATCTTCATAAAGAAATGATTTAAACAAATATTCCAAATTTATTTTCCATATAAGGTAACATTGTTTGACTTTACCTATTATTTATGGGGGATATTATTTAAGGATACCATCCTTATTCTTTTAATGTTTGGTTTATGATATATTATTGAAACCAATTTCTTTTATAGGGGTTAGGAAATGATGAAATGGTTATGAAACCCATTTCCTTTTTGAGGTTATTACATAATGAATTATTTATGTTCTTGTAGAGTACATATGATTGATTTTATTTTTTGATGGGTGGGTCCTATATATCTCTCCAATTCATTGTGTAATGATAACTGACCTATGAGGTCAAATGGTGAATGTATTTTATATCCATATCTGCAAAAAATGATACAGGGGTGGTCAGTCCAAGTATACAATAAGAAGTTATATAGGAGGTATTCCTAAGTGAAAATATTTCAGGTACACAGGAGGTCAACCAAAGCCTGATGTATGTACATGGATGAATTTAAAAAACATAATATGTCATGAATGCCTTGTTAATTAGCCTCGATATAATCTTTTCTAATATTAGGTGTATTCCACAAATTCCATGTCTTATTCCATTAGTATAATATCATAGTTCATGTAATTTTATTATATTATGGTTCATGTCTTATAAACAACCACTATTATATTCCATGGTTATTGAATATGACCATTGAAATGTAAGGTATTCAATTAAAATATTACACTTATGTTCTCATACTATTATTCTCAAGTTAGGCTTACATATCTCCCATGTGTACCCATATCGAGAATCTCGGATCTTAATTTCTTATGATTCCTTTCCTCAGAATATAAAGAATGGTTTTAAGTAGGAGTACAAAATAAGAATATCTTTGTGGGAAATAATAATTATCTTTTAGAACACTAGAACATTCTTTTCTATGTTTCCAATGGAACTAAACTATTATGGTCCTCAAGCATGTTTTTGATTAATGTAATGAATCTTCATCTAAAAATATGTAACATCCATTTATAAAAATCTCATGTCTTAATTGGAATGGTGTGTGTTTTAAATGAATTGTTTAAAATGGGTTTTTAAAATATATAAATGAATTTTAATAGATTTTTCAAATGGGATTTGGGAATGGTTTTGTTTGTTTAATTAATAATATGTTTTTGTATAATTTATTTTTAAAAGTGATTATTGACAACTAATTTTCTGTAAATATAGGAAAACACATTTCCATAAATGTGTTTTTCTGATTGACTATTTATGGGAGATTTCAATAATTTGAACAATGAATTTGGGCTTTTATGAACTATACTCTTTTTATGGTTTAATTTTATTTTATCAATTGAATCATATGAATTCATTTTAAAATATAAACCATCCATAAAAACTTTTCATTGGTGATGTTTTTTATGGAATTGAGATATCAAGTTTCATGAACCCACCAATATTACCCAACTATATAGTAAGTAAGATAGTCCAAAACCTGGTCTAAGGGGAATTCGTGATCCCCATAGGCTGGTGGGAAGCACTTGGGAATCCAAGAATTACATGTGAGGATTTTTTCATAATATTATATAAAGTAGGATAAAAAATTAGATAGAGAGTTGGTATGTTGGTACTGGTCAACAAAATTTGGTATACCAAATTAAAATAAAATTAGTTTCCAAACCATAAATACATACCAATATGTATATATAACAAAAAACAATATGCATGTGATATATAATAACCACTATTCTGTCACAACCCCCAATCGAAAAAACCCACTTCTACCCTATAGTACCTTCCCCTTACATGCATCAAAGAAAAGAATTTCTACCTACACCCAAATGTGTATGGAGCCTATGATAAATAAATCCTTGTAGGATACCATCAAGTTTTCCCTCTTTAGAAATTATAAAATAAACCAATAATTATCATGTAAGAAAATGTAATTCATGATATTCAATTTTATATTGTCCAATATATAATATTGAAATCCACCCCGTTCTGTTGTTCAAAAACATACTAATAACCAGTTTTCATTTAATTTCCAAAAAAAATCCAAACTCACATTTCAAACATAACCATCACATAATTTTATCCAATGAGTCCAATTAGTTTTATGTTAGTGAGGAGTAATGTACAATTCATGAAATATATAGGCTACCTTGTCTACATATTACCCTACTGGAATAGTTTTAGGGAGTAAGAGTACATCCCTAAGGATGACGACTTATCTCATCATTGAACACTATTTTATCTACATAATAAAAATCATTTAATGGAAATATAATCATTAAAATTCATAAACCAAGATGTAAAACCATTTTCATTAATGAAAATGAGAGTAAATACAATTTCAAAACCATAATTAAAACCAGTATATTTCAGAAGACATTCTATTAAAATAATTTCAACAACCATTCTCATGATAAATCCATAATCCATGTATTACTACCATTAATAAACCAATTTTAAATAGCAAGAAACTATGGGTTTTTAATGAAAATCCATTTCATGAATCCAACTACCATGAAACCCATGGAATTTAAATACATTCATTGAACAAAAATATAAGACAAATAGAGGATCTAAGGAATAACGGAAAGACTCACCACAATTCTTTGACAACATAGAAAGGGAATTTGGGATATGGAAAAGAACCTCTAATTCCAAAATAGAAAAAAAATTAATATAATTTTAATAACATGTCCAAAAATATCAAATCGTTGTCATTGTTGAACCATAGAGAGAAATAATAGATATCCAATAAAGAATCAGAATGAAGACCAAAACAGTTATAGACATACCAAAATTAGTTTATAGCTTTGATCGACACATTGATCAACATAAGATTATCATTGGGAGTGTTGAATATGTATGAGGAGATAATTTAGGTTCAAATGGATCAAATTATGATCACTGGAAGATGACTAAGGTATAAAATGAAGGTTTTGGGTGTGAAAAATAGGATAAAAAACATACTAAAATGGTCCAGATCGGTGAGATCTGGGAGGTGATAGAGGGACCTGGCTGGACATTATAATATATATAAATTCATAATCCTATTAATAACACATCACAGGATTGATACATGGTCCCCAAGAAGATTATGGCTATTTTAGAAATGTATTAGATACTTTTGGGATGACTGGATGGCCAGTGGAACCCACAAGCCATCCATTTGACCACCTGTAGCTTTATTAGCTATAGGTCCATGTAAAAACATCCATGACTCCTCAAGGAACACTTCCACACACATATCAAAAATAAAAATATCTAGTGTCAATAATGAATGAAAAGAAAAGTGGAAATGAAACAATAATAAATTATTACATGAAATCAATAGAGGGATGTTACAATTATACCCACCATATAACATGTTTCCCTATAAATCTATGTAAAATATGGTTGGTCAACAAATAAATGAGGAAAATTATACTTCATCATAGACTCCCAGCCAAAAGTATCATATGTGTATGACCCATGAATCTATAAAAATTGAACCGAAAGTATATAATTCTAGTGTATAACCATCACATGAGATTCAAAAACTCAAAATTTATTATTAGTCATAGACATACCAGGTTCTATATAAAGGTCTTACTAATTAAAATCATGTTATGGGTGAGGCTGGGAAACCTTTTGTTGAGGAACAAGTAAGAGGTTATGGATAAATGAAAAATAAAGTGGTAAATACAAGTAATACACTAAAAATCCAATCCATTCAGAAACATCACACAATCCCATAATACCATGTGCAAGCATTCATTGAATTTTGAGTTATTGGTGACCCAACCAATGAGAGACTTTCTATAATACATGTTCACTAATGGAAAACTCAAAACGATGATGAAGCTAGTTTTTATAAGTCATGTACTATAGTTTACCCATCACCAAACGTAGATGAATCATCAGGATCCTTGTCGTTGTTTCCTAAACCAAGATGGGTCTAGTCATGGAATATTCATTATCCTCAGAGTAATGGGGAGTTGATTTTTAGGATCGAACATACAAAGTATCAAAAGGTTACATCTTGAGGGATGATTTTTAAATGTTATTATAGTAAAAATCAAATATCCCATAATGGATATCCCAAGATCCTCTAAATTGAAAAACATTGGTGTGGGGAATATCCCCAATAGTTTGATAATACCTTTCCATGTTACCAATTATAATGGGATTCTATGTTGTCCTCAACTTGAACTGGGATCCCATCACCTCATGGAGAACCTAAAAAATTATTTACGGAAAGGTACTATGCCCAATATAATGGACGAATATTTCCCATGTAACCTTACTATCTCCTGCACATACAACTACACTATGCATTTAATATTAATTTCATCATAAATTATATTGAAATGTGATGAATTGGTCAATTGATCGGTCACCAACCAAATAGTGTTCTTACCGTGGGGAATTCATGAAAACCCAATAATGAAATTCATTTAAATATCATTCTATTTACATTTTTTCATCAGAAGAGGTTGATGAAAAGTAAAAAAGAATTTGGTGCTCAACCTTAATCTGTTGGCATGTATAACATCAAGATAAAATGTCGGCTATGTCTCATTATATAATAGGCCACCAGAATAGATATTTCATTTCATTCAATATTTTTTAATTGCCAAGGTGGATTACCCATAGATAATGATGAAAATATCCAAACACATTCTTCCTTATAGTCAATGGAACAACATACCAGTTTCAGATGAAACAGATACAATTCATCGAGAGAGACCATTCACTGATATTCTTCCCACCATAAAAATAATATTTGGTAATCTAGAACGATTTATCCTACTATTTTATATTAATAATCATCTCAAGGAGATAGGGTCTCAAATTCCGACTAGCAAGAACATTATCTATACCTTACTTTCAGAATTCTAAGTGAATATAAGTAAATAATCCCAAAAAATTACATCCATCCCTTGCATCCTTCATAGCCTAAGAGGTTAACCATCTATCAACAGCTTGCACAACCACATTATGCCTTCCTAGTGTATAGATAATTTAAATGTGGAGTGAATTTAGGTATTCCACCCATCCTCCCTGTTATAGGTTCAAATGTTTTTGAGAAAAAATATATCCAAAACACTTATTATCCATGGAAATTATTAACCATTCCATGAAAATATAATGTTTCTAAATTTTAAGGGATTGAATAAAATATTCATGTTCCAACTAATGGAGGTAATAATTCATCTCATGTGGTCAAAGTTTACATAATCCATAATCCACCATGTGATTACATTTCATAAGTATTAAACCCAAACATACATTTGAATTATCACAACAAACAACATACCCCAAATCATCGTCTAATATTATCATAATTTGTGATGAATTCAAAAAACACTTTAGTTCATTAAAATATTCATAAAACATCAATTTTGTAAGAGGTTTAGCCCCTTTTGGTGAGATAAATCAATGGTGATGCATGTTTTATGAAATACTTTGTGAACCACTGATAATATCTTTTTGAACCCAAGAAGTTTCAAATATAAAATATGTTACGTAGTTCGTCCCAAAATGTAAAAATACATGGAATTTTAGGATCAAATGAGAAACAATACTCCAGGACAACATATCCCAAAAACATAACATATTGGATCTAAAACAATTATATTGGTATTTTTTCATATGGACGGTGATACCTTAAGATCCCTAAAATATGAATCAAGTTAAACACAAGATCATATTCAGTATTAGCATACAACAATATAAAATACAAAATTACCACAATTAACGTGTGAAGTTACCAGTGAGAAATTTAGTTCATTAATTCCATGAAGATGACACAAGTGTTCGTTCGACCAAATTGTATTACAAGGTCCTCAAAATCCCCAGAACTGCTCCATTTTTTGGAATATTTTTCTTCTTGAGTTAGAGTTTATGATAATCAGACTAAAGATAAGTCATAGGGAACTACTTTTCATATTATAAATTGCCAATAAAAAAATACATGTAAAGGGTTAATAACTATTTATTTAAACATGATTGAGATTCTGATAATCAATGCATAAAAGGAGAGTTTTGTTAACCTCATAATGGAAGATAACATGAGATTCAAATGGTGATACACTCAAAAATATAATGACCTTGGATCTAAAATTATAAAACCTAATTTCTTGCTCTTTCAACCAAGATATATACATATAGTATGATTCCATTGATACTAGTTGAGTTCATGAAAACATGTCAATCAAGAAATCCACATCCCAATATAAAGGAAACATTATTATCTTTTTGAGGAAAACATTAAGAAAATCAGTGAATACTATATGAAGTGGAACCCTAAAAATTATTATTTTATATTTTCCTATATATAATGAAAACATTTACCAATCTCTAGGATGGGAAGTCCCACATGACTGGACATCGGTTCCCACTCACCTTGAAACATACATGGGTTCTTATTAGGGGAAATAAAATACACCCACAAATGATAATAATTGATCTAATCATTCGAAAAAATAACAATTATAAGAGAATTATATCATCTAAGATGAAAAATTTAAGAAATATAAATTCAAATATCATCTATACGTCACACACTATGACAGATAATGAGGAACATTGAAAAACATATCCCTCTTTTCTGAGAGGTGTTTCAAATTAAATAATGAATGCATTGGTTTTGATGAGATGTTTTAAAATATCATCCACATGTGATTACATGAAAGATTGATAAAAAAATATATCAAATAATGTAGTCCCTAATGTTGAGTTTATAGAAATAGTACCTCTCATAATCATAGGACCAACATGAACTTCAATCGAGGACACATGCACTGTATCTAACTACATCATTCAAGAGGTATGTCGTTAGAACATTGTTTTCTATAAAACATCTAACTAAGACAGAAAATTCTAACTTTTAATGAGCATCTCCCATATCATGGAGAAATAAAATCTTGAATGAACTTATAAAATTGACCATTCCATCAACAAGAGTTAGAAGTCATTAGAGGTACACTAAAAAAATTCTTTGAGTTCCCTAGCTAGCCACACAAATAAAAATTGACACCACTAACTAATGATGGTATTACACGAAAAGTATTCTTAGAAGCACCAAAACTATTTATTCTAAAAAACTCAACACGATTCTTCTTCCCTTTAAAGTAGCCTCTAGAACTACAATAGAATACATGAAGAAATATGGGCATCCCTAACATGAATACGAAGACAATCTCTTCCATCAGTTCAATATCCACCACATTAATATAGGTGGTCATATTTAACCTAAATACTAGAGACTGGATATCTAGTTGAAGACCCATCTCAACTCTCTAAGACTTTATCTTCTCATTAGACACAATCTTATCGGGGAAAAGAGAGAGCTCAATGATGTGATTAAAGTACTCCATCTCTGTCTGATTCTCTTACTCAAAACAATGGAATTCATTATATTTCACTATGATCATAGAATATGGGTATAATTTATCAGTGAATACTTCCTAGAAGTATTTACACTATAATACAATGTATTTCTGATCCAAAACAATATAGTCACACCATCATCTAATCAAGTCCTACAACATGAAGATAACACACCTCACCTTGAAAAATATCAATAGTCTCCATGAATTAAAATTGATTATTTTTATTTCTTAACCATTACAACAACTGAGTAGAATCATTAATCCTTAGAAATAAAATGGTTTTTAATGAAGAGAAACCCTATAATGACCACTTTACTTATCCAATAGAGGTTCCACCAATAAAATATGAATAATGGGATGTACAACATGTCTATCCACATAATAAATTGTATGTACAACTACATCAATGTGTCTTTGGTCAATTAAAGGGATTCTTTATCTAGGTTCATTAGAATCAACCTCCTAAGGAATAGATGTAATTATCCTAGTGGGAATTGTACTACACATCCCCAAATAAATAGATACTATGGCATGAGATCCATGAATCAATTCTATTTAAAAATAGCAGTGGTTATCAAGAAATAAATGGAAAAAAAGAAGACATACATTGATTGAAAAAGACCAAATCCCAAAAGCCACTTTTCCCAATCACTCATGTTAACATAAGAATCATTGTGAAGTGAGATGGACTAAAACTAAATCATAGGAAAATAATTAAATCCACATATTCTTATCTCCTACACACTAATACATAAGAAAATACTTTCTAATAAGGGAAACAAAAAAACGAACCATTAATACTAGTTTTTCATGAAAAAAAGATATTTTTGAACTACCTAAAACCTAATATAGTTATCATAAAAGGAAAAAGGTTGTTCTGGATCTCCAAAAAATGGTGACAAGTATATGGTTATCAAATAAATACATATTATAACATCTTTTCCATAAAATTACTCAAAATAGAATAACTGTAATGAATAGATTTTTTATATGCTAATACAATTAAACTTGAGAGGGGATACAAAATAGAGTAAAAATTGGTACAAATACCAATTTAAAAAACCTATGTGAATGGATAAAAAACCCATATCAATGTGATGTATTGTCACCACAAGACCCTTACAGTCTACTATTAAATAATCCTTCAAATACCTTAACGTGCCTTGTCTATACATTATGTTTGAGTAAAAAAAGATGAGTAGAATTCCAAAACGTGTTTAATATAAAAAATTTAAAAATTAAACCAATTTTTAATAGTTAGTAAAAGATAATCTATGAGATATAATTTTAGTTATTTCAATATAAAACATGGAAATTTACCGATTTTCAAATTTTATAAAACAAACCAATAATTGAGTTTTTAAATAATATCCCTAAATAATCCAAACCCGCATTTCAAATATCACCCACAAAAAAAGTAGCACTTGAGTCAAATGAGATACTGCTTAGTGAGGATCCTCATAGAATTCAAGTGATTAGTAGTCCAATTTTTATGTGAGTTATCCTAGAAGAGCAAGTTGAGGGGGTAAGATTTCATATTTGAGGATGGCTTCCTACCTTAACATTTATCTCAATCAGGATAACCACATTGAAATCATTTGAAGTGTCTTTAATCATTACATCATATTAACAGTGCATTAAAACCGTTTTAATTAAAAAATAAATGGAAGGAAATTAATTTTTAAAATATAACAAAATTTTATAAATTTCATAATTCATTCCGTTAAATCAATTTCTATATATATTTTTTCTATAAATCCATAAAAGATGTTTTCCAATGATTTAATAAAAAATTTCAATGATAAATTAATAAAGGATCAAAAAATATATCTAATTAATTTAACCAGCTACCCTAAAAAGCATGGTATATCAATACTCCCACATAACCATAAGAAAATATGAATCGATGATCCTATTACTTGATAATAGATCTACCTAAATTCTGAAACAACACACCAAGGGAAATTGATATTTGAAAAAAACATTAGTTCCACAGTGGATCAAAAAGGGATACTGTTAAAAACCCAGATCAAAAAATATCCCATCATTGATACAGTTCTTCTATTGTGAGAAACAATAAATATCAAAGAATAAGGAGATCTAGGACCAAAATAGTGATAATTTTACCAAAAGAGGATTGTGGATTTGATCGACACTTCAATCTTCTGTGTTTTTATATTTGGTGAGACACACATGTATAAGGAGAACCTTTAGGTTTGAATGGATAAAATTAGTATTGAAGGATAAGGGTTATGGAATAAAATACATTTTTTAGCTATGAAAAAGGATACTTGAATTACTAAATCTAGAAATATTGGTTCCACTTGGGGTATGGTGGCTTTTATATACATAAATAAACATATGCCTCGCTGAACAACTAATCTATCCTGTCCCACCATGTGTTTGTGTGAATGGTTGAAATGTAATATGCTCTGACCAAACCACAGGCTTGCAGGTGGGGGCTCATCGACAAGTCGGTGTTTGTAGAACAGTTTTGTAAATCTTCTAAAACCACTGGATGGATGGTAGATCTCCCTGGAGAGCCGGTTGGGTAGATGAAAATTTATTAGCTTCAGGTTTATGTCCACACCTCTTAGAGTCATTTAGACACACCGTAGACACCTACAATAAAATTACTAAAGACCCATTTACCAGTAGGTATCAACAAAAAGAAGGAAACAAATATATAATAATAAGGTAACACCTAAAATATGTGCTAGGACCTTACATAAAAAGGTTTTTTATTAGTGTATATACATAGGATCTGTTGTGTATTCTTCATGGTGAAATAGTTTGTAGGAAACCATAGCTATATAAGTTCTTGGAGGTAATTATTTGTTTTAATTCTATTTTTTTAGTGATCACACACATAATGTAATTTGATTATTGGGTGTCCTTAGAATGGTTTAATAAAATATAGCATTGATCTTGTTATGTGATAGACATTTCACAATAAACCATTGATCATTGATGTTCATTTTTATGATTTTTTAAACTACTTAGTTCCTTGTTTTTTTCCTTATTATTCAACATCAATAGTTGATGTATGAGATAGTTATAGAATTTTTATAAAATATTAGTATAAACAGGAAGTTGGGAATATGGTGGGAGTGTGTTCCCTAAATGATGAAAATATATTATAGGGTAATTGGTTCCATACTTTTTTATTATTTACCATCAAGATAGTGGGTTCCCACCATTGTTTTTTAGGTTTGGATAACTATGGATTCCCTCATTAGTGTACTGTCTAATGCTAATTTGAGATAGCGGAACTAGGAATGTAGCTTGTTAAGAAGTGTTACTTATGTGATAAACCACTAGATAGAGATACAACCTCTATTAGAAGTGATGTTCATGGTGACATCAACTCTCACATTTTGATCGATGAGAATAGTTTCATTTATACAATTAACTATGCACTAAATGTTTTTCTGAGAATAAATTTATACTCACACTAGTAGTGCTATCTACATTGGTGTACCAGACATGTTACAACAACAGTGCAAGATCTAGGTAAGATAGTTATTTACTCTTGGTATATTTGGATAACTTCCTGATATGATGAGATATAATCATATTCTCAATGTTTCTATAAATGATAATACTATGGAAATTTCAAATAAGATAATGATGAAAATACAGATAGAGGATATGTGGTATTACTATATTGTTTTAGTTTTGTAGGATTTTGTAATGGGGGTTTACTTCAATGTTGAATCATGATATATAGGACACTTCTTTTGGTCCTCTTCATATAGTGTGTAAGATAGTTTTAGTGAGTATTAGTGAGTTGATATGGGGCATGCTGTCTAAGATTGAATTGTTATTTTTTTCATTGGGCCCCAATCATTGGTTTTACACTTATTTTACAATGATATTATTTTATAATAAATATATATATCATTGGACCCACCTTGAATACTATTCTTTATTTTCATTTTTTTGATTGTTGGGAAATATTTTATATCTTGTTGTTATATTTATTTCTACCATCATAATTTCCTATGATATTTCATGTTTTTGTTGTTGATTTGTAGTGGCATAAGAAATGGCTTATGTGTGACATTAGTATATGATTCTTATGGTGGTGAGAAGATAACACTTAGTGAAATTTTATAATTATATTATATTAACTGTGTGGTATACCGTGTGGAGACATATGATTATAAATATCTTTAGCAATATATATGTATGTCCTTGAAAAAGTTTAGTTGTACGTAATGTCTCCATAGGGTGTTTGTATCATCATCAATTAATGACATGAATTGATGATGGTACATAAATCACATTCAACAATTATTTTTAGGAGGGTTGAGTAATACTCACCATTTAATTGTACCTAAAGAAACGTGATCATTAGAACTTGGTGAGACAAATTGAGTGGGGGAATCTTACCATGATATTGGACTCACCATTACAGGATAACATGATGTGAGTTTTAATTCACCTTGGAATACATCATGATTCATGGTAGGCATAAGTTTTATATTAGATATGATGTAATGGATAAGGATGTGATTTTTTATAAAATCTAATGATTTGACAAGTGATTCTATAGTGTATTCATCCAATTTCCCTAGAAACTTAATTCCTTTAATCTTTACTATATATGTATTTTCCATGGATCTAGACAAGTTATCTTTTATTAATGAATTGTGATATATATATTATTCCACTCAACTTCTATTATATGATTTTATGTCATATTTATAATTAAAATTTATATATTGGGACTTAGAATAACTTATATGACCTTAATTTAATTTCACTATGTTTTAGTTATATTTTTTATACCATTGAATTTTTCCAAATCTTCATATACATGATTATGGCCCTTATGCATTAAAACTGAGTACATAGTCTGGAAATGATTATTTTAGGGAATTTACATTAGTCAAATAACTATATCATATTGGATGGTTCAACTAAGGTTTAATAATTTTCCAAACATAGAATAATTTTTCTTCACTAGGCGTGGTTATTATAATAGAAAATGTAATCTCATAATATTGGTTGTTTTTCCAAGATTATCATCCCTCATTCTATACCAAATTATTTTATCATTTCATAGATAAATATTTTATTTTATGGTATTCTATGATGGCCATGTTAATTTTTAATTTTTATAATTTTATAAAAGTGAAATATTTATTCTTAACATAATAGAAGTGATATTGAGACCAACTAAGGGTTTTCATAGACAACTATTTTCCCAATAATAAATAGAAAATATTTACAGAATCTAATGACACGTTTTCTATAATGATATTCATAGACGAATAAATTTATCAAATGGATGAAATAAATTATATTATGGAAAATTATTTAATTTTTTTAACAATATCACTTAGTAATAAGAATTAACTATTGACCTCCAATGGGTTCCACCAAATTTTCAAATAATAACTAAATGTTTTTAGAAGGATTTATATCT
The DNA here is from genome assembly GCA_963277665.1 of Viscum album. NCBI lineage: Eukaryota > Viridiplantae > Streptophyta > Magnoliopsida > Santalales > Viscaceae > Viscum > Viscum album. The sequence continues at coordinate 2,144,030,434 of OY728156.1, forward strand.
AAATTATTTGATTGATAAAACTATAATGCTAATAAAGAAATGGAATGAAAAATGTTCTAACATTGAAAAAAAATTATCAACTATTTTATAAGATTACCAACCCCGTTGTTTTAGAATTCATTTTAAAATATTTACTTAGATTATCTATGCCTCAAGGGAATATGTGAAAATTTCAAAAAGAATGGTAACAATACAATAATTTTATGGTATACTGTATACTTTATTTTGAATGTTTCACACAAAAAAATTAATATTAATTCTCCTACAATTGATAAATTAAATGATTTCATATTAATCATACTAATTGAAAGATTTTTGTAAAAGAGTTATGATATTAGTATATGATATCTTCTATCACATTCATATAATTCCATATAATATGCCTATATCAGTCCCAATGATAGATAACACTCAAGTACATCACTCCATGAAACATTCTCATATTATATTCCATAATGTGATATTATATATAATTATATTGATATACTACAATATGCAATATTAAAATTACTATACACAGTATCTTTCTTTTTATAATTTTGTCAACAAGAATACCCTGAGTTTCATTATGTAGACATTCTGCAAGTTATCTTCTCATGAACAATATTTATTAGAGAAGAATCTATTGGAATTCACATTTCATTTATCTATTAATATTTTAAGATAATCTATGAAACATTAAATTTTATTAACTTTAGTAAAAAAAATTAATGATTTTCATGTGATGTGTTAGATATTAACTGATATTACTCTATCAAAAAATAATTTATGTTTTTATAGAATATTACTTACCCAATTTTACTACCGTATTTCCCAACTTGATAAAAATATAACAACTAGGACAAATATTAATGATCATTAAATGCTAAATATTAATAACCGTACCACTATTAAAAAAATCAATTACATAATTTTCTATCATTTTCATTGATAACCTAGGAGACTTAAACATCTTCGACACTTCAAAAAAATACAAAAAAATTCTTTTTAAAAATGATTAATACATAAGGTAAAAAATCATTAAAACTCTGATGAAATTTATGTATACAATTCAAAAATAAAAACTGAAATATTAGTTATTCATAACAATCATTTTTATGTTACTTCATCTTTTCAGGTTAGTTCTAGTCTAAGCATAGAAATAAATGTTTTCAAATCATCAATAATAAATATCAATTCATATATATATATATATATATTTGTGTGTGTTTTTATGATTATTATGAATATAAAAATTTCTAATGAACAATAAGTCATCATTTTTGGAATCTTTTTACTAATAGTCTCTTCACCACAACTATGTAGTAAATTTTCATCAGTAACATGATAATTTTTCATCAATTTTATGATCTACTCTAAACATCTACATTGTGGATTTATCTAATATGAGTGGACATTTTAATTCACTAAAATATATATAAATAATACCATACACTTTTAAATCTATATATTTACAGTATTTCATGGATCTAATATCCTTGATAGACTCTTAAAATCAAATCACTTGATAAGGTGATATTTTTAAAAGATATAATTCCCTAGGTGAAGCACTACTTCGTGGTTTATGGAATCTCCCCATTTAATTAAATTTTTTTTAACAAAATAACACACTGATACATGATTCTAATTGGCCTTTTATTATCATATTATTCCCATGTATTTTGTACCACTAAACCTATCTTATTAGTCCTATTGTATCATTTAAGGATAATTTCATTATTGTTAACTGATCTCCTACATTATTATTTATATAAAAGAAATGAAACAATGATGAATGTGCAATTCTAATATACCGATTTTAATTTTTTATCAACCCAAACAATTATAATCATTTTAAACATTATAAATAATCATGAAAGAACCTGACAATATAAAATATATTAAAATAGAAATAAAATCAAAAATATTTTTTTACATAACTCATTATACCTTATGGTAAAAATGTAAAACTCCCCATTAATTAATTTATTTTATCAATGTATTTATATTCCTTTCAAACCTCCTTTAAAAGAATAATGCAAAGATAAATTTAGACCTTAGGTGGTAGAGTGAAAAATTTATATTCTTAATGGATTTTCATTTTGAATGAGTGTTTTTCATTTTTCCCTCATATAAAAATTTTCAATGAAAATATTGATTCTTTGAGATCAATAATCATGGAATCCATATTTCTTAATCATATCATATAATTTATTCTATTAATATTTTCCAATAATATACCTTTCTTAATATTTCAGCCTTATATGAAATTCCACCTTTTCTTCTTCTACATTGTTTAGGGATACAAATATATATATTATGTTAATATATATGTACTAAAACACATATATAATCTATTACAAACCAATATAGGATACCACTAACCTGACACCGACACTATCCCATTACATGACCCAAGGTATTTCTTAAAAAACATGTTGTAAACATGTTCATAGGAATCAAGAAATAGTTTGTCTCACCATAAGAATTTTCCATCAATATGTTTCTAACTGGAAACACAACATTAACTAATAATATTTTAAATATTGTTACCTCAAAATATGAAAAATTACAATAAATAAAACAACAGACATTGAATAACATAAATGAAATTTCAGCAGAAACCATGATTTTTTTAATAATATCCAAAATATTTTATATATAAATATAACTAAACATGATAAAACATTAAAATACATAAACCGGATAAAATGGTAAATGTGATTAGGGGATGATAAAGTTATACCAAAGAAACAGTCTGACAGAATGCCAAACTAATAACGAATGTAGAGAACCGCTACCCACCTTCTTATGATATAGACTGTCTACTACCACCATGTCACCACCTCCAAACTCAATTCATCCAAACAATAATATCAACTTCATTTTAGTTATACTTTTTTCCATATTTATGTAAGAAATAATAAGGTATCCATACACTTGATGAGAATATGTGTGGTATGTGAATTGCCATCCCAGTAAGCTCCCACCAAGAATTCCATGTCTAATCCACAAAGAAGAAACCATATCCGACTAGTTTTAGAAAAAAATAATTAAAATTATTCATTTATATTTAAATAAAAAAAATTTAAAAATGAAAATTTTCCTTTCAAAAATTTATAAATGAAATGTAAAATAAATTATATAAAATAAATAAAAATATATAATGTATCGAGACTGTATGATAGGAGAAGCCACATGGAACCTATATAAGAAAACATAGAGACAATATAAAAACATAAAAAAAGAATTCAAGATCCACTTGGTAGAGTCTTATCATTTCATAGTGTGAACCTAGTTTGAGTAGGACTAATAGTGAAGATAGGGGTGTCATGTAACATCCCTGGTAAATAATGAATAAGAAAATTTTCATATTAATCAATATTTGTGAATTAAATATTAATTTTACTTTAAAGGGGTTGTTATGTTCGATAGTGTACACGATACACAACAACAGGTTTCTTGGAATACTTGCGTTGCTCACTAATAATATAATATTATTATTTTAAATGGTAGTTAACTTCAATAAGTTGTATTAGCGGTAATGAAGAAAACTAACTACAATATGATTATACATGTCTGTTAAATGTTTTTACATTTATCCAATAAAAGTTATACGCTTAAATTATGAATGAATCTAATTTTAAGCATAATTTACATTAAAAGGTCGATTTACCGCCTTTTAATGGAGAACCCTTTTTAAATATAGTTTTGGTCACTTTAATATATTTTTTATGACCAAATAAAATTTTTCTTTAGAATGGGGACATCAAATTTTTATTTTGGTATTTTTTTTTATTTTTCTGATAAAGTTAATTTTTTAATGAATAGGGAAAAATATTGTATTTTAATGAAAAAGTGCTTTTTAATATAATTTATTTATATGGTTATATTACCTTTTAAATTGGTTTTAAAGTAAAATTAGAATATATTTTTACCATTTAATCTAATGTTGGTCATTGGAATTAATTTAACATTGAAATTTGAAATAAACAAGTGTCAAGCTTTTGATAGTTATTATTTCTTAAAAACACACTATTTGTTTTAATAATAACAATTAATTTTAAATTTAATTAATGAAACTTCTATGTTTTGAATTTGGAAAGATAGAAATCAATTTTGAATTCAGAATATCAAATATTTCTTAGGCTGAATTTTTGGTTTTTTACGAAAAACTTAAATTTTTGATGAATAGTGAAACCACTTAGTAATAGTTAAAAAACTAACTTTTTCATTGAAATGAAATTTAACCACTTATGTGAATTTAATTTCAAAAATCTGACATACCCGACATTCTTTTATACACTATATAAACACCCTTGACTTTTCAAAGGAATATTTTTCTACGAAGAGTTTTACTAAACGAAAAAAAACAATTTTTCTTTTAACATAAGCGGCGACAACGACTTTTTCCGCCGCCGTGAGTATTATTTGATCTTTGAATTCCTCAACAAGATGTAATGTTTTTAAATGAAAATAAATACCATGTAATCTTTTATGTATTTTTTGTATTGAAAATGGTTTTTATAATATATTGGTTATATAAATATAATTAAGTGATATATTTTGATTGATATGTGGGAATGATTTCATTCCTTTATAATTGTTTTATGAGTTATGATTTTATAATGGTACTTGGAAACTTGACTACTGTTTACGTGATAAACCAAATGATGGGTGGTTCCCTGAATACCAGGACGGGTGGTTACGTTATAACCTTCAATGCATTGGGTATGGAACTCGGCTATATGGCTATTCCATTTAGTGATATGTGTGGAAGTCGATCGTATGGTAATTCCATTTAATTATGTTTATGTTCCAAGTTACCATTATGTGTTATGTGTTCATGATTTGGGTTATATGGTAATATTTTGGTTACAAAATGGTAAGTAATTATCTTTTATTTAGTGAAGAGTATTTAATACTTAATAAAGTTTAAAATAGATACTTGTGATTAAGTATTCATGGTTTACTTGTTGTTTTGAATAACTAACAGTTTCCTTCTTTGTGTATCCCTTACTAAGCTTTTTATGCTCATCCCAAGTTTTTGAAATGTTTTTCATAGGACATAAAGTTGAATAAGGTTAAGGATGGGATCACAGAAACCTCATGTCGTCTAAAACATGGTATTAGACATGAAACTTTATTTCAAAGAGTTTTTATTTTATCCAAAAAATGGAAACAGAGTAGAAGTGTCTACTTTGTAATGTTTATCAATGTAATAGATATGGCCTAACTATCTAAAACACTAAACCTTAAAAGATCATCAATGTGAATTATTCATCTAATTCAAGATTATATATGGTTAATGGCCGGGTCCTTTTATATCAACTAGACTTAGCATAAAATATGATAACATGTAATTATATTGGGTAGGACTAAAAATAATCATTATGAAGGACCATCCCCTAATCCTAGAATTCTGTGAGTCCTGGTACCCACCAAGTGCCCAATGTTTACCATGAAACTCTATGTAACTTACAAGATTCACCAAGGTTTAAATACCAATCATTAATGTTATTTCATTATTACGGAATTTTGATCAAAGGAGAATCTCGATTTAAAAAAAGCAAACAACTATTAGAAAATGTATTTACCATTAATCTAAATTTGATAATTTTTTATATTTCAAGGGAAATAATTTACACAAATCATATTAAATTATTTGAATGAAATCAAATCAAAAAATTTCATTAAACATTTAATGTGAAATAAAGAAAAAAAATGCTATTTTGTATTCTATAAACAATTTATTTAATAATCCCTTTGAGAAATAACATAATCACATCCTAAAAATTACTTAAATTCCTCATATTCATAAAAACATTTTAATATACTTATTTACGAATCATGAAGAAAATACTAGTTTAGTAGATATTGGAAGCACATAGAGTCACCCGCAGTAAGATATTTTATCCACTAGAAGTTAATGTTAAATGAATTAAAACAAGGATAATGGTCATTTTAAAAAATAATATAAATTTATAAACATAAAAATAAAAAATCATTAAAATAATATTATTATGAAACCTAGGCCTCTATGGCCATATAGATGGAATTAACCAAAACAGCGATGACACAGTACTTGCGCAGCGTTGGAAATGTTAAATTTGGTTCAATATAGATAACAATTGAATGTTGAAAAGTGTTTTATCGACTTATTTATTTATTATTATGTGTTATTGGTGCTTTGGGATGATATTTTCTAACTTTAGAGTTATATTACATGAATTGTATCTAAATTCTTGTGTAATGCTTGCGTAAATCAAGAAAAGTCAAATTAGCAAATTAAAGTAGTTGTCCAATCATTAATATGATTAAATGTAATTAATGAATGAATATAAATGATTATATATAACAAAATAATTTTTTTTATGATATAAATATATATTAATAATTTTTATATATGAATTAATTAACATTAATGCCTATGTAATGTTGATGCGGTACTTGTGAAAGTAGAAGATAAATCACTAAAATGATTTTAATTAATATTATAAGAACAATAAATTACCCAAAAACATTTATAAATATTATTTTTTGATTACATATCAACCGTTTTTGTCCAAGGGTGGAATTTATGACAATTTTGAGCCACATGGATATAACAAAGACACATTATAATATTTTATTTAAACGAAATTCAAGTAGTTCCCACTATAGTTTTTAATTAGTATAATATGTTAATATATTGTTTTAAAAATTTTATATTCCACCATAAATCATATTTTTATAGATAACAAGATTATATTCATTGTGGATTTTATTTAATATTTAGTGAATAAATAATTACCACAATGGATTTCACAATGATGATGTAGTAATTATTTAATTAATTAACAAATCAAACAATTTATATTAAAAATAGTTTAAAATATAAAAATAGATATTTTTATGGTTATACATGAATTATATAGATAACCATGAATTTTTTAGGATACAATATTTTTTTTGAATTTGAATCTGGTTTTTATGTTTTTAAATTCATTGTTATGAATAGTGATCAATTTGATAAAAAAATATTTTTCATGAATATAATATTTTATTACAATAAATTAAAAAAACTAAAAAGAAAAAAATAAGATAATATGCTATCTAAAATTTAATCCCATATATATATTTTTGGACTTTTGGATATCTTTACCAATATGTTAGACTTATTATATTTTAATATTTAATGTTATTCTTAAATTTCCCCTCACCTTAATTATAAAAAGTTACTCATTCCAATACTTTATTTCACCGCCTTAAGATATATTGATATAGTATATTCTAAATAATTATATTATCCTAATTCCTTTCCACATTCAAGTGTTCATGGTCTCTAAAAAAATTGAATTCCAAGAGCCGTATGGAGATTCTCAAGGAGAAAACACTCAGGAGGTAAATTCCTTCATGTTTTCTTTCCAATTCGTTTCTCACTAATACCTTTATCAACCCCTATAAAAAGCAGTATGTAACTCCAATATCTTATATATAATAGAATTATATTATGTTAAATGGTATATTCATCATCAAATCTCTTAATTTATTCTTTATCCTTAAAAATGAAATCATCATTCATGGTGTGTCAATTTTCCGCCTTCATGGATGATGAGTTATCATTTCCTTTTAATGTAATCATTGAAAGTATAAATTCCATTAATTTTTTTAGAATTATTTATATATATTTTTATGTTCTCTCTTATAAAGTATTATTCCCATTTTTAAATAAAATTCCTGTTGAATCGACCTCGAATCCATGTAGCGAACTCACTTGAAACAATGATAATAACAAAATATTATTAACAAATAGGAATAATTAGGTTATAAAAAGATCATGTACGATATTATAAGTAATAATATATTTAATTAATAAATAAATTACACTATTTTTTACCATTATAAAAGAGGTTTACAAGCATTTAAAGACTTCTAACCTGAAGTAAGAGACATTTTATTTAACAATCATATTCTAATATCTATTTTAGAAATCCAAATTCTAAATAAATGTTTTTTACATATATAGATTTGGATGACTTATTGATTTTATTATACATTAATGTTTTTATATTTTCATTAAAAAATTACATGAATATTTTCAAATAATTTATTTTCCATTGAATATTTGTATTATAACTTAAAAAAGTGATTTTTCTCAAGAAAATATTATTATGATACAATTTTTCTTGTTTAATGATTATATAATGGTTATTAAGAAATAGTATATGATGACTGGTGGTTCTATTATAAACCAAATATTGTTGGGTCCATGATATACCTACAATTCAATAATTATTTTTAATGTTGACAATGATGGTTATTCCAAGTGTGGGTGTGATAGTTACATCATAAGTTAGCTAGAAGAGTTATATTATAAGGTAGTAGTGAGGGTTACAAATCATATAGTAGCCATGAGGGTCAAAATCATATGTATATATTGTAATAAAATTATCTTCCAATTTACAAATATATTTTATTTTATTTCTTTCTATATTTTATAGAAATATCATCTTATTATAGAGTAAGTATAGGCTAACATAAGGGTAAGATTTTTATCTCTGTGAAAATGAATTCATATTTTCATAAGTATTAATGGAATTATTATTTATTTCATTATTTTATGTCCCTTCTTGAGTTAATAGATCTCATCCTAATTGATTAATTGTTTTTATATGGTGTAAGTATGGGTAAGAGAAAAAAAGAAACCAAGTTGAATGTTGTGATGAAATTTCATGAAAATAATTCATGTTTTATTAGAAAATCTATTATAGAAAAAATGGTCATTATTTTATTAGTATCAAATTTTTATAATTCTCAGTTTTTATGTATGAATTATGACATAATTGTATAAAAAACTACACCAAAAAGATATTTCCGAATGTTTGAAAGTTTCTTCTAGTTGAATTAAATAGATTAAATATTGTTTAAGTTTAGGTCCTAATAGTTGGTATTGGATTACCGTTTAGATAAATTTAGTGGTTATGATAATGTTAATAGAATACTAGAAATATTTTTTATTTTATGATTAATTTGAAATTATATATAATTTTCAGATTACTATGTTTCTTCCTCTCAGATTTGACTATTTAGAATGGTTTTCTGTAGAATAAATAAGAAATATGAAGTCGTAAAGAACCAATAGGTTGATATCAATCTGAATCTGCAACCTAGAATGGTGGAAATTAGAACCATGAAGTTTGTGATAGTAATGGATCTATTGTAACAGGCTATAAATGGTTGTGGAATCCATTTAGGAGAATAACTAGATCTTCCAAAAAAGAACATTATTGTAGTAGAACATTTTATGAGAAAACACCCTCCTGCATTCAGTGGAACTTATAACCTAGTGGTGGCTGAGTGGGTGATTAAATCCTTTGAAAAATAATCTTATTTCATGGGGTTTATATATAAATTTTTTTTTTGTCTTTATATTTATCATTTTAAAGGTGAAGCTGACCAATGATGGTCAATTGTCTGGAATATCAAGGAAAGATAATAGATCGATGCCTTATAATGGGATGAATTTAAGAATATTTTCTTTGAAATATATCTCTATATAGTGGTTTGCATTATAATAGAAAATAAATTCATTTAATTGAAAAAATGGAAGATGATTTAGTGGCCATGTACGAAGAAAAATTTAATCCATTGGAAAGGTATGATATAAATCATACTCAGTATCCTGATAGTAAAATAAAACATTTTTACTTAGTATTAATGCCAATAAACCGAAGGAAATTGGATTATTGTGAGTTCGATAGTTATGGGAACTAGTTAATGTGATGAATGTGTAGACATGGAGTTTTTTTATGATCATCAGTAATTTGAAAAAATATGAATAAAATGTTCATATATAAAGAAATGGTTAAGAAACAATATAAGTAATTTAGAGGCATGAAAATACTATTTCTAGTTTGTGAAAAGTGTGTTAATAAGAATCATGTGGAATGCCTTAAGAAATTTATGATGTTTTTCTGATGTTATTTGTTTGGAAATATGGAATGAGATTTCAATTAAGATGATCTTATGTTTAATTTTGATAACAAAAATTTAAATTACATTAAAAGTTGTGATATTTGTAGTGTGTATATACATTCCTAGAAGAGAATTTTAATGATGGGATGTAGTCAGAATATAAGTAGAAATGTGTAGTGAAAAAATTTGTGACTGATTTTATATATGTTAGTCCATACAATGATGAGATATAAGGTACATTTTTTTAATCAAATTTTACTAATGTCTTATTTGATATGGGGTCCACACATTCTTTTATTTATGAAAACTTATTTGGTAAATAAGAAATTTTATCTCAACAAATGAATCCAAAACTTATTAGGAAAAAATAGGGGTAATTACCAATGTAAAATATAATTATAATAATCTTCATGCAGTTGTATGTGGAAACAATTTACATAAACATATTTGGTTTTACCCCAAGTATAGTTCTTGGTTGTTTTGTGAAATGATTGGCTATCTATTAACTATGATAAGATTTATTATAGAGATAATTATGTTTTTTTAGAATAGGATTCTATTTTTATACCCGAATGAACCCATACCATTGATAACATATTTTGATGTAGAGAAAATAATAAAATATGTAACCAAAAGTTACCTAGCACATATTATTTAAAATAAGGGATCATTCATATTAATGATGTGCTAGTGGTAAATGAATACTTGGATATTATCGTGATGCATTTCTCAGTGTTATACCTGATCCAGAAGTTGAATAAAAAATTTACATAGTTCATGATGCCACCACAATATGAAAATCCCTTATTGTATGGCCTAAGTAGATCTTATGGAATTAAAAATGTAGTTATCAAAGATTCTTGACAAAGGATTCATTCATTCTAGTACATCACCTTGGGGTGATCCAATGTTTTTTTTAAAATATGGTTTCAGGAGGATTTTCATTGACTATAGAGCTTTTAATAACATTATTGTTAAGAATAATTATCCATTTCCTCTTATAAATGACTTGTTTGATCAGCTCTAGGGTGTTAGTATTTTCCAAATAATGACTTCAAATAACGGTACTATCAGCTAAAGCAGTATGAGGATGACATACAAAAAAGGCATTTCATACGAGATATGGGAATTATAAATTTATTTTCATGACATTTTGTATAAAAAATTTACATGTCGTTTATATAAATCATATTAACAGAATATGTTGTGAATATTTTGATAATAGTTTTTTCATTTTTATTATCGTATTTTTGTTTTTTATTAACATTTATGAAGAACATGAAAAACATATAAGGATTTAAAAAAACATTCAATGAAATAATTTTATAAGGAAAATATATCAAATGTGATATTTGGTTACAACGTTTTTCTTTCCTTGTGAACATTTTAAATATGATGGTATAAAAGTTGATCAAGAAAAAAAAGATGTTTATGAGTGGAAAAGACCAAAGAATGTCACAGATATTCACAGTTTTCTTGGATAATAAGTATATTACATGAGTTTTTTTAAAAACATTCATGGTTATTTATCCTAATTACTAAGTTAAATTGAAAATGATTTATTTTTTTGTACAAAATAATGTGATGTTTGTTTTGAAGAACTAATAATGAGATTGGTAAACACTCTAGTTTTAGACCTACCTTCTAGAAAAGGTGATTTTTTTCATCTGAATTTATGCTTCATTGAAGGGACTCGATTACATTCTGATGTAGAATGATCAGGTAATTTCTTATGCCTTATGAAAACAGAAACCTTGTGAGTTAAATTTTCACACACATAATTTAGAATTAGTTGCAATTGTTGTGGCATAAAAATTTCATAGAAATAATTAATATATATCAAAATGTAAAATTTATACTACTTATAAAAGTATGAAGTATATATTTACTCAAAATTAACTAAACATGAGGTAGAGAAGATGGTTATAACTAATAATGGATTATGATTGCATGATCAATTACCATCTAGGAAAATATAACAAAGTTGACGATGCCTTATATAGAAATCATCATGCATCAATAACCACAATACATATATAACATGAACCTTTGAATAATGATTTGAAAATGTTTGCCTTGTATTTTTTAGCTGTAAGCAATTCCACTTTTTTTAGGTGTCAGTGTAATCATATCTATCAGAAATAATTAAGAATGTTCTGATGGAAGATTGTGCATTTCATAAAAAGGTATAATTGGTTAATAAAGGATTATATTCTAAAATTAATATCGATAAATATTGTATATTTATATTTAAAAAGATATTACATGTGCCTTGTGATTCATAGCTGAAGAAATAATTTTTATGTGATGCTCATAGTTCTCGTTTTCTAATTCATCTATGAAGCTTTATGATGTACAAATATATTCAACGGTATAACTGATGGAATAGAAAGAAAATAAATAATAATAGTTTTATATTAAAATTTTATTATTTTCAATAGGATGAAACATAGTGAAAACTACCAAAGGGTTACTTCATATTTTTCCATTTACAGAGTGGAAATGGGAAAATATATCCATAGATTTTGGGCTGAGACTACCAAAGACATCTCATGGTAACAATGCAATTTGGGTAATTATTAATTGGAAAAATAAATATTCACATTTTCTTCCTATTATATATATATCTATATTGTGTCTTTAGATAAAATAGATTTGTTATATCCGAAAGAGATATTTAGGTTACATGTACTTCATCTATCCATTGTATCAAATCGTGATCCGAGGATCACTTCTAACTTTTAGAAAGGCCTTTAGAAACTATTGGGAACTGAATTAAATTTCAGCACTGCTTTTTATCCTCAATCTAATGGATGATCAAGGAAAACACGTCAGATATTGGAGGATATTCTTCGATCTTGTTCAATGGATTTCCAGGTAATTTGGGGTAAACATATTTCTCTAGTTTTTTACTATAATAAGAGTTTTCATTCCAATATGAAAATGAAACCATTTGAGGAATTATATGGAATATGGAGTGGAACTCAAATATTTTCAGATTAATTCAGTGAAAGGCAGTTTATAAGACCAGAAATAGTAAATTAATTGACTAAATAAGTAATGATGACCTAGAAACATACGATAATGACACAAAATAGAATGAAAAGTAATTTAGATAACATGATAAATGACTATTCAATCAAGGTATGCGACGATGTTTTTCTTTATAACATCTCCATTGAAAAGTGTGATGCATTTTGGTAGCAAATGAATGCTAAGTCCACGATTCTTTGGACCTAATGAGATCCTAGAGAATGTTGGACCAGTTTTCTTCCAGGGAGCATTGCTTGAATGTTTATCCTAGGAACACAATGTTTTTCATGTTTTGATGTTAAGAAAGTATGTGCTAGATTCATGGCATGTTTTGAGCCCATAAGTAGTTCAGTTGGAAGAGAACCATTCATATAGAAGACAAACCTATTCAAATTCCTCATCGTAAATAGAAAATTTTTCAGAACATGTAATTTCCCTGTGTATGTTTTTTATGGAGAAACCACATGGTTGCAGAAGAATCATGGAAATATGAAAATGGAATGATGGAAAGGTATCACCCTTTGTTTAATAAGTGAATAAAATTAAGAGGAATCAATTTTAAAGGGAGGATAATTTAAAATCCTAGGTACTAATAAAATAATTTCTGTTCATATTAGTATTATTGAATTAAATATTTAATTTCACTATATTAAGTAATTATTTTAAAAGAAATAATTTTATTAAACTAATTTCTTATACAGTCATATTTTAATTATTTATTTTTAAAATTTAAAATTTTAATTTGAAAAATTTAATTTTATTTTTGAATTCATCTTGTCGAAAATATCTTATTATGAATTTTTTATAATTATCTGAAATATATAAATATTTTATGAATAGAGAAAAAACTGTTTTTTTAATATTGTATTTTGTATGACATGACGATGACATAAATTTTGATATAAAATTTATTAAAACAATTTAATGACAAACTTATGAAATTATAATGGAAATACAATCTATAAATAATTTATAACTTATAAATTATATTTTTTTTATTCAAAGTATAAAAATAATTGTATATGTCGATGTAGTACCTACGCAGCATTAACAATGGGAAATATGGTTATATATATATAATAAAAGAGTGTTACATAGTATTTTCTATAATTTTTTAATTATTACAATGTATAATTGAGGTTTTTATGAAATTATTAAATTTTAGAGTTACATGACATGAGTCTTATCTAAATGCATGTGCAAGGCTTTCACAAGGAACGTAACATCAAATTAACAAATTAAAGAATTTGTTCTGACATGGATATGATTAACTATACATAATGAAATAATATATATGATAATCATGATACTGATAAATTTATTTTTATGATATTAATTTGTTTCTAAATTTTAATATATAATATAACTAGCTTTAATGATTATGCATTACATATGATGTACTTGCACAAGAAGAAGAAAAATCAATAAAATGAAGTTAATTAAATTTATAAGATCTATTGAATTACAAAAAAATGAGGCTAAAACATTTTGGTTGATTATATCTAGACCATTATATTCCAAGGAACTAATTAATGGCCATTTGGAGCCACTTTGATATGACTAAGACCCATTATAATATTTTATTTAAAATAAAATCATGTTATTTACACTATAGATTTTTATGTAGTATAATATTTTAATATATGGGTTTCTAGAAGATTTATTATATTGTAAATATTATTTTGATATATAATAATTTTTTTATTTGTCGAAATATATCATTCATTTTTAGAGTTAAAATTATTACCTAGATAGCTTTCACAGCGATGATTAAGTAATTATTTAATTAATGAAAAAATTCAAATAAATGATATTTACAATATAAAAATAAAGATAAATTTAGTTTTGTTATATAATCCATGATTTATCTACCTAATTATGTAATTAGTAGGATATAACAAAAAAAACAAATTTTAAATTTTTTTTATGATTTTACAGTCATAGTTATGAATAGTTTTTAACAATAGAAAAATTATTTTTCATAAATATCATATTTTAATAAATTGTTTTAAAATAAAAAAATACAAGAATAATGAAAAAATTAACAATATTATTTCTAAATTTCAATCAAATATATATTTTCATGCCTTTTGAATATCTTTACCTCTATATTAGACTTATAAAATTTCAATATTTTTTGAAATTCCTAAATTTCCCCTCAACTCAATTATAAAAATAGACTAATTCAATCAATTATTTTAATAAAATTAAAGAATATTAATCAATTATATTCTACAAAATTCCATTTTCTTCATTCCTTTACTGATTCTAGTGTATCTTTTCTCCTAGAAAGACCAATTCCAAGATCCTTGAGGAGGTTTTAAAGGAAAAAGATTCAAGACACAAATTTCTTCTACGTACCTTTTAAATTTTGGATCACTCATACCCTCATAACTCCCGATCCAATGTTGTATGATAATTAAAATATCATATAAATACTATAATTTTATTATTTTAATTGGTATCTTCATCATTAAATCACTAATTTTCTCCTTTTATCATTAAAAAATTGTCGTCCATGGTGTGTCAATCCACTGCATTCGTGGATAATTTCTTTTCGTTTCCCTTTACCGAAATCATAGAAAATTTAAATTCACTTATAATTTTTTTTAAATGGCCTTATTATATGTATATTAATCTCTTCAACTGTGTTATTTCTATTATAATATGACATCTATAATGAACCAACCGTGAATCCATTAACAGAATGCCACAAGAATAATGAAAATAACAAAATATTATTAATAAATCAATGGAATGATGTTATAATAAGATCATTTAAGGTATTATAAATATGAATATAGTTATTTAATAAAATAATAACACTCTTAAAAAAATTATATATGAGGTTTGAACACATTTAAGGATGTCAAACCTGAGATAAGGTAGTTTTCATTTAAATGTCCTCTTTTAATTTCATCTTTTTTTAATATAATTGAAGACAAACATTTTTCAATATACAGAATGGGATGATTTCATAATTTCATGATGCCTTGATGTTTTTATATATTACACATAAAATTACATGATTATTTTTAAATAATTTTTTTCTTTTTATCTGTGTAATATTCCTTTAATTAGTAATATCTCTCAGGGAATGAATTTTTACGATGATTGTATTATTGTTTAAGGATTATTTAATGGTTTATGGGAATATTATAGGATGAAAGATGGTTCCATTATAAACTTATTATGATTTTTTTTCATGATATACCTTAAATTTATTTAGTACGTGGAATTTTGACCATGATGGTTATTCCAAGTTTGACTACAATAGTTATATCACAAGGTAGCTATGAGGGTTACAATGAAAGGTAGCCAAGAGGGTTAAATATCGTTTGGTATCCATGAGGATTAAAATAATATGTAATTACTATAATAAAATTACAATTCAAGTTAACATAATGGGTTTTTTTTATTTTTTATATATTTTATTGGAATCTCATATTTTCACAGAGAATGTATATGTCAATTAATTTGTGATAAGTATACCATTTTTAAAATTATTTCATATGTTTATAAGTATTCATGGACTAACGATTTATCTATTTATTTTTTATGTTCCATAATGATATTTTTGTGCTCATACCATGTTTTAAATTTTTTTCATCGGTTTTAAGGATTGGTAAAAGATAAAAAGAAAATAAGATGAATGTTGTCATGAATTTTCATGAAAGGAATTCATGTTTTATTCAAAATTGGTTTAATATAGAAAAAATAGATAGTGTTTTAGTAGTATCTACTTTTTATGCTTTTGGGTTCTTATACATTATTTGTTACTGAAATATTTAAAACTCTAAACTGAAAATATATTTTGGAAGGAATGAAAGTGAAATGCAGTTGAATTATCTAGATTATTTACTGTTTAAGGGTAGGTCCTTTTAAACAAACTAGAGAATTGAAAATATTCCCACATAGGGATTTTAATTGGTTCATCCAAATAGATTACTAGCTAAAATTATTATAATAAAAATAAAATAGTATTTTATGGGTATTAGAAGATCCTTGAGTATTTTGAACACAACAATGGAGATATGTATTCCAATACCTTGATCTCTACCTCCATCAACCCATCCATTTATTGATTGTATTCCATACTCAAATTCTAATGGGATCCCATACAATAATGAAGTATCTTCTATAATTAAGAGTTAAACCAAGGGAATATATTATCAATGATGGTATATGGCATGATATAGAGCGTCATTATTTCTATCATGAATTATTTTCTATGATTATCTTCTTTAGTTCTATCCTTAATCATGATGATGTGAAAAAACCTAGTAAAAAAATCAATCAAAACCTAGACATTATTAATTTCCAATGGGGTATGATGTATCAAAATGATGAAATCCCTAGATATCTCATCCTATATTAAAATGGTAACAAAAAGTTGCAGATGAATCCTAGAGGTATTTTTATGATATAACTTAATTTAGTTACAGGTAAAACATCGTGTCATGAAATCCCCTATATCACACCTTATCGTGGGCCAAAAATATTAGTGATTGTTATTATAATAAATAATGGTGGATTATAGATGAACTAACCACTGATATTAGTGGGAATTTTTTATTAAAAAATTCCCCATGACTTGAAGAACAATATAAAAATTACTAAATCATATAATTCCATTAGTAGATAGAGACCCCTTAGTAGTTATCCCCCAGCCATATTTAATTCTCCTGATATGGTAACATTTGTCCAACCCTGATTAATCATGATAAATAATATATATAATAGATGATGGAATCTAAATATTAGATAAAAACCACATTAATCACTCACATCACCTCTATGTACATATTAAAAAATTAGCTTACTATGTTCCAATCATTACAATATTTTATGGTGGCTTTTGATGAAAACTTATGACCTAGGGAATCAATGATTACATTTCCCCTAACCAATATACAATAAAGGTGAAAATAAAATATTTAAAGGTATTACACCCATAAAATTTTCATAATGATTAAATAATTTTGAGATAAGATACAGATCAGTCTCTTATTATGACTGAACATAGTAAACCTCTCACTAAAAATACAGAACCTCTCACATTTTAGAGTATTCATAACAAATGTCATCTTTAGATCAAGGGTTATGTAATCCATTTTATATAGAAATATTCATCAAGAACTGTGTTCCATCACATAAACTTATTGCATGAGCTCACAAACCACTCTCATTCACAATGCATTGATATGTAAAACAAAACCCTTATAATGATACGGTATAACCAAAATCATAGATTTAGTAAATTTTCAAATCCATTTCTTTAAAAATCCAACATATTCCTTATTCAATTGAAATATTATCCCTTTCTGTGTGAGATATGTCAAAGGAGATGAAATATAGTATATATCCTTGATAAATCAATAGTAGTAACCATATAGACCAAATATGTTACGTTCTGAAAAAAAATTCATTGGTTTCTCGCGAGACAGACTGACATTCACCTTCTCAGGATCAACGAAAAAATATTTTTCTAATTCCACATGTTTAAAGAAGATGAATTATTGAATCCATAAATTAAACTTTTATAATATTGTATACTGGTTATGATTGTGATGTTTTTCCAAAATAATTCTTATGTTATTTCCCTAATCTTTATCTTACATATAATGAATCAAAATGCTATCTAAAAACATCACAAAGAAGGATTTGAGGTATCAAAGGAATATATGGTCAATAAAGGAATGAATAATATAAGATTATTAGTTAAATGAAATGGTATCATGAGATACTCAAATTGACCATATTGACCCTAAAATAACTCTTGGTAATATTAGATTCCTTCACCCATAGCTAAAAATACCCTTATTAGGGACCAGTCTTTAAAAATAACCTTACCAATATCGGTTGATCAAATATCCCATAAATATGAAGTAAGGGGTAGTTTTTCTTGGTGGTGACTTGTTTAAACTTCATTTAATAGATACATTAATGAAGAGTTATATTTTCTTTTCTTATAAAAGATCATTTATTTGGCCCATAGAGACACATTATGATCAATAAAACCCTGGGATTCCCAATCATATAACAAAATGTTCAATTCCTTTATTTTTATAGGTTCTAAATGACATAATGGAAATAAAATTATTTATATCCTAGTTACTAAATTAGTTAAAAAATTATTATCCAGTTATAAGTAACATATCATAAATTTGTAAGGAAAACTTCAAAAAAATCATTGACCATGCAATAAATATCTCTAACAGAATTTCCATCATGAGGTTCTCCCAAATGAACTGGTACTAGGAATTTTATCCTACCGAACATGATAAGATGAGATCCCACACAAGTAGGCATCAAGTCCCATTATACTATTAATATTAAATATTTTATATTAGTATAATTAAAGGACACCGTTAAATGATTATGATTTATATGATCCTTAATCATTAACATCCATTTCATTCCATGGATGATATCAAAAAGGAATATTTTACGAATTTGAAAGTTCCATTGTAGCCCAAATTTATATATGGAGATAATTGATGAATGAGATCTGAATCCATATTTTCCTCATCCCAAGAGGTGAAGATATATCCATAAAATACAACATAATAACAAATTACATGTTCCAAAATTCTACATTTTTTATTGAAATTAATGAATGATAATTATTTTTTCAAAATTAACCATTTTCGTAGATTATGTAATAATAATGGTGCCTCAAAAAGTTTTTTATCCCATATTAAATTATTTAGGGGATTTATCTATAGTAATAAATAACCTAATCCATGAGTGAGACTAATTATTACTACCTATTTAAGTCTCAGTCCTCAGCTAGATCTACATATAAGATGAATAACCTCTACCTCGACATCCTTGACATTAAGAACCCCCTACATTGTTAGAATACGATTAGACTATAGATTCCCATTGAACTTATAATCATACACAATAATTTTGTGTTACGTTTAACATACATAATCATTCATGTAGATCTATCCACCCATAAAAAATAAACCCATTGTGGGATTCATAACATGATTTTTTAACATTCCAATAATTTTTAAAATTATTTTACATAGTATATCCACATCCTATAGTCATAGATGATACATATTGGAATAAAAAAACGGAAATTTCCACTTCCCTTATTAAATTACTGTCACTTAGTTTTTATTTTAAGAAGACCACATTCACCTCATCTTGGAATAGAAGGGGAATCATTAATTCTTGAAATTTTATATTGTTCTATATCTATCATTAATGATGACCCAAATCTTCTTTCTAAGTGGTGATATTTAATACAAAAACCCAGAATCAAATATTTTATTAAAGGAAAATTTAAAATTAATGATCCTTAAACTTTTCATTTGAGACCATCTTAGGAGTGAAGTAAACATGCTCATAAACCAATTCACATAGTCCATAAATTTCATATATTGTAAATAAAGGCATAAAAATTCTTGAGACTATTCTATCACCATAGTAATATGAAATAAATTTTGAGTGAACATAACTTTAATGTGCTTTCATTTTTGTTCCTCATGAAGCATTGTATAAACAATAGAATCCAATACTTTCTGAATATATCCCTTAAGAATAAATGAAAAATTATTCACATTTATAGATTCATGGGATTAAATAAATTAAAATATTAAATTTTTTTCCTCTATAAACAATCATCCTCCCCTTGAATATTATTTCCCTATCAAAAAGATGGAACCTTATTGAGAAGAAATTCATTAATTCAGTCCATATCTTGATATGATACTTGACCTACTTACATAGTGTGAGTTGGACCATGGAATTATCTTTGGAATATATATCAAAAGTTTCACATAATGGTCTCAATAAAATTATGGTAAACTAGATTTTCAACTTGAGGAATACTATCAACTGACCCTTTTGGAGGATTTATTGAAGATATTTGTTGGGGAACAGTACAACAACAAAAAAATTAATGAACATATAATATAATTAAACTCATTGACACCCTATGAAATCTCATTAATTTATATAAGTAAAAATCATAAATATACAAAAAAAAATAAGTGTGAAAAGAAAATATTTGAAAAGGGGGAGCACATGAATATTGTAATATTTTTCATTGTGCATAACTAGTCTTCCTGAGTTTTAATTTCATTTTCTAACCTTGCGGGTATTTGTGAATGGTTGGGGTATAACTACATATTTATGAAACAAAATTTTATTCATAGTTTACATAATCATGATCTAACCACAAATGGAACACTATAATTCATCAAAAATTGTGTCCATGGTGAACACATGGTCTGTAGCCCGTACACATTGACCGTGTTCCGTGTATATTCCCTATAATCCACTATTTCTCATCCTAAAACATATAAAAATCCATAAATAATACAATTTATATTAAAAAACTCATTTTTGACTTCCCTTGAAAACATAGGGCTTTTATCATTAAGATTTGTTTAGAGTGTGACTCATATATTATCCCTCATGTCCTGATGGTCATATCTATTTCCGAAATCTACTCAATAAATAAAAAACATGTATTTGATACAATTTTTTCATGAATAAACCATGGAAACAACTAACTCAACACCTAAGATGGCCCATCACATGTCTTAAAATTCATTATAGATCCCCAAGGGTTGTAAGCAAGTACACAATCATCAAGAACACAAAATATAGAATGCTATCACCAAACATAAGAAAGGGGGTGCTAACTAAAAACCCATTATGAACTCATCATATATTGTAAAGTCTTTCTCCATAATAGTTAACATAAAAAAATAAAACCAAATTCCATAACCAAATTTAAATCTAAAACGTATACATGGTGAACAATATAATGTTAACCACATCAAAAACATATAATATAAGAAAAATTAAATCTGATTATACATAAAGAACCAAAATAATATTAAAATTTAAACAATACGGGAATCCAATAAGTTGATACATGAAAATTTAGTTTACGAAAAACAACCACTAATTAGTAATCATGGAAACCATGAACCATCTCTATGTGACATGAGGGTAAACTACCACAATGTCACCACAATCATACTCGTTGCATGAAAGAAAGAATATCCACTACCAACAAGATGATAAATTCCTTTAACTATGATAAAAAACAAGGACAAAATACAACCAAATGGTATATGTTTTGTGTGATGATAACAACTTAGTTAGATTTAACCAAGTAATCCATGTGAAAACCTTATGGAATAAACCGTATCCCACTATTCTGAACTAAAATATATAAATGTAATCTTTAAATTTTTAATAAAAGAATTAAATTTGATAGGTGTCCTTCATAAATAAGTAAACATAATTTAAAATACAATATGCAAGATGAATATGAATTACAAAATTACCTATGCAATATCATGGGGGAATCCATAGGGAACCATTCTAAAGAAACATAAAAACATGGTAAAGATAATACCATAATGAAATATGATCCAATAGGTAGAGTATTATCATTACCTAGATTGAAACCATGTTATAAATAAATAATAGTAGAGGTAAAGATATCCACATTCCACATATTACCATTTTTATTCTGTTCCTATATTGGGTTTTAGTGAAAGTACCCACTAAAAAGGGTTCCCCCCCAAACATAGTTTGAAAAAGGTCCCCCATGAATTCCGTAGAGGATCAAAGTAATTTCAATATTTTTACTCGATCTATATACCAACCCGAAAAATCATTTCATTATAATTTATTTTATATCATGTGGAAAATCCATTTATACACACTAAACACATGATAAATCAAAGTTATTTATGATAAAAAAAATAATATAATTCATTCCAATTCAAGAATTAATATTTCTAAAAAGGAAATATTATTTCATAAAACTATTTTAATCCTTCCATCAAACATCTATTGTGAAATAAAATAAATAAAGGGAATTATATTTTTTTTCTTAATTCATTTACCATGTCTTTTGGGAAATTACAATGATATATCATAATAATTACTAGAAGTCCTTATAGGAAAGAGAACACTCTTTAATATACTTAAATCAATTTATAATGAACCATGAAAATTATAGTTCCCAAATTATTGGAAGTACGTAGTGTCACATATTTTTAGATATTGAATTTGTTAGCATTATATGCAAAATAAATAGGCCACCATGGATGTTAGGAAGGAAGGAACTCAACGAAGAAGATAAAAGATGGTGAATAGGGTGATGTGAAACCATAAACCTAATAAATCATGAAGAATAATGATGACAATTCCAGGTGGAATCAATAAGAGAGTGATACGAGAAAATGGATTAATTACTATAGGAATAAAGAGTTAAAATATAGGAGGAAGGAGGCCAAAATAAATTTTAAATTGATATTTCCAATTATGGAAAATTCACATTGATTGGTAAACTGTGATCTAACTATGTAAATAGTTCATGAAATGATCCTATGGTTCGTATAATTTCTCCAACCTATGTACTATTACATTACACAATTACTCATAATCATGACCTAACCATGGACTTACCAATGCAAAATGGTCACCCTATATAAGGTTAAGTTGAATAGTTACTACCAACCATGTGCTAACTGTGTAGAACACACTAACTCCATTTTTCAAAATTTCTAATGAAATATATAAAAATATAATAAATATGGATGTAAAAAAATTAATAAAAAAATTAATTCTGGGAAACAACGTCTTTATTGTGTCATAATTATTGGATAAAAAATACACTCATATAAACAGATTTTTTATATTTTATAACATTTTTTCAAATAAAGTAAAATTCAGTTGATAACCTCTAAGTATCAATGGTAAATTTTAAAAAAACCATATATATATTCTATTTATACATGAAAAATTATAGTAATGTTTCTCAACCAATGAGTGACTAAAAAATCCAAAATCATATAAATGATTATTAGTAAAAAAATTCCAAAATCTAATACTTATATTAGAATTTCAAACCAATGGTGTTTTATTTGTTATCAAATTTTTCAAAAATTTATATTTTTTTGTATTTGAATTTTTATTACACTTGTTCTAATGAAGATTTATCTATATATACATATTCTCCATTTCTTCATTTATGATATTTTTATTCCAACTTTTACATATAATCTATTAAGGTTTTATATTAATAACAATTCTTAAGTGAAAATAATCATAGATTATTATAATGAAAATTTATTTTTGTGACGAATATGGAAATTTAAAATATGTTTAATGTCATTAAAGAATCCAATAAATGATGATATT
Source organism: Viscum album (assembly GCA_963277665.1). Taxonomy (NCBI): domain Eukaryota; kingdom Viridiplantae; phylum Streptophyta; class Magnoliopsida; order Santalales; family Viscaceae; genus Viscum; species Viscum album. Next base: position 2,144,054,590 of record OY728156.1, read on the forward strand.
TAAGTGTTCATGACTAATTAAGTGTTTCACAAAAATGGGGAGTCCAAAGAATCCCTATGTTGATGGTAAAAGTTTTAGTAATGAGAAATTATATATATTATTTTCAAACATTTCATATTATACTAAAGATCTGTTCAAGTATTGGTGGCATATTACGTTGTTTTAAAGGAAGATTGAGATAAGACATTAGTTTGTATTCTTGTATTTTTAATGAATTTATACATTATATCATTATGGAGTTTTGGAATAAATGATTTTATAAAGAACATTTTTTATATTTGATTATAATCGATATGTAATTTATAGAATCAGTGATAGGTTCTTATATTTTTTGGTTAATTAAATTTCTAATACATGATTTTTTTGAATTTGAGGAAGTTGGATATTGAGGATCTTGATGAGGTCTAATGTTGTAGTATAAATATGGTCTTTATTCCACATGAGTTTTCATCTTGGTGGTTTATTGAATAATCATGATTTGTAGACTAAATTAGATAATAATGAATATTGAAAAAGAAAATTCTAATCACACATTTTAGAATGTTAAACATTAATTATATAATTAATTAAATTACTACTTTTTAGGATATTTAATTAAAATCGATATTTTTTATTATTATAGTGTAAGACTTATTAATATATAAAAAAAGAGTCTTTATATGTTGAAAAATTGAAAATGAATTGTGATGAGGAGTTATTTGAGGGTTTGATAAATGCTATAAGCCATTTAAGATTTTATTTAGATGTGTTAGAGTGGATATATATTTTAAAATATTTACTTGAAGAAGTTATGAGTGGAATTTTCAATGTTTAGGAATATAAAAAGGAAAAAATAAAGCTATGAAAAATGCATACATAAGATTCTCTAAAATATTATATTGTTAATGAAATTAAATTAAAATTATAAATAAGATTAATTTGATAATATATTAGAAAAACCCAAAGTTACATTATTATTTGTTAATTATTTCATATTTTATTTAATTCTAACATTAGGATCCCTAATATTTCTAGGAATACTGAGATTCATAAAAGGGAAGGATTATGTAATGTCCCCGATTTTCAATGTAAATTTTTTGAAAATTATATTGGATTATATTAAGACCAGGCACTGAGACGACAAATGATTCTGAGGCTTGAGGTGCCATGAATAAATTTTTATATATATTTTTAATTGTATTAAAAATAGTGCGATTTCTCGGCTTTAGTAACTTTTAATTTAGTGGTCAGATTTAAAATCCAAGGGAACTATTTTGTTCAGAGTATATGGTTTTTCTTAGGTAGAAAAAAAAATTCAACAGGCGTGATTCGACTGCAAAAACTATTTATTTTTTGGAAATTTAAAGGAAAATAAAATAATCATATAAAAAGTTTATTTTTATGTTTAACAATGAAATACTGAAACAAAGACACTACGAAACCAAAAATAAAAAATATTTCCATTCATAAATGAAACAGTGTGGCAATGCTACCACTTAGCGAATCCATGATGCTGAAACAAGTTTCTTCATTTAATAGCATGGGACCATTACAAGTAAATATTCATGATCTATGTAGGCTCCAGAAAAAAGAAAATTCATTGGAAAATAATCTCATTGAAAAATGATGAATGGTGGTGGGTCGATGAGTAGACAAAGAATAAGAATCAATGGGTTGACGAATGACGAAAGTATGACTCATGCTTCATCAATGATCGATCAAATCCATGAGGTTGGGGTTTTTTTTTCATGAATTCTTTACCCATTAATGTTTAAAACAACGAACTTGGACCAACCCACAAACAGGTTGACCTGTGGTTCGGTCGTTCTTGTGAAATAGTTAAAAATGAATGAATAAAGGGGATGAATTATTAAATATTCTTTTGTTCCTATTTCATATTTTCTGATGACATGAACAGACCAAGGTCGAGCAGAATATGGAAAATATATGTTCTAAGGGTGTCCTTATTCTTAGCTCTCTTCCCCATTCTTTCATTCTTCATTGGTTGACCCTCGAGGTGACGATGTGTTTTTTTGAGTGGTTCTGAACATGGTCAAACCCCCAAACTATGGGAAAGAAGAATTGGAACTCAGGGAGATAAAGAACAAGACCCAAGGGTTGCGAGCGTGCTTCCATTTAAAAAAATAGAGCACCAGAGTGCAACCACTGACCCGCATAAGGAGAGACATGGACAATGGTGTGTTGAGGCATGACCAACACAAAACAGATGGCTGCTAGATTGATGACAATCGGTGGAGGGACCTACAGTGGTCTGGCCATGGGTGATGGAAATAGGCCGCGACAGCGATCCATGGTGGTGGGAGGACACGGTTTCACGATCCGTGTTGAACGACGGACCTGCGGTCGAGCCACCAATGGAACCAGTCTTGGGGACTCGCAAAGCAGTCTAGGTTCTGCTGGAGTGGATGTGGGAGCTACTGCGTCTAGGAAGATCGAACCAACCTACGTTTGAGTAGGTCGGGATGAAGCCAGCAGGCTGAGCTGGGCCATGCTGGGTCAGGCTGGACCCTGTGGGTCGGGCTGGACCAGGTCAGACCTAGTAGGGTGGGTCGGGCATGACATGGGTCTAGTGGGGTCAGGTCTGTCTGACCTTGTCAGACTGGACCCAGACCCAACCAACCCCTTTTTACTTAAATTCCCCCAATACTAAAACCACGTGTCTATTTGACGATCTATTTCGAGCATTGGGACAATTGTGATGAGGGGTTCTTTTTTATATACTCTATGTATGTTTTTGTGGGTTGTTAGAGTACAACCTATTGGCTCACAGAGGAGGAGCTTCCGGAATGAGTGTTCTAATGACAAAATCCTATGGCTGGCTATGACCTAGAAGAAATGTGATTACCTAGATTATGTGTCATATCTAGAAATTGTGTCTTACCAAGACTATGGTTTTATTCCCCTGCCCCACTAGGGTGAAGGTCCTCTAGTCATTGAAAACATTATGTGTTTTAGCTACACTCAGTGTGTTTCCCACACTCTATGGGTTACAAACACTCCATGTCTTATCTACAATTAGTGTGTTACCTACACTCAGTGTTTCACTAACAATCCATGTCTTAACTACACTCCATATGTTACCAATGTTCTACGTGTTACTACTTGAGGGTATTGTGGATTCATGGGACAATCCTGTTTATGTACAATAGAACTATATTTTTATTGAGCTGACTCTAGTAACTCTATTAGTTATACTTCTTAGAGGGTAAACTTCATGTGCCTCTTTAGTAGTTGACACAATGTATTTATTAGTGATCTTCATTGTGTTATACTTCGTGTGATTCATTGTGGTTTACTTTGTGTAATTATTTTGTGGTTTTGGGTCCCTAATATGTATTTTTTTACACACCCATGAATGGGGTTTTCTCACATGTTTCATGTCAAGAAAAAATGATCAGAATCTTTGATGGAGTCTTTGGTGGGATAGAGACAGGGGTTCTTTAGGGTGACCCAATCGACGTGGAACACTACAGTGAAAATCAGACAGCTTATTGTACCTACCCTTTAGGTAGGGTTTTCAAAATATCATATCCAAGTGATTTTACTATTCATTTTCAGTTGGGCCTATATTCTGGCCCATTTTACATTCCATTTTGTACCTTACTCTAGGTGTATTTTCATAGTGGATTGCATCCATGTTTACATAGCGTTTTTAGTGTCATATTTTTCTTGGAGATGGGTTTGTGCATAAAAATTCTAGGGTAAAGGCCTCCCACTTGTGGGATATACCTACTCTGAACTAGTTGCCAGCCCTTGGCCTATGGGAGTCTGGATTGGGGTATTCATAGAACGAGCCCTGGGGGATAGGTCGTGAGAGAGTAGAATCAATGCGTGGTTTTTTTACTTTTGTTTTAGGGAAACCGTGTTAAGGGTTTTAAGTTAATATTTCAAGCCAGGGAATGCAGTTTTGGTGCGGCGGCTGATGTATCCATCCACCAGGACCATGAATTCTGCTTTTCAAACATGGTACATGAAAACACTAGTTACAGGAGAAATTAATTGGTCATGAATCATATAGAAATTTAGTGTGTCCTCATTTCCTTCTTGAGTCAGAGTCATCTCTCTAGGTATACTCTATTGGCCATGGTACATCTTGTTCTGTTTCATGATTCATCCACAAAGACAACAATCCAGGATATGGGGACACGACCACGAGGATGTTTCATTGAGTTATGAGGCATTGGTACATTGATGGTTCCACAGATAGCACCACCCGATGGTGTACTAGTGAGACCACCACCTAGAGAGCAGCAGTTCTTATTAGCGTTACAAGTAGAGGATTCATGCAGGCTCATTTTGTTTCATGGGTTCTATAAACAAAGACCACCCAGGTTCCGTTGTGAGATAGATCCTCATATAGATGAGGATGGGCGGGAGGTGGTTACACAAATTTTCTACCTATTGAGGACATTGATTAACCCTATGGAAGTTCTATCCATGTGACTTTTGCGTGGATTGGTGGGGAAATGGTGCAGATTGATGATCTAGATGCACAATGTGGAAAGCCACTCCTTGACTGATACTGAGTGCATCTTCAGGGAGGAGTTCTTTCCAGCGACATTAGGCCATGAGGTTATATAGGTAACTCTTGCTTCTGTAGCATGACAACCAGATAATGGTGGATTACATAGCGAGCATCACATATTTTTTCACTACTCTACATATATGCTGTGGAACCCATTACTCAAGGTTTTTTACCTTTGTGTAGGGGCTACACAATGAAATATGTGAATCTATGATAACCCTTAGCATCCATACACATGTTGGGGAGCTGGAGAAATATCTTATAGTAGAAAGATTTCTAGTAGAGCAGGCACCGATAGTGGGAACTACCACCGAGAGACATGTAGCGGCGTCTTTGGAAGAGGGTTTCAGTCATATAACGTAGGGACCCAAGTGGGTCATGCCATCAAGGGGACGACCCCATGAAATGGGGTCAGCATTGTGAGCCTCCTAGGGTAGACTGAGTTATCTAATAGACTGACTGTTCTACATGTGTTCCAGACGAGGGAATATAGTCGTACAAATGACCATGAGATGGTTGAGGGACCATTAAGGTAGAGGTGAAGGTAGGAACATGGTGGTCATCTAGGCAGATGATGTGGAAGATGAGTGAGATGAGCGGTAGGAGGTGGATTGAGGTTCATGAAACTACCACCACCACACCCAGGTGTTCACCTCGTGCTTAGAGAGTGGGTGGATAAGGGCGAGGCCAGTTCCGGGCGATGATGGTTTATGATACCAAGACTCTAGGGATGATTAGATATATGATTTGTGTCTTTTACATCCTATTTATTGTTTTGATAAACATGGGTTCAATTCACTCTTTTTTCTCTACTACCATTGTTTGAGACATGGAGATTTCAGTGGAACCGTTGGCTCAATCTCTATTCTTAGAGACTCATTCAAGAGGAGATTTGACGATCATACACTTGTGCGGATAGTGATCACTTACACTAGAGGGTGAGTGTTTTTCTTGGGATCTATTTTTGGAATCATTGAGGAATTACGACATCATTCTGGCTATAGACTATTTATCCACATTTCATGCTCTGGTATATTATTTTATTCATATTGTAATGTGTGTTTGTTGAGATGGGAATACATGTTTTTTTCTTAAAACAGGAAACCAATGTAGCCCAGGATTGGATCTCATGTTAGATTGTGTATCCAATTACACATTAGTTGCATAGAATTACCCTTGGTTCAGTGGAAGAGATGAGTACTCAGGTTCCTACAGTGGTGGATGAGTACAACTACATCTTTCCAAAAGTTGTTCCTAGAGTACCTCCTCACAGGGAGGTAGAATTTTGCATTAAACTATACCCCGATATGGAACCAATATGTACACCATCATATCAGATGGATCCCACATAGTTTCAAGAAATTGGGGTAAATTTGGTGGACTTGTAGAGGAAGGGCTTCATGAGACCCAATGTTTCACCATGGGCAGTCCCAGTATTGTTTTCCAATAAAGATGATGGGAGTTTGAGGTTATGTGTGGACTTCTAATGCCTGAATCAGGTGAAAATGAAGAATAATTATCTACTACAGTGGATTTATGGCATCTTCAATCCACTAAATGGAGTTATATGGTTCTCAAAGATATAGATTAGATGATTCTACCGTCAATTTCAGGTGCAGGATGCGGAAATTCTGAATACGGCTTTCAGATTTCGTTATGGAAAGTATGAGTACATAGTGAAGTAATTTCTCATGATGAATTCCCTAGAATTATTGATGGGACTAATGAACAGGATCTTCTACCCTTACGTAGACTAGTTTGTAGTTGTCTTTATTGATGACATGCTGGTGTACTCGATTTCTGAGGAGGGGAACGCGATAACCTTACGTATAGTCTTTGAATTACTATGAGAGAAATGACAATACATGAAGTTATAAAAGTTTCAGTTCTGGATACAAGAGGTCCATGTTTTCAGAAACATCATCTAAAAAGCTGGAGTTTCAGTAGATCCATATATGGTAGAGACGGTGCTTTCCCAGGATGCACCCAAAAATGTTACCGAGGTGCGGAGATTCCTTAGTTTAGATGGGTACTCTCAGAGGTTCTTGCCCAACTCATCCAAAGTAGCATTATCTATGAAAGCATTGACACAAATGGGGAAACAATTCATATGGATGGATAAGTAGCGGGATAGCTTTCAATAGATGAGGATGATTTTTATCAGGGGTCCCATCCTAGGATTTATAGAGGAGGGTGTCGAGTATGTGGTGTTCTGTGACTCATCAAGGAAAGGGCTTGGTTGTATTCTGATGTAGGGGAAAGTAGTGATTTTATATGGTTCATGATAGTTTATTCCACATGACTAGAACTACACGACCCACAATTTGGATTTGGAAGTGGTAGTATTCACATTGAAGATGTGGCGACACTACCTTATGGGCAAGTATGTTATCATCTACTCAGACGGCAAAAGTATTTGGTACATCTTTTCTCTGAAGGATATGAACCTTAGTCAATGGCGTTGGCTAGAGTTCCTCTAGGACAGTGAATTTGAGATAGTCTATACTCCCAGGAATGGGAATGTGGTGGTTGAATCTCTTAGCTAGAGATCTGGATCTGAGTTACTGAATAAGGACTTAGAGAAATTGGCCTCACATAAGATATCCTTTATAGATGGAGAAGAAGAAATGTATCTCCAGTCGATGGTGGTTACCCCTCCACTCTTATATCTCATGTAGGAGGCACAACTCAGAGATATTTGGAATGAGACTATATATGCTCATATGTTCATTAGGCATGCCCCTGAAGGATATTCAAATGGCGGGGAGCATTTCATCCTTTTTAGAGGACGCACAATTCTATCGGTGACGTTACAAGAGGAGGTGGTGAAGGTGTTCCATAAATCCCCATGGGTGGTACATCCATGAGTGGAAAAGATATACCCAGACCTATGACATCAATTTTTGTGGTCATGGATAAAGAAGGTTGTGGAATAGTGTTTCTCTAGATACCTACCTTGTCAGCAAGTGAAGGTCGAGCACCAGGTTCCAGCAGGTTTGAATCAACCCCTTGAGGTGCGGGAGTGGACGTGGGATAGAATATTGATATACTTCATGATGTTTATACCATGTACATCTTGAAGGAAGGATACCATCTGGGTGATCATTGAATGACTCCCCATGTCAACCCAATTCCTACAGATTTGGGAACATGGTTAAGTGGAGAGCATGGGACACTTCTACATAGAAGAGATAGTTCGATTCCAAGGGGTCCAATCGAAGATAGTATTCAATATAGAAAAGAAATTTACATATCAGCTATGTATAGGATTGATGGAGTCATTTGAGACTGAGATATGCTTGACTGAACCATTTCACACACCGATAAGTGGAAAGACATATCGGACCGTTCAAGTATTAGTGGAGATGTTACTTTCCTTTAACTTAATTTTGGACACAGTTGGGAGGATCACCTACCTCTAGTGGAGTTTCAATACAAAAAATGATACAAATAAAAAATCAGTATGGCATCATTCGATGCATTGTAAGTGAGGCCCTATAGGTAGAAACTTTGTTGTAATGACCTTGGTGAGTTATCACTCATGGTCGCGGAGTTGGTATATGCCACTGTGGAGAATGTGTAAGTCATCTAGGACCAGATTAATACTAAAAAGATCCTTTAGATGTCCTATTTCAATTGGTGATGGTGACCCTTGGAGTTTGAGGAGGGAGACCACGTTTTCCATCGGGTCTCTCCTCAATGTGGGATACAGAGATTTGGCTGGGGTGTCATGTTATCTATGGGGATCATTGGACCCATCCAGATACTGAGTATAGTTGGCATGGTGGCATACTGCTTGGCTCTACCTCTAGAGTTAGAGCTGGAGAATAACTTCTTCTGCGTATCCCACCCTAGGAGATACGTACACAATCAATCACATGAAATTAACGAGGGGGATATGGATGTTGAAGATAGAGAGACCTTTGCATAGTTCATAGAGGAGATCGAGGATCAAAAATAAAGGACCCTTCTTCAGAAATCGATTCCTCTAGTGAGCATTAAGTGGAAACACGAGAATCTATAAGAAAGAACACAATATTGGGAAGATTAGATTTGTGCTTTGTATCCCCATTATTTTATCCCTTATTTTGTATTTGGGGGATATAAAGCACAAAGGATGGGAGAATTTATTTTCTCATATTTTCCATATTTTTAAAAAATTATATGGGGCTATTTCTAGATCTGGAACTGAGACAGAAAGTGATTTAGAGGATTGGGGTGACTAGAATAAATTTTTGATATAAATTTTTTGATTATTAAAAATAGAACATGTGATCAGTTTTAGTATCTTTTAAAAAAGTTCACATACATGAATTATGAGGTCAATGTTGTGTTTAGAGCAGCTGGTTATTCATAGGAAGGACTTTACTTCGACCGGTGTGGGTAGACTATGGAAAATATTTTTTGGACGTTTTAGAGGAAAATAAAATAAACATAGAAATGTTTATTTTAAAATTTGACAGAAATATAGTGTCACTAAAATTACATGAATAATCACTTATTTATTTTCTTAAATGAAACAATGCAGAAACAATACAAATTATTGATACAATAAAACTAAAATTATTTTCTTTCATTAATAGCTTGATAGAGATTCATGATCAAATTCAATATACCCGGAGGATCTAAAAAAGGAAACACATTAGAAAATCCTCTCATCGATGGAAGATGAATTGTGGAATATCAAATATCAGATTCGTAAGAGGGGTCGGTGGATTCACAAATGAATAATTCATGACTCATGCTTCATTATCGATTGATCCAATCCTTAAGGTAGGGGGTCTGTTTTTGATCAATAATTCTTTCCCCATTAACATTTACATTAATAAATTTTGAAAAACCTAAGAACAAGTTGATCCACTATTCAATCATTCTTAAGGGATGTTTAAAAGTGCAGCATTATTGGGGATGAATTATTAAATACTCTTTTGTTCTTATTTCATATTTTCCACAGACATGAACGGAACAAGAATAAGACAAACAAGGCCACGGTCCCTTCTAATGGTGTTCTTATGCATATCTATCTTCCCCATTCTTTCATTCTTCATCGGTGAAATATTTTGGTCACGACATGTTTTTCTGTATGGGTGTGATTGTTTTTGGACCCCTGGAGTGATGGGGTGAATTATTGGAGCTCATGGTAATGATGAAAATGACACGAGGATTGTAGGCATGATTATTTTTTGAAAAATGCAGCACTAGAGTATGATCAGTGACCCATAAAATGAGGGTCAGCAATGGGGCATGTCATCATGGATACACAGTTGCAAACATCCTCCGTTTTGATGACTGGTAGTGGAGGGTCTCGTGGTGTCCTGGCCAAGAGTGGCGATGACATGCCATGACAGAGAGCTGCATGTGGTGGGAGGATGTGGTTCCCTAAGATGAATGAGATGAAGGACTCATAGTTGAGCCGTGGGTGGAGCTTGTCACGTAGACTGACCACATGAAAAGTGGTCCGATATCATTTACCTAAGGATATGAACACAGCAATCCACATGAAGCTAGAGATATTGTGACAGCTTCTGCGTCTAGGAAGACTAAACTTTCCCTCGTCTGAGCTGGCCATACCCATTCAGGGCAGGCCGGACCTGGCGGGTCGTGTCATGAGGGACCTTGGCCAGGTCAGCACCAGTCATTCTGACCAGGTCAGACTAGACCTGAACCTAACATGTCCCATTTTAAATAAATTCCCATAACTCTCAATCCATTAGTCTATTTTACGAGCCATTTGTGTATTTGGGACACTCGTGATGAGTTAGCCCATTTGACATACTCTAAGTGATTTTCTATGAATGTAGGTGTATGCCCTATTTGTTCAAGGAGGAAGAGCTCTCAAAACAAGCATGCTAAAGATGGAATCCTAAAGATGGATGTAATCTATAATCTATGTAATTATCTAGACTATGTGTCTTATCTAGACATTGTGTCTTATGAAAACTGATTTGGTACTCTACTATACCACCAAGGTGCAGGTTCCCTATTCTTTGATGACACTCCGCCTGCTTCCTATACTCTATGTGTTACCAACACTCCATGTATTATCTACACTATGTGTGTTACGAACACTGCATCTGTTATCCACACTCTCTGTGTTACATACACTCTATGTGTTACTGACACTTTGTGTGTTACTTACACTTGGTGTGTTACCAATGCTATGTGTTACTACTTGAGGGTACAATGGATTCTACAACAGTCTTTTATATGTACCATAGACCCACACATGGTGTGAGCTGACTCTAGTGACTCCCTTGATAATAATTCATTGTGGCTACACTTCATGTACCGCTTTGGTAGTCTACCCGGTGTATTTATTAGTAATCTTCATTATGGTGTACTTCATGTGATTCCTTTTGGTTTACATTGTGTAATTTTTTTGTTGTTTGGGTTCACTAATGATTATTGTTTTACTAACCATTGCACAGGCTTTACCCACACGTGTCGTGTCATTTGTAGATGATCGAAGACATTTATGGAGTCCTCGGTGCGCCAGAGATAGGGCTACTTTAGGGAGACCTGATGGAAATAATATGATTCAGTGACATTCAGAAAGCCTATTTTACCAACCATTCATGTACAGTTTTCTGCAAATTAGATCCATGAGCTTTTACTATTCCATTTCTATTGGTCTTGTATTATAGCCCCTTTTTCATTGAATTTTTTACCATAATTTGAGTGGGTTTTCATAGTGGATTGCATCCATGTTTACTTAGGGTTTTTATTATTAGATTTTTCTTAGAGATGGGTTCATGGATACAGCTAATAAGGTAAATGGATCCCACTGGTGGTGTAACACCCGAGACTTTTATGAGAAATATTTTGTTTTTATGTTATATAAATCATCAAAGGAATCTTTTACTACACACAACACTTTCTTGGCTTTCTTTACACGCAATCGTGACCTTCCTCGATAGCTTGTGTCGTACGCAATACCGAGTTTTACTAAACAACGATATGCTATTAAAATATTATTAAAACTAGCCTCTATGACTAATAATAACCACTTTTTGAAATTTTATAAATTTTAATTTTCAAAATGGACTTCATTTTTGGATTCTGAATATCAAATTAGCCTAGGGTGAAATTTTTGTATTTTTCTGATAACTTTCAATTTTTGATGAATAGTGAAACCACTAAGTGGTTGTTTAAAAAACTGAATTTTTCATAAAACATAATTTTACCGCATCTGTGAGTGGAATTTCAAAAATCCGAGAGACACAAATGATGTCAGTAAGTAAAATGTGTTTCAATGAGATAAAAATAACTTTTTGGTGAATAGTAACTTTTTACTTTTATTTACCACGGTTTGAAGTAAATAGGGTAATTAAGGTTAAAAATGATATTATTATTACCCTAACACATGTCCTAATTGTATTGGATAAGCGTAATTCGACCAAAAACATCCTTAGGAATAAAATATGACCATTTTGGCCCACTTGGATTAGATTAGGACATTTATTATTAATTTATTTAAACAAGGGTTAAAATAGTTAAAATCAAAGTTTAATAAGTAAATAATTTTTAATATAGGGTTATACATAAGATAAATTCGACTATAAATATTAATTAGAAATATAAAACTATTTCCTACATAATTATATTTTATTTGTAATTTTTAGACTTTAAATATGTTAATTTATTTATGACACAAAGATGATGTAGTAATTATCTTATTAATGAAATATTGACATAATTGATGTTATAAATACCCAAATAAATGTAATTTGAGACTTTTTATGAATTACACTAATTTTCTAGGTTAATATGACATGTTAGTGTTTCTTTAATTAACTTTTTTTGAACTAATCATTCTGTTATGATTTTCACAAAAATCAATTACTAAATCATGTCGAAATTGACATAAAATAGTTTTTTAAAACAATATTATATTATTAATTGTTATTTTATTCCTAAAAATCTATGGTTCGGCCAAATGACTTAGATAAGGTTATATATATTAATAATAAACAACTTGGGGTTATTTTGGCTTGTTACAGTAAGTTTATTAACCTTATAGTATAAGAACACAAGAGGACACGGTAAAAGTAAAATTATTTAACTTAATGTTAAATCTAAATGATAAGGTTAAAATAGGAACCTCAACTTGTCTAAACTCTATTTTATTAGAGGCTTTCGACCCATACCCACCTTATCTTCTAAATAAATCAATTTGGAGCTATTTAAAACCGAATTTGGCTTTATAATAAAATAATATTTTTAGTTTTTCCAAAGGAACCCCTCTCCTCCCTTATAAAAGGGCACCTACTACCTCTCTTCCTCACACCACTTTGAGCCTTAAAGCTCGGACATCCCCTGACAATTTCTACTCTCCAATTCCCTAGAAACATCCTAGAGGTTCTGGTCTTCTTCAAAGACCAATCTTAGTGCCCTAAGAAGAGGTTTCAAAAGGCGTGTCGAAAGAAGAGGTAATATCCGTTGCCGATTCTTTCAACTTTATTTCTTCTTATGCTTCTTCTTATTTAGTTGTTTCATTATGAAGTAATAAAATCAGTATCAACCATATAATTATATGTCATTATAAGTATGAAACAACCCTATTTCACTATCTATCCATCCTACGGAAAACGAAATCACCGCGCGTGCGTACGTACGGAATACCGTCTCCATGTCGTGGTGTAATCTATATTCCACCACCACCATAAATGGATGGGTATAATGGTGTAAATAATAACTATATATGATTATTGTAAAGTGATATTGATTCTGAAATAGTATACATACACTCCAATACAATTCCAAGATCCTGAGAACGATATCATCGCTCGTGCGTACGTACGGACTATCATCTCCACGACGCGATGAGATTCATTCTCCATGTTAACCATTCATGAATGATTATAAAGTATATATAATAAGTAATCATGAAATATATGACATAATAATGATACTGGATTTATGTGTATATATATGTATTTCATCTACTTAATTCCATTCAACTCAATAAGGAAACGAAAACAGCGTTCATGCGTACGTACGACCTACCGTCTCCATGAATGGTGTATTTCGTTCCATTTACTGATCTATTATATATATGTAAATTCAGAATATATATTATATATAAATCATGTTTTATATTCTGGAATTAAGTAATCATGACCTAAGTAATCATATGAATAATTACAAGTCAAAACACGGACGACAAATGAAACAATTTTACCCAAAATGCTCTTTAAAATGGAATTTACAAAAGAACGGGTAATATAAAGTCATAAGTGCACCATATATGATATAATGATAATGAGTATGATTTTTGAATAAGTCAATGACATTATTTAAATCATTATACAGGCGGTTCGGACACTTACGAAGCAAATCAGACCTAAGTTAAGGGAAAATATCACAATCTCATTTTTACCCGAGATTGTTTATACTTTGGAATTTACTGGGGTGTATTTTATCATCCACATCCATGTTTCCTAAATATGTAATATTTATATCCTTCTACAATAGTTTATTTCCAATTTTACCCTTATGTGAGTTTTTAGTAAAAGATATGAAAGGAATCTTTTGTCGTTATTCGTATGAGGTACTTTTTGACTTTTCCGACAAAAGTACGAGAAGAATGTTTTTTTTAACTTATACGCCATGAATGGATTTTTAAAACATAATTTCCAAGAATCTTCCTTTACATGTTTCAAGTTTATTTTTAATCAAATTATTTTAGTTTAAAATTGTATGACATGTTAAGAAAGGAAAATTGTTTTTGAAGTAGAAAGGATATTTTCCTCAAGAATGGAGTTCAAGTGTTTTATCAAAATTATTTTCCATATAAGATAATATAGGGTTCTATTTCTATCGCCATTATTACATTGATTTTATTTTGTTGTTATGGAATTATTTTTATCAATTCCTTTATCTTATATGAATTGTTCTATGATTTCATGATGTTTAAGAATCCCATTTTTATTACATGGGTTATGCAATGATGTATGATTTATGGTTTTGTGGCACACATAAGAATGGTATAATTATGAGATGGGTGGGACCTATATCTCCCTCCAATGAATTGGGTAAAGTTTTTATATCTCATGAGATAGACAAGGCTGGAATGGCAGGTTAAACCGGTTCAGTGAAACAGGACTGAAACGAGGGGTGAACTCGGTTCAGAAATGGACTTTGTCCACTAAGATAGTCTTGGAAATGAGTCTTGACTAATAATAAATGATTATCTATGATTATGTGTGTATTCCACAAAGTTTCATGTTTTATGTTATGATTATTTGGATTACATTTCACTACTATGATTTATCCCATGTTATGAAATTATGATCTCTTTTGCAGGTTAAGATTTCCAAAAGTTATGTTCTTATGTATATGATGTGATTGATATTTCTTTTGTTTACCCTTACTGAGCATTTGACCTCACCCTTTTGTATGTTTTATTTCCCTAGGTCAGGAAGAAGGTTATTAAGTAAGATATGCCAAAAAGGGACTCTAGATATGATGAAATAAATGGGAGGCAAAGTAGATGCTTTATGAACCAGTTGTTTATGATTCCCAGTTTCTAAAGACTCTATACCTATACGGTCCTTTCCTGGGTTTGTTATATGTTTTAATAAGTGTGATTCAACTTTGAAGTATTGACCATTTATGTAAAGTAAGGGTTGTTATAGTTGGTATCAGAGGAAAGGTATAGTCAACCTTTGGAAACTAGGATGTGAAAGCCTTAGTAAGGACCCTAAGGATAAGTCTAACTATAGAACACAATATTATTGTTTTAAAAATGTCCATGAACAACCTATGATAAGACCTTAAGTGTAAAATTTTATTCTTTATTATGTGATTTTCCTATTATAATTAGTGTGTCTCACACTATTCTTCTTGGTTTTAGTCAATGGCTGGAACCTGAAAAGACCGTGTTAATATGGAATGCGACGGGCAATGCAATGAATATCTCCCTGAGTAACCAAATGTTATGGGAGATGGAATGCAAAATATTATAGCCATGCTCACACAACTTTCTCAAGCTATGAATCATGCAGGAATTCCAAATGAGCAAAGGAAGGAGCAACATTCTATCTAATACTTCATGAGGCAGCGTCCACCTTCATTCAGCGGGTCTTCTAATCCATTAGTGGCTGAACAATGGATCAGTACAACTGAAAATATATTTTCAGTTCTTCAATGTTCTGAACATGATAATGTCATCTTAGCAGTGTATCGTTTGGAAGGTGATGTTGATCAATGGTGGAATCTTATTAAGAATACAAGGAAAAGGGATGAAATTGAGTCCATGGAATGTGACAAGTTCAAGAACTTATTTTTCAATAAGTACTTCCCTCATATTATCCGAAAAAAAGATAGAGAAAGAGTTTCTTGAACTGAAGAAAAAGGATGATGAATCTGTTGGTACTATGAAGAAAATTTTACAAGACTTGCAAGGTACGCTTATGGTATTATAATCCAACCTGAGAGTATGATCGATCGATTATTTAGTGGCTTAAAACCAAGTCTTCGAAGGGCGTTAGCCATAAGGGACTTCAATAGCTATGTGGAAATTGTTCGATGTGCTCTCAAAGTTGAGATGGAGATTGGAGTAACCCATCAGTCATATGGGTTTGATAAGAAGAGGAAAATGGAATTCAAAGGAAAATATAAAGAGCACACTGAAAAGAAGATGAGCTTTCCCTTATGCTCAAATTGTGGAAAGAAACATGGAGGGAGTTGTCTTAAAGGGACAATTAAATGTTTCAAATGTGGAAAGGAAGGTCATCAGGAATTTTAATTCCGCAATGATGGGAAGAAGATGTCTAATGATGCAAACAAAAGAAGGGATACACAGAATGAACTTACTACACTTCAATGTTTCAAGTGCAAGGAGATGGGGCATTATTCCAATCAATTCCCAATCCAAGGGTTGATGATGATGGTCGATGTCAAAAAACTTTCAAGGCTAAAGACAAAGGAAGGTAACATGCAATTTCTATCAGCGATGTGGACTACGATAACGATGTGGTGAAAGGTACACTTACCATCCACTCTAAAGTAGCAAATGTTTTATTTGATTATGTATCCACTCACTCTTTTATTTCTGAAGAATTTTATAAGGGTATCACCTTATTACCTCAACAATTAGATGTTGAGTTGGCTGTGACAACTCCTAATGGCACAACAGTAGCATCAAAAGTTTATAATTCTTCTCTGATTGAAGTTTGTGGTAAAATGCTTCCTGCAAATCTTGTGATCCTTCCTATAGTGGAATTTGATGTGATTCTTGGAATGGATTGGATTTATTTATAAGGAGATCATATCAATTTCCAAACAAGGGAAGTCACATTTCATATTCCAGATCAATCTATGATTGTCTATCGATGCAAGGATGAACATAACCTTACAGTGGAAATTTCTTCCATATTATGGGTCTTGATTCCACTAAATGAAGGTTGTTTATCTCAAATAGTTGCTGAGAAACTCATGATTAAGAATATGCCCATTGTACGAGAGTTTGAGAATCTTGATAAGGGATTCATACGCCCTAGTGCATCACCTTGGTAAGCACCTGTTCTATTTGTTAAGAAGAAAGATGGATTAATGAGACTCTGCATTGATTATCGAGAACATAACAAGATCACAATCAAGAACAAATATCCTCTCCCACGCATTGATGACTTATTTGACCAACTACGCGGAGCTCAATACTTTTCCAAGATTGATCTTCATTCAGGGTATCATCAATTAAGGGTCAAAAGGGAGGATATACCAAAGACGGATTTCCGTACAAGGTATGGACACTATGAATTTATAGAGATGCAATTTGGTCTTACTAATGCCCCTCCTATCTTCATGGATCTGATGAATAGAGTCTTTAGAGACTATCTTGATCAATTTTTGGTAGTCTTTATAGACGATATTCTTTTCTATTCAAAGAGAAAGGAAGAACATGAAGATCACTTGAGAATTATATTGATGACCCTGAGAAAAGAGATGCTTTATGCCAAATTTACCAAGTGTGAATTTTGGCTTCCAAAAGTATCATTTTTTGGTCACATAATCTCAATGGAGGGGATATTTGTGGATCCAGTAAAAACAGAGGTTATCGAAAGATGGTTGAGACCAACAATATTAACTGAGATCTGAAGATTTCTTGGTTTGGCTGGATATTATAGATGTTTTGTGAATTATTTTTCATGATTATCTAATCCAATCACCAAGTTGACTCGAAATGGAGTTAAGTTTGTTTGGACGGAGGAATTTGATGAGAATTTCATGGAGTTGAAAAGAAGGTTATCCATTGCACCTATGCTCACACTACCTTGTAGTGGATAAAGGTTTGTGATCTACAGTGATGCATCCAAGAAAGGATTGGGGTGTGTTCTTATGCAAAATGATATGGTGATAGCTTATTCCTCACGACAGTTGAAAATACATGAGCAAAATTACCCAACTCATGATTTGGAATTACCTACGGTAATCTTTGCATTAAATATTTGGAGGCATTATCTTTATGGAGAAAGGTGTAACATTTATACTGATCATAAAAGTTTGAAGTATATTTTCACACAAAAGGAGATGAATATGTGCCAAAGATGATGGTTGGATCTGATTAAGGAATACGACTGCTCAATTCATTACCACCCTGGGAAAGCAAACAAGGTTGAAGATGCATTAAGTCGACAAGACCATGCTAGATTATCCATGATGAGGATAAAAAAAGATCCAATATTTATAGATTTACAAATGATGGATCTTGGAATTATAATGGAAGGGGAAATTTTTTTATATTTCTCAAATGAATGTTCAACCATCTATACATTGAAGATTAAAGAGGGACAGAAAGAAGATGTCGAGTTACAAAAGAAGCTGAGAAATGTCCCTGAATTCAACCTTGATTGTGATGGGATAATAAGGTTCAGGAATCGGGTTTGTGGTCCTCCCATCCCTGAATTAAAGAAGGAGCTGCTGGATGAGGCCCATAGTTCTTAATTCTCTTTTCATCCCGGAATCACAAAGATGTATAGGGACATGAAAGAGTACTTCTGGTGGGATGGCATGAAAAGAGATGTTGCTGAATATGTCTCTCGAAGCTTAGTTTGTCAGAAAGTTAAAGATGAGAGATATAAGTCTTAGGGGATGTTACAACCATTACCCATACCCGAATGGAAATGGGAAAACATCACTATGGACTTTGTCACAGGACTTCCTAAAACATCCAAAGACAATAATGCTATTTGGGTCATAGTTGATCGTCTTATAAAGTCTGCACACTTCATTGCTATTAGAGAGGATTTCTCTCTGGATCAGCTTGCGAGGATATATGTAAAGAAAGTGGTAATATTGCATGGATTACCACATTCTATTATATTTTATTGGGATCCGAGGTTTACCTCAACGTTCTGGAGAATACTTCAGCATACTCTGGATACAGAGTTGAGTTTCAGCACTACTTATCATCCTCATACGGATGGTCAGTTTGAGAGGACAATTAAAACTCTAGAAGATATGTTGAGAGCTTGCTCTATGGATTTCAAAGGTAGTTGGGATCAACACCTACCTTTAGTGGAATTTTCTTATAATAATAGCTATCACTCCAGTATTCAGATGGATTCTTATGAAGCTCTATATGGAATGAAATACAGGACTCCAACTTGCTGGGATGAAGTTGGGGAAAGAAAGCTATTAGGACCTGATCTTGTTGATGAGATGGCAGAAAAGGTCAGATCTATTCAACAACACATAAGAGCAGCACAGAGTCGACAGAAAAGTTATGCCGACAACTGAAGAAAATACTTAGAGTTTTAAGTGGGTGATAAAGTGTTCTTACGAATATCTCCCAGGAAGAGGGTCATGAGATTTGGGAAGAAGGGAAAGTTGAGCCCTAGGTATATTGGTCCTTTCGAAATACTGGATCATGTTGGGAAGGTAGCTTACCAATTGGTGCTTCCACCGAATGTCTCTCATGTTCACGATGTGTTCCATGTATCCCTCCTGAGAAAGTACATACCTGATCCTTCACATATACTCATCTCAGAAGTTGTACTGCTGGAGCAAGATCTTTCTTATGAAGAACAACCGATAGAGATTCTGGATCGTAGCAAAAAAGTCATATGAAACAAGACCACTCTATTGGTGAAATTATTATGGAGGAACCACCAATTATAAAAATCTACATGGGATATTGAGGATTTGAATAGGGAGAGGTATCTTCGTCTGTTTGTTACAAAGTGATGAATTTCGAGGGCGAAATTCATTTTAAGGGGGGTATAATGTAACACTCGAGACTTTTATGAGAAATATATTTTTTATGTTATATAAATCATCAAAGGAATCTTTTATTACACACAACACTTTCTTCGATTGCTTTACACGCAATTGCGACCTTCCTCAATAGCTTCCATCGTACGCAATACCGAGTTTCACTAAACAACGATATGCTGTTAAAATATTATTAAAACTAGCCGTTATGAATAAAAATTACCACTTTCTGAAATTTTATGAATTTTACTTTTCAAAATGGACTTCATTTTTGGATTCGGAATATTGAAATTAGACTAGGGGGAATTTTTGGTATTTTTCTGAATACTTTCAATTTTTGATTAATAGCGAAACCACTAAGTGGTAGTTTAAAAAACTGAATTTTTCATAAACCTTAATTTTACTTCTTCTATGAGTGGAACTTCAAAAAATCTGAGAGACACGGTTGATTTCAGTAAGTAAAATGTGGTTCAATGGGATAAAAATAATTTTTTTTGAATAGTAACTTTTTACTTTTATTTACCACGGTTAAAAGTAAATAGGGTAATTAAGGGTAAAAATGATATTATTATTACCCTAACACATGTCCTAATTCTATTGGAAAAGTTTAATTCGACCAAAAACAACCTTAGGAATAAAATATGACCATTTAGGACCACTTGGATTAGATTAGGACATTTATTATTAATTTATTTAAAGAAGGGTTAAAATAGTTAAAATCAATGTTTAATAAGTAAAAAAATTTTAATATAGTGTTATACATAAGATAAATTCGACTATAAATATTCATTATAAAGCTAAAACAATTTCCTACATAATGATATTTTATTTGTAATTTTTAGACTTTAAATATGTTAATTTATTTATGACACAAAGATGATGCAGTAATTATCTTATTAATGAAATATTGACATAATTGATGTTATAAATACCCAAATAAATGTAATTTGGGACTTTTTATGAATTCCACTAATTTTATAGGTTAATATGAAATGTTAGTGTTGATTTAATTAACGTTTTTCTAACTAATAATTCTGTTATTATTTTCAAAAAAATCAATTACTAAATAGTGTCAAAATTGACATAAAATAGTTTTTAAAACAAATATTATATTATTAATTGTTAGTTTATTCCTAAAAATCTAAGGTTCGGCCAAATGTCTTAGATAAGGTTATATATATTAATAATAAACAACTTGGGGTTATTTTGGCTTGTTATAGTATGTTTATTAACATTATAGTATAAGAACACAAGAAGACATGGTAAAGGTAAAATTATTTAACTTAATGTTAAATCTAAATGATAAGGTTAAAATAGAAACCTAAACATGTCTAAATTCTATTGGATTAGAGTATTTCGACCCATCCCCACCTTAGCTTAGAAATGAATCAATTTGGAGCTATTTATAACCGAATTTGGCTTTATAATAAAATAATTGTTTTAGTTTTTCCAAAGGAACCCCTCTCCTCCCTTATAAAAGGGCACCTCCTCCCTCTCATCCTCACACCACATTGAGCCTTCAAGCTCGGCTAACCCCCTCCAATTTCTCCTCTACGCTTCCCTAGAAACAACGTAGAGGTTCTGGTCTTCTTCAAATACCAATCTTAGTGCCCTAAGAGGAGGTTTCAAAAGGCGTGTCGAATGAAGAAGTAATATCCATTACTGATTCATTCAACTTTATTTATTCTTCTACTTCTTCTTCTTTAGTTGTTTCATTATGAAGTAATAACATCAGTATAACACATATACTGATATGTTATTATAAGTATGAAACAACCCTATTTCACCATCTATCCATCCTACAGAAAACGAAATCACCGCGCGTGCGTATGTACGGAATACCGTCTCCACGCCGTGGTGTAATCTATTTTCCACCACCACCTTACATGGATGGGTATAACGGTGTACATAATAACTATATATGATTATTTTAAATTGATATTGATTCTGAAATAGTATAAATACACTCCAATACAATTCCAGGATCATGAGAATGATATCATCGCTCATGCGTACGTACGGACTACCGTCTCTACGATGCGTTGAGATTCATTCTCCATGTTAACCATTCATGAATGATTATAAAGTATATATAATAAGTAATCATAAAATATATGACATAATAATGATACTTGATTTATGTGTATATATATGTATGTCATCTACTTAATTCCATTCAACTCAATAAGGAAACGAAAACAGCGTTCATGCGTACGTACGACCTACCGTCTCCCTGAACGGTGTATTTCGTTCCATATACTGATCTATTATATAAATGTAAATTATGAATATATATTATATATAAATCATGTTTTATATTCTGGAATTAAGTAATCATGACTTAAGTAATCATATGAATAATTACAAGTCAAAAAACGGATGACAAATGAAAAGCTTTTACCCAAAACACTCTTTAACATTGAATTTACAAATGAACGGGTAATATAAAGTCATAAGTGAACCATATATGATATAATAACAATGAGTACAATTCTGGAATAAGTCAATGAAATTATTTAAATCATTATATAGGTGGTTCAGACACTTACGAAGCAAATCAGACCTAAGGTAGGGGAAAATATCACAATCTCATTTTTATCCGAGATTGTTTATACTTTGGTATTTACTGGGGTGTATTTTATCATCCACATCCATGTTTCCTCAATATGTAATATTTATATCCTTATAAAATAGTTTATATCCAATTTTACCCTACGGTGAGTTTTTAGTAAAAGATATGAAAGGAATATTTTGTCATTTTTCGTACGAGGTAATTTTTTACTTTTCCGACAAAATTACGAGAAGAATTTTTTTTAACTTATACGGCATGAATGGATTTTCTAGAAAATTATTTCCAAGAAGCTTCCTTTACATGTTTCAAGTTTATTTTTAATCAAATTCTTTTTGTTTAAAATTGTATGACATGTTAACAAAGGAAAAATGTTTTTGAATTGGAAAGGATATTTTCCTCAAGAATATAGTTCAAGGGTTTTACCAAAATTATTTTCCATCTAAGATAATATAGGGTTCGGTTTCTATCCCTATTATTAAATTGATTTTATTATGTTGTGATGGAATTATTTTTATAAATTTCTTTATCTTATATGAATTGTTTTATGATGTCACGATGTTTAAGAATCCCATTTTTATTACATTGGTTATGTAATGATATATGATTTGTGATTTTTTGGCACATATAAGAATGGTATCATTATGAGATGGTTGGGACCTATATCTACCTACAATGAATTGGGTAAATATTTTATATATCATGAGATAGACATGGCTGGAACGGTAGGTTAAACCGGTTCAGTGAAACAGGACTGAAACGAGGGGTGAACTCGATTCAGAAATGGACTTTGTCCACTAAGATAGTCTTGTCAATGAGTCTTGGCTAATAAGAAATGATTCTCTATGATTATTTTTGTATGCCACAAAGTTTCATGTTTTATGTTATGATTATTGGGATTACATTTCACTACTATGATTTATCCCATGTTATGAAATTATGATCTCTTTTTCAGGTTAAGATTTCCAAAAGTTATTCTCTTATTTATATGATGTGATTGATATTTCTTTTGTTTACCCTTACTAAGCATTTGAGCTCACCCTTTTGTATGTTTTATTTACCCATGACAGGAAGAAGGTTATTAAGTAGGATATTCCAAAAAGGGACTCTAGATATGATGAAATAAATGGGAGGCAAAGTAGATGCTTTATGAACCAGTTGTTTATGTTTCACAGTTTCTAAATACTCTATACCTATACGATCCTTTCCTAGTTTTGTTATATGTTGTAATAAGTGTGCTTCAACTTTTAAGTATTAACCATGTATGTAATGTAAGGGTTGTGATAGGTGGGATATTCCTACTAGGAATTAGTCTCTTGCCCCTAGCCAATGGGAGGTGGTCTTGGGGTAGTGACGTCATGGACCCTAGGGGATGGGTCACGAAAACATACCAATAATAAAAATGATAAATCAGAGCATATAGAAATTGAACATGGTGAAAATTAAAATCTCATAGATGATACATAATTTTTAATTCAAATATATATATATGTGTATGATCTTCTAGAGTATATATAATATGAATATTATAAATTATAACATTATCTATAAATATTCAATTTGTTTGAATGATTATGTTGATTATACAAAAGAGAGTTGAGATCACTAATGTGGTTTTTAAGAATACCTATTTGATATGCATGATTAATAATAAAAAATACATTAAAACTGTAGTTAATTAAATGCGAGGATGCAGAATTTTATCTTCAATGATGTAAACATCACGATGCTTTAAAGAGTATCATGATTGAAAATAATATTATTAGAAGGTTCTTTCCTTTGGAATGGGATGGTTGATTTACACACTTATGTGGTTAGAAGAATATTGTGAATTAGATCATATCATGATGATATTATTTGCACCATAAAGGATTTCAACATGTGTTCATATTGAAATAGAAAAATGACATAAATTGATGGAATGTTTGAATGAGTTATGTGGGAAATAACAAAATTGAATTAAATAGATAAATATATATAATCTTGGTGAGATAATTATTGTTTTCAATATAAAAATATTTTAAACTAATTAATAGAAATCTAAGGTCAGATATTTTCATGAAAATCATGTAACAAATTATAATTGAGAGAATCCAGTGCATGAGTATTATAACTATATTATATTCCAAATATGGAAAAAATATCTATGTTATTATTTCTATATCGATAAAGTGAATAAGTTTATTGAGATGTGATCTTGTGATAATCCTATAAAATACTATAAATAAATATTCTAATCATATAATTTGAAATAATAGTGGGTAGATACAAACTATCATATCTTTTAGAATCATGAGTGTTGATAGGAGAAGAATAAGAGAAACTAAAACACACTAATACTTATCAATATGCCTTCTATTGTGGTAAGAATATCCTGGGGGTGAATATTTTAATTATTTCTATTAATAAGGATGAATAAAATATGAAGGATCCTTCTTTATTTAGGTAATGATATTTCTAATGAGTTAGAATAATTATAACCTTCACATTGTGATTTTTATACTTAATTTGTAGTCAATGTCATTATTTGAGGAAGGAGATATTATATTTTGATGTTGAGAAGTCACAATTTTTAAATCATGTTTTAGTTCATGAGTGAGGTTCATATTATCCTTGACAATTTGAAAGAGTCAGTATATTCAACCTGTTTAGTGATAAAAAGTCATTCATGAGATACCCTCGATGGTTATGTATGATACCTTCACCATGTTCATTTAATTTATGATATTTGTGAAACACCTGTGTCTCATACTAAACTCGTTCATTATAAGGAAATAGTCACCCACATCGAGGGTGAATCTTAAAAAATATCATGGGTTACCATATCATTATATTCTATATCCATACATATTAAATTTTTTACTACTTCATAGAATATCCATTTATCCTAAAATATATAGAGGTTTAAATTAAAAAAGTAAAAAAATACAATAAAACATACCTTACATAGATTCTCTCATCACTTCACAAGACTACACGATTCTATACAGAATATGACATGGTACCATAGCATAAGGTTATACAATAGAGTAGATATATTTGTTTTTTCTTAATTGTTTTTAATTTACTTATAAAATGTGTAGATTTATATAATTTTGGGAGCTTCATATAAATGTTGTTATAGATGACAATACCAAAACCATTAAAATAAGAAAAAACGAGAATAAAATTAATTTATAAAGATTACACCAATAGGAATGGAGAAATTGATTATACCACCAGTTGATGGTATTAAAAGTTGTGATTTATGTATCCTACCTATTGATAATTATACTCTTCAAGAATCATGTATTATATGTAAAGAGTATGAAAATATCTATTTTTATGGAATTTTAATAAAAAAACTAAATATTTGAAAATAGGTCCTTTATAAGAGGTAAAATTCATAATTGAAATTATCAAATTTCTATATGATGAAAAAATATATCTGGACTTCAAATATGATGAAATAGTAAAATAATTGGTAGAAAAGTTAGAAATTTGCATCAGTCACATCCAACATATTGAATCCCAAGAAAAGTGTTGAACATTATACAAGCAAAATTTCTCCCTTGTTATGTAATTATTTAAAAATATAATTAATGAGAAAGATGAGATAAGTGAAATCATTTGGAAAAGTATTCATACATTAGATATAGTCATTGGTGTTAAAAATTATCAGATGGAAATAAAAAGAAAAATGATAGAGGAAATTGTGTGTTATTTTTTTTAAAGAAACATGATGAATGTTGATAAAAAAATATCAGAAAAGAATGTGACTATACTGTGAATTATATTTTATATCATAAGAACATTAAAAAAATTTATGACATGAGACTAAATTCAATATGTGTAATTTGGTAGAGGTTTATGATAAATTTTCACATAAGGTAGAGATAAGATCTACAACCATGAATATTTTTTAAAAGATTCTTACTTCATAGAACACTCATTATTATGTATATAAAGGATTTAAATCACATAAATAAAAATATATTATAGTATCACAAAAATGTTAACCCATCCCCTAGAATAAAAGTTGTTATTTATATTCATTCAATGGATAGTATTGGTTTCAAAATAACTTTTGTATAATGATGGGTAGATATAAATATTCAGGAACCCACCACTTCATTAATGGTGGGTTTTATAAAAATAAAAAATCCTAGTTCCACAA
Organism: Viscum album; assembly: GCA_963277665.1. NCBI lineage: Eukaryota > Viridiplantae > Streptophyta > Magnoliopsida > Santalales > Viscaceae > Viscum > Viscum album. Next base: position 2,144,081,056 of record OY728156.1, read on the forward strand.
TAAGTTATCAAAATAAGGATTTTTAGCTCAAAAAAACATGTAAATAATGCTAGATAAATTTATCTTAATATTAATTAATCATGGATCATTGTTCATTATTGATGTTGTGAATGATGAAGATATAGGTTTATTGATTTTTGGAATAATATTTAAATACTTCTATGATAGAAAAGGTTTATGGGATGTTATAAAAGATATCAAGTGATGTAAAATTCTATTGTAATGTATAAAAGTACAAAGAATATGGAAATTAATTTGTCCACCAATAATGTTTCTAAAAAATAAAAAATCTATGTTTAAATTAAAATGTAATGGGTACCTATGATGATGAGTGATGGTTTACAGCTACCGTGAACTATTCATATACCAATATTAAATTTGGGAAATATGAAAAGTAAAAGAAAGAAAAAAATTCAGCCAATATTTCAGTTTAATAGAAAGAAAAGTACAAAAAAAATATTCACAAGTAGAACACTAAGTGAGATTATACACAAAGGAAAAGTTTCCTCTAATATGGGGGAATACTTCACATTATGTCTCACTGAAATAAATCCTTCAACATCAACACTATATAAATCAAGCTATATAAATAATAAAAAATTATAAAATAAATAAATGTATTGATTTGGTGTAGGACATATGGAATGAATCATTTGAAACTATAGATAATTTTCTAACGATGGGTCACATAACGATTGATTAGTTACTATGTGTAATTTCAAAATATATTGGAAAAACACTAATATATTTCATGAAAATTCTACCAAATAATGACGATATGTTGAGAGAGAATGAGAAAAAACATTTAATTCATGTTCCTTGATAACTGTTTTGAAAAAAGGAATTTCAAACAAGAGAAAAGGTATGAAATTATTGTAGACCAATCTCCCAAAATATTTTTCTATCATGAAAATAATTGGACAATTTTTTATATACTTATCATAATGGTGGACCGAAATTGGAAAAAAACTATTGGTATATAAAAAACTAGAAGGCTTATTATTCTTACTAAGGAGAAATGGAGAATTCATATTAGTACCATATATATTTTGGTTTTTTATCCTTGTGTATATAAATAATGGTGATGTATATATGGGAGAACATGATAAATATTGTGGAATTTTTATATCATGGTGTATTATCCATCATTGAATAAAATAAAAAGATCAAGATATTAACTTCTTATAAGACATAAACAAGAATCATCCATGATAATGTAAATGAATGGAGTTTATCATTCACGGGGGTAGAGAGTTTGAGTAGGCTTCCTAAATGAATCACATAAAATATGGGAATTTAGAATGTGCTGTAATTTGTCATTAATAATGTATGTTGCTAAATTTAACATATCCTTTTATGGTAAGGTTTAATCCTATAATTAATAGATAAAAATTTATAATTTAATAACAAAATAATTTTCAGTTAAATAATGTAATTTTTTTAAAAGTTTTTAAGTTGTTTTATTACAGGATTACATGAATACAATTTAGAATGTAAAAGAAAATCTTCTAAAATAGCCTCATGAATTATGTTTTTGATTTGGTATTAGAAATAGTAATTCATCTACATCTTTGATGTCTAATTTTATCTATTACATATTCTATATAGATCTATCTCATATATACAATGTTTCCTTTAGTTCATGGATCAATGTCACAATAAAAGTGATTATATCATTCTCTTAGGTTTCATAGGTTTTGCTATAAAAAAGTGGATGAATTTAAAATTTAATCTATGATGAAAGAATGATATGAGTGATAATATCCCTAACTATTGAGCCTATTTATTTATATTCAATAATTTGGAGGAAAAACAAGAAATATTGAAAACATATTGGTGTTGATGTGTCTATGCGATTTAAGGTTTCCAATAAAAAATCCAAATTGAGATATTTAAGATCATATTGAAATTTGATTATTATGATTTTATTTTTTTTCATTATTTAAGGATTTCAATTTGTGTTGTGGGTTGATGAAGATCACAATAAAAAAATGAGATTGAAGTTCACCATGATCAATGAAGTGTTTCATTTAAACGGGGAGATTATGGAATCAATTATTTTTTGAAGCATCTTGATGTTTCTATGAATTATACACAATGTTATTTACTATTGAATGTGATTTTAGAGATGCATTAGTGTATCATAGATCTATAAATTTGTTGGTAAATAATAATGAAAAAGATATTGAGTAATTTTAATAGATTGAAAAATATGATGACTACTGATTCTTGGAGTTTTGGTCTTTATAGATTTAAGTAAGAAACTGAAGTACCCAATTAGATTACTAGGAATAGTTTTTTAGGGTTTGTATTTGTTTCTAATATTTTATTAAGGAGTTAGAAAAATATATACTAAATTTTGGGGATGAGAAGGAAAATTTTATGAATGATGAATATAATGATGTGTGAGATATCATATAGTTTCCATGATTAGTGTATATGTTTAATAATATTAATTATGTTGAGTAAATTCAATGCATATGTTGGAGAAAGAGATTTAGATATTTTGTTAAATGGAGTATCCAATACATTTGATGAATATAGATGAGACATTTTTTAGTATATAAGATATGTGATGATGGATAGTGAAACAACTTTCTAAAAAACCTTCCTTATGAATTTAAGAAGATGTATATTGAAATTATAAAGGATTTATGATTAAATAATCAAATATTAAGGTTGGAAAATTGAGAATCCATACATGGATTATCAAACTTGATGAATTTTTTATTTTATATTGAATATCACTTATAGATTTATTTTAGGAGCATGAATTTTAATCTAGACTTAATGAGGTAGTGAAGATCGATTGCAGTAATCAAATAGAGGTTCCCAAATATTTTAGGGTTTGGGAAATTAAATTAAATATCATTGAAAAAATTATAATAATATCAAATTACATATGATTTTCTTTAGATTTTTTGAATTTTTTGGAGGTTTTATGATAGTATTTTTAGTTTTTAAGCTTTTTTTATGTCATAGACGTTTGTGTTGGTTAGGAATAATTAGAAAAGGTAAGAAATTTGATAAGAAAACATGAACCTTTAAAGTATATATGTGGGATTCCTAGACTCTGTAGGAAAAACATTATAAAAGACCATAAGGACACTATGATAAATAAAGGTACTCAATATGATGCATAAAGGTGACATTAAGTGACTACTCCATGCGTAAATGTTTAATTGAATTGATTCATGATATGTAACAGTTATTTGGAACATGTAGAAAGAAATATTAGAAAATAAAAACATTTAGTGAATATGTGACATTCAATATAAGAATATAAAATAGTATATATTTAATTTAACTACATATAAATAGCCTGCTCAGACTATTAATGTCTAGAAATTAGTAATTTCTTGAGAACCACTATGATATGGAATGGTTAGTTCTTAGATATTTAATATTTGTTGTAATGGATGTGTTAAAGTAATAATAAGGCATAATAAAATGTAAAAGTACCTTAGACACATTGGGATATATATTTTTCAATTTCCTGAAACATAAAGGTTATCATAGTTATTTATATGAAATAAATAAGTGTACTTATTCAGTAGAACATGATACTTAGAAACAATAAAAACTAATGATTTTAATGGTAGATTTTGTTTGAGAGTGTTTTTCCACACACAACACTGATCTTAATCCTATCATGAAATAATATCATTTAAAATATGACATTTATAACATAGTTGTAAAACTTGTCATATATATATATATATTGATTTGAAAAATAATGAAAAATCTGAAAAAAAATTTCTATATAATAGAAATATATTGTATAATTTATAATAAATATTTAGAAATTTTTTTAAAATGCCATTTTTTGCTTAAAAATTACATTTACTTCAAAAAAAGGATTTTATTAACTATTGTGAGAGAATATCATAACTAAATTTAGCCAAATAAAAAAATATTTGATACGAATTATTTCATTTTTGAAATTATTACATTAAAAATAACTTATAATGACATTTTTATGTTTCTCTAAAAATATTACCTTTTTAGTTAGTATCGAAAGATTTATGTTTTAAAGAAAATGGCCTTCAACATTCAAGAATTTATAAAGTATCATTTTTTTGAATTAATTTTTAAATTTAATCAGTTATTTTTATTTTAAAAAAATTCAATTTATTTCATTGCAATTGACATTATGATATATTTGGTATAAAAACATTATTATAGTAAAAATAATATTTTCAAGAAAACTATTATTCATCACGTGTTGCGGGGGTATTTTAACAATAAATTTTTAAACATATAGGAATTTAATTGGATTATATTGAATTAGAATTTTTATTCTCCAATTTAAATTTATCCTTGGATGATTTTTTTAAATTTTTCTGATGATGTAAATTTTTTTTGTGACTGGTAAAAATCAAATTTTTTTAAAATTCAACATCTATTTTGGTATCCCCAAGATATAAATAAGGTATAAATATTTATGAAACAAATTTGAAAATAATTAATGATAATATAATAAAAATTTCAAACAAAAATAAATCATAACATATAAATTTATTTTATTTTAAAAAAAATAGAAAATAATTTTTAATGAAGATGTAATAGATGCACAACAGTATAACAATCAAATTTGGAATCATAAATATAATATTTGATAGTTACTAATAATAAGAATTCTTTTATTTTAATCTAAGAATTATATTTATTATTGGGATTTATAAATATAAATTTGTGAGTTACATAGTAATTAAATTATCCAAATGCTCGTGAAACACTTGAACAAGGTTAGAAAAGATAAAATAACATATTAAATAATTTTCCATGATATTGATAAGTTTATATATACCTAATGAATGAATGTATTTGATAAAAAATGATTTATAATATTTCTTTTTCATTAAAAATATTTTTTTTAATATTTTTTTTAATAATTTTTATAATTATCAAAAATATTTACTCTATGATGGACCAATGTTTTTGAAAAAATATAAAAAATTTAATAAATGATATTAAGAATATTAAAAAAATATTTGGATTAATAATTTTGTTCTAGGAATTTTAATGATAAATTTAATATACTAATGATTTTATAAAATTTATATTATAAATAAATTACTATCATGATTTCTATAAAGTGAAACTATGTGAATACTCTCAAAAATGAGTTTAATTTTATCATATTTTAAATAATATTTTATTAATTGATTTAAAATATATAAAAAATCTTATCTTTGGGAAATGGGATGATATATTTTTTAGAATATCAAATAAAACTATTTATGACTCAATTTTACTTATTTAGTATTTTTTTGATCCTTACAGAGTAAAAACAATTATATCAAGATAATCATGAAAAGGGTTAATATATGATAAAAAGAAAAGATATGGGTGAATATATCAGTTAAACATGTCCATATATTATATAATGAGATTATTTAGAATCATACTCATCATATATTTCATATTTTTTCACTTGGTTTCATATTATAATGAAAATAATTTGTTGTATTAAAAAATTTTAAGTAATTCTTAATGTGTCTGTTTCTTTACTATAAAAGGAAACCATCACTCCCAGTTTATTCACATACCCAAGATCCACCTATGTCGACAAAAACCATAAAAAATAATTTATACATCCTCAAAAAATTTAAATAGTTTTTTCTCTTCAATATACCTTCCATAGGATCCTTAAAGAGATATACAGAGGAGGTTCTTCAAAGAAGTGGTAATCATCTTAACCAAGAATTTTTATTTTTATTCTTATTATACCAACATTATATTAGTCTTAACCATTAAAATATAATAAAATAAATTTATCCAATATAAATAGATGTTATTATGTTAATTTTATTACCCTATTCATCTCCTCTTCCATCATTGGATAATGAAATTATTGTTCTTGTGTACGTGTGGACTACCACCTCCAAGAAGCATTATGTTTCATTTTCCCCCACTGTATATCAAGTATTTTTTTTAAAATATTTGTTTAGTTTATAAAAATCATTATTATTTAATGATTATTATTCTAGATATTATTTAATAATTATGCCTTGGACAATGGAAAACCTACTAAGGTCATTTTATTGTTATGTACTAAATATCCACAAAACACCCAATGTAAAGCAAACTGATTAAGTAATTAATAAAATCATTGAAATAAATAAAATAATGTTTTTAATGATAAATTAATACACCTTTATAATTTTATTATAAAACTAAAAAATTAATGTAATTTTATAATAAAGGGATACTGATCATACATAGAGATTTAGGAATTGAGGTATGGGATTTCTAGTTTCAATTATTTTTCTTTCAAACTTAATATATTTTCAAAACTTATTTTCTTTTGTGTAGAGTAAAAATTTCCTTCTAGATTAATTTTAACGTTATTATATTACAATTAATGTGTTTAATAATCCATTAAATTTCCATTATTTCAATGTTTCACTGTTTCAATATTTATCATGTCATAAGGGGATTTTCATTAATTCCATATTTTAATGTATTATTTTCAAAATGTTTTTCATCCCACTTCAGGTTGATTAAAATGTCTCATGAACATATTAATTATTCACAAAATATTTTATTTCATTTTAATTTAATTTCAACATTCATTATGAGGTTTAAAATGGAATCATGATGTCATTTTCTGAATGGGGTACATTTTACCAATGGTGTGTACGTAATCGTTGTTTTAACATATACCACAAGGAAGAAATTTGATTTTAAATAGAAATATTACTTTGAATATTAATTCACATGTTAACATGGTTATTTTTAAAAAATATAATTTTTTATTTTTTTGGATTTTTTAGTTTTTAAAGGAATTGAAATAAAATGTATTTTCTCAAATTTTCAATAAAATTTTAAAAATGATCTTTTAATGTTTTTTTAATCTCTATCTGCATCCTTTAATGACTCCCCTACATCACTAAAAATAATAAATTATGATACCATCAATCTTATTTTTTCCAAATTTCCTATATTTACTATTTTAAATAGATTTTCATGAATCTTATTTCATTTGTATGTTTAAATCTAGTTATAAAGGAATTTAAAAGGAGTTTAATGATTAATAATGAATTTTTAAGATTCCATGGGCTATATTGATGTTTGTTACTAGAAACTTATTTATGATTATTGGTGGTCCCAATTTATATTCTACAATGGGTGAGCACAATATATCTCTCTAACACATTGGTTAATGTTCTTTTCTTTAAATGTAACAAGTAGGGAGTCAATCAACGTGGTTTCATCCATGGGTTTAACTAGTATCTGGTTGTTTCATACATGAGTGAATAATGGTGATGAATAAAAATTTCTATGATATATACAATATTTCTATATTATTGATATAGAATTTTAATAGTTTATTCAATCGACAATTACACCACATGGCTCATGATGAATGGTTCTCAGGACTCTTTGCTTTGATAAATATTTATATAATGTCATATGTTGAATGATCCTTGTTCTTATGTGTATGAATTTTTATTGTAGTTCACATTAACATTGATTATGTGATCATAGGCTTATTCTAATATTATTATCAATAATTACATTAAAATTTTGGTGCTTATATTTAATCATATTAATCATTTGAGGTCACCATTCTTATGAAATTTTTTCCCCATATTATAAAGAATTATGTCTAATGAATTTATATAGAAATGTTTTTTTGAAGAATTTTATGGAAGACGTTGAGGAAATGATTTTAAATAAAAAAACCTAGGACTGGTATAAAAATTTTCAGTTGCAGACATGTGTATTACTATTTTATTTGTTTTTATAATTCTATAAAACATTAAAACTAAAACATACAAGGATATGTAAGTGATCAAATTTTTCTATGTGATGTTATATGTTTTGGATGGATAAATTGGACTATGTTTATCTGTATTAAAGTCATAATTAGAAATATCATTATTTTAGAACATGATCCTCTAATGTGAGTTTGGTATGCTATAGTTGGTATCAATGTAACGCTTTGATAAATTTTGAGATTTGGATTTTTTTAGAAGAGGTTAAATTAATAGTTATGGATTCCATCATGTGATTATATATTTAAGGTTTATTTTATGTTTAGAGGCATGAACACCTCTTCTGATTTTTTAAGTGATGATATTTAAAGTTGATTAATGATATTTGGTGTATCATTATTTAGGTTGATGTATAAATTACCCCTAGGTTTAACATGAAGGATTATTTTTGGATAATGCTTTTTTATTTTTAGGTATGTATAATGAAAGTAATTAAACAACCATTGAGGTTAATGTATCCATTAAACTTGATATTATTTAGGTTAATTGGGAGATAAAGATAATTTTTTATAGAATGATCTCATTTAATCCTTTATTGTATCAATTGAATTTTCGATATTAATTTTTTTACTTCATAATATAATGTTTTATTCATTTTGGATTTTACCTTATCATGTTTTAACAATATTTTTAATAAAATTGGATGAATATAATTTCTTCTTTTTAGATGACTCTTCTTAAGTCATATGTTGGTTATAGTGCTTCATAAATTAAATATTCACACTAATAATTTGGATTATAATATTGGATAAATATAGAAACTGACTGAAACATAAAACAAAAGGATAAGAATGGATTTATTGACTATATAAATTCATGTATGTATGTTTTCCCTTTTTCTTTTACTTAATGATATAATGACACATCATTTTTATATTCATTTTATTGAAAATGATTTTTTACTTTATTTCAATCAATTTGGTTGAGTTGTTGGAATTTTGACACCTCATTGAGTTATCATTTCATGGTCTCTGAAATTATCATGAACATTAATTGTCTTATGATCAATGTTCTATGTCACTATTAATCATTTTTTAGAAATTACTTTTTTTCATATAAGTTAATAATTTCACTACAAACTTGTGTTCTCCTATTTATGAACATAATTATAACTTAGCCCGGATGGCCATTGAATTTCCCTTCATATCATTTTAAATGTATGTTTTAATAACCGCTTCTATAATTTGGGAATTCAAAAATGTTAATTTTAAATATTAAAAATCTTTTTCCCTTTCACAATCATATGTTTTATCTTTCACTCTATTGAACTAATAATAAAAAATGATCAATAACCCTTTTATTAGAAAATAAATAAAATTATAAGGACAAAATTTATTTATGTTGATAGAATGTAATAAGATGCTATTTTAAAATAATACTATGTTTTACAACTTATATGACCTACAACCCCAAGCTTAAATGAACCACGATATTTTTTTTGTAAATATCATTTTTGTAACATAGTAGTTGTATTTATGACAAAAATAAGAAACCAAAAATTATTAAAATTATTTATAAATTATTATGTAATGATAATTTATTGACTAATGAAAATTAAATAAGTAGTAATTTTTTTGAAAATTTCTTTTATGCTTCAAGAATATGTTTTCATAAAAAATTTGTTATATTACTTTTGTGAGAGTATATTATAATTAATTTATACACATTTATGAAATTTTGTTTCATGAAAAGTATATATTTTAGGAAATTATTATATCCAAAATATAATCAGATGATATTTTGAGATTTATTAAAAAAGATTAATTTTTTACTTAATAGAGAAAAAATATCGATTTCAAGGAAAACTATCTCTTTAATTCAAGTATTTATAAGGTAATTTTTTTATTTTATCTTAAAATTTCAGTTGTTAATGTTTACTAAAAAATTCAATTAATGTCATTAGGGTCGATATCATTTTTTTAGTATGATAATCATGTATATGGAAAAATAAATTTTTCTAGTAAACTACTTTTCATCATCTTTTTTGAGTTTATTTTAATACACAATTTTTCTACTTAAATTAATTAATTTTTATGAAAGAATCATAATTTTTGGAATTATCAATTATAATTTTATCTTATAATTAATTTTCGATATTTTTCTAAATAAGTGAAATTTTTATTAAATAGTAAAAAAATATATTTTTTATAAAACATTATATCTTTTATGATGGATACAAGACATAGATATGACATAATATTTTATGAAAATTCTGGAAGGAATAATTTATGAAATTACAATAAAATCATAATAACTAATAATTCAAAATATATTAATTATAGAATATTTCATGATAAAAATGAAATCATTTTCAGTGTCAACACAGTGCTTGAGAATCATTGGAAAAGTCAAATTACATTTCTTGAGGATAATATTTGAGAATGAAGAAGTATTTAATTGAATTTATTATTAAATATTAATTAAAATTTTTTATTTTCAGAGATAGATAAAAAAATTAGTTATATAAAAACCATCCTATCCAAAATCTTATGCAATGCATGTGTTAGGTTAGAAAAGTGAAAAGAAAATATTAAAACAATTTTCCTGAAATAGATGAGTTTAGATATTAATATTGAATATATATATGATAACAGAGATATATAATAACATTTTTTCTCATTAATAGTTTATTTTTATGTTTTCAAATTTTTATACTTGTCTAAAACATTAACACCATGATAGTGCACCGTTTATGGAAACATAACAAAAATTTTGTAATTCATATTAAAAAGATTGAAAATAATAATATTTGGATGAATTATTATTATTCACCATTTTTTATATTAATATAACATATTAAAGAGGTTTAAAATTTTTATATTCAAATTACAGTGCTATCATGTGGACATTAATGTATAACTATATGAATAGTCTCGAAAATGACTTTAGTAGAATATTATGTTAAATAATATTTTATTAAATGATTTTAAATTCATAAAAGTATTTTCATTGGTCCTGTGAGTTCTTTGTGATCTATAATATTAATCATTTTCTACTTATGGGTCACATGTTTTTATATATTACTTTTCTTGAATATTAAATAGTTATAAATCATTGATATCACAATAAACATCAATGGTGTTACAAAATGGTTATAACTAATAGATATGAGGGAAAAATTACATAAACATGTAAAAAATATATTATATGAGATTATTTAGACTCATAAATGGCCTATATTCATAATAATTACACTTTTACCTACTTTATCATGGAAAATGATTGATTTTATATAATTGTTTTAACTAATTCTAAGTATGTCCTTTACTTCACTATGAAAAGGTACTTCCTCTTATCTATTATTCACACTACCATGAGACTCTTTACTCGAATGAATACACAAGAAAATCTTGGAGAAATATGTATCTATTTATTAGAGGATATATTCTCCCCAAAATAGTATCCCTGGGGTCCTTACAGAGATATCCAAAGGAGGTTCTTCCGAGATGAGATAAACATCTCAACAAATCATTTTCATCTTACATATTATTCTACCACCTTTAATTTTTTACTAAAAAATCCAATATAGTAAATTTATATATCTCACATACATGGATGTTATTTTGATAATTTCATAGCATTATTAATATCCATTTTATTCCTATAGGGAACGGAATCATTATTCATGTGTACATATGGACAACCACCTCCATGATGCAATCCATTTTATTTTCCATCACCACTTATCACAAATAATTATAATTTTGGAATTAATATATAAACAAATTAATAAATAATTATTTTTATTCTATATATGACAAAATAAGGATCACTTTGACTATGGTTAGCCTACAATGGTGATTTTACAATTTTGAATTGAACATCTTCAAAACACCCAACCTAAAAATAACCAATTATATAAATGAATATTTTATTGGAATAAATGAAATAAATGGCTTAATGATAAATTAATAAAACTATAAATTTTTCTTATGAATCTAAATAATCAATATGTTTTTATTATATAGTATTAAAATAATGTACTCATTGTGTTGTAACTCAAGGTAAAAGATTTGCACTCTCAATCCCCTTTCATTGAGAATTTACCTAATATACCCAAATGTTTTCTTTTGTGAGGTGTATAAACTACCGTATTATTGGATTTTATCATTATAATATAAAAAATAAATTGTTTTCTAGTCCATTGAATTTTATGTCTTTCAATGTTTTATTGGTTCAAAATTTATCTTGACATAATGAATTTTTCATTAAAACCTTATTTTAAAATATTCATTAAAAATAACTTTCTTCCATGTGCATGCTCTTTAAAATATTTTAGTAATTTTATTACTTGTGAAAAAAAAATTTAAAATTGAATTTAAACTTACTTTAACTTTACTTATGAGGTTTAAAAAGAATATAATTTTTGTTTCTCAAATGAGGTTCATTATTCTGATTGGGTGAATAAAATCTTTGTCTTATTGTATATTATGAAAATTAATGTTCACACTATAATAACTATTCCATAACTTGAAGCTTGATTTAAAATCTCCCATGGTTATTTTCCAAAAAAATATTTTTATCATTATTTTGTGAAATTTTTTAAATGTTACTAAATGAAAATTAATTTTAACCCATTTAAAAGATAAATGGTATAAATGTTCTTTTAAAGGAATTTTTATCTATGTGAGTATCCATTAGTGATTACTATACTTCATAGGAAAACGATCTTATGATACCACCCATATTATATATCTTGATGGATTATAATGATTTTATTTAAATATATTTTCATAAAACACATTTCATTTTTACTCATAAATAAAATTATAAAGAAATTAAATCTTTTGTTAAAATATTGATAATGAAAATTCATGAATACATGTGTCATACTCACATATGGTACATATACATTATTGGTAGGGATGGGTGACCCAGATATATCTTATATGATGGGTGAGCCCAATATAGCTCCCTAATGCATTATGTAATATTCCTTGTCTTTAAATTCAAGGAGTGATAGATTTAACTAGGATCCCATTATTTCTAACATAAGTTTACATGGGTGAGGAAGATACTGGTCCAAGATAATTAATTGTTTCCTAAATGATTGATATGGGTTTTTAATAGTTCCTTTGGTCAATATTGATATCAGAAGGATGATAATTTTTGATTCTCATGACTCTTTCAATTGATAAAGCCTTATACCATGTGTCATGTTCATCAATATAAGTTTTAATGGTTATGAATTTTTCTATATTATGATCATGATCTTTGATTATTTCATTATACCCTTCTGTGCATATTATTATCACTATTGAATTTGAGTTACTAATTCTTATATTTACCCTTATTGAGAATTTGATCTTGCCATTTATATGTTTTTCATTTTCCCATGTTATCAATAATGATGTTAAATTAATTATTTCTAGAAAGGGTTCATTTTAAATAATTTTTTCTAATTTATTTATGAATTATTGTGACATAAAAGTTTGGGGAATATTAGTAAAATTGCTCACTTATGGACATGGGTATTGTTATGTATGATTTTGTCCAAGTTATCTAGAAGTATAAACGTAAAAGTTACCTATGTTTGAGAGTGATATAGTTTTTTTGTTTTATGTTATATGTTTTGGATTGATAATATTAGGCCATGTTTATTAGTATCACAATAAAAAATGTAAAGATTATTCTTTTAGCACTAGATCCAAGACTGCGGGTTTGGGGATGTTATTGAAGTTTTCTATACCATCACCATGATTCATAATGGTACTTGGAAGATAATGATAATTGAAATTATTTTAAATATTACTATGATAATTGATAAACATGATTACATATATAAGGATTTATCATTGGAAATTGGAAAATTGTACATAGTTGTACAATGATATGCATTGGTAACAAATCCGTACATAACAATTATTTAATCAAAAATCATCAAAGTCATAGTTCACCACTATGGTACATAAGAGTCAAATTTTCATAAAAGCGTGATTAATAATCTAGAAGGTGTGTTATTTGTTAATATTAAACTACAATAATGTTTTGTTTTACTTAAAAGATAAAATATCATGATTCTTCAAAGATAAGTTATTCTCTCCTAGATTAATGAAGGTGAGAATTAAATACGATGTCTATGATGAGATGAGTTGGATATATTCTATCAATAAAACTATCATGTTGCGAAGCAGTCTGAGAATAAAATGATAGTTGATATCTTTTATGTGAATTGAGGTGTAGTCCATCGTGACGAGAAGACCACAATATGATTTTTGATAAACTAAGTATTGTAGTTGATTTTTTTGCACTCCTACATAACCAGTGCTTGATATCATGTAGAGTTGGAATGAATTATGACATTATTAGATGAGGATAATGTTTTCTAGTATTTTGGCTACTGTATAATGATTATTGTAACATCTAGTTTTATTAATATTTTATTTTTCTTTTAAATTAAGACACTCTATAAAAACATAACAAAATAAAGATCCATTATAATAAAAGAATATAGAAAACTACTATTAAAAATTTGACAACTCAAAATACTATTATAAAGAAAATACATATAGGGGATATGAAAATATATTAACAATGATCATAACTGTATAAAATTAGAAAATGGTTGGACCCTAATTAGTTTTGTTAGTTTTGGTGACAACATGAGGTCTGTGTTGGAAGAATATTAATTTGACAAAGGATATTCAGAGGAAGAAATACATAGGTGTGGAGAAATTCTATAAAAATAATATATGGATGAGATAAGGACCGTGTAATTTTTTGAAAAATCATGGAGAATGATAGGTATTACTATGTCATATCATATGGTTTTTTAATTAGAGATACTAAAAATAAGAAATATAGAATGAATAACCACATGGTGGTCCTCATTGTATAGTTATATTTTACATGAGTAAAATATTTAATAATATATATGGGAATTTTAGTGACTTTGGTCAAGAGGATTATCCTTATTGAAGACTTGATGTTTTGTAATTTATATAATAACCATAAAAGGATAACCACATAGTATCAATTGGTTTGTTGAATTTAAAATTACGAAGCATGAATTCCCCAAAGGCATTTGTTTTATAATCCACCTTTCAAAGGGTGAGGTAGAACCCTAATAGGGCCCGAAGGCTTAAGAGGAAATTACATGACCTGTAGGTCTTAAGAGAATCACCCAGACAATATAACATGGAACTGCTCCTCCCTAATAAATTTTAGGAAATCCATGTTTCACCTTCCCAATACTAGTCGGCTAGATGTCTTTTGCAGAGCTGCACATTCCTGATAATGATGACATTGCTATACCCTCTCATTCTTCCAATTTTGGGTAGCTCTTCTCTTATGAATGCACCTACTGTGAATCCTCATCTAGAGGCTTATACCTTGTACTCTACCTGGAATGTCCACTTATTTCATGTGCACTGAAGGCCTTAGGGTGGCCCGAAGGCCATGAGGTGGCCCGATGTTCTTGAGAGACAATTGGCCTGAAGGCGTCATGGTTATAGGGTTTTATGTTATAGACATCAAAAGTGGGAATTGAAGTTATATAGTGAAATAAATATTGTCAAAAGACCATAAATCTAGGAATTTACAATGGAGTTTTATTTGTACTTCGCTTGCCTCACTATAGTGTCAAAAATTAAGCTACATTGAAAGGTTATTTATTGAAAGACACAAAAAATTAATTTGGTGACTCGAATGATTCATGAATAGTCCTTTGATTTTTTATACACCATGGGCCTCAAATTTAAACACAAATTCATGAAATAATTGAAGGTAAATAGTAATAATTCAATGGTAAATTTAATCTAAATTATATACATACAATAAGGAGATAAAAGATTAATCGAAAAATTTTACAAATATGGACTACTAGAGGTCCTGGAATAATAGAAAATTTAGTGGTTGTATTAATTTCCCTTCACGATGCTAAAAATGGTGATATGAAGGCATGTTATAACATTTATTTATAATGGAGAATCAAAACGTATTGATGAACAATGATAAAACTATAGAGATTGAACATTCAATTTTTTTCTTAAGGTGTTTCAGGTGAGGGATTCGAAGGATGAAAAAGAGGTTTTAACTCATGGAACATCTTAATAAATAAGACAAGGAATGATATATTAGTGAAGAATAAAAATAAACAAAGTAATTTCATATTTTCTATTGGAATAAGAAGATGTTATGAAAAAGAACTGTTTAATGATTGTGTTGAATCATTCAGGGGGACATCGACAGATAATATACATACATTCAATGATATAACAAACAAAATTGATTTTTTAAGTGGTATACAAGTAAATAGTATGTGTGGAAACCTTACAGGAGAAGTGAGTAAAGTAGAAGAGGGTAATTGATCGTGAATTTAGCCTTATAAAATCATGATTTGACCTAAAATATTATATGTTAGTGAGATAAGGTCGTGAGAGACTTAGAATAAACCCCATTGTAGTGTTGTGAGGTTTTAGTATTTGGGTGATCAATACATGAAATATCACATTGAAATTTTATTTCCCCATAGTGGTGAACCAGGTAAATACCAAAATATATATATATATAATTTTTAATGAAACATCGAGAATATTCTGTAAAAGGACTATTGATATAAATTTCCAGAAATTAATGTTTAATTAGAGGGCATAAAAAGGGACCCTCTTGTTTGTTATGTCATGATCAGTTAGAGAAATAATACATAATAGAATATAAAAAGTTTTTAAATAGGTTATGAATTTTATGCTATAATTCACCCTACTCCCAGGGTATATCCCAATCTAAGAGCCATTTTGGAATAATAAGTGATATCAATGGGATATGTTCATTTTCATTGTATTAATACGTTCTCTGACATGATATTATGTTTTTGAGTATAATTGAAACCTCGAGTTATGGTTCCCATGTTTTATAGAAAACAAAATTTGAACATGGATATAGGAGTTCAAGGCCTTTATGAAATTTTCATTTTCAGTTATTGGAGAGGTTCTTCAATATGCATTTATGTTCTTATGTCCACATGGAGTTATCTTTGATATATATTAATGAATTTTGGAGATCTATTCCTCAATAAACATTTAATTAAAATATTATCTTGGGGATTATATGTATATATAATTTTTTCATCATAGATTCTCTAAATATAGGTAGATGCGGTTTGATGATTCAATTGGTAAAGAAAGGGGACATATGAAAAAATTTATTATATCAAAATGAATGTAGAGGAATAGAAAAAGAAAGTCCCTTGATTGGATGAGCACTTCAATTAAGGTATTATCCTTTAAGAGTATATCTATATATCATTATTACTTTGGTATTGAGAAGGAATGTGTACCACAAATTTTAAACTCTATATTGTAGTTGAAAATACGATGTAATTCTAGTGAGGTGGCAACACCATGATGTTTATTGTTAAGGAGGTGTTCATGAAATATCTAATAAGATATCCAAGATTTCAAGAAAATTTTAAAAAATGGGGAGTCCTTAATTATGTTTATTTATTGATGATATCAAATCCTTCATTAGATAAACATAGTAAAAAGATAGAATAAGTGTCCTTGAATTTCAATACAAAGAAAGAGGAGCATTGATGAAGGAAAAAAATGACCTGATTGAAGACATACTAAGAAATATTGAAGAACCTGGTCACAAAAAAGGATTTCAAAGTAATAATTTTTTATCTAAAAATATATCTTTTGGAGTTAATAAAATATATAATGTTCTCTTTTTGCAGTTTGAAATAAATATATACCCACTTAATTAATATTGATTACAAGATTGGTGAAATTGAGTGGATGATAAACACCTCAAATAAGAAGAAAACAATCCCTCAATTGAAATCCTAAAAATTGAGAATAAATCTGGTTCAAAACATTATAAGAAAGGATTTGATGCATTTTAGATATAGAAGAAATGATCCAAAAATAAAGGTAGCAGTATAATTTTATAATTTTGGATGATTATGGTCAATTATGAGTACATGTTTCAAAGTCCAAAATTCCAAAATTCAATGATTAACTCCATAAATACCCACAAATTATTTACATAATGAAAAAATAAAACATTTTTATCTTGGTATATGTATTTTATTCTAAGATGGGTCCCATTTAATGTTACTACAATTGGAAAAGTTATTTTAAGAAAAAATATGGAATGAGTAGGTACTCTATTCCTATGACATACCAGGATAGAGTTTATCCAAGGAAATATCATATTAAGCTAGGGAATACGTTTATTGTTTTATAGAATAATAATTATCCAATATATTATGCACATCAATAAAAAATTGTTCTACTCATAAAATATATCTTGTATGGAAAGGATCTATATCTAGAAATAATATCGTAATTGTGTACTAGATTTGAGAAATGTGAAATAATAAGTAAATAAAAGGTATCAATTAATGAGGATATATTGTAAGACGGAACTCTTGTCCATCATGGGAGAATTAATCCTATTTAATATTAGATAAACACCAAAAAGGAAATACTAAAATCTTGGAGGAAGAGTTATTCAATGGAGTTTTAAGGTGAAGGGGAGATCTTCTAATAATACATCAAAAGAAACGATGATCTCAAATGTGATTGATTTCACAATTAGGGAAATTGTGATGCCAATAATGGATAAAAATGTTCATATCCATAAAGGGAAATTTATGAGTAGATGCCAGAAAGGGAGAAAATTTGGGAAGATCACATGGTTTCCTATAACAAGAGATGATAAAGACAATGTTTAATATATGATGTCATTATTTCCCAAAAAATAAAAAGAGGAAAAAATGGACACTGAATATTTGGTCCATCATAAACAACCTCATTCCCCAACATGAGAAAACTTTGTGTACAACTCTCCCCATATAATATATTATTTATTATTTTTTTCAATAGTTGTATAATTATGGGGAAAATAGTCTTGGTTTAATATACTTGCAAAGCCCATGTTATTGAGCTGAACGATGATATGATAAATATGAAACAGTTGGTGTCAATTTTGATTCATGTAAATAGAAAATTAGAAACAAAAACATTATTGAATTATATGTCTATATATGTATTTTTTAAATATTTTGTTTTATCAGTATTGATATAAATTATTACAAAATATAATGAAAAAAACTATTACATATAAGTTGTGTCACCAAAATTGAGCAAAAAATATTTTTGTAAAGTGTGGAAGAGTCATGGTGATTTTGTGATAAAAATGATTCATTTTATTTATAAAAAATTTATTCTAGTGAATAGATGAAAAATTTTAATGTTCAAGTTGTGTTATTTTTTTCAGTTTTAAAAAATTAATATTAATATAAACATCAATTGGTATGATCCACACATGAATATTCTTAATATTATATCTATTGATTGTTTAGTGTAAATGTGATTGAGATTTTTGGTTGTGTTTTCAAGTGGTATTTTGAAAGCTGTTATGGGTTTATTATATACATTACTGATATGGAAAACCATAGTTTTTTTATAAAAATTATTGTTTATGAAACTGAATTCATTATTAATTGGCATAATATTTTTAATGATTTCTCTTGTGATAAGGATTAAATTCACTCAATGAGTCTCTTGAGAAGGTGAAACTATGTGATAAAATATATTTTGGAATTATGAAGTCTAACTATGAATTTGTGTTTTTTAATGTTAATTATACAATTTAGAAAATCAGAAAGGAGTTGATTGAGAGGGATGACGGTGTTTGGTTACAGGGGGATATAGAAAAGACTTTCTGCAAATACCCAAATCTTCATAGGGGGCTTTATAGAGCATGAGTAATCTTCTCTTATATTATGATGACATGAAGGGGGATTGATCTATTATTATAGTTTCTTCCAACAAATTTAGGGGTATAAATGTTCAAGAAATATTGGAGCAAAATGAAAAAAGAAAACCTAAATTTCAAAGAGGGTTTTATTATGAAATAGAAGTCCCCGTTATGAAGGGAATAGATTTTACCTTTGTATATCATTGAAAATAACGTGGAAGAAGATATAAAATATAAAATTTATATCACAATATCAATAAAATCACATGTGGTAGATTATTATAACCATAATGGGTTGTGTTGGATTTTCTTACATGGCTAAATCATTGGTTGGAGAAGTATGGTTTATTAAATGATATATAGTAGATGAAATATGGTTCTGTGAAGTAATTTTAAAAGGATAATCATTAGCTAAGTGGATTAAAGAATAAATTATAGATTTATCATTGATAAATGACAGTGTTGACCATGGAATAATAAATGAATTTTTTTTTGGTAGTTCACAAAATGAAAAACCTAGAATGGACCATGGCATGGTGGTCCCTATGGTGGTGTTTTAGTTCACCTGATCAAAATAGTGAAGCCCAAATACAGTCTTTCCACATACCATGGTCAATAAGGATAACCTTGTTTAATACCTAATGTCTTAAAATGTTAAAATTGTATAATTAAGGAGGACCATTCTATATCAGTGTTCGAGATTCATTCCAAATATATAGTTGTTTTCTATCACACCGTAGAAAAAAGTATATTGAATATGATTTTCCACTATGAGATACGACAATCTCCAACTAGGTTTGGAAGGATACATGGGTGTTTTAATTGGTGTTTCATGAATTATACCAATACATATTGGTGGTTCCATTTGTGGTATATTATTTTATTATGGACATCATAAATGGACATTGGAGTAGTATAATTAAAAGATAAAGGTATGAAATAACCTAGATCATGGTTTTCATAAGGGGGTTTCTCTTAAAACACACAATCCATATTTTAGTTTCTAGAAATAAGACAATTTAAGGGGATATTTATTGGTAGATGTTCAAAACATTGATGGATATGATATAACATATTCATTGAAAGAAAATTAATAATGATTAAATTAGTGTACTTTAATTTATGCTATGATTCAAGAAATAATCGATGGAAAATTTTAGTTTCCCAATCGTGGATTAAATCTAAATTTAATAAAGGCTATAAGGAGAGGATTGAAACCCACAAAAGATGGGTGACAGGCCAAGTAAGATTGTATATCTGAAACTCTATGTATGTTTTCATAGGTATGTTACTAGAATTAATAAGAATAGGTTGGTACTCATATAATATCATTCCAAAGAATAAGAGGATGTAAATTACTGTGAAAAAACAAAGAAAAGATAACAAAGGCATTCCAAATTTTTATGGGAATAGGAGGGTGATGAGTTAATGAACAAATTAAAAATTGTGAAGGATAATCCTAGAGTGAATAAATAGATAAATTTCATACATTTTAGGATTCAATCATCATAGGTGATGTTATTCATGGGACCCACATGATAATAAACTTTGTGGAAATCTTCCCAGAGTAGTGACAAAAGGAGTAGAGGAAAAATTGGTTGGTAGGGAGCCTTGGGTGGTCGTGAGTTGATACTAAACATTTTTAGGTTGTGATACAAGTATTTTAGGGATCCAACTTGAAAAAATTTAAATATAATTGATCTTTTATTGATTTTTTATATCTATACATTATCAATTCTTGTTCGTTGTACTAGCCCATAGGGGGTGAATAATGTAAAAACCAACTATTTATTATTACATTTTTTCATGTACAGTAGATAGGGTGAATTACGATAAAGAATATAAAATAAAAAGGTATGTTAAAGTGAAAATAATTAAATTAAAATTTAAAACCAAGATCATAAAAAGTGACCCTAATGTTTGAGAGGTTGATATCCCTTAGGGATGTGAGTCATAAATGAAAAGAAAATGTGTTCAAAATGGTTAAATAGTGAATACCATGATTCAAGATCCCTCGTATTAGAGAATATCTCACTCTAAAACCCATTAGAGACTAAAAAAATTAAGATATAATCATATAAAATTAGGATGGGTCATTTTAACTAACCATGAAATTAACTCCTCGAAAGATGATTATAGTGAGAATATACAAAATGGGGAAAACGGGAATCATCTATAAGGTGAAATAATAGGATAATAATGATTATAATTGAAACACAAATGTGACTATTTCATCTGGTTAAAATAATATTAAGAAACTATCCATTGATAAGAAATCATTTATGAAGATTTCTAATAATGAAAAAAATAATATAAAATATGCATGCTAGAAAAGTTATACTTTAACAGTATCTCAATTTATGTTTCCATGAAATAATATGAATAGATGTTCACCAAACATGTAGTTATTCTTAATATGTTCACATTTAAAATATTTCATTAATATTATAATCAAAGGAATATTATATTTACGAAATTTTGGGGAATATGTTAATAAATTCAAATGTTTCTGATTTATAATTATTTAATAGAGATTAATAATATATAATAAGTATTAATATTAATATAACATTTATTTATAAGTAATACAAATTAAATTTTGATGAATATATATTAGATATTTATAACTATAAGTGAATCATATAAAATTTTAATCAATATATCTAATTATAATTAATGAATTTAATAATAAAATAACATTTATAATGGAATGAAATATATAAATTTGAAATAAATAAATATATTTTAATCAAAATTTGAGAAATTCAAATATTATGAAAAAAGATTATTGGTTTTAAATTTATATAATTATATTAAATTTGAATTATATTATTTATAACTGAATATATTTATAATTAATTATAACTTTAATAGAAATATAATATTTATTTTGATATATAATGTATTAATATAAATTGAAAATATATAAGATAATGATAATTATAAAGAATTATATTAGTGAAATGAAAAGTATATAAGGATTATTAAATGAATGGAATGTGTTAAAAAATGAAATTTGAAAATAAATTATTCATAATGTAATAAAATAGGTATTTTAAGAAAATATATTTTTATATATCTTACCAATGTGATGTTGAAGTTATTTTTTAAAAAATAGTACCCTATTAGGACATCCAAATGAGGAAGCCAACTATCTCAAAGATAATTCCAGGGAAATATTAAGGGTAGGTATCCTTGAGTGGTGGTGTAGGTAGAGGTTATTTCAAGAAATATCTGACACAGTTAAGGTGAGTGTGTGTCGGAACACGTAGGGGGAAAGGATTCTTAGATTCCATAATGTGAGGGTTATCACAACGGGCTACCAGAGAGAACTGACACCAAGTGGAGCTCAACTTCTTAATATGCCACATTCAAATGTACTAACGAGCTTGAGTTGAAGTGGAAAACGGGTGTGGGATCAGTGATGAAGGTATTATTCATATATTTAAAAACGTTCATACTTTAATCCACTATAATCTTAGTTCTCTGCCTCCACACGCACCATCAAAAATAATCCCATAGCTCATAATATTCATCCTTCCTTACCAAAATATTACTTGATTTCAAAGGAATAAAAATATATACATAAATCAATTTTAGTGAGATCGTTATAATATAAGGAGTTGTAGAGTAGAGAAATAAAACACCCCTCTTTAAATAATGGTAAAATTATCTCTTTTAACCACACTTACACTACATGAATTTTATGTTGTTGTTCATTTCATCATTTCAACATAAAATTGAAATAATTATTTTCTTTTATAGGTGATAAAAATAAAACATAATAGGTATAGATATATTTTTACACAATAATAGTGAAGGGATTAGGTTTGACACTACACTGTAACCGACATTGTAACATATCATCATCTTTATAATGGCATGAAATAGTTGCCTGACTATCAGTATGTCACACACATACACACACACACACAAACCTATATATATATATATATATATAGAATAATCTGTTTTGTAATTAATGGATACCTTGAGGATTACATTATTATTTAGTGTAAATAATTTACCATGCCATGTTAAATAATTTAATTGATCAACAATATACTATGGATAAAAATACAAATAGTAAAAAACATTCATATATAAAATATGATAAATTTACTCTTCTCCATCACATCCCTCATTGTTATGTAAAATCTATTAAATAATAGTATATACAATGGAGGTTATATATATAAGATCTTTTTTAGTGTCTAGAAAAAGAGACGCAACAAAGATCCTTTAATAAAGAATATAATCAATTTAAAAATATGTATGGAGAAATAATTAGATAGTGAGTTCTTATGAGTTTACATTAATTAATGGGAACAATGTAAAACCCCAATCTTCCATGGTACGTTTCCCTTTGAATATTGCAATAGTTTGTATTATACGCAACTTTGAGATTCTAACACACCGTGACCAATCAAAAAAGCCATTATCGATAGTGATAGCCACCTTTTAAAATTTTATAAATTTTCTATTTCAAAATGGACATCATTTTTGGATTCGGAATACTGAAATTAGCCTATGGAGAAATTTTCTATTTTTCTGAAAACATTCAATTTTTGAGGAATACTGAAAATTACTAAATTTTAATTGAAAAAAACATTTTTAATTGAAATAATTAATAGTGATAAATTATGAATTTTTGTGGTCTTAAATTATCTTTATAATATATATTCACCATTTAATACAGTTTTTGTCATTGGACATAATTTCACATTTAAACCGGACATAAACATGTGTCAATCTTTTGATAGTTATTATTTCGTAAAAACAAGCTTTTTGTTTTCACAACGGGAATTAATTTTAAATTAATTTTTGTCACTTATATGTTTTGAATTTGGAAAAATGGATTCCATATTTGGAATCCGGATTTCCAAATTGTGTAAATAGTTAACTCTTATTTTGAGACATTTTTGAATAATTACTTCAGTACATATTTTATTTACCATGGTTAAAGGGTAAATCCAGTAACTAAGGGTAACAAAATAATATTATAATAATATTAAATTACCCTAAAACGTGATCTAACCCTATTTGTTGATACATTTACGACCATGGGATCTTTGGGTCGATTTTGGGACCCCATGGATCCACTTTTAAGTGATAATGACACTTTATATTAATTAAGTTAAATTAAATACAAAAATGACATAAGCATAAATATTTTATAAAAAAAGAATTTACATAGGGTTATATATGTTATATTTTCGAATATAAATATTAATTAAAAATATAAAAATATATACTACATAATGGTATTTTATTTATAATTTTTAGACATTGAATAATTAGATTTATTTATGACATAATAATGATGCAATATTTTCCTTATTAATGAATGAATCAAATATTTGGTATTATAAATGTTTTAAAAAATATAATTTGAAATTTTGGATGCCATCACCGAATTTTATTGGTCACTATGATATGTTAGGATTTCTTAAATGAATTTGGTTAGAATTAATAATGTTGTTAAGACTTTAACAAAAATCAATTATTGAATAGTGTCAAAATTGACATAAATGAGTTTTTTAAAAAAATATTATATTATTAATTGATATTATATTTCTAAAAATATAAGGTTCAGAAAAAGGACTTATATAATGATATTTTTATCACTAATGGACTTCTTGGGGGTCTCTTGGAAGTATATAGTAATTTTATCAATCATATAATATAAAAATACAAAAGTGACGTGGTGAATGTCAAACTAATTAACTATGTGTTAAAACTAAAAGATAAGGTTAATAAAGTGACCCAAAACTATCTAAAACCAGTTTGTTTAGTTGTTTTCGACCTATCCCCACCTTATAATTTTAATAATATACTTTTTATCCATTAGAAACCTAATATAAATTTATTATAAAATAATATTTTATGTTTTTCCTAAGGATCCCCTCACCCCTCTTATAAAAGGGCACCCCCCCTTCATTCTAATTCTCACATTCTAAGACATTTATCTTGGCCAACCCCTGCCCAAATACCCTCTCAAATATCCTCCCTTAAACCTATAGGCCTTAGTTTTATCATAAATCCAACATAAGTAGCCCTTTTGATCAAATCAAAAGGATGAACCTGAAAAAGTGGTAATGATTTCACCACCATCTTTCAAGTTCTTCTCTTCTTCCACTTTCTTTTTCTTTTTTGTTTCCATTATAAAATAATAACTCCAGTATATTATATATAATGTGATGTTTTTATAATTACGGTACAACAAAATTCTTTATTCAATCCATCCTTTTAATGACATGTCATCATACGTGCGTACGTACGTCTTACCGTCTCCAGGTCGTGGTGTAATTGTTATTCAATACATTATTATATGGATGAGTATAATAATGATGTGTATTTGATGTAAATAATAAATAAAAAATGATAAGGATTCATTATATATGATATAAAATCTAATTATATATTATTTTAATATTAAAATTATGATATTTTCGCTCGTGCGTACGTACATATTAACGTCTCCACGATGAGATGAGATTTATTTCCAAGTTCACCATTCATTGAGGATTATAAAAATATATATTACTAATTTGTATGTAATATATGAAATAATAATGCTACAGGAGATATATATATTTATATATATAAGTATTTATGTACTTACATATATCTTATTCACTTACTTCCGTTCAATACTATATGAAAACGGAAACATCGTTTATGCGTACGTACGGTCTACCGTCTCCATAAACGGTGTTTTCCATTTCATATATACATCTATTATACATATTTATATTCTAAATATAAATTATATATAAATCATGTTTTATATTCTGAAATTATTTAAATCATGATCTATGTGATACAATCAAGAGTAACAAGTTAAAACAGGTATGATAAAGAAAGTGATTATTACCCGACATATTTATATAACATGGAAATTATTATTAAATGGGTAGTATAAAGTCATAAATTAATAATGTATGATATCATAAATATTAATATGGTTCTGTTATGATTTAATAACATACTATAGTCTTCATACATGAGGTTAAACGTACCATCGAGTAAAGGAAAGTGCAAGGTAAGGGGTTTTCATCTCACTCCTTATTCCGGTGAGATTCATGCCATATTGCCACTATAAAATTTTGTGTTGTGTATATACTACCCATAATTGTATTCTTTGTGTAATACACTTTAATTTATGTGTATTTACATATTAATTGTATGATACCTCTTTCATGGGGTGTATGTTTCGTATGTTACCAAATTGGTAAGGGTTAATTTCACAATCTATTTATTATCCGAGGTTGTTTTTATGTAAGTATCTACTATGACATTTTTTTTATCCATGCCCATGTTTTATGAAAGAGTTTTCAAAGGAATTCTATTAAGGGTCTTTTTTACTAAAACATCATTTCAAATGTTTTAAATATTTATTCTTCTAAATCTTTCTCATCAATATCCATGTCATCAAAATGGTTTTAAGGATTTTTTATATGGAAATGAATGTTTTTAAAATGATAATTCCTTTCAAAAGTTTCAAAGTGGAATGTGAAACTTTCATTAAAAAATTTCATTAAATTTATTCTTTTATAAATTGTGTGACTTTTTAATGTTTTCAAGAAAAGTGGATATTTCTCTCAAAGAGTTTTACAAATCATTTTTATCTATGTAAATATCCTTCGATGGATTTTAAACTTGTTTGAAGAATATTTATTATGATAGAAATATTCAATATTTTATTGAAGGTTTTCTGATACGTTTGACTTTGGATGTGTTATTTTTATTCCATTCATGGTTTTTGGAAAAAGT
Source organism: Viscum album (assembly GCA_963277665.1). Taxonomy (NCBI): domain Eukaryota; kingdom Viridiplantae; phylum Streptophyta; class Magnoliopsida; order Santalales; family Viscaceae; genus Viscum; species Viscum album. The sequence goes on from OY728156.1 coordinate 2,144,108,322, forward strand.
ATTGACATTTCATATGCTAGTTTTAATACGAATGCTTTTTTAATATCCTTTTCTTATGAGGAATGAATTGGACTTGGTAAGTGATGGGTGGAACCCTCATTAGATCCTCGATCCATAGGTAGGTTTCATGAGACAAAGTAGTGTCTTGGCACAATGCCTTGACAAAATCTTATTTGTAGGATTGGAACAAGGCCTTGACTATGAGGTTATTATAGTCTGGCATTAATCATTCCATCATTGCGAAAGTGGTTAGTGATATTTCATGTGATTATTCGACTAGTAGAATATCCATGTGAACAAATAAATGGAATTACTTCATTTTATTTTTTACACATTATACTGAATTTCAAGTTTAAAAGGCTTTTCTTTTAGTTATAAATTTCCTAAAATGTTTATGCTCATTTATGAAGGGTTCCGTTGTATTGTTATCATTACTTAGCATCTGAGCTCACCCATTTCTATCTCTTATTTTTACCAGGATTCCAAGAAGTGTATTGTGATTGATATGCAGCGTTAAGACATGGGAATAATGACATTCGTGAAGGATGATTTTTGTTGTTTTGTATTTTATGAAGTGTAATGTATCATTCATGTATGTAATATATTTTCAAAGACTGCTAAATTGATCAGTCCTTCGGGACATAATTCCTTGTAATCATGCCAATGTATTAAAATAATGCACAGACTCTGGGTACCTGGGGTCAGGGCGCTATAGTTGGTATCAGTGGAAGTTTAGCATTAACCATGGAAGCTAGATTTAGATGAACATTGATTAGTGCACATAGAATTAAGATAGACTTTGAGGATTTGTATAGAAGAACATCCTAGATTTTTGATATTGTAGAGATTTTGTGAGTTTTCCAAGCAATAAATCCCTGTCTGGAAAGGAGCTGGTAGAGGCGGCTCTGGCACAGATGCACCTTGGGGTAAAACCTGAAAACACCACTTTGAGCTAGACTCGAACGGGAACTGGTGCACGACAATGGTTCTTGCTTCACTTTTGGTTACAACATTCTTGGGGGATATTCTTATGATAATTATCATTTTCTTTACAAACCATTATGAAGGGATTATGAGTATATACTTTCTCAAAGAATACATTTTTGTGATTATGGATTATATCCACAAACTGTTTAATTTATGTTATGTTTTTTACAAGTTTGGGATTAGATATTTCTATTCATAAACTAATCTAGTGTATTCCATTGTTTAAAAATGGCGCCCATTAGATGGAATGGGAACTCCATCAATATGCATGATCCAAAGTGTAATAAAGATCATATCTTTCATGGTTTTAAGCCCTAATTTAGAAGGGAAATAGTCTCCCACGTATTATCATCATATGAAGAAATAGTATCATGTGTGGATAAGATTACTAAATAATTCTCGATGTCATATGGCTTTGAAGGGAAGCCAGAGAAGGAAAGGATGGTAGAGAGAAGAACAGATAAAGGGAATAAGGTAAAGAAGGATTTTCCCATATGTGATAACTGTGGAAAGATCCTCCTTGGAAAATTCTTGAAGGGAATGGAATTATGTTATAAGTGTGGTGAAAAAGGACACCAATTATGTGAATACAAGGGTAAAAAAAGGTTTCAAATGTACAATGCTTCATCTGCAAGGAGTTTGGACACTACGTGAACCAGTGTCCCAATCATCAGACTATTCCGCAAATGATGCTATTGGATAATAATCGAGTTATGATTCTACCACAGAAGAAGAGGAATGACTAGTGTTCTTATATTATTATTTTGTAATTATTTCATTGAAGTGTTGTATCAATGATGTACTGGAAATAAATAAGGATTGTACTACAACACTATTTCATTGAGGATTTGAGATTTTATGGTACTAAGAAAAGTGACTCTACAGCGAGTTAAACTTTTTAGAAATTACATGGTTGATGGAAAGATATACCATAATATGGTCATAATATTGAGGTACTGATTTTGGAATAAGATATGTTTGATTTGGGTAAATTCTATTGGAAATTCTTGACAGCGATGAAACTGATTAAGGATTTGTATATTCCATCATTGTTGGAGTTTACAACATTTTTGGATGGATGAAGTATATCTTTTATTCTATATGGAATTAGGGAGCATGAATGTAATTAATAAGGTTTTATAGTAATCCAATATGTTTCAATGTTTTAAAAGAAAACATGATGTAGGTATTCACATGCTATTATGGGGTAAAAATGATCTACATTATGTTTACCTTTCATATAAATTTTGGACTGAGAGTTTAGAGAAGTATTTTGGATAAGTATAAAGGTTGGAATGGATTATATTTTACCTCGAATACTATTGTTAATTTTATTTTTAGATATTTATAAAAAGGCAACACACAGACCGTGTGACAACCCGTCGTGTCGGATAGAGCTGTGGGAATCATACCCACAAAGATAGTTCAATTTGGATTTATCACCTACGACTAGACTACATTAAGTCCCTTGAGTGTATAATGTAGTTTTCCTTTTTTTTAAAAGTTTAGATATATGAATTATAAATTTATTTTTGGAACCCGATATGGTTAGGATAAATATAATATTTTTGAGTTCTATTAACTTTTGGATTGAAAGATGGGTTTATGTTAAAAATTTATTAATGAATGAAAGTCTGAATGACAAGTAAGTATATTTCGTTACATTCTTAGTAAATCTCTTAAATATATTTCTCAACTTTATTAAAGGTAACTTAAAACAAAAACGTTTTCGGTTAACTTTTCCTTCTGGGGAATCAAAGACCATTTAACCAATCACACATTTGTGATTTTCTTATAGTTAACTTTCTCTTAATCATGTTTTCTACAACTCTCCACAAGACATTGATGGTTTTTTTATCCTCCATATCAATTTTTTCATAGAATCCTAGTATGGGCTATCTCGGGTGACCTTTGTACTTCTCTTTCATTCTTATAAAGTTATATTTTTTAACCCTATTTCCAATATGGGTTTTCTACAAAGGTATTTTCTATTTTCAACCTTTTATTTTCGAAGAACATTTTCAAATTATGAGGAGGAAATTTATTGAAGGAGGGGAGAATGTAACACCCTAAGGTTCCACAGTATGTTTCCCTTTGAATAATGCAATAGCTTGCATTGTACGCAATTTCGAGATTCTAACACACCGTGACCAATCAAAATAGCCATTATGAATAGTGATACCAAGTTTTTGGAATTTTATAAATTTTATCATTCAAAATGGACTTCATTTTTTGATTCAGAATATTGAAATTATCCTACGGTTAAATTTTGATATTTTTCAGAAAACTTTCAATTTTTTGTGAATAGTGAAAATTACTAAATTTTAATTAAGAACAACTTTTCTAATCGAAATAATTAATATTGATAAATTATGAATTTGAGTGGTTTTAAACTATATTTAGAATATATTTTTACAATTTAATACAATTTTTTGTCGTTGGATATAATTTCACATTTAAACCGGATATAAACAAGTGTCAATCTTTTGATAGTTATTATTTCTTAAAAACATGTTTTTTGTTTTGAAAGCGCGAATTAATTTTAAATTAATTTCTTCCAATTATATGTTTTGAATTTGGAAAAATGTATTTCATATTTGTAATTAGGATGTCCAAATTGTGTAAATAGGTAACTCTTATTTTTAGACATTTTCAATAATTACTTCAGTAAATATATTATTTACCATGGTTAAAGGGTAATTCTGGTAACTAAGGGTAACAAAATAATATTATAATAATAAAAAATTACCATAAAACGTGTCCTAACCCTATTGGTTGATACATTCTCGACCATGGTCATCTTTGGGTCTATTTGGCGACTCCATGGAGCCACTTGTAAGTGATAATGACACTTTATAATAATTAAGTTAAAGTAAATACAAAAATGACATAAGCCTATATCTTTTGAAAAAACAATTTTTACATAGGGTTATATATGTTATATATTAGAATATAACTATTCATTAGAAATATATAAATGTTTCCACAATAATGTTATTTTCTTTATAATTTTTAGACATTGAATAATTAAATTTATTAATGACACAACAATGATGTAGTATTTTCCTTATAAATAAAAGAGTCAAATAATTGGTATTATAAATTTTAAAATAAATATAATTTGAAATTTTTGATGTCATCAAAAACTTTTATTGGTTAATATGAAATGTTATAATTTCTTAAATGAATTTTTTTCTAATTAATAAAGTTGTTAAGACTTTATCAAAAATAAATTATTAAATAGTATCATAATTTACACAAATGAGTTTTTAAAACAAATATTATATTATTAATTGATATTATATTCCTCAAACTCTATGGTTTGGTCAAAATAGTTATATAATGATAGGTGTGTAATTAATGGACCACTTGGGGGTCTCTTGGATGTATATAGTAATTTTATTAACAATATAATATAAAAATACAAATTGACATGGTGAATGTCAAACTAATTAACTACGAGTTAAAACTAAAAGATAAGGTTAATCAAGTGACCCAAACCTATCTAAAATATATTGGATGAGTTTTTTTCAACCTATACCCACCTTATACTTTGAATAATACACTTTGTATCCATTAGTAAATGAATATGAATTTATTATAAAATAATAATTTACGTTTTTCCTAAGGTGCCCCTCAACCCTCTTATAAAAGGTCACTCCACCTTCACTCTAATTAACAACTTATAAGCCATTGGGATTAGCCAAACCCGGCCCAAATACCCTCTCAACTATCCTCAAGTAAACATAGAGGAATTATTTTGATCAGAAAGCAATCCTAAGGATCCTTTTTGATCAAATCAAAAAGAAGAACTCGAAGAAGAGGTTATGATTTCACCACCCTCTTTCAAGTTCCTTTCTTCTTCCACTTCCTTTTTATTTTTTGTTTATATTCTAAAATAATAATTCTAGTATATTTTATATAATTTGATTTTATTATAATTATGGTACAGAAAAATTCAATATTATATCCATCCTTTGAATGACATGTCACCATACGTGCGTATGTATGGCTTACGGTCTCCACGTCGTGGTGTAATTGTTATTCAATACATTATTATTCGGATGGGTATAATAATGATTTGTATTTGATGTAAATAATAAATATAACATGATAAGTATTTTTTATATATGATATACAATCCAATTATATATTAATTTAATATCAAAATTCTGATATATTCGCTCGTGCGTACGTACGGATTACCGTCTCCACGATGCGATGAGATTTATTTCCAAGTTCACCATTCATCGACGATTATAAAAATATATATTACTAATTAGTATGTAATATATGACATAATAATGCTACTGGAGATATATATATATTTATATATATAAGTATTTATGTACTTACATATATCTTATTCACTTACTTCCGTTCAATACTATATGAAAAGGGAAACAACGTTTATGAGTACGTACGGACTACCGTCTCCATAAAGGGTGTTTTGCATTTCATTTAGACTTCTATTATACATATTTATATTCTAAATATATATGATATATAAATCATGTTTTATATTCTGGAAGTATTTAAATCGTGATCTATGTGATACAATCAATAGTAACAAGTAAAGACACGCAAGATAAAGAAAGTGATTATTACCCGAAATATTAATATAACATGGAAATTATTATTAAATGGGTAGTATAAAGTCATAAATGACTAATGTATGATATGATAAATATTAATATGGTTATGGTATAATTTAATAACATACTATAGTCTTCATACAGGAGGTTAAACGTACTCTCGACTAAAGGAAAGTGCATGGTAAGGGGTTTTCATCTCACTCCTTATTCCCATGAGATTCATGCTATATTGCGACTATTACCTTTTTTGTGGTGTATGTAAGGCTTATAATTTTATTGTCTGTGTAATACACTTTAATTTATGTGTATTTACATATTTATTGTACAATACCTCTTTGATAGGGTGTATGTTTCGTAAGTTACCGAATTGGTATGGGTTAATTTCACAATCTCTTTATTATCCAAGGTTGTTTTTATATAAGTATCTACTGGGACATATTTATTATCCATGTCCATGTATTATGAAAGAGTTTTAAAATGGATTCATTTAAGGGACTTTCTTACTAAAACATCATTTCAAATGTTTTATAAATTTATTATTCTAAATCTTTCTCTTTATTGTCCATGTCTTCAAAATGGTTTTTAAGGATTTATTTATATGGACATGAATGTTTTTAAAATGTTAATTCCTTTAAAAAGCTTCAAAGTGGAATGGGAAACATTGATTCAAAAATTTCATTAAATGTCTTCTTTTTTAAATTGTGTGACTTTTTAATGTTTTCAAGAAAAATGGATTTTTCTCTCAAAGAGTTTTACAAATCATTTTCATCTATGTTAACATCCCTTGATGGATTTTAAAATTGTTTGAAGAATATTTATTATGATACAAATATTCCATATTGTATTGAAGGTTTTGTGATATGTTTCACTGTGGATGTGTTATTTTTATACCATTCATGGTTTATGGAGAATGTATTAACATTTCATATGCTAGTTTTAATACGAATGATTATGTTATAACCTTTTCTTATGAGTAATGCATTGGAATTAGTAAGTGACGGGTGGAGCCCGCTATAGATCATCTAAGCATCGGTAGGTCTCATGAGACAAACTAGTGTCTTGGCACAAGGCCTTGACAAAATCTTATTTTTAGTCTTCCCACATGGCCTTGACTATGTGGTTAAGATAGTCTGGCATTATGCATTCCATCATTATGAAAGTGGTTAGTGATATTTCATGTGATTATTCAACTAGTAGAATATCCATGTGAATAAGTTAATGTCATTAATTATTTTTATTTTTTCCATATTATGCTAAAGATCATGTTTAAAAGGCTTTTTTAGGTATACATTTCCTTAAATGTTTATTCTTATTTATGAAGGTTTCCACTGTATTGTTATCCTTACTGAGAATCTGAGATCATCCCTTTTTGTGTTTTATTTTTCCCAGGATTCCAAGAAGTGTATTGTGATTGATATGTAGGGTTAATCCAATGGAATAATGATGTTCGTGAAGAATTATTTATGTTGTTTTGTATGTTATGAAGTGTAATGTTACATTCATGTATGTAATCTATTTTCCAAGACTGCTAAATTGATCAGTCTTTCAAGACATGATTTCATGTAATCATGCCAATATATTAAAATAATGCACTGACATTGGGTAATTGGGGTTGGGGCAGTACAAAAAATAAATTGTAGTTTATAAGGGTTAGGTTAGAAATAGTTATTTGTTTTAAGGTATGATAAATTATTTTAAAATTTTCGATTTCAAATATTCCAAGGAATAATATATATTTTTTATTATTTCTAGAAGGGGAAACCTTTTTTGTCTATGATATTTTGAAAATATAATTTCTTCTTAAGGAATTATTTTATGACTTTATTTTTATTGATTTTCAATATTATTATTCTTTTGGAAGGTATTATTTTCAAACAAACCACCCTCTACTTTTTTTTAATCCGTGATTAATTTTAAATAATTTATATTTATAAATTATCTTCTTCCACATTTATAGATCATATTTAAATTATCTCTTTGAAAAAAAACTCATTTTATAGGAACATTCTTCAAAAAAACATGAAAAATAACTTTCAATATAAATTTATTCATTATTAAATTTTATAATTTATTTAATAAAATTTTTTATGAATTTTACATTTCCTATAACTATTACATTTATTCATCTATATAAATTATACATTTATCCGAATAAAGTATTATTTTGTGTTCATCATCTAACCATTAATCCATTTATATACCATTCCTTTTTATTTATTATATTTTAATATATATGTTAACGACTTGAAACATGTTTTTTAATTGAAATTACAGTGAGAAAATAATGCTATAAAAACTGCTTTTCTAAAATATAGAACTTGGAAGTTGTAAATGATGATGGGGAATGGCGAGTGAGTCCAAACCCTCAAGTGATACGTCAACTAAAGTGAAGGGTGGACCTAATTTATCCACTAAATCTACCAAATTTCATTTGATATTTTTTTATAATCTTTATGAATATCATTATTTATAATTAAATAAGAAAACATTTTAATATTTTCCAAAAGTAATATTTTGATTTCAGAAATGTTTTTTGACTTTTAAACAGTATTTTATGTGTTTTTATTTTAAATAAATAATCCATATATATTTTTACATCTACTTAAATAATTTTTTGTAAATAATCGGTTTCATAAAATCACATTTATGAAAAATTATAGGACTTTTAATAGTAAATTTAAAAATTTGATGAATATTTTTGAAAATCAAGGTATTTAATCTTATAAAAACACATTAATGAAGTTTCCATGCATTTTGAGAAGGGTTATTCAACTATTTAAATTATATTCATATGCTTTTGTTCCCACCCAAGGTTTTAAATTTTTTTAACATGGTAGATTGATGGGTAGGAGCTATTATAGAGATAGGTCGCGATTATGAGGTTAATCCTGAGTGAGACTAGAATTTTATTCAATGATTTTTCCTTATTTAGGAAAACACCATTTAATATAAATAGGATGAGTTTAGATATGTAATAGAGATCTAAATTTTCTAAATTTCTAGACCTAAAGTGATTCTCGAGAATGTAGTAACTCATGATATGTTAATTTTGTTGTAATATGTAATGTTTAAATTGGTCACATTAGTTTGTATCAAAACCATCATATCTATATAAAGGTAATACAGTTTTTATAACTAGACCTGAGAGTTTGTATAGAGAATCAAAATTAATAATCAAGTATTATGGAGATATAATAGATTTTATAATTGATATTTCATGACTGAGGATGATAATGAATTTATGTGAATGAAATATCTTGAACTGATATAATGAATATAAATATAAAGAAAGAGAAGAATAAAATATGATGATAAAACCTGATACGGTAACATATTAGTAAATTTTATAAGTATTTAATAAAGGGTGATAAATCATCAGTATTCTAAAGAGAAGAAGTAGTTTAGAAAAGAATACGAATAAAAAAAGAGTAGAAGATTGTATGAATTATCATATGATGTCACTACATCATATAATCTCATTGAGAAAAGAAGAAGAAAATCATTGATAAAGAGACATAAAAACATCATTCCTTCCAATTTTTGTTTGATGTGTCAATACTATGATTAAGAATCGTATATGATCAAATATGATAGAAGTCTTATAGAAGTATTGGTTAAGATGTAACAGATTACCCTACATGAAATCATATAAGACTATACATTACCTAAAAAAGACTTTGATTGTGGAAGAATATCTTATTATCTATATTTTTTGACATTTGAAAAATCATTATGATCATAGATAATAGTTGTTTTGGTAGGAATCTGTGTATATTGAATATAATCAGTATAAAAACCTATCAGGAGAGTCTAAGAAATCACAAGATTATAAAATATTTGGAAGATTTTTTGGATTTTCATGAGATTTCAGACTTTTATTCACTTGAGTTATATGATCTATATCTTTTTCTCATACTCAACCCAAAAATAAAAAAGGAATACATTTCCACATTGGGGTTGAACCTTATAAAAATACAACTTTTTTCTCTCATTCTTTATTTTCTAAATTTCAGGTGGTAATTTTTGTCCTTGTTAATCATAAGAATATCAATATATTTAATAACCAATAATAGATATCTGAATATTGAGATGGGAATTTAAAAATTTTGATGAATTTATTCATAAGGATACCTTGATTCACCCCCACAAGGTAACCGCATGATTCTTCTGAAGAATTTCAAAAAATAATTATATATGTCATTATTATAGTTTTATACATTATAGAATATATTACATGGGATACTATTTGTTTATAAAGTCACAATCTATAACATTTTCATAATGAGATCTAATAAGATGAATACAATGATGAATTTAGTTTATATTTGTGAAAGAGAAAATCTACTCATGGTTCAATGTGAGTATTCAACCATGTATTTTTTTCATAACAATGTTTTGAATGTTTCACTTGGATGGTGGTGAGTATTAAAGAAGATGATGAAACATACAATGACGAGAAAGGTGAAAAATTAATATTATAAATAAATAATTCACATTTATAATGGATATTGTCTTAATATTGTGATGAATTATTAAGGCACTAGTGCATTATTAAAAATAATCAATAATAGTCATTATATTCTGAAAAAGTCCTTAAGAATTTTGTTGAATATTTTTATGAAGGTATGAAAAATTTTGGATTAAATTTAAATTATATTTAGATGAACTACAATGGATGAAAATGCATATGTAATGGTTTTATAAGTATTGAGTTTTCTTATAAAAGTGGTAACATGAATTGGTCTCCCAATTCATTCCCCAAATGATTATTTTAAAATAATGAGAAACAATACAAAAACAAGGTGTAAATGACTTACACCAGTAAGGGATTAATGGGATTATAATCTAGGATTTCAGAAAAAAAAAATGAAAGTACATATTTCAAAAGATATGTTGAAGAATTATTTCCCCCAAGTAGTGACAACCTCTATGAAGGGAAATTATTGCCAGCCCATCTTGAAGAAATAACCCTTAAAGGAAAATATATGAAACTCATGTGGTAGAAATATAAATATATCATAAACTAGAGCCATGAACCCTCTTAAGATCATACTAAATACTTAGTGTAGAAACTGGGTACAACATGATCAAAAATCCAACCACCAAATGTCATCATCAACACTTTTTACATTACAGACACTAGCATGTAGATCTTTTTCATTGGGTCACCCTCCCATAGAGTTCCATAGAGTATTCCAAAACTATAATTTTTTTATGAATAGAAGAAAATAGAATCCTAAAAGTACTTGAAATGAAGAGAATTGGGTGTGCATTGGTGTACTGACCGCTCAAAGAAGCATATTTTAAGACATCCTTGATTGTCCCAACTAAAATCCTCATCAGCATGTGCAGTTATATGGAGTCATGTAGGCTTGAATCTTTTTTTTATGAAAAAATAATTCGTCAAAAAATCATTCAATGAAGCTTGTCTACAGATCAGTCTTCCAAATCACATGGAATTGGATAGACTTCCACATAAATAATAAAATTCAAATTTCATAAATCTTACAAAAACAGACTAAAACTCATATTAACTATCATCTCAACTCACAAAAAACACTAGTTTAACATATTTTATTTAGGTAAGTGATAATTCCCAAGGTATGTATCTAAAGTTGATTTTGGGGTTTCTTTTATATTCCTTCACCATCCTGATGAACATACGCTTCCTGATTTGAAGGTATGTCTTAGTAGTGACATGACCATTTTTGTACTTCTCAAAATTTATTTCATATATTATATCCATCCATTCATCAACTAATTTTCTTACTTATTCATTAATATTTTCTAAATATTTATACCCATGGTCATTATTTGGATCATATTCATCCACATCTACATTACATGATCCAAGAGGAACAACTATGGACTACGATGGGTGTTCAATATTTTCCTTTTTAGAGGAATAAAAAGATCTTTTGATAACTGTTCTTTTGAGATTAGTGTCATCACTACATTTCCTTGTATTCTTATGATTCGAGGTAATGTACCCATCAACATCCACCATTGGGTTTCCCTATCCTAGGACATGATTTTAAGTAGTCTTCCTTGATTTGATAATGTAGATCGTCAGCATCATGTAGGGATTCTCTGGAATTGGATAGGTCACCCTTATCTCATGTACCATGAGATTCATCAAAAAAGACTTCTCGACATGTATTATCCTCATTCTGTATATTAGCTCTATTAGTAGCATTTGTAAATGAAGAGATGCTAGCATGTGAGGGAAATTAATTGGAAGGTCCAACATGGATTTGATTAGAAATGTGATCCTTATGAGTAATAGAGTGGTCATCTACCATTTTAGCAATTCATTTTTCTACCCAAACAGATTTTCTTTGCAATGGTGGGCAATCATTTATCAAATAATCATTGGACTAGTGGCTCATTTTAAATCGATTTCTTCAGCATGCTGAAATATTATCAATGATTACATCCTGTTTAAAACTAGAGTTTCCATTCTGAACCCATATATGTGATGGAATAGGATGATAGAAGTCAATTTCAACACAAATTTTAGCAGCAGATGGCCTAAGCTGATTTCTAGTCACAAAATCAATTTTCAAAGGTTGTCCAAATAAAGATGAAATTAAAAAGATGGATTCATGTTTAAAAATATGAAGAGGTGGTCATAGAAAACATAACTGAATAGGTGCAATGGGGGACTCCAATTCGAAACTAAAATCTAGAGACTATTTCAAAACATTCTTGGGGAAACCACAAAAATACCATGTTCCTCTCATCCAAAGGTGGTACTAATCACTTCCAGACTTAAATATAAAAATGATATATGATGATTTCAACAATCCCACATGAAATTAGGTAAACACAATTGCTTCCAAATACAACTTAAGAAAGTAGAGAGGTGGCCTATGCTAAATGAATATACCGATAAGAAAAACTCGTAGGATAGATGTAATATAATGAACCTCTTACTTTAAAAATGAATTCACTGATATTCCCTTGTATTATTGATGTCTTGGAATTATGAGTTGGAGTAATTCATTTGAAAATGGAATAAATAGTATCCCTTAAAATATAGAACTAGTGAAGTACTAAGTTAACATTCATACATAAGATCTATATGATCATACGTAAGAAAGTATCTAAGTAACAATGTGATATTAATTTAGATTTTATATAATATTAACATGTTGATATGTTATATCTCCTAGAATTTTTAAATATAACCAAATAATGGATTCCTTATGATATGTAAGATAACTCGGATCATATATGAGATTTATTAGGTGTAATGTATCATTTCAAAAATGATACAAAATATTTATTCAATTGTTTTTTTGTATAAGAAATAAATTATTATGTCTTTTTATGATAAAAATTGGTTCTTGTAATATTAACTATGAAATTTGAATGAATATAAAAGATTATATAGAGGATCTGTAATAAGGATGAGATTGATAAAGTGATATATATGAATATTTCATTCATACATGAGATATAATTGTTTGAAAAATGTGAGAATTATGGAGACTTAAATTTAATTATGGAGAAGATATTATTCAAGGATATATTCGTAATGATGGATCAAAAAGTGCATCATGATTTATGCGGTGATATGAATAAGGGCCTCATATTGTGTAGAGAATGGTCACATCACTTCCAAAGAAGAGTAATAGAGGATTGTCAATTAGCTCATCCCATAAAGGGATTCATGGCATGGAAGGAGTTATGCTCATGTGTTCATGTATATATAGAAACATGATGTGGAATATTTGAAATTTTTTTAAGATAAAAGGCTAATATTTAAGGAAAAATAAATAGAAAATTTGAGGATATCTTGGTGTCATAATTTTAGAGTTTCAAATATAAATATATGAAAATTATTAATCAATATTAATGATGTGAAACATTATTTCATTATATTTGACCTATATTAATTGATATAATCAAGTGACATAATATCATAGAGTATTTATATTGAAAAAAATGAAAAATTATCCATGTTATTTTCTCTATACTTATTTGAATAAATCGAGAAGAGAGTTGTTATCTAGTTGGAATATGATGAAATATTAGAAAATAATATTATGGGAATCAAAGAATACCAAATAGAGTGGAAATAACATATATATTTTATTATAGATAAGAACTGTTGAAAGAAAAAGAATAATAGAGAAAATGATATGAAACACTATTTCCAAATATCATTTGTGTTGATGAAATTAGATTTTTTTGATGATTCTAGGAATGATCAGAATCGTTAAGTGAGAAGAATTCATGATGGATCCCGACCTAATCATGCGATCATCATTCAAAAAATTTGGAAGAAGGTTAAGCAGCATGGTGTGTTGAAGAACAACCATTGGCATTAAAATCCCATTATAATTGAAGCAAATTGTATATATTTTTGTAATGACATTATTGAGTTAAATTGGGGATTGTTTAGGATTGAAGTTGGGAGTACCACCATAAACAAGTCAGAGTGTATAGAATGTATCTTTTGGGATATTTCAAGGATTTTAGTATATTAGATTAAGGATTAAGGATGATACCTTACATATTTTTATTCAAATTATGATATTATGGAGTCAATAATATTTTGGATTATCCTGGACAAAATTATGATTTAGTAACAAAAATAATGGTTTTAAATTATAAAATTATCATTTATTTTAGTATGTTTAATTTATATATATTATAAATTAAAAATATTGAGGAGGATGGAAGCTCAGAGTGCTGGAGGCCTCGGAGTGATGGCTGTCTAACCTTAATGGGGTCTACGGCGTTCCCCCCTCCATCGAAAGTCGATGGGAGGGGGGAGAGAGGGAAGGAGAACTCATAGCCTCATCGCTTTGGCAAAGGCACAGATTCACCTGCTTCATAAATCTAGATTCAATTACGCATTTCCATGAGATTAATCTTGGTTCAAAGGTCCATGGTTCTCGAATGGAGATTCCGTGATTCCACTTTCGATGTTGGTGATTACTGAGGTAGAGAAATTCCGGAATTTTACTTTGGTTTCTCGATACAGAAAATATTGACCTTCCGTGGATGATTTTTACGGGTTCATATCTAAATATTTTGGGGATTTAGGATCAAGAAATCATTGGGTTCTTGGACAAATGACAATTGTTGGTTTGATTTTCCTCTTCAAAGGATTTGATTCGTGCGTTGTCGACTGCTCCCAGGAAGTGCGACGGTAGCGACTTTTATTTTTTCAGATGGAGTTATGCTTTTTATTTGAATCATGACTCTCCGATCATTCCAGTTTGGGTTAGTCTGGCTCTTCTTCCTCTTTCTTTTCAAATTCCTGTGATTATGCGCTTTATAAGGAACATGGTGGGGTGCTTTTTTTGTGTTGATGCCTACACTGCCTCAATGAGTCACCCAATCAACCCACGTCTGTGTGTTTTGGATGATGTATCGAGGGTGCCAGTTGAGACTATGTGGATCAAGGATGTTGAGGAGATCAGGTGTAAGCATCCAATGATATTTGATTATTGGGTGGAGTTTTTATCTAACTGCAGAAGACTGGGTCCTTTGGAGGTACTCTGCCGACGTGGTGAACACCAGTAGAAGGTTTCAGTGAAGGTAAGGGAAGGATATGTGGATGAGAAAAATGATAATGAGATAAGTTATACAGAGCATACCATACCTGTAGTGAATCAGGCTAAAAATCCTTTTGTGCCCAATGTATTTGATAGGATTAAGGATGACCTGAGATTCCGTGACATGAGTTATCCAATAGAAAAGGGGTTAGTTTCATCCTC